>CM054116.1:50922073-51522073 GCA_028673005.1 Tanypteryx hageni
CATGACATTTCCAGCCTTAATTTACATTATTTTATCGAAAATACATCTGGATGGAAATGTCATTGGACAAAATAACTTATGGATGAATATTCCTTTGGATGAATATTTCTATGGATGAAATGCTATCAGCTGAAATAAACATTGGACGAAATATCCATTGAAGGGTCTTTTGATGAAATATCCATTGGACAAATTGTCTTTGGACAAAATATCCATTGGGCAAATTGTATTTGGACAAAATATCCATTGGATGAAATGTCCGTGGACGTAATATCTTTGGAGCAAATGTCCTTGGACAAAATGTCCTTGGATGAAATGTCTGTAAACCATCTTAAGGTGACTTAGAAATGTATCATAATTTAGGTTGTTTTGTAAATATCATTATGAATCATCATATTAATTTTAATTAAATAGCACAAGTCTGTACTCTGTTTTCCTGATAGTATTAGTAGAAATAGATTTTATTAATAGAACTTTTGGCCAGTTTGGGATTAAACTGAGTATGGAGCACATTGTATGGATGAAAAGGGGGTCTCAGCCTGAAAAGTTTGCCCACCCCTGTTTTATTGTACTGTAAAACTCCAATTATCCAACTCCAGTTTTCCGGATCTAATTTAAAATTTCTGCATGCTTCTTAATTTCAGCATTCAACCTTTTCATCATGGCTGCTGTTGCTCTGGTGATATAGTTGACCATGTTACTCCTCTCGTTTAAATAATACTGCCTATTCTAATGGCAACAATAACTTGTCCGGATGAATTATAAAAAGTTGTTAATGCTTATTGTTGCTAAATTTTGTTTCATCTAAGCATCGCAACTCAAAACAGTGTTGTACAAAGGAAACACTTCGCAGTTTCCACTGCAACTTTCAAATGTTTTCCATTGTACATCATTGAAATGTTCTACAAAGTCTATCACCACCAATTTTATTCAAAACAATGTTGTAGAGAGATGGCAGAGAAGTCATGTGGACATAATCGCCCCTGTAAACTGAGCCTAATCTAATTCATAGGTGGCTTTAGTTTGTATTGTGTGTAATCAGTGCTTGTACATAATTTTGTTGATTGGTGTGTTCATATTATGCATTTTTATTATTGCAGGATAATATGTAGTTTAAAATAAATGTTCACAATACATGTACCTCTTTCACTGTATATATAATTTTTACTTTATCGTATTCATAGTATATAGATATACTATTGTAATCATGAAAAAAATCAACTTAGAGATTTTGATGAAACTACATGTTTTAGGCATCTCTTGAGTCCAAAAAAGTTCTTTTTTCCATGCCATCTGTCTGTGTGTGGCTCTAGGGCCTAAACAGTTAAAATCAAATGATATGTCGTATTTAGGCATATTATAATCCATAATAAATCCTATGAAGGAATAAACGTTATAGCACAACAATAAAAAGCAGTTTATTCTTCTCGATGTACACAAAATGTTCATTTATTCAAAAATGGTTCTAATGATTTTGAATAAAATTCCTTCAGTTATAGAGCTTGGTGTCATAAACAATAGTACATGAGCCATATTTCTCAAAAAAAAAATAACTATATAGCATCCAGCGACATTATAATACAGTCAAACCTCAATTTAGTGCCACCGTTTTTCCACCACTGGCATTGGCACTAAAGCGGGGGTTGCGGTAAATCAAATTGATTTACTGCTATAACATGTGTTTTTATTATGCGAATTGGATATAATGTGATGAAAGTATTAGGGAACCCTGTTTTCACAACACGAGTCGTGCTGGATGTAACACGGTTGAGGATACACTAAGTATCACATAATAATATTGAATATGAAGAAACGGTTGCACATCTTAGTGTAGCATCAGTCAGTTCTTTCTGCCTGCATACTCATCTTACGTAGTGTCGCGGACTGCTATTCATTGTATGTATTATACTTCACCAGGCGTTATTTGTTTTCTCGCCTGTTCAACTTGATCGCTTTAAATAACAATGAGTGTCATGAGTATGAAGCATTCTGGTAGTGGTGGTAGTGCAACTGAAGCGAAGAAAAGGAAAGATGTAACTCGGGAACAAAAACTCGATGTGTTTAAGCAGTATGAGAGAAACGAAAGAACATGTGATATCATTCACACAACCGGACTTTCCAAATCCACATCACCATGTCTATTTGTCCCCCTCAACCCGCATTTTCTATTGCTTAGAGAAACAGATGAATGCATGCTGAGGTATTTGTGAATTTTTTCATTTTTTGTAGTTTTATTCAATTAATGAATTTTATTATTACACTAAAACACTTTTTATAAAAGAGAAAATATAAACAAAATATCGTATTTACCCTAATCCAAGACGAGGTTTTTTTACCCAAATTTCAGCTTGCGATAATCGGGGGTCGTCTTAAATTCGAGTAGGAAGTCGTATACCGTCAATACGTCGCAGTTAATTGATCGCGCGTCAATTCGTCGTGCTTCAATTCGTGGCACGTTAATTCGTCACACAACAAACTCGTCACGTATCAAAGCATGACACGACAAACTCATCCCGCGTCAATACACCACTAGACAAATTCGTCGCAAAACAAATTGGAAGGCAAGACACTATGAGAACAATGAACGAACACGTGATATCGTTCATCATACCGGTCTTAACGAAGCAACACTATGAACCATCCACGTTATCATTGTTTCTTTTCTGTAAAAGTAGTTACATGTATGAAAGATGCATAAACAAATAAAAAAATACAAAGCATTAATCAAAGTATAGTTATAATAAAGGAATAAAATTTAAAATGTCAATCAGGTTAGGATGCTGGAGTGCATCCCACCTATTTACATTATTTCTTATGAGAAATTCATGTCCGACTAACATGATTGCCTTACACGAAATTTTTTAAGAATGCATCTGCCGTGTTACTCGGGGACTGGGTCCATATTAATACCATTTATATGCAGAAAACATTTTCTGTGGTTTTGATGTTTTTGTAGCAATAGGAGTTCTTTCCAGTAAAGAAAGAGTAGTGAGATCAGACACATATGTATATGAGAAGCTTTGTGCAATGTATATTGATGGAATGTTTGATTTTGTCCAATTATCTTGATTTCTTATTATATAGACCAGTCTTGGTTCCGGTTATTTAAATAATCAGAGTTCTACTGTCTTTATTTTGGGCCTGCATGATCTATTGACTAGTTTGTAATTTTTTCTTTTGTCCCTTTGGAAATCCCCAAAGAAAAATATTCTTTTTCACCATATTATAGCCTGAAATTTCTCTTCTTTGGCTGATTTAAAAGGTTTAAAATGTATGAAAGTTTTATTGCTATCCATACATTTTAACTGGATCTGTTTAATTATGGGCCATATTCTCCTTCTCTAGTTCAATTGCTTAGTGAGGAGTACAGCACAATGTCACCTGGCACTTTGGAAGCTCAAGGTTTGATCAATCAATCAGTCTACATGAAGGTTGTTGCACTTACACAATCGGCCTCTCCAGATGCACACAAGAAGATAGCTGGTAAATAAATACTAACACTAATTATTGTAACTTGCATAAAATACTAATTATTGTCGTTAGTTAGATGCTTGCCAAACCAAAGAATTGAAAATTTCTATTTTTAACCTTTGCTGTTACACATTGAATGAAACATTGGACTGGCACAGGAGTTTTTTGCAAGTAAATTTTCATGTATATATTCATTCAAAACTTGTGATACTATTTTAATGACATTATTTTATTGTTTGATCGGTTCATGTATTATCTAATATTTTGACAATTCACATGTGTTATTTTAAAAAATATTTGACATAATTAAGTGATTCTGATATATGTATTAATAAAATTGGTTAGGTATTTAACTTGGCAATTTTCCTCTGTTGATGCTTTAAATAATTATAGTAAATATCATATCCGTATTATTAAGATTTTACTTAAGTATAATTTAATCCAAAATGCTTGTGAACTTTCTGAAAATTCACTATTAACCATCCAAATTAAGCTTGATTAGTGGGTAATGTTTCTGGGTATCTGCACCCATTATAGTGTGACTGGTATTTTGGTTTTAATATTGTAACATAAAAAAGAAAATTTCCTTGGATCTTTGACTAATTCACTTCCTTTCCTTTGCATCCAATTCCTCCAACCTTGCAAACTTCCTGGGCTTATTTTTGTCATGCATAAATTCTTTTAACCTGTTTCTATGATTTTTTTCTTTCATTATTAAATCCTACCTCTTTTGTATTGGGTTTTTATTCCTATCCTTCTCTTGAAAAGACTTTTTTGGCAGGGTCAAGGACAAGGCTGGAGACATGGAAAGGATACTAAAGGAGAAAGACAGACATGGTACATAAGGAATTCACAGTTTACTTATATCTGCTATGTTTTTATTTCTGTGTTTGGGTAATCTGCTTTCTTAAAAAGTTTTTGCTTTCTTACTCTTGGGGTGTACTTAATTTTTCCTCCAGCATGTGATTTCATGACATTTTATTTTAGTTTTCTTGTTACCAGTTTTTTCTGTATTTAATGAAAGTTTTAGGCACTCTTTGTGTATTTACTCATCTCTTATAGATAATGATGTTGACTTTTTCAAAACATGTTTCTATAGATTGCTTTTAAAATTTTACTAATTATGTAACTAAGATTTGCCTTAGCGTGATGTAACTTTAATAATAAAAACTGCAATATTTACAATATGTTCTGGTGTATAAGATGCACCCATGTATAAGATGGACTCCTGAAAAAAAGGCCATTTTCCATTTTTTTTAATGTTTTACTCATAAAAACAGATTTGTTTGGATAATGACATAAGATTCATCTGTGGTTAAAAACTAACAAAGTTAATTAGTGGTTGAAAGGCATCTATTTGTTTAATGATTTTGAAAATATACCATATTTACTTGCATATAAGCCTCACATTTTCCAAATTTTTGGTCTCCAGAAAGAGGGGGTGGCATATATGTAAGGAAAAAAATTTTAAAATCCAAAAATATGAGATAATCGTTAAAATTATCTAGGAATTCACTAAATGGCTGGGTGATTCAATGCACAGGATGTGATGAGTAAAACATTGCATAATAACAACACCAAAAAAAGGGAAAGAAAAATTATTGTTATTGATGATGGAGTTACAAATGTCAGATTTTGCAGGTGATCGCTATGCTAGAACCAGGAGACTGTGAGAAAAATCCTGTAGTCAGGCAGATATCAAGGCATCGTCACAGTTTAGTCGCATATTCTGATAATTCTATCAGGAGAAACATTTCAGAAGTGTTTCTTTCTGTTCGAAAGCTGTTGCAATTTTTCATCGCTTTCCATGTGCAGTATGTTTTGGTAAAAAGCTGCACATCTGAGATTTTTTTGTAATATTATCCTTTGTATCCCAAGAAATTAATATATTGTTGATTGATTACAAATAACTCACCAAAACGCTTTATTATTATTATAAATAATATAAAAAATTCTACAGAATGAACGTGGGAATTTGAAGTTGTATGCACTGCATAGAAAATCTCCCACTATACCGAAAACAAGGGTCATGAGAATTTGAAGTGTGTATATCTAAATTTTAAGTGAAATATCTTATGAGCATTTAAACACATTTTTGCAGCAAAAAATTGCATGTTATACACCAGAAAATATGGTATACAATTAACAATTTAACTTTTTATAAGTTTGTATTTTATCGACAAAACTTCAGTAGATGGAATCGTAACTAGGTATGTTGATTTAGTTTTATATTATGTAGTGCGTACTTCCATTAAGTATCCTTCCTGCCAAAACTGTTAAAATACTTCTTGTTTGACACCTCCTCATTTCTTAGAATGATTTTCTTTTATAATGTGAAACAGTAATTGTCTCAAATTTCTGTATGTAGATTTGGCTTGTAATTATTATTATTATTTATTGAACCATACATATACACATTTTTCTTTGCTTGTAGAGAATTATTTCCTTTAATTATTTCTATCCTTAAAATTTAATTTTTAATGTTGGTTGTTTCTTAGCTCTAATATTAACAAACATGCATCTGTAGTTAATTACCATCAAAATTAGGGGAAAACTTTAGTAAATTTCTTATCTACCATAAAAATGTGAGATAATGAGGAGTATTTATTAATGTAATAAATTGATCCAAATTTTTGTTATAAAATGCAATACAGATAAGAATTACTTTGCTATATCTTGCATGAAAAAATTAATTCAGGTGTAAAAAATTACTTGAGTAACCATAAAATTACTTTTTTAGTATCTTAGTTTTTATCTTTGCTTCTCACATACGTCATTCATCTCTGTCATTCGTAAATATTTTTTCAAACTAGGGCTTCTTGCTAAAATGAAAGAAGGAGCTGAAAATGTCCAGACTAAACTTCAAGCTAGAGCCGAGATTGTAGGACTCAAACCGGGACCTGATGGAAGTCCTCGTAAAGGTAATTCATAATTATATACATTATTTGTTTACTTAATGCAATGAAATCCTAATTTTGTTAGCACATTTTATTTTCTCCGTGGCTAGATTGTGTTACACTTTCCGACATTTCACCAACATTGCAACTTCGAGTCAAAGCGATTATTTTTCTCAGATTTTCACTTTATAAACCATTTTTGTAGGTGTCATCGTAAGAATATTCAATTTGTGCTTTTAATTAGTAGCAGTTTTGGTCCTACCTCCCAGTCTTTCATCTTGTCCTCCTTAGCCTTATTGTCAAAGACCCCGCAGTTACCCCTCATGCTTGATTTGAAATAACCGTTTTCACCTTGTGGATGAGGGATAGCTGTCATCTCTGTCAAATTTTGACATCTTTATGCTATTTGTATGTCTCCCTATATTAGATGGGGGAAAAGAGGCCCCTTTGGTGATTCCTGTATTTAAATATTTTTAGGTTAATGGATTGTAACCTTAAAGCTGTGGAATTAAAATTTCCCCCTCCTGTCAACCAATTTGATTTCTTTAAAATTTACAACACTACTATGCAGGAAGTGAGTCAGCCAAGTAAAACAAAGTTTAGTCATCCTAGAACTCCATGTAGCTCTGAAAGGCATACCAAGCAGTCACTATATTAATGAAACATACACAGGAACAATATTGGAATTAAAATTTAAAACTCCTAAACCGTAAATTTACCCAGAGAGCACTCACACGTCAATAAGAAACAAGGAAAATTAAAATTATACTTACAAGTTTGCAGGACGAAGATGGCCTACAGGGACCTGTTGTCAAAAACTAGCCTAAAAAGAAGAAAATGAAAACACACACGCACAAGCACTCTGGAAATCTCTAGATACGTATTTCGGGAGCTATGCTCCCATCTTCAGTAGCTGAAGTCGTATGAATTGTTTGTGTTTGGTCTTGTGTATTTATGTGTTCCGGATAAAAGTGAAAGGAGGGCAGAGGGGTGGGGGAATTCTTAATGGTTAGCGAGTAGAGGGGTGAGTAAGGGATAGGTCCGCGGTCGTTATTCATAACCGTCTCTTTGAATTTGCTTATGAAAATACTCTCGTAAGCGTCTAGTTTCCAGTCGGTTTGTGTTGATTTTAAGAGAGACATGTTTTTTATTTTAATCGGGTGATTGTTTTCCTGTATGTGTATTGCGACGCTAGACCTGTTAAATCTATTGTGTTTGAAGTGTGCAAGGTGTTCTTTGAACCTGGTTTCTAGCTTCCGTTTAGTTTGCCCTATGTAGACTTTCTCGCAGTCTGTGCAAGCGATTTTGTATATGCCGGATCTTTGTAGAGTCGGGATCGTGTCTTTTGGATTGTGTAGTAAGTTGGAGAGTTTGTTTTCATTCACAGGTACTGCTTTAAGGTTCTGTTTTGAGAAGATGTTTGATAAGCCGTTTGTGATGCCTGGGACGAAGGGGATTTTTACGTATTTTGGTTTTTTGGGGGGCATGCTTGTGAGAGTAATCTGTTTTTTCAAAGAAAGACTGCGCTTGTGTTTGTGTAAAATATTCTCTATCATCTGAGGGTCGTAACCATTGATTTTAGCGCATTTTTTTATATATTTTAATTCTGTGAGGAAATCAACTTTAGAAAGAGGAACCTGTAAGAGTCTATGTACCATTGAGTGGAATGGTGCTAATTTATGTGAAATATGGTGGTTGGAATCAGAGGGAATGTACGTGTCTGTGTGTACCCACACGATCCCGACTCTACAAAGATCCGGCATATACAAAATCGCTTGCACAGACTGCGAGAAAGTCTACATAGGCCAAACTAAACGGAAGCTAGAAACCAGGTTCAAAGAACACCTTGCACACTTCAAACACAATAGATTTAACAGGTCTAGCGTCGCAATACACATACAGGAAAACAATCACCCGATTAAAATAAAAAACATGTCTCTCTTAAAATCAACACAAACCGACTGGAAACTAGACGCTTACGAGAGTATTTTCATAAGCAAATTCAAAGAGACGGTTATGAATAACGACCGCGGACCTATCCCTTACTCACCCCTCTACTCGCTAACCATTAAGAATTCCCCCACCCCTCTGCCCTCCTTTCACTTTTATCCGGAACACATAAATACACAAGACCAAACACAAACAATTCATACGACTTCAGCTACTGAAGATGGGAGCATAGCTCCCGAAATACGTATCTAGAGATTTCCAGAGTGCTTGTGCGTGTGTGTTTTCATTTTCTTCTTTTTAGGCTAGTTTTTGACAACAGGTCCCTGTAGGCCATCTTCGTCCTGCAAACTTGTAAGTATAATTTTAATTTTCCTTGTTTCTTATTGACGTGTGAGTGCTCTCTGGGTAAATTTACGGTTTAGGAGTTTTAAATTTTAATTCCAATCTGTACACCGTAGTCTCCATTTCCTTTTTTTTTAAGGAACAATATTGCACTATCAGTATGGGAACCCTGAGGTTGGCAATTCAGAGATCTTATTTACATTGGAAATTCAATAATGAAATTTTTTAGGTTATCCGTAGATCTCCTGAGGCAATCCAAGATCATTTAGAAAACCACCAATATGCATCTTGGTAAAAAAGTGACATCTTACTCTCCATGATAACAGTTATTTTTTTTAACCAAAATATGTTTTCTTTGTTCTGTAAAACAGTTTTTGCCTTGACTTGGGAGTTGATACATGCATAGCTCTTCTGTTTAGTCACTATGTAAACAGGAGTGGCCTCAAAAACTTCATGTATCTTTCATTTCACTTCTTTCAGTTTATTAGTTCATCAGTTTTTATTGCGCCATTCCCCGTAACTACATAAAAATATCCATCACAAAAAAATAACAAAATATATGTTATGAGTGGAATTACCCGTTGAACATCAACGGGACTTTGTAATGTGATTAAAATATAACTTCTGAGGTGTGTGTGGTAAAAACATATATATATATATATATATATATATATATATATATATATATATATATATCATTATATATCGACGTTTCTTACAGAGGAGGAGGAGGATATAACATATAGGAGGATACTAATGCACTTCCAGATGAGCTGGAGATTCGAAATTTTTTTCTTAGATAGGATTTTGTGCAAAACCGACTAGAAAAAACGAAAATCTTGAAAAAGTGCAACAATGCGGACGCTAAAAATTCGCAATTGTTTAAACAAATTTTCAAGGTTTATGTATTTCCAAATGTTCTACGGAGCTGAATTTTTTTAGAGATAGGAATTGTAAAAAACGAAATAGGGATTATACAAATTTTGATATTTTAATTTGTTTGGCAGTTAAAAATTCATAAATTTTAAACAAATAGATAACTGTTTAGACATTACGGGATGAGCTAGGAAGCTGAAATTTTCAACTTATGTACAGAGTAGTGCAGTTGCACAAATAAACATTTGAATCTCTCCATAAACATATTGCGGCGGCCGTTAAAAATGTTTAAAATTTAAACAATTGGAAAAATATTATTTCACTTCTAGAAGTACTACAACTTTAAAATTTGTCAGAAATGTGTAGCATTAGTACCCCATAATGGAGAAATTATAAAATCCTTAAAATTGCAAAGTGTTGAGATTGTTTTAATCTATTATTTTTACATGAGGGAAAAACGAAAATCGCTCCGGAGGTGAAATATTCAGAATTAAAAAAATATTTGTAATGATGAAATATGAAAAATAATGTTTTATTATGTTGAGATGATATGCTTGCAGAATGCAAGCACCAACTACTAGTATATAGACGTTTCTTACAGAGGAGGAGGAGGTGGATACTAATGTTTAGGCACTTCCAGATGAGCTGGAGATTCTAAATTTTTTTCTTAGGTCGGATTTTGTGCAAAACCGACTAGAAAAAACGAAAATCTTCAAAAAGTGCAAAAATGCGGCCGCCAAAAATTCGCAATTGTTTAAACAAACTTTCAAGGTTTATGTATTTCCAAATGTTCTACGGAGCTGAATTTTTTTAGAGATAGGAATTGTAAAAAATGAAATAGGGATTATACAAATTTTGATATTTTGATTTGTTTAACATTCAAAAATTCTTAAAGTTTAAACAAATAGGTAACTGTTTAGACATTATGGGATGAGCTAGGAAGCTGAAATTTTCAAGTTATGTACAGAATAGTGCAGTTCCACAAATAAACATTTGAATCTCTCCATAAACATATTGCGGCGGCCGTTAAAAATATTTAAAATTTAAACTATTGGAAAAATATTATTTTAATTCTAGAAGTACTAGAACTTTAAAATTTGTCAGAAATGTGTAGCATTAGTACCCCATAATGGAGAAAGTATAAAATTCTTAAAATTGCAAAGTGTTGAGATTGTTTTAGTCTATAATTTTTACATAAGGGAAAAACGAAAATCGCTCCGGAGGTGAAATATTTAGAATTAAAAAAATATTTGTAATGATGAAATATGAAAAATGAATGTTATTTTATGTTGAGATGATATGTGTGCAGAATGCAAGCACCAACTACTAGTATATATATATATATATATATATATATATATATATATATATATATATATATATATAGTAAATGTAATTGTTTGATTAATTAATAAATTCCTGACAAACATTTGAATTCTCCCAGAAAATGAAGCGTTTGAAATTTATTACACTCTGGCATCACTTGATTTGCCACTCTTTGGCTCCATTATTCTTCCTCTTCGTATGTTTGCTGAGTAATAATCTTCTTAAATTATTAACGTTGCAATCTATTAAGTTGGACATTGCGCGAAGCGAATAACACGATTCTTTCATCTATTTGAAGGCTTAATAGACGCTAATTTGATCGGAGGCAACAATGCGGGTCGCTTTGGCAACACCCGGAAAGAGTATGAAAAAGCCATAAAATTTAGAAAATAATTGCGTGTTTCTGACAAATTCTTCCGTGTAACATCTAAACATCGCAAGAATAAGATATTTTATAGTTTTAGCCGTCGAATAAAACAAAAATGGAGAAATTCAGTCCATATTTACATATTTTAATGATTGAAGGAATTAAACCTTGCACCTTGAAAAATCGAAAATCCCGTGTAAACTTATGGGAAAATATAATTGTCTCCCGGAGTCGAATCCGGGACTTTTTCCGGGATGTTTGATTTTCTAGAGACCACCTCATGAGAGTTTAACAATTGTGAAAGTTTCAGCACTTAATTCCATTGGGAAATGTCCAAAAATACCGGGACAGACAGACACTTGAGAATTATTATATAAGGATTAATAAGAAAATAAAATTGCTGAATTAAACAAATAGTAATCATCGATGTTCTTCTGTTAAAATAAATAATGGTTATTCATATTTGAGAAAAATCATTGCAGCAAAAATGAGTATGCGCCTGAAACTGCAGATACTCAAAACCTCATACTGCGGTTGGTAAAACAGTATATATTTCACTAACCATGGATACCTGAAACTTCAGTTGGTGAGGGACTACTGTATTTGATGTAGGGAAATGTATTGTATGGCAGGAACATTTAATTTATTGACCTTATATTTTGAATTTTTTTTTTCATTTTGAGCTACAGATATTTTCAACACTTAATCATCTCTATCAGGGGTGTCTAACCTATGGTCTGCGGTCCGAATGTTGCCTGCAAAGGGTTTTTGTGTAGCCCACGAAGTTATGATGAAAAAGCAATCCGAAAAATTTAACACACAAATTCCTATGTTTTTATGAAAATTTTGGTAATAAAGCTTTAAATACTGAAATGTTAACTATTAAAAACCTTATTTAGACTCGATTCCCGATTATATGGCACCTCAGAATCCGATTTAAACTCGAATCCTTCCCACCGAATAATAGGCAAAATCCGATGTGGCCTGCAGAAGGATTTGCAACCATGAAGAAAAATCATTGCAGCAAAAATAATGAGTATGCACCTGAAACTGCAAATAATCAATACCTCATACCGGGGTTGATAAAACGGTATATATTTCGCGAACCACGGATGCCCGCAACTTCAGTTGGTGAGGGACTTCTGTATTTGATGTAGGGAAATCTAATGTATGGCAGGAACATTTAATTTATTGACCTTATATTTTGAATTTTTTTTCATTTTGAGCTACAGATATTCTATTAGATATAGAAAAGGTTGGACAGCACTGATCTACATCATTGATTTCACCAAAAATTAGTGATCTTAAATTTGTTTTCCCAATGAAACAACTTTTTTACTTTATCAAATAGTTTTCTTTTATGTTGTGTTTGGCATAGGTGACTTTGCCTAAAATCAGTATCTCAACATCTACTTTTGCGTTTACTTTGGAAAAGTATAATTTTGAGTCAAAATTCCACTTTTGTATTTTTTACGAATAAATTGTAATTTTTTAGGATTTTTCTTCTGATTGAAGTGTTTTTGTGCTAAAGGAGACGTTCGCATAAAATGTATTTTTGATTTTCGTGAATACTTAGCATTGATTCGCATAGTTTGATGAAAAGGATTTGGGAAATGAGAACAAAATGAGTAGAAATGAAGGAAAGTTTATTGTATATTTTACATATCTAAGGAAAAGAGTACAGGTCGTCAAAAAGTCCATACACGGGTCTTCTCAATCTCACAACACTTCACACACGCCTATCTGACAGGTAGGAAAGAAAAACGGATGTTGGGTGTAGGAGCTTAGTCGACGCGGTAGGAGACAGCGTGTCCTGGGTTGTTGACGACGGTGGTGACGGTAGCCTTACGGGTGAAGGGAGCCACAACATGAGCGGCATAGGGATAGTGGTAGGGATAAGCATAGGGATTGACGTAAGAGCCGACGTAGGGGGTGACGGGGAGGATGGCCTGACGACGGGAGCGGCTCTTGGCTTCAGCGTGAGCAGCGAGGTGAGCATGGCGGGCGGCAACGACTTCGGGGGTGTCGACGACGGGCTCAGGAGCCACCAGGGGGGCGGTCTCGGGAACGGCAGGAGCGACGGGAAGATCGTTGGAGGCTACGCGGTATCCGTGGGCGGCATCGGCGGCGTAGTTGGTGGTCACCACCTTACCCTCAGGGTTGACATAGGAGTACTGGCCGACCACTCCACCAAGGGCGTCGCGGAAGGCGTTGTGACTCTGGTCGAAAGAGGCATGTCCGAAGGCAGCCTGGCCGAACTCATCCTGTTTATTGAGAAAAAAGATGCTGTAGTTATTTGCGTTTAAGGGAGATAGCTAGCCTATTCCAAATATGGGAATTAAAACAGTACTTCATGAAGGGGGATCTTTAATGGAAGATTTTTTTAGCCATTTGAAAACTGATTTCTTTGAAAATATTTTATCCGCGAATGCATTGCGGGCGTTGAAGTCTCCAGCAAAGTTGACTCTTACAGGCAAATAAAAGATGGTTGAATCGAGGCAAAAATTGGCATTCGATCGTTTATAAGGTAGAACTTTCTAATAGTTTGTGTACGGTAGGAGCCGGTGTCGTAAACTCACCTGAGAATGGTACTGGTGCTTGGCGCCAAGACCGGCATAAGCCAAGGGAGCAACAACTGGGCTAGTGACGCTCTTGATCAGGGGAGCCACACCAGAGTAACCATAGCTGTAAGGAGTAGCACCGTAGTAGCCAATGTCGCGATAGTAAGGATAAGCTCCATAGGGGTAGGAGTGATAAGGAGTTACGCTTGAGTAAGCGAAGCCGGGCGTAGCCACGGCGCAGGCCAGAACGGCGGCAAGAACGACCTGTGGAAAAAAGAAAGTAATTATTATAATTTGCCTTAGAGGATGCGACGACCGCGTCGATAAAATCGAACGGATTAAAAACATTATTATTCGCGAAAGATATGATAATTCGCCTGAATAAAGGGATAAGTAACCGGGGGTATCGTTCAGGAATAGCGGTAAGTGGGCAGAAGAGGCGAGTGACTCAGGAGGGAGGTTTTGGAAGTTACCCATAAGGAGCCCTAGTTACGTGAATGTGGGAAGTTCGGTCCAGTTTGGAGTGGGTGGGGTTGCGTGGGGGAGGGAGGAGGCTAACCGCGCCATATCGGTGCAAGGTCGCGTCGGGTCGGAAGGGGTACGCCGGGATTGGCAAGGAGCCTGGCCTTAAAGACCACCGTTCGCATCGCCCCCACCTCCCGTCCACCTGACAGTAGGAAGGCGAAGCTCCCAGTTGACTCGGTACGTTTTTCACGTCCTTGAGTCTTCGGAAGCTACGCTACGCTATTTTTCCCCCGTTTGGAATGCAGCGATACTGGATTCGCTTCCCGTCTGTCTCTTTTTGGTCAATTAGCGAGTATTTGACTCATTTAATCGGTTGGTGGTTTTTTTGGGAAGAAAGTAGAACTGAATATCCTCGCATTTACATTCGAGCGTGTAATGTGATATATGCACCTGGATAAAAATAAATACCGTCTTCAAAATTAAGACCGCGATTCTCAAAATGTTCTTGAATCAGTTGCGTAATTATTCGCGCGATCGAATTCAGTTAACCAAATTTTCGAATTTGAATGAGTTTCCTCGGATGGAATTTCCCATATTTTCCGCTGATTAGATAAATTCAATTTTAGTCGGAATATTTATGATGTGGGGTCTATGACATTTCAAATTCGAAAATCTTGCACCAAAATTGAAAAGGACATTCAGAAAAAATACTTGGACGCAAAGCTAGTCTAATAGACTTGGAAAATATATATCTAAAGTTAATCCAGAGAAAGTGAAAATTTGCAATTTCCGAACGAACAGAGCACTTGAATATTTTGCGAGGGGCAAGCAAGCCTTTTGAACGGGAGAATCGAGTGAGGCTCCTCTTAGCTAATGGATGTAGGTACTCACCAGGACCTTCATGTCTCTTTGTTGATTGGAGCTGAGGGTGATGCTGAATTCTAAAGCAGCGTGGTCCAGTATATATACCTGCTCCCCGACGCACTCTTCCCCCGGTACCCCTCCAACCTCCCTCACACCTCCCTTTGCCTCACGATAGGCCCCACCCTCTTCCTCTATTCCGCTTCTCCACCCGCCCCCTCTTCGTCGCCACCTCCTGTTAACATCTTCCATCGCTCTCGTCCACCTTGCGTAAATCGTCCAACCTTCCCACCCCATCGGTCCCCACCCTCCCATCCCACCTCCACGCAACGACGCACTTATTCTCATCCACCCCGCACTGTTTCCCTGCCTCTCTCGTCCGATGGCGTCTCCTCATTCTCTCCTCTTCTTTCTCCTCTTTGTCACCCTTTTTTTTTAATTTCGACCGGTGGTCACACCCAGTTTTGAAGGTCACGAAAGAATTCTCCTGCTGCCCCACCCCTCTCGCTCTTCTTCTTCTTCGTCTCCGAATCTTCTATTATGCTCTTCTGATCCTTCTACTCCGCCGTTTCCCTCCCGTCTAGTGCTTTCAGAAGTTTCCCCGGCGTCTCGCCGCACGCTCGGGTCTCTTTTTGCGGAGCGATTTCGCCGTCTTCGGTTGTCTCTGCGCGAAGTCTTCTTTTAAATTTTCATTGTTTTTATGTCAATCCATGCGCCCATTGTAATATTCCTATTTCTCTCGCAGCCAAGTAATAGTTTCGCCTAATAATTGCCAAGTTATAATTTCTTTAGCCGGTTATCATCCTGATATTTTTAAAAATTTACTTTCTTGCCGTTTGCTCAATTTTCTCGTTAATAATCGGACGATATCTTTCTATCCCTTTTCCATTATTTCCATGTTTGAAATTTTTAGTTTAAGCTTGATCTATTTATTACGTTTTGAGACCATTACAGACTTTTAAGGAGCGGTGCGTACGTATAAATCCGGTGAGTCGACCTTCTTTCATCTTCCATGGTTGATTTCTTGTTATTTTTACTCCCTACGCGATTTCAAAATTTGTCTTTTCCCTTTTCTTCCCTTACATAAGATTTGACAATTACTTAGAATCCTCATCACTACAGAGTAAATGTAGGTTTTATTCTGTCATAGAATTTGCTCTTTGCGGAGTTATCGTCTATCATCTACAATTCGTCAAACTCAAACTGTTGATTTTTAAGGATTACTATATCCAATGCAACTAAGTGATTGATTGATTAACTTTGCATGCTTCGAGATACTAGTTATGGCTATAAGAAACGTTTTGTCCCTTTTTTGTATTACAACTTTTTCTCGTATTCGTTGTGTTAAATTTTGGTGGGCTTGAGTGTAATTTTAAGATGTATCATTTACAATGCAATAGTTCCCTTTCTGACTCTTTGGAGTTCTTATTAAATGAGAATTTTTACGGTGAGTAATGCAGTTGAAAATATTATACTCGATTCTTTTTGGTTTGTGAACGTGTTAGTGATTGTAGATATTTTCTCTACCAGTTACGTATTTTTTCCTCCAGTTCCTATTCCCTTTCTTCCGCATACGTCTGCTATTCTTTATCTTGGATAATTTACTTTCTCTTTCTCGAACATGCTTACTGCATCTTCCATCCTTTCGGGTCCTTTCGACATTCTTATTACCTATTTTTCTAATTTCTTCTAACTTGTTCATTATTATGTCCTGATTCATTGTTTGTTTCTCTGCATAAAAATTATACGGAAAAATGTTGTATTTTTGCATGAGATGCTGTTTTCCGGAAAATTAAAACTTTGAAATGATATTTTGACCGAACTAGAGGGCTTGTGTTTTCAGGGATGGTTAGAACGTGAATTTTTAATTAGATCCTTCCTCCTCCATTCTCCAATTATTCAAGAGAGAGAGAGGGATAGATTAACCTGCTGATATTTTTGTAAATTATTTTTGCGGTGCGTACATTTTAGAATATCGTTAGCTTTTAAACTTAAGAATTCTCCAGAAATTTCAAAGTGGGCCTGATAATCCCTTTTATGTCATCGAGGTAACTTTGCTGCTTTTATGATTTCGTTTTCTTATTTTTCGAATTTACCACGTACTCTGTATTTGCAAATTCTTCATTATTCTAAATTTCAATCGTTTACTCCGTATTTTCATATTGTGAGGGTTCTTTATATACCCTTTATTATTTTTTGCGTGCCATTAAAAATATATCAGTTTTGGAAAAGTGGAGTCTTCGGTTTTGGTGTTGTCCAGTCGTCGAAGTCTCCCGTTTTCTGCATTTCTTTGAACTTTTACGACTATTTTATAGCTAAATTAAACAATACTTACGTCTTCTGGAGACATTTTATCGCTACATTTTAACTGGATGCCTAATCTGAATTTTTATAGCCAATCTTCGAAAAACCTCCCTACTTACTTTTGCTCATCTTTTCCCTTTTATCTTTGACCTTGAATCGTAGACCTCACCAATGGTTCTCGGAGCTCCTTTATTCCCTATTACCTCCCCATAACCCGTTCTCGTTTTTATCACTGCCTCGGTTTTTTTTGCAAGCCCTCCTTCGACGGCTCCTTCGTCTCCTTAGCCAACGCTCCGTCTCACATTACATTCCCCATCCTAAATCTTCCCTCCATCCACTCTCTCCCATGAATTCCTGTGATGCCTCCTCTTCCCTCCCCCTCCTCTTCCCCCCTCCTCTTCCCCCCCTCCCTCCCCCCTCCCCCCCTGCCCGCTTAAACCTTAAGGCGGCTTTGTTCTCTTGGTCGTCTTTTCTTCCGACTCATCTTCGCCCGAATAACTCCACCTCGTGTATCCTATGGCGAAAACTTTCTCCGACGAACCTGAACTTTGCGCTGTAGTCCAAATAATTTTGTACTATGTTAGTTCCCTCCAACTTGCTCTGCAGAACTTTTACTTTCCGCGAAATAGTATAGCCCTAGACTAAACAAAATTCCTTTGCCGGAAATGGTGAATCTGCGGAGACAATCTCGACAAAACAAATATGATACGAAAAAGGAGGGAAATATAAAACTGATAGCTAGCTATCTTTTGTTTCTATTTTCCTCCTTTTTCCCTTCGCACTTATTTTTTTGTAGGTCGGTCTCCGTAAATTCACTGTTTACAGAAAAGGCTTATTGTCTACTCTAAAAACGTCGCTGTAGTTGCTCATACATAACTATGTAGTATTCGCTTGTTTTTTAACTATTTTATACATTTTAATTGGTCATTGGATGTGTTTCTGAAACTATATAAAAGAGATTTATGGTAAAACTGTGGATTTCAGTCATTGTGGTATATTAGCCTTTGATTGGTTTTGATTACCACCGCCTGTGGATATAGCGTGATTAATAATATGCGAGTAATAGTATAAATTCTGCCGTTTTTATGCTGCGTTACTTCATTTTTTTCTTAGTTGTCACGCAGTAAAAATTTCTACCTTTCTGGGCCATAATCGTCTCCAAAAACTACGGCTACTACGAATTTATGCGGCGATTTCACGGAGGCATTCCATTTCTGGAAAACGCCTTAATGTTATGCACACCCCACGACATTCACCATTTTTCTCTCCGCGCTGTTCTGACGAATACCGTCTCGCTTCTTTATCTCCCCGCATTCCCACTCTTCGTCCCATTTTTTTAAAGTTTTTCCCCTCTCCTTTTCGGATCTTCCATCTGCTTTCCCATTCCTCCCTCTTTCACTTTCCTCGTCTCTTTCGCATCTCCAACATGACTGCCTTCGTTCTTCCCCTAGCACCCTCTCATCGCGTTTTTTTTTGCTCCGTCCCCTCTAGTCCTCGTTATCCCCGCCTTAGCCGTCCTTCTCATCCGTCTTCCTCCGTCTCCGAGATTCCAAGGGTGGCGGTACCGCCCTGATCTTCTTCTTAGTTACGTCTCAGCTTGTTCTCATGTGTATTTCGCGAGATTTTTCTTTCGGCGTAGAAAATTAACTGTATTTTGCGTAATCCGTCGGTTGGAATTTATTAACCTCGTAAGTGAAAATTTTTACTCGTTTGATAACTTAAATCATTCGGTACCAGCCCTGATTTGGATGGGCGTTGTCGATCCACTGCTTGTTTTAAGGCCGTCACATCGTTTGGAATATGTAACAGCTGTCTCTCTCTCTCGAACTTGATGTGGTGTCTCTAGCAGAAGAGGATCCGGTTCTAGATGTATCTTTTTCGACTGAATAAACCTCTAATGAATGGGCGGGCCCGCGTAGCTTCACACAAATTGAACGTTAGGGCCGAGTTTGTTTATTTTCCCACGAGGACGTATCCTGCCTGATAAGGGTATTGGTTATTTTTCGAAATTAATGTTATTTACGGCCTATTGTCATTCAATTACTTATAATTTCTGAAAATGTATCCTGTATAATTTGTTTTTGAAGGGGTCGAAGTTGAATCATGTTATCTCTGACCCAACATACTAATATCAAACAGACATGGACTTTGTTAGGTATAATTTTCTGCCCATTCGTGTTTTTGCAGTTTCTTATTGGACTATTAAATCTTGAATACTCGAAGGAAACTATCGTTATCACTTATTAATGTGTGTTAGTAGCAAGTACTATGAAAAACTCCCCTAAAATGGACTCCTTTGTTACCAAGATATTTCTTGTTTTAAAACTTTATTGTATGTCCTAAACAATTCTAATTATTTTAGTTTATATCTCACACTTTATAACGCTTGTTTTGTTGTCCTAAGTATAGTATCATATGTAGTGTAATCAGTTTTCCTCTCTCAGATTATATATATTCTGTACCTGGTTTAAACGAGCGTCTGATGATTGGGCATGCCGCGCCAGCAAATCATAAATTATAGGTGCGGAGTACCTCCACCAAACCCATTAATACCGGTTCATGCTATCCGTTTGGCTGGCAGGAGACGCCATCCTCGACATTGAAGGAACTTATTTTCCCTCTCGGCACGCACTCGTAGGCGGGGTAATGGAATGCATGATTGCTAGCGCCAGTGATTATTACGGCGAGTCTCTCTACATTTTTCTTCCGTGATGTAACAGATATCTTTTATTCATTTTGCCACTTAATGACTTGTCCGTGCCTGATGACGGTGACCGTGAAATGAGCATTATTCGGAAAATGAACTCAAAACGTCCCTGGACTTTTTTCTTCTCTTCATTGGCAAATTTCAGTTTTTTCTATAGAATATGATTAGTTTAGGTATTCATTGAAGTTGTAATCTTTTGAAAAAATAGCTTCTCGTGTTATGAATTATTATTATTGTATTATTTCTAAATGTTTAGTGTATCGACTCCAGTATATTATTAAAATGGAACACTCTGCCGCAAAAATATGCGAAACCTTTGCCTAAAAAGGGCACTGATCTAAAGGGAAATTCAGAATAACAGCCCGTCAAAATTTCGTGGACCAATATTTCCATTTAAAAATGATCTCATCTCGAATCAGTTGAGTCATCAAAGTCTCACCGACGGAACACTCGGAATAGGTTCGCGAACTGTTTCGGTAGATTGTTTTTCCTTTAACCGCCGGATTCCATATGTAATGGACGACTCGTGATGGATTGGATCAATCAAGTCTTTATCCCGTAAAAAGTTTCCTCTCCGGTAAAATTAGTGCTTGTACTTGCTCTGGGGTTGGAATGGAGTCGTGGATAAATGGGCTGGGTTGAGGTGAGCTTCCGAAGGGCTTAAATGTTTTTCCAGTGACGGAAAATTTCTTACATACTGTAGTGTCTGCCGTTCAATCAAGCCTGAAGTGGACTAAATTTTTAATGATACTATGGCGTTGCTTATAGTTTGTTGTTTACTTTCTCGTTAATAGTTTAAAGCCCGCGATATACCTTTTAATAAATTCAATCAAATATATTGTCGTCTGGCGCAAACAACGTATGATATTTCTTATCGCTCTAAAAGAGAAATTTTAAAGAGGGGAATACGCGTACACCTGAAGTTACGTGCAGTTTTAATTGGGTACTCGAAAATAGTCAAGATTTTAATTTTTCTTCATACTTCAGTTTCATACGTGACTTTGAAATCAAAGGATAAGATTATAAATAAAGTGGTAAAATATTGTAGGGAATTTTTCATAGACAAAGCGGAACAAGGATAGAAAAATTATTTTCTTTCACAGTAAGTAAATTATTGAGATATCGGCAGACTTTTTCACACAGGAAGTCATACACGATCTTTAATTATACTTAAATAGAAATTTATCACGTATATTTTTAATTGTTTACATTTATAAACATGAGATATATTTAATGCAATGTATTTCCATTTCTTTATCGTCTAAAAAAATATTTAGATGTACGCAATTATTATTTTTTAATGCTCCAAGTGGTATGTCAGCAAGAAAAGCTGAAGATCCCTCCTCTTAAATATTTTACTTTCGCATTTGAGCTTTTTAACCTGTCAAACACTGTCGTCGTAAGCATTTAATGTTTCTTTAGTTTTGGTTCTTTTGCATTAATGAAGAGTTTAAGGCCTAACTAGAACGAACAATTGTATTCCACATCGGAGTATGCAGTTTTCAAATGAGTTCTTTTCATTTTGGCAACTCGGAATGTTCCATCTCCTATACCGATTTTCATCTAATCCCATTATTTTGTTGTAGAGATGTACGTAGAGAAATTAACCGAAATTTATTGGAAACCGTTAATAATGATCTATCTTATATGAGTTCACAGATGCAAAAAAACTCGTTCACCTAATATAAATCTCAAATTAGATAAATATGTGCGAGCCTGTTATTGTAGCAATAATATCTTGTTTATCGATTATGCATGCATTCGGATTTTATTGGAAAGAAAATTAAACTTCTTTCTTTCTGCTAAAGACGCTTTTCAAATTCGGAGTTCGGATCTTTATTTATGAAGTGAAAGATGCAGCAAGATGGACTGACATACGCTATATGAATTCAGTTCGTGAAACAAAAAAGCATTAAAATTTGTAAATATTATTAATATCGATTTCCATAATGGAAAATTTATACCTTTGTACTTGAGTAGAGGCTTTTGAGATGTATGGCGGATAATGAAGACAATTAGTTTGACTGAGATGAAAATCAATGCGGAAGTGTTAATACGATAAGAGAAGAGAGGAGCTTAATTAGAGAGTTAAGAAGGAGAGAGAAGGAATGGATGGTCCATATTCTAAGAGGCATCTGTCTGTTGAAAGAAGACACAGAAGGGGGAGGCAAGGGAAAAGTGATATTGGATTTATTAAAGGGGATGGTGGTTGCGAGAAATTGAAGGGAAAGACTTTGGATAAGACAGATTGAGCTGAAGGATCCTATAACTTGCCTATAGCTAGAAAACTTAGGGCAGGAGTTTTCAACCTTTTATTGCTAACGTACCCCCTTGAGCGTTTTGTTAACGACCTCGCGCCCCGTAGAGCATTTTTTTAATGGTCGCGTTCCTCCAAATACATTTTAAAAGGATATTGAAGTAACACTCGTATGAAGATAGATAACCCATGTTTATAACGTTAAAATTCACAGTTGCGGCGTTCTTTCTGGTTTACTAGTTACTGCAAGTGCTTAAAAAAATCACCATACACCAAGATCTAAACCCGCAAATAAACCAACGCGACATCATTTGAACTACACGGAGCCCATTAAAATAAGATAATAGTTTTCATTTCCCCAAAAATCTGGAATTTCTAAATTCTCTGGCAATCGGCTTCGCGTCCAAGTTTTCCAATTTCAAGTTTCATGGCTCAGATCGCCCTTTTTAAGTTATAACTATAATCATCATTAAGACAATAGCCTATGTGTTGCACTAAAATTTATGTAAAATTAGGATATTTTGTGTGTTGGGATTATGGCGTTATCATCCGTGCCTTTTAGTACGTATCCGGATAAAAAATTAATGTAAAATTATCACGTCATCATATGTATACGTCGTTGGCTGAAATTAAATGGAATATAATGCAGTCTAAGCATTAAATCAATGCTCTTGAAGGATGAAAAATCAATTCCCATTAAAAGTCATTGGAGTCGTTGCTATGGTAGTTAATATTTTTATTGTTGAAGACCGAAAAAATTTCATAATTTTATGATTAAAATCAAATTTTTACGGAAATTCAGCACGGTTTTCAATTTTGTCTTCAAGAAAAATAAACTTCATTCTTTCATCCGCGGTATGGTGCATTTCCCGACTTTGTATCTTAATTGTAACTAATTTAAAAAAGCAATTTTATAAACCCCTGCACATTTTTCAATGCTTTTCTTGTGGGTGTTTAAAATTGAATATTGGGATCAAAAACACCTCTTAAATATAACTTTTTCTGGAATTTCGGATTTTTCCAGAGGTTGTACCCAATGACCTATCTTCCTTCCAAATTTCAGCTCTGGAGCTTTTCTAGAAGTACTTAAAGTTTTATACGACATATCCTATATATATATATATATATATATATATATATATATATATATATATATATATATATATATATATATATCCTACTAGCTGAAACGCCCGGCTTCGCTAGGGAAAGAATTTCTTTGATGTAGCAAACGATTTTTATTGCATATTGTATTGTCAAGTTTTATCATTAATATAATTACGCATTACGTCTTACTTAATATTCACATGGATAGATGCACCGAAGCCTTTAAAGCAGCAATAAAATTATGTGGATTATGTTAATACTATTAGCCAAAACGTAAAAAATAAACAACATCTTGGTTACCGAACAAATGTACTTAGATGTATCGATTTATGTTGCGATAAATCTTTCAATGTTAATGGTGAAAGATAACAATGTTCTAATATTCCTTAAAAATCATTTGACTCGCTTTAAAAGTATTCATAGACTATATTTAGTCATGGATCCATTTGTACCTTTTATCTTGGCGTTGGCTATTCTTTCTCTACGGCGCGTCACGGCGTGGATTTTCCTTGCATTAATCTTTACGTGAATATCTCCCTTTGGATAGGACAACAATTAAGAAATTTAGCTTTGTTGCCTCCTGGAAAATGGTCATCTAAACCGATAAATTTTTCTCTTAAAGAAACTTTTCGAGCGATTTAGCGTGCAATACGAAAATACATGAACAGAATTAAAATATTCAGTCTTCCGTGCGTAAAATAAGTCATTTCCCGTGATCTTAAGTTAATATTTAGGTATAGTTATATCCACATAATTGAAGGGCTGCATGGCACCTTTTGATTCCGAAGCCATGGATGATAGACGACGTAAGAAGAAAAATTATAATCTTAAACACTCGCGTACTCCATCAGAACTCTTGACGTACTCCTGGTTGAAACCCCCTGACTTTGGGTGTTTTATTGTAGTTGAAGAGATCTTGAAATGTACGCGAGTGCTTCATTGGCTTTTTTATATCCTTAGTTTCTTCCTCCGCCGACAGTGCTAGTTTTGATTTATATGAATTGAATACAAAAATCAAAATCAACTTATATGTTCAATAAGATGAAATAAAACGCTCATAAATCGATTCCCAATTTAGAAAGTAGGAAAGGAACAATGATGCAGCCGAGTTGAATCATCCTCCATCTTCGGAATGTGTAATGAGGAGACTCCCTTAAAGATGTGGCGCCGTATCCTTTTGTGTGCGTTCGTGCAGAAAATGAGAATGAAGGCGAAGAAAAAATTCTCGAGAGGGATTCCGTAACCCAGTTCGATCCTTTCCCGCGCCTCACCCTTCCGATTTCCGGTCAGTGAAGAAAAACCCGCCTTTTCGGTCGAAAGGGAAAACTTGACTTCCCCCTACGACGCGGGCGCGCCCGCCTAGCCGGCAACGGTTATGGCTTTTCCTCTTCCGACGACTTTTACAGTTCGACCGGGTAGACCGCTAAAAAGTGGGAGGGGTCGATGTGGCGTCCAGTCTCGTTCTGGAACTCTCTCGATACTTCCCCTTCTGCTCGGACTTACGGGGCGGTGGAGGATGCTTCGAGTGTCTCCTTTTACTTTCCTTCATTTTTTTCGCTTTTCATTCGCGACTCGATGCTTACGCGTTCCCGCCCAACTCCGCCATCGTCTCCCGCTCACGGGGCGTGATGATTAAACGTGTTTGAGATCCTATAGGGAACGAAAAAAAGTAACTCTGTTGCCCGCGAAGGGATGAGAACCCGAGAACCTCAAGGTCGGGAACGAGTCGCGCCACTTTTGAGGGAGGCCCTCTCTTGAGGGCGGGGCGGAAAAAGGACGTTACGTTCGGATAAACGAGCGGGGATTGCACGACGGCGGGAAAACGGGGTTCTCTCGAGATGAATCGGGCCCGCATTTTACGCTTTTTCCAGGAATTTCAGCGAGCTAGCGTCCTTTAAACTCTCTACCCGATGTCGGAATTGCTTAGGAGATGCTTTTGATTGAATGCATCAGCTTCGACCGTAATTTGAAGGTGTAATCCAAATATTCTCTGTTTCGTGTACAAATCGATTTATGTTGTTAGGTCTTTGCGTTACTATACCTCAAGAAAACGGATTACGTCAAAGAAGGTCGAAGGATATGTGAACGATGTTCTTTCTTTAGGTCGAGTCAGGGTTGTTCTCATCTCTCGTGCGGCTCTTTATGACTCCTTTTCCCCATAACAGCCAAGTTACTTGCAAGGGATGCCGTAGTATGCCTCGCCTATTAATTATCACTGAACTGCTGTAATCTGAATTTTAAAGCTCGTAATCAACTAAGAAAAAGCGTCTTTTTGGTCGTTTCGCGACGTCTCCCTCGCTTTGCACCGGCCATTCCCTTACCTATCCATCTATGACCGCGCTGGTGTCTCCGTATTAGGTCAAACGTTGTTCAAAGAGAAACGGAAATGGGTGGCTTTCTGTCGAGGAGGGTGGGACGGAGGCCAGACGCGGAAGACCGAACGTCTGTGGAAGGTTCCTTATTATTCTTTGGCCGTCTGCGTGGAGTAGGAATGGCGGGGGGATGCGAAGCATAAACAATAAGGATCCCGCCGGCTATTAAGGAATCGGAACGCGACCTATATAACTGGCAGTGTGAGACTGTATCCTCGTCTAGCCGGTGCTCTGAATTTCATTATGCATTTCCTTCCTCGAACGATAATCGGAGAAACATTAGATTAGACAGATTAACAGCTTCCCATCCCATTAGGTTACCCGAATATTGGTATCAGTCTGTAGCCTATATTTCATATTATTTTTGCATCGGATTTGATTTAGCTCGATGGTCTTTAATTTCTTTGTCGATGGAATGATATTCATTAACTTTTACAACACCACAAATTGAATTTACAAAACTCACACCTCGGATTTGGATGGCTGACCTGACGATGATGCTAAGCATCGAAACCCGGGTCGTGAGTTTTGCAAATTCAATTTTTTTGTATTATAAAAGTTAATTTTCTCGTGTTGAAATGGACAGTTTCTACGTTTTCTGTCTGTACATCCGTCCGTCCTTCCGTCATCCCCCTATTAACTTCTGAACCAATAGACCGATTTTCATGGCACTTGGTGGAAATCTCTTGCTACTGGGCCGAGTTCCCGACGATAGTTTTTGTTGCGAAGATTGAAAGTCCCGGGTTCGATTCCAGGAACTATCCTTCCCATTTGATTTACAATGGGAAATCAGAAATCTATCTTGCAGGGTAATTTTCTCTTGCACATTAAAATATCTTAGACTTGTAATATTGGAGCGGAATTTGTACTGTTCTTTGAGGAAAGGAATAGAGTTTCTAATTTTTATCGTAGAATGTTGCTTATTGATCGTATTTCTTCGAATTTCGCGTTAATACTGGCGTATATGCAGTTTTTATTACTTATTACGAAAGTGTTGCCATTGCAACGACTATTGTTGGTCTCGGATTCGGTATAATCTAGTACATAGATACACGCGTTATGCTTGCCACACAAATACGCGTGGTCATTTGAGTTTTCCGTTCGAATGTATTTGTAATATTTTATAACGCTAAATTATGAAGTTAAATAGAATTAACTCCTTAACCGTAAAATTCAAAATTAGAGACACACAATGAAAAGGGGGGAAGGAAAGGCAAAAGACAATGAAAATTATAAACTTACAGGTTTAGGGGTTGTTACTCCACGCCAGGTACCTGATGTCACTCACACATTCACTCACTCAATCGCACAAGCACTAATCCTAAAGGTGGAAAAGGAAACGGGACCTGTTTTGCGAGAAATTACTCGGCGCCAAAAATTGCTAAATTATGAAATTTAGGAAAGTAGACATCATAAGTTCCGTTTGAATTATCTTCTTTACGATAGAATACCACCAAGTGAAGGCCCATACAGTCAAGTTTGAAATAAAATTCTCTTTAGATCATAGTAATTTGAGAAATTAAATAGACCAGTAATTTTAAAATTCCATAAATTAATAGTCTCAAGAAATATTTTCCCTTGTTATTGAGAGAAATTCAAGTTTCAAACCTTTCTTTGTCAGCTACTTTGCGCGATTTTTGTCTGTTACGTAAGCCAATTGTGTTGCTTGACTATTTCTATTTTGGCACAACTGAGCTCTGTCATTGTTTTTAGAGAGATGATTGTTTGTCGGTTCGGCCGACAGGAAATTATTTACGTATAGAAGACTTTACACCTGTGAGTTTGAGGGTGATAACACTATCATGCATATTGTCAACAAGGTTGTCAATCTAATATTTTTGGGGTTGCATTCAATGGTAATACGTTAGGTGTTAAGGTTTATGAATACTAGGGAGCGCCCCCGAAAGGAATTTTCATGCAAAGTTAAGCTTCCCAATTCTGTTCCGGGCAGAATTTTTATAACACATTATTAATTTAACATGCTCACCAAACGAGCCAAGAGTATAATTTGTTCTGGCATTTTGCCAATACTACTGAAATGTCTAAATATTGCCAACTTTCGTTTGTTTTTGATGAAATTTCAATTTAAGGACCTTGAGTATAGAAAAACTTTGCATATGCTTAAAGAAAACAGTACAAGCAAAAGCATTTTCTAAAAGATGATTTTTTGATCTAATAAAAGTTTGACTTTACTTATAAGAATTTACTATTCTGTTTTAACCCTATACTACTGAACTTTCGTCTATCAGACTACTCTATTTACAGCAAAGGGACTTTTAACACAGTTTCGAGTAAAATTGGGGCTTGCGCGTTAGTTTACTGTAAGACTGCATTGGGCTAGAGCTGTGCAAATAATGACTTGTTACACAACCTGCTTCTTACTACTCTTTTAGTTGTCAGTCACCTCTTGGACGAATTTTTAGTAAGTGGGTCAGTTTCTCAGCTCGTTCATTAAAAGTCATGATCGCAAAAAGTCTTCATTTACCTCCCGTTGGAGAACAACCTAGACCTGCATAATCATACAAAAAAATCTGTCCTTTTTGTCCCTCCAAGATGAGAAGAATGACAGGGTTTTATTTTCAGCGTTGCTCAAGAGCGATGTGTGGCGATCATCAAGCAAACATATGTTTTGAATGCGTTAATCTTACTTACATTACTTCCTATTATTTTATATATTATCTTAAGATATTATTGCACCATTTTGTAAAAGAAAATGTATGAATTTATAAATATTTTATCGGAAAATACGTTTTTGAGAAAAGTAGTCTAAAGACGAATTTTTAATATTAATATTCCACCTTGACCATGTTTAGTAGTCTAGGATTAAGAAAATGCTTAAATATCACGTAAATGCACACATTTGTCTTTCCATCCAACTTGGACCATATAATATCTCAAGAAATATTGAAGATAGGTAAGGTGACCATATGTCCTCCTTTAGGAGGGACAGTCCTTAATTTTCAAACATTGCCCTCAAACTTTTTGTCCTCTCACATCCTCCTTTTTGAATGTTTTCCTGTCTTCGTCCTTCCTTTCGCCGACGAAAATAAATGTCATGTAGTTTTCTCAAGTTGGCCGTCTCTCGGCGCATGAATTACATATAATTGACCGCAGCTGCATAGCAAAGGCAGTCCCGCGTATGAATGTGCAGCACCTTGTGCTGTTGAATTTCACTTCATTAGTTCTTCAAATTTTTATAAATATCTTGGAATCCTAATCAAAACATTCCAATTAGTGTGTTATGATTTGTCACGTAAAATATGTCATGTGGTATTATGAAAACATCTTTTCCGAAATAAAGTAGGATTCATTTTTTTTGTAAGCACAATATTTTTAAGTGAGCAATTTGGGATGCCTTAAAGTCTGTTGTAGTGCACGGACTCCTTTTATAGCATCATTTTATTAAAGTAAATATGAAATAAGCTATATATTTATAGGTTTTGGATCATCAAATTTGTCCTTACTTTGTCCTCCCGTTTTGTTAAAAATAACTGGCTTTGTCCTTCCTTTAATATAAAAATATCTGGTCACCTTAAGATAAAGTACCCCAAGTTTCAGAATACCCTTTTCTTACCTGGCGCTCGACATTTTGACGTCTTTGTTTAGTTATCATTAGCTTGTGTTGGTTATATTCAAGTACAGTAAGGTCTCAAAGTACGCGAACTCAGAGAACGCGACCCCGCTCATACGCGACTGTCCCTCTGATTTATACTTACCGGTGTTAACTGCTTTGGCGGCCTCCTCACACATTCCTATTTCGTCGTCTGCACGGAAAAAGGTCGCGAAATCACCGACAAAAACGCCCGTCACAACTCAAGCCGAAGTCGATCCCGAGGACCCTCTATCTGTTGAGGGGTCGGAGGAAGAGGATCAGGAATAAAATTTGATTTATGGACATGACTTTTTTATAAAAAATTAGTGTTCAGGTATATACAGTATTTTATAGCATTTATACTTTATTTAAGATTTATGTACATTTAATTTACACAAATAAAGTTTATATACACGCTTACATGGTTTATAGGAGTTCGCGTAATTTTACCTTATTATATGTACTGCAATAGTTTCTATAGGGGGAACCCCAACTTACGCGAATTCGCACTTACGCGGGGGTACCAGGAACTTAACGTTCGCGTACTTTGAGGCCCTACTGTATATTGAATAAATGAATTACACATTTCATATTAAAATGTTTCTTACATTTTTATTAACAAAAATACGCTTTATGTAAGTCGCTCTGCAATTCTTTCCTCATTTGTTGTTTTTGTGTGCATTAAAAAAAACTAGTGATAGTCGTATGCGGTGTTCCCTGTAAGCTGCGCGGCCGCGCACGGTTATTTTCCCTCCGCGCACAGCCACTTTTTTGCCGCGCACAAGTCAGAAAATGTCACATGAGAAATGGCAGAGGCGTTCCTTTTCTTAAAAAATATTTATACTTATTTAAAACATACCTCACTTGAGTTATATAGTTGTAATATTTACGGTTACGTTCTTTTCTTCGTTGTAGATAATCCATTTCCTTCCGCTGACAAAATGCCGCAGGCACGCGAAAGGAAATTAAGCGTGCATTCGCAATAATAGAAAATTTTATTTACAACGAAGATTGTCTTCGTTGACAACAATTAGGTATCCATACATGAATTGTTCTCAGTTCAAAGCGAACTACGTCTTCCTTGCTTGGTTTCCTTTATAACTATTCGTACGGTAAAAATTTATTTGGCAAGAAATGTTTTATTTGACTAGGTCATCATCATCATCATAGGTAGTCTGTCCGTAGACAGGTCCGTGATTATTCTTGGTTAAACCTGGTTCTCCATATACTCCTATTTTCCGCTGTCCTCTTTATATCTTGATAACTCTCTTTCCCTTTCAAATCGTCTATCAGCTGAAACCTTTTCCTACCTCTTTCCCTTTTCCCATCTAGTTTTCCTTCTAACACGTCTTTAATCATACTCTCTCTCCTCAGGTAATGTCCAACCCAGTTAGCCTTCCTCTTTCTGATAGTCTGTATAATCATTCGCTTCTCTCCTATTCTTCGTAGCACTTCATCGTTTTTCATCCTATCTGTCCATTTTATCTTCAGCATTCTCCTCCAAGTCCACATTTCAAAACTTTCCAAGTATTTGATGTCATTTTTCCTTAGCGTCCATGTTTCTGCCCCATACAATGCTATACTCCATACGTAGCATTTTATCAACTTCTTGCGGATATCTTCCCTTATATTCCCTGTAAGTAGTTGTTTCTTTCTCCTGAAAGCCGCTTTTGCTTTTCCTATTCTATTTCTGATCTCATCCGTACATTTTGCCTCTCGTGTTATGATACTTCCAAGGTATTTATATTCTGAAACTTGTTCTAATGGCTTTCCCCCAATAGTTATGTTCAGATTCTCTTCTTTACCCGATATTCGAATGACCTTGGATTTTTCTGTATTTATTTCCATACCGTATTTTCTACCTGTTAGGTATAAAAATGTTATTTGAGGAGTTTTTCGATATGACATATTTTAATAGTTATGAGGAAAAGTTCGTTTATTGCTTTGAGCAAGGTGGCACCCCTGATTTGGTTATGGGAACCATTTATGCCATTTTCTTGTCGTCTTTGGGCATAAGTACTAAACACCAAATTTCAGGAAAATCCGTTCGGTAGAAGCCGAGAACGAGCATGCGCCTAAAAATGCAAAAAGTGAACTGAAAGAATTTAGCATATCCATGGTTTTATCCACACATTTTTAAGCATTAGCTTCAGGAAATTTCTGAAAATAAACGAATGCTAGTTCTTTCAGGCAAAATCAAATTCTGTTATTTTATTCAACTTTTGTTTAAAAACTGCAATAACCATTAAGTTAAAGAGTTTGCTTAATTTTTATTCTCTCGGCTCCTTATTCCAAATATCTTAAATGTAGTACTACATATTGTGTATTTTTTGCTTCCTGGCGATTTCCTGAATTAAAAAAATTATTATGATTACTGTTTGCTAATGTATATTTTAAGTAGGTTTGTGTAGTCTTTAGTGTACTCTTCGAGTCATTGCTCGTGTGCTATTCCGTTTTGACCCAAAGTCGTGAAAGCCTCTAATTGTGGTAATTTGATTCTACCCATCTTACAAAGCGGGGCTGTTATCACATAAGTGACTCTTTTCCCTTGTATAGATAGCTCTGACGGAACAAGTTATACCAACAATACGCTTAGGCTTTAAGAATGATACTGAAAATCATTCAGAAAAAAGCCGTGTCGAGTTTTATAAGTTTGGTTTCAACTTAGAGCACTCTAATTGAGAAAAAATTCCATTCGTGGCATTTTATTTTGTGTACTTGTAGAGAAATAATCGCAGCTAATCGTCATAAATGTACTATTTTTATTTTAACTTAATTTATTAATTATCACCAATTTAACTGTCATTTTCAAGCATTAGAGGTTGCCTGTATTTATGTGTCGACATTTCCCATATTTGCTCAACAAATAAAGTCGATTTTGATTGGAGGCTTGGTTCTTATGGCTATAAACTAAAGGTATAAACCACTCCTTCAGCCATAAAATTTATTGGAACCTGCTTCCACAGTGACACGAGGCCGGCTGTCACTGTCGAAGCAGGTTCTCCCTGAGGATGCCCACATAGTGGGTGAAATGCATTGGCCCTTCCAATAAATTTTATGGCTGAAGGAGTGGTTTATACCTTTAAAGAAAGTCGAGAAAAATTGCTCGCTCGTCATTCTCGAACAGCACATTAACAACATTCTTATTGAAATATCCACCTTAATATTCCATCCCTCGATTTTCTCAATTCCTTCCAAAACACATTGTTTATTTTAAGAAATTTCTGTACCACACAAGAAAATTTTCTAATGTGTATAGTGTTTTCTTCGGTAGAAAATTCCCAGGATTTATTTTTCAGTGCTAATCATTTTTTATTCGATTTGTTTGTGCCTAATATTGTTCGACTATCAAACATTTCCTTAGCATATAATGTATGTTCACACAATAAAATTGAAATTTTATTAATCGACAATCGATGAAAGAAATGCGTGTAGTAAAGGCGTAATTTGCAGGAATTTGCCGGCGCCTTATATTATTAGAACCGGTAGAGCAGGAAAGACTTTTCTTGACGTGAGCGATCAGAGAGAGTATAAATTGAGTGTTGCGGAGTTTTAAAATAGCTCTTGCTACGAAGATAAATTCAGTTTGTATGGACCTTTTATTTGAATAACAAGTACCTCGTTGCATTCCTCGCGATTTTTTCGCTTTGAGTCACTCCTACGATCGCGTATTCGTTTGCGAAAGTGTTTCTGTTGGAGTGCTCCAAAAACCAAAAGCTAGTAAGAATGTTTTTAGAGATAGAATTTCTCGGCCCTCCATTTCCGGCGTGTGTGTTTTATCTCGGTTCTTAGGAGTATCTTTTGCGAGAATTCTTCGTTTTAACCTTGTTATTTAAAATTCTGCTCGAGAGTTGCCTTGGCGATTTCAGTCTCGGTTCTTCCTCGTGTTTTTTTAAGTTTCTGTTGACTTGAGCGGAATTTACCTTTCCAATATCGCAACGATAAATTTTTGGCAACTTCTTCGTTATGGTGGGCCAAAGTGGGAACTGAATCAGAAGGGCAGTGTTGTCCAGCCATTTTTCAAGCAAGATATCTTACTGGGATCTAGATCCAGTTCTCCTTGGTTGCCGCCACGTAGAAGAGCGCACGGGTCGTTTTTTAAACACGTTGGAGGTCATTGATGAAAGCCCAGGATCGAGTCCCGATATCGTATGAGCTATGAGATTCTCTATCTAAGCCTTTTAATATCTCTTGAAAAATCATTTATGCTGCGGTAACGAAAACGTTTACAAGATTTGTATTCTCGTTAACAGAAATTTGTACTCGCAATAAACTTCTTAATAAGGCGTTTGCAGTTACTATTTCGTACCTTTCAATTCGAACTCGCATTTAATATCGTCATTATTATCGTTGGAAATTTAATCAAGAATGAGACTGAGATTCTGTTACAAATTTTTTGGAGCAGATTGAATTTTTACATCTTAAGTTGAAAAATGTAGTTTCCCGACAATTTTGACACCTTTAAAAAATTATTTCTTATCCCATATTTAATAGAAAAATTGCAGTTTAATACTTAGCATGTAAATAACCTAGAAAATATTACCCAAACGAATTGAAGTATATATTAAGAATTTCTGAATAGTGTAGTGATTTAACTCCATTTTCGACGTCCTCGTTTTCTTCGATTTATCGATGAGTTCTAAAGGCTTTGATTCATCAGCAATTTAAATTATTCTAAATGTTTGAATTTTTTTTTTATCTTCCCAAAATTTCACTTTGAGTGCTTCATGTGTTAATTGCCTAATCCGGAGTAGTTATCATTTCTTATTTCAAAATTCTCTTGTTATTTTGTGTGGTTTACACTGTAGAGGAAAATGCGATATCTGTAACTGCGCCTTGGTTTCCTCCTGGAATGCCTTCACTCTGGCCATTGAAGAGAATCAACTGATTTTCCTCGACTTTATTTGGACAGATTTGGCATTAATCACGTTTAATTTTTTGCTGGAAATCTTTTTATAATATTTCAAATCAAATAATGGTTACACTCTCAGCGTCTAATAGAGATTCCTTACTCCTATTTTTTAATTTTATCAGAATTTTTACCCCATTTCTGCCATTACTTTCATTAAAAATAATTTTTAGTATACCTTTGTTTATAATGAACCAATAAATATTTTATCCATTAAGCAAGAATTCCAATACATATTCCATTTTAGATATAGGGGATGTAACATATATGTCACACATTCAAATAATCACATCAATCAAGCATTTATTATGTTAAAAGGCGCTCACAATTATTTATTATGATTGAAATATTTTTTTGCCATAAAGATATAATTTTCATCAAAATTTTAGCAATTAATTTTAAAATAAAAAACTTATGTTTTTACTCGTTCCATTGCTTCTGTATAACTGCTGCGCGAGTTAGTTCAAACACTAACCAGTACAATGCAGTTAATTGCTACAATTCCAAAACAGTTGAAGCATTAAATTCAATAGACATAGTTGAAGAATGAGTAGTTTGCACGTAATTTATTATGATACCTTTCTTCTAGTATCGAGAAATATAAAACGTAACATATATATCACGCTAGGCAGAAATGGGTTAATTATCGATAGCGAGAAATGATATTTTTAGTTTATAGAAACAGATTTATTAACAGGTTTTTGTTTGGCAGCTTTTATTCTGATTACAACCTGTCTAGCTTTGAAATTTATTTTTTACTAGCTGAAAGTACCCGGCGTTGCTCGGGTTTTTAAGTCAAGACAAAAATAGTGAGGAAGATTTGAGAATAAAATCAAGTAATGAAACCAAGTTAATTGTTATGGTAATCCTTGATGGTATGCAATATTTCTTGTCTTCCCATCTTTTGCCAAAATAATTTTTTCCCCTCATCCTTTATCGGAAAATTTGACGACTTTGTATTTTTTATCAAATAATCACAGTAAACAATCGTTGGAATAACTTTTAAAATATAGTTATTTCACTGGAATTGATTTCCAGTGGAAGAAACTGCATCATATTGTCTTCATGAATCTCAAAAAATTTTAAAACCTTTGGCAGGAATTGCAAGTTTTAGTAATGCAACCGGTGGAAACACGTTTGAAGAAATATTCAAATTTAGCATAACAGTACGTTATTCCATGCAAAGGCTGATTCTGTGGGTCTAATTTTTCACGTGAATATTTTAAAGTGAAACCTACGAAACAAAATGAGTCCTTGGACTTTGAAATCGATTTGGCGATAAAAAGTGTTGTTCTAATAAAATAAGTATAATTGGCTCGATGCATACAAATGTTCAGTTGAAGAGTAAGCAAAAAGGACATATAGGTATTTAAAGTAGGAAGAAATTAACGATTATATTTTGGTTGAAATTAAAGAATTGTTCTAGAAGTTTTCTTATTGTACCTTCTGTGATATTTTTCACTTTCTTAATTTCCAATGTAAATGAAAAAACAAATTTCGCTGTCAATTATATGAAGCGAATACATATATTCCTATCAAATAAAACATTGCAGGATGGAAATCGTCGATTTCATGGAAATCCGTTGAATATTAGCCGAGATCGTACTTAATTGATAAGATATAAATACACTATATTGTTAACGCTAATTGACGCTTTTGTTCCAAGTTAATTATTCGAGTGTAAACTATACTTAAAAATACAATTTGAAAATAACGATTCAAATATGACGCCATAAATTTCCATTAAAAGCATTAAATCAATGCTACCGTAACATATACGATATCAGTTCCCATTTAAAAGCATTGAGTTTGTTACCATGGTTAATAACATTTGGCATTGTTGAAAAGAGGAATAAAAAGCCTTTTTATGTGATTAAAATCAGTTATTTAAGCTAATTCGGCATGGATTTTAATTCTGCTTTCAAAAATAATCAACTCCATTCTTTTTTCTATATAGCAGTTTTTGTACCGAGTTCGTATCTTAATTTTAAGTAATTTAAAAAAGCATTTTTGTACTGGATTGCGCAGAAACCCATGCTACCCCTCTGGCCTACTATTAAAATATAACATTGGGGTCAAAAATAACCACATAAAAAACGTTACGTTGACCATTCACTAAGTTAGGATGTAAAAAAGAATCGTACCAAATTTGGTTGTTCCAGCTTTTATCGTTTATGAGTTCCATGAACAAAAAAACAAACTTCAAAATATATAATAGATACTCCTAACGTAAATATCCTCATATTGGATGATATTTTTTCAAATATTTAGGCTCAAAAATGGGGTGAGTACTATGCGCAGGTACTAAATTCTTCTTTTAGTTTTTCCCATTGATATTTTATGTGAGAAACGAAAAACCAAAGCACAGCAAACAGACATTATAAGTTACAGGAAATGTATTATAAACAGCATGAAAGTGAATTATGCATATTTATCATGAAACCCCAAAATAAAATGTAGAACGGACTACATATAAGAAATTTTGATGAAGTTGTAATTAGAATGCGCACTCTGTATGGACATAAGAATAGGAAGCACTTTTTGTCTCTGCCTCGGGACATTACAACTACATTAGTAAACTCTGGACTGATAGATACCTTACATATGCAACCTATAAGCGACCATAGACCTCACTATTTAACCATACTGTTATTTATGGTCATTTTTAAGATCTCTGCAATTTCATATTTTTAAGTTTTATCTTACCATTCATGATTAGGAAAAATAATAACTGTTTAAGAGCTTTGGCATGTTTTTTTTATTTGGATTAGGAAGTGATAATCAAAGTAATTCCACTTTTAAGCAGGGATAGAGGGACGATAATTTCGGAAGTCCACGGGCTCGTGTTTTTCTACATGCAAACGAATGGCTTCTCGTTTCTTATTTATGCCAAACTCCGTGAAGAACATGTCCCGTCCTTTTCCACCTGTTTTCAGAATCATTATTTATAGCCACTCGTAAGGCGCGTGAATTCCTGTACCCATGTCCTTCAGTGTCGCATAAAAATCCACCTTAGTTATGCATTGAAATATCATTTAATGAATTCTGTTTTCTCATTTTATTATTTATTATCGTTGGCATTGGTGCTATACGAAAGAGCGTTGTATTCATCTCGATAAACATCTGTGTTTAATCTGCCTTTAGAATAACTGAATACATTTAAGTAAAATTTGTAATCTCATTCCACACCTTGTTTTTCATTATGCATTTTATAACGCCTTCTAAAGACTGAGATGGTATAGATCAGGTGTCCCCAAACTACGGCCCGCTGGCCGGATCCGGCCCGCGAAAGGGTTTTATCCGGCCCGCGGAAATTTTATTAAACACCATAAACGTCATAAAATCAGTGTTTCCAATTTAAAAACAGGCGCATTGTTTGCATTAGAATTTTTCTTACATTTATTCACGTTTACTTATAGTTATATTTGCATGTATGCTTAGGTAATTATAGAATAAAATATTTTAAATTTTGAAACTGTTTTTTTTTCGATCCGGCCCGCCCAGCACTTTCAATATTCCTATGTGGCCCTCCTCTCAAAAAGTTTGGGGACCCCTGGTATAGATGATTTATTTTCCACTCGCTTTGAATATATAGCGGTCAGTTCTCATGTCAAAACTCGTATATCCAGCATAATTTGAATGCTGTTAGCGTAATTTGACACCTAATCTTGTAAAAAAAAATTGAGTGATATAACGCCCAACTAATCGCCAATTCGAAAGTTTAGAAAAATCGCCGCAACCCCAATGGTTTTACTCGTTCTAATTATAGCGATAGGCTCCTATATAATTGGTATAACCGATCTCCTCGGGCTATCCCTCCTCGGCGATCGTCTTCCCCTGTCACTCTCGCGAATACTCTCGCCGTTAAAATGGAAAGTCTAATACTCTTGCCCTTAAAGCTGTCGCAGCTTCCCTACCCTCCTTCTCCCTCGTACGGCGAACCCTCCCCTTTCTCCGCCTCACCCCGGAGCATCAATCAACCTTCAGATGCCCCATTGTTGGTTCATACGAGTCACGTATTCTCTTTTACACCGTAATTTTCTCATCCCCGTCCCATCTCATCCAATTACGCTACCGTGCTTCGAACTTAGTGCGCCCGAAATAGTCTCCCCGCCTTCGTGCCTCGGAACGCTGCGTCCATTTGTTGTCTTAAAACTTCCCATCACGACTCGAAACGGGCTTTTTTTGTACGATCCCGCCTTTCCCGCAAGCATCCAGAAGGGGAAAAATGACTTGCGGTTAGGAGAGGCGTCGCTGCGCAGGCGAGATGAGAGCATGCTTTAGATTTCGGAAGCGAAAGTGATAGCGTTGAAAGCGAGCGAGTATTTGAGGTTTTGTTCATCTCGTCACATCAGCGGCGGTAAATGTTGCAGCGCGGTCATGTCAGAGGTTTTTAATCTAGGACGTTATAGTTTGAAAGGATTTCACCGAGCGAATATCAGTTTACCCTATTCAGATCCTTCTGTTGAGTTCTCTCGCTAATGTAAGGAACAATTAACATTGTATCCGTCAGATAATTTTCTCACGCATTATACACTTATTTTATTTATTAGTGATGATGTCTTCTGTAGAATCGGACAGCTCATGAAATCTTCGCTTTAATTTCCGTTAGGATGTCGAATGCTTGTTTTAGCAATTCTCTTTTTCGTTTCGTTGTTACTTAACAATTAACTCTCTGTATAGTTAGTTGCCTAACTTGTGGTTTTTTCTAAGGTGAGAAAAAATATTCGTGCGCAAAATTTAAATACATATGCAATTTGACATAACATTTCCACGCTATAAAAATGAGAATTTTGTTAAATCAAAATTTTTGTGCATCATTATGCAGAGAGTAATATACGAACTGTCTCCAATAGCCATAAAAAGATTGGAAAAATTGGAAACGTATTTCAGCTACAAAGCAGTCGACATCGGTGGTTATAGATTCTTATCTATCGAACCTTTTATACCAATTGAAGAGACGTAATTTGTCGATTTTCAGCCCTAACGTGGGCTCGATAATTCTATTTTTATTTAGAGTATGATAAACATTGTAAAAATATTTTTCCATTATTACAAAGGATGTCCTTATTGCCGTTAGGTTAGTTTTAAACGGGCGGTATCGAGCTGCGCCTTCCCTTCTTTCGTGATCGCTCCTTTTGTCGCCGAGGTCGGCTTGCGTGAAGTATCGTGGCATCCAGGATGTTGGTCGCCCCCGCCCTCCTGCAAGTCAGAAAAAAATGTCTTCTCGTGTCGTTATCGGAAAAGGAAGAACTAAATCATCCATCGCTACGGATCCCGTTGGGATTAATTCTCGACGAAACATTTCGGAGGCGTCAGGGACAAATTTTCATAGTCTCCATTTGCGAGAATAATCTGCAGTGAGAGAGTGAAGGAAGGTGTGGGAAGTTCGGTGAGATGGGAAGAAACCTGCGGTGGGAGTGAAGATATCCCGTTTAAGAGACGCTGTTACGATGCGAGGTTCGCGTTGCGAGACGGGTCAGGGTGGGGCAGGGCGATGTTGGGCGGGTCTAGTATGGAGTGAGGAGGGGCGCGGAGGGCGGAGTTGGGATGGGCAGTGGTCGACCTTCCAGAGAAGAATTGCTTGCTCCTCACTCCCGGTTCCTATTCCGCTACGTTGCTACGGAGGACCCATCTTATATCTTCCTTTTCTTTCCCTCTCCTTCCCCTTCCCCCTCTCCCCCTTCCTCTTCCAATCTCATCCTTTGCTCCCTCAATAACGGCCTTTGGTCAGAGGATTCCACTTTCAGTTCATCCCGAACTTCGTTGCGGACCATCTTAAACTTTTTCATTTGGTGGTGAGACGTTCTTAACTGGTAGACCGTAGATATTCGAAGTCATTGTCTTTTGATTGAGAATATCCACGTTGCGTCTTGAGATGGTTTGTTAGATTAGACTTTAGTATATAAGAGATTATTACGAATAAGGTCCAAATTAGTGGACGTCTCTGTTTTCTGTGCTTGTAGACGGCGTTTAATTTCTGTTCATCGGGTTGGTTTATTTTTTGGGCGTATTTTATTCAATTATGTACCATTAATTAATGTATTTTCATAATTTCTCCGCTTTACGGCTTTCATTCGACACCGATCTCGTTTGTGAAGTAATAGGATTGTATTCTCAATGCTGAAATTTTTGTAAAACGTTTACTTTCTTGGAATTCTGGTCGTTTTAATTTTTTATAATCGGATAAGAAAATTTAGTAGTCGAAAATTTTGTCTTACTTTGAATTGAATTTTTTTTTTTTCAAATTGGAATAAGACGTGAGGAAATCCAAGACATGATATTCCCAGAATGATAATGTAAGAACACAATCTTTTTTAAACTTCTTGAAACGCTTGGTAATTAGCGGACTGATCTTTTCTCAACCTCTCGTGATTCTTTTACGTGATCACAGACAAATCTTGCTATTTTTTGTTTGGTTTTTGGAGTTTTCGTTTAATATTTCGAAAACCTATCGATTAGCTTCCTTGCTTTGAATATCTGTTGTTTTTTTATTTCTCAAATAGCGTCTTCTGTAAATATATTACTCTACGCTTCCATATTTCTTGTGAATTTTAAAGAAGTGACATTTTTATTTTTATAGCTTTATATCCTATATATCTTTTCGAAGTATTTATTAATTTTGTGAAATGTTATACATTTTCCTTCGGAATTTGTTAGTTAAGGAACAAGTTGTTTTTTATAGTTTTATTATCAACTTTACCGTAAAACTTAGTTTCCATTTTGATTGAATCAACTTTTCCATTTAAGGTGTTCTTAGTTGAATTTCAGTATTTGGAAATTTTTTGTTAGCTATTATTTATTTCTCATTATATTTCGCGTCTCCCGTTGATTTATGGTTTTTCATTTCAGCAAAACCATGCCTTTTTAAACTTACATGTTTGACAATTCGTCATTATTAAGCGTTAGATAATTTTCCTCGACCACCCAAGTTCATTAGCGCTAACGAACTTCATTATTGTATGACCGAATTTATTTTTCCCCAAATTAGTCACCTTGGCGCTATTTCGTATTTTGCCTTTCAATTTCAAAGTTAACGATCGACGAGAATGACAACCACTTTAATCAATCCTCGAGTTAATTGCGTTTCAGTGCTAAAACTTGAGCCCCTTCATCTCGCGCCACCATTAAACACGAAAAGCGAAAGATTCATGTTTATGCGGGAGCGTATAGCCGATTATAAAACTCAATTCCTGATTGGGGTCACAAATTACTCCTCTCCCTTTTACTTAAATCCGTTTTTTGGAGTCGTAAAACTCAGCGGATCAAAAACCTTTTGACACCCTTTCTCGGCCTCTTTCCATTGTCGGCATCGAGATCAAGCTCTCCCGTTCTTCGCAAGAAAATTATGTCCCTTCTTGGCATGCTCACCCACTTTTGCCTTCGCGTAACGCAGTCCCTGTAGCTCACCCACCCACCCCGACCACTTTCCCCTCCGACTTTCTTCCTCGTCGATCCCCTCTCTCCCGGAGTATTTCTGGACTGGATAGCCTTTACTCTTTCTCTCTCTCTCTCTTCCACCACATCCTCCTGCCTCATACTCCTACTGCCCTAACCCACGCTCCACTTACGCCGACAGTTCTGCGGGGTGTATGACCGGTTAGACGCCGGAAAGTCAAGGTCGTGCTTTCTCAAGGTCAGCGAATATTCTTCGCCTGAAAGCCGCCGAAGGAATCATCGTACTCGCTCGAAAGGTGTTATTTAAAACGAGAGGAACGGACCAAAGCAGTGATATGCGTCATTTATAAGGAGAAACGAATTTTTTATCACTGCGTCTGCGCTGACGAGGACGCTTATATTGCGTGAATTGTCCGTCAAATACCTCTGAAGAGTCGTATTCTTTCTATCACCTCGCCGCTTTCAAATGTTTTAGCGGTAATTTATTGGAAAGGATATTTTTTCCTGGCCTATGACGTAAGTCCTTGAGAGAGCTTATTTAACGTTTTCGCGAGGATGTCGTATTTCCGACAGTTTCCCAGAGTAACAACGTTTTGTGCATTTCAAAGGTTTTGATAGGATGACATAATTTCGGTCGAGTTCCAGTTCCCAAATATATTGGAAGTTAACTTGTATTACAAGATTCATGTTATGACACTTACCAGCTAGGCTAATTTTCATATAGGAAGATAGTGGTCGCTGGTGACTTGAAAATCACAGAAAATCAAATGACTATCACTGACAATTTTTTCAAAGGCAACATTTTGGACCCTTGTCGTTTGAAGTATTGTAAGAGAAGTCTCGTATAATTTTATTTAAACCTTACGTTACATAAAATAATCATATTTTACTTGAGTTATCTTCCAAACATCGCATATATGTAGTTGCAGAAGTCGAAAACACTGTAATATAATAATAAATAGTGTTTTGCATATCTGCAGGTTCAGGTGCTCCTCCTCCACCTTTTTCTATCCTGTGCCCTTCTCTTCATCTCCCCATACCCTCCTCCCTCCCTTAGAATATCCAACATTTTAATTCTTCTTTTCTTTCTTCCCTCCACCGTTCCTTCAATAACATCCTTCAGTAATCCCTCTCTTCTCAACACATGTCCTATCCATTTCTTTTTCCTAGTCACTATCGTGTACATCAAACTCCTTTCCTCTTCTACTCTTCTTAGCACTTCCACATTTGTAATCCTGTCAGTCCATTTAACCTTCAGCATCCTCCTCCACACCCACATTTCAAATGCCTCCACCCTCTCCCTCTTCTTCAATGTCCATGTCTCCGACCCCTATAGAATATATGTAACACTGTAAATTAGTAAAATGACTTACGAGATATTTCGAATAATTCGACTGATATTTTTATGACGACAGCGGTTACTGTGAACACACACGGACCAGAATAACCAATTAACCGCATTGCATTGCTTATGTGATTTGTTCTGTGAAGCTTGAAATTACCATTCGCTTGTTCTACTCAGGAAATGAATCAGCTGGAAATGTCATTATTTCAGTACTCCTCCTCGTGATACTCTTGTTAGAAGCGATAACGACAAAAGAATGCCATTCGTCATAGAGGGAGAGAGTTATAGAGCGAGTTCCGTTGATTCATACAGATAACTATCAGGAAACGCGAAACAAAGAGCGAAGGTGCGTGCTTTTATTAATAACTCAAAGATACAATAACGCCTGAAAAGTTGCGTAACTGTTGAAATCTCTCAGCAGGCCAGCTGTAAAATTTGTCACCAAGAATGACTTGCTTGGAGGTAGAATCTGAAACGAAACGAAAATATGAGAATAAAAACGCTTAACTTGTGAATATAAATGTATGTAAAAGTGCAGATTGTATTCATTCTCGTTTTTAATGCTTTTCGTCATTGCATATGCATATCAGGGAAGAACTGGGTGTACCGATTTGTACCAAATTTGGTACATAGAATCTTCACATAAATACATGATTAAAATGGCATCATGTATTTGGACCGGATCGATCTAGCAGGGGTACCACAATTGTAAAATAAAAACTTTTCGGTAATTATGCTTTTGGAAGGAATTAGCCTAACCGATTTCAACCAAATTTGGTACATAGAATACTCACATAAATTAATGACCAAAATGGCAACTTTTAACCGAATCAACTAAGCGTGAGTGCCACAATTGCAAAGTTAAACTTTTCGGTAATTTGGAATTTGAACGAAATTTTGTATTAAGGAGGCGTGCAATATAAAATAACAAAAATCAAGATTTTTTGTATAGTTATAGAAGGCAGAGCTGCCACAATACAACGAATAAAATTTTTCTTTTTACACGTATTTGTGTTGAACTGAAAGCATCAATTTTAACCAAATTTAATATTTATAATATATACATATATACAATATATTAGCATATTTAAACCAAATCAGCCCAACATGGGTGCCACAATTACAAATTAAACTCTTTCAACAATTAAAGATTTGAAAGGAATTGGCCCAACAGATTTCAATTAAATTTTATATATAAGATTTGTACAACATACCATAATGAAATCAAGATGTTTAAAGCGAAGCTTAAGATCAGGGCTACTACAATAAAAGGTAAAGTAATACTTCTTTTACACATATTTCTAAAGAACTGTCCGCATGGATTTTAACCCGTTGTGGTATATATAATCTTCACATAAATAAATAACCAAAATAGCACATTTCAACCGGGTCGACTAAACAGGGCTACCACAATAGCAAGGTTTGAATTTTTCTTTAACTATGAATTTGGAAGATATTGGCTGAACCGATATCAAAGAAATGCTGTGTTGGGCGAGTATAGAATGATGCTATTTAAGCCTTGAGCCGTTTGCTACGATAGTTAGAATTTTTCATTGTTTATTCGGCACGGATTTGAATTTCGTCTTCAAAAATTAAAACATTCATTCTTATATCCACAAAACTTTTTATCCCTAGTTCGTATCTCAATTTTAAGTAATTTAAAAAAGCATATTTAGAATGCCCTGCATTGAATCGCATGCTTTTCTTATGGGAAATGGAAAAATGGGGTCGAAAAAGACCCCCTCAAGATACAAATTTTTGGGGGTTTTCGATTTTTCCCGTTGGTTGTGACCTATGACCGACCACCATGCCGAATTTCAGAAGTAATTTAAAGTAGGCATGGGACACCTAGTATGTACGTACACAAGATTTGTTTATATTATAGAGAGAAGAGATATCACGCTTAGAGAGCTACATTTTTTAGGGGAGAGTGAGGAGAGAGCGAGGGAGAATGGGAGAAAGAGAAGAGAACAGGAGGGAAGAAGAGAATAGGGTGGGAAGAAGAGAGGGAGAAGAATAGGAGGTGGAGAGGGATCGAGAATGGGAAGGAGGAAGAGAGAGAGCGAGAATGGGAGGGAGAGAGGGATATAGAATGGGAAGGAGGAAGAGAGGGAAAATAAGAGAGAGAGGGAGAATAGGAGGGAGGGAGAATTGGAAGTACCTCAATTTTAATACTTATTCTGCACATACCCGTCATATATAATGGTCAGTTACGCTAGTTCAAAAATAATATATGATTCGTATATTAGTTTTGAGTACAAGTTAATTATTTTAATACAGCTATTTATTATTTATCAGTGAGGATTTATTATCGTTGAATTCCTTTCAGTAAACTCGTATGAATCTTTTATAGAACCTTAATTTGCCTCGCCAAGGAATTTTGCTTCCAATGTCTTGGTGTAATACTGTTTCTCTTCTGACTGCGAGGTATTGTTAAGATACCTAGGAGTTTTTCTCTTTGTTAGTTTAAAGTTAACAACTATTTTAACGGCCATCTTGTTTATATTCGTTAAGTCCACTTCGCCTGTCGTCATCCGATGCGGTTGAACGAACTCAGCCTTTAGCGCGGTTCAAAGAAGAAAACGTTCTTGGGGAAATCGATAGCTTGTCTTGAAAGGTTTCCTGCATAAAGAGGACGTGGATTAAGGTTTATAACGCTTTCGCGGACTCGTCCGTTCGCGCGTCGCCAAGCAAGCTCAATTTACCCCACTCGAAAGAAGGATATCTGCCCACGCTATCACCTACGCAACGAACTCCCTTCGAGGGGTCGTGAGCAAGACATCGTAGGCGTCCCTTGGTTACCCTCCTTCCTCCCTTTTTGACCGTTCGTGTCGCCTTGTCCACCCATGGGCGAACGTGACCCACCCGCCCGCACCGTAGCGATCCCGTTTATGCTATCTCTGGAGTTATTGCTTTCTCGGCCGTGTCTCGCGTGTCGGGTCGATCTCACATTCCCACGTAAAAAAATATCCATCTTTTTCTTTGGCATTTTCCGGCCCGTTCTCTTAACACTCCTAGGTAGAAAGAGCGTACGAAGAGCGGAGTGTCCGCCGAATGCTGAGGGTGCAAGGTTTTCGTAACGTGGGCGTTGTTGGTTCCCTCCCCTGGGATCGAGATTATCGCATCTCGGGTGTTATTTTCGGCGAATCCTTTCAAATGATGGGATTTTCGCACGCACGTGGATAATTCGACTGGAAATATATGGAAAGAAGGAGAAATGCGGCGGAAGTGGACCGCGCGGAACGCATGCATGCGTTTTCTTCTCTCTTCGGGCCTCTAAAATCCGGGAAAAGTGTTGTATGCGAATCCGTCGCTGTTTCTCTCGGTTAAAAAAAATATGTATATCTTTAGTATAATTTCGATGTTGAAACTGATCAATGGCGTCGATTTGCGACATGTGTTGCCAATTTACTAAATGTGGATTATGCCTCAACAAGTTAAAGACGTACGAGGAGATCCCATACATTTGCGCGATAAAGATTGTGATTGTTAACTGCTATCAGAAAATAGATAAATTAATTCCCATCGAAAAGTAGAGACGAAATCATCCATTGTTTTACGAAGTTACTCGTGATAACAGCGTTTCTTGATCTGAATAGGTTTTCCCCCCATTCAAAACAGCTTTTTATTTATTGGTTTTTATTTATTGACCATGGTAAAGAAATTAGAATGAGCAATACGCGCATACGAAGGAGGGTCTTACTTTTTATTTACTTGCTTAGTTATTGAAATTACAATTTTTTATTGTAAATTTCAATTTTTCACCGTAGTCTCCTTTTTTCACATATGCGCAGTTATTGTTTACCTCACAGTTCATTATAAATAATATCGGAAGATATCGTTGTAATTCACTATCCTACTCATCTCGTTCGGTCTTACTACTTGACACCTGCGGTAAGAATGGATAGAATTTATTAGTTTTATTTTAATTATAAATTAAATTCGTACAACTTAGGACATATAATGTAAATTAATGTGTTTCGGTTACATCGCAGTGTTACGTAAATATGTTAGCTTTTTGGTGAACGAACTTCATCGATTTGCGAAGCTCGACTTAGACATAGTGTAGCTGGCAACCGTTAGATGGCAGAGGTGGGATCTAGAATTACAACAGAAAGAACTCTTCCGTCTCGTTTCGGCGAGAATTCGATTTTGTCAGAAGCCTTTAAACTTTTTAGACGCAATGTGTGAATTTTCGCTAATTTTAAGAGATTTTTGGCCTTTTCGAAGTCGGCAAGAAATAATTTTCTCTTTATATTAAATATTTTGGAATGACATTCTCGTAGTTTATTCGATTTTCTCTTTGCTTATGTTGTTGTATTTATGTTGCTATACAAAAATTAGGTAACCGGTAACTCTAGTTGGAATATTAAGGAAGTGAGAGCAAATAGTGGGTCAAAACGTTTATGTTTTCATATTGATAAAGGCTAACGCGTTGACAGATAAACTAAACTGGATTCTTCTTTGAGTCAACGGTATATCAACGATCTATTGATTTCTAACTTTTAAAGAGTTATTACAGGTAGTAAATAATTTGATGTGTACAGCATGTTACTCTGTGCATACAGAGTAATGAATATGATTGCAATATTACTTGCAAGTTGCTCACGACATCAGCGTCTCAAGAATAATTATCGACAATTACGTAAATAATTTTTTAACGATTTGAATAATTTTCACAGTGAAAAATAATAAGTAAAATTGTTATCTGTTGCTATGGATAACATACTATCGATGCGCGATTAAAATTACCTCTGAGATCGGTGTCAATATTTACAGGAAAATTTGTTTATAAAATATAACGCTAAATGGCATTGGGATAATTTTTATCGTAATTTACAGTTATAAAATTTTATCGTAGCAACGGAAGCAAAAGTTATCACTTAGCGACGTATTTATCAAATAAAAAATATATATATATATATATATATCTCGTAACCAATCCATTTTATGGAAAAATGTTTCAAACAAATGTTGTTCAAAATTATATTGTCTACAACATTGATATTAATAAATATTTATAAATTATGCCCCGAAGGAGATATAAAAAGAACTGAAAAATGACGAGTGTAAACCTCCACTTTCGGTTGACCAATTTTAGCCAAAACCTTATCAGATCTTGAATTATTAATGAAAATATAAAGTTTTGTTTTGATCTGATTGTTAGTTCTTGAGTTAGAGCGCGCACAAAATTCACACACTGCGTTTGGAGAAAGTAATAATACGTTTTGGTACTCATGGTACCAGCGTCTTCAATTCATGATAATTGAAAGAAACGGCTGATTGCTGTTTTTTGTCGTTATTATATAGGTAGTTGAGGTGTGGTTAATTGATTTGAAGCTATTACGGTTCACGACCTACAACGCAATTTTCTCCGCTATAAATTTATTTGTCTTTGAATGTCCCCTTCGCTTGCAATCAGGTGGTGCATATATCGCCTCTCCGGATTAGCGCATTATTGCCATTTGATGGAAAACTTTCCGTGGTGAGGCGTAAATTTATTTATTTGGTCCCGTTTCGACACAACCATAAACGTGGGCTAAATTGTAGGGAACCGCCGCACATCAATGATAACCAGACGATCCGCAATCTAGTAATTATGTTATCTATTGTTAAAGATTAAAAATATATCGCTATCTCCTTTTCTTCGCCGGAAATATTGATGAAAACTCCTAGAAGAATGCCACCACGTTTTACGATTGACTGTTCAGATTAAACGGTAAAATGTAGAATTCCAAATGATAATTGGCAATCGTTGGGAAATCAGTCGCTCTAACAAAAGAACCCTTCTGAAATAATCGGCCTTTTACTCTTTCGGGGACGATGGCATCATTGAGAGAGGACTGCAAATTATTCTTATTCTCAAATATTGAGGAAGGTTTACTTGGTGGATGCCTGTCAACAACTATCTTATCTTTAGGTGGGTGTTATGAGCGAGTAATATGCCCCAAGGCTGACGAGCTATCTTCGTGGATTCCGTGCTTTCGCGAGAAATTTTTATCGAAAATTTTAATGCTAAGAAAATTTCTTTAATTCATTTCGATGGACGGAAACATTCGACGCTGCGAATGTATACTGACCGTCTAAGAATCGCGAAACATATTCCGCGAAGGGTGAACTATGGGGAACTCTTGCACCGCCCCATTTTTATCGCTTTCTTTGGAGGTAGGAAAGCTCGATAAATCGTTGGAGCGGAAGGGAGGGGGTCTCTTAAAATTCCCGCCTGAGTCACGATAGTTGACGCCATCTTTCACTCTCTCTCTCTCTCCTGGTCTTTCTCACTCTTGCACAATGGACTTAAAAGCAAGGTCTTTCGATTGGCATAAGGACAACCCCCCCGCCCCTTTTCCACTTTTTACCGCTACTTCTAGAGAAAGTAATTTATATATAGTCCAACACTAGGGATTGCAATACCGGTAAACCGGTTTACCGGTATATGACGCACAAATGCTTTACTAAATTTACCTGTAATTCGGTATTTTCTACCGGTAATTCGGTAAAAGACGAACGTATTTAATGTATGTTTTGTTAATTTTACCTGCTGAGTATCTTTGTAACATATATATTTAAATAGATCTAAACATCTAAATAATAATTTATTATTTTCAATAAAGAGATAGAATAGATATTTAAATTGATTACGCACACTTTAACATACCTAAATAAAATATTTAAAAAATCATTACACGTCATACTTTTATTAATATGAACAAAAATTTTATTTACACACCTTATTTATTTAGAACTAGTTTATTTTTACCCTAATGTATTTTAACAGGTAGTATTTAAATAGCAGAATAAAAATAATATTCCATTTTTTGAACAAACCTCGCAGCACATTGGTTCACGCGCGCTACAGTACCTTTATGATCCCACGAAATCGAATGATGAAGATTCCGTAAATTTTAATAAAACCAGTAAATCCACAATAACAAAAATAATCGTGGAGCCAGTTGAACGCGTTTCTAATAAAAAGGAAACAGATAATACAATTAAGTTAACTGAAGTCATTGGTTCCGATTCCGAGAAAGTTACAACTTCAGTTCCTTCGACATCGGCTGCGTTGTCGATAAAGGAAAAACTTCAAATGGCGATAAAGAAAAAACTGATGTAGCCTATGAAGATCTAACTCAAAAACAAAAAAACATGACAGACCTAACACGTCGTGAGAAAGGAAATGACGTATTTTCAAGAAAAATAATTAAGAAAAAATATTTAAAAATGGCTTTCGATTTCCTAATGACCATTCGACCAGCGAGTGTCGAATCAGAAAGAGCGTTTTCTACAACAGGGTTGATAAGCACAAAAATCAGGTCGCAGTTAGGAGACCCAAGTCTGGATAAATTGTTTTCTTCGAGCCTATTTTAACAACCAAAGAAACAACAAATAAACAAGAATCAGCTGCAATAACTTTTGTTTTAAAATAAAATTTTAGAGTTTATTTCATGTTTATAATCAAAGGTTTATTTACGACTTTTTTGAAAGTTTATGTTATGTTTTCCTTCAAGTACGTATCTTTAGAGTTTATAATCGATTTACGATTTTTGCTTCAAGTTTATGTTGTGTTTCTCCCCCAAGTATTTTAGTCTTTAGAGTTTGTCATGTTTATTTCATCAAAGGTTTATTTACGATTTTTGTTTAAAGTTTATATTGTGTTTTCCTTCAAGTAGGTACTTATTTTCAGAGTTTATTTTTTCATGTTTATTTAATCAAAGGTTTATTTACGATTTTGTTTCAAGTTTATGTTGTGTTTTTCTTAAAGTACTTATATTGAAATAAATTTTTTATTAATTTATATTTATCGTTCAATTTTAAAATTTATCATTTTTTGAAAATGTAGACAGTTACCAATAAATTACCGGTAAACCGGTATTTATGAAAACATTTACCGAATTACCGGTAATTGAAAAAGTCGGTAAATTTGCAATCCCTATCCAACACCGATAAGTCTATCCTCGGAAGACAGAAATAGTTTCAGTTATCCAGACTTGAAGATATCGTACATAATGTTTACGTATATGAATACAAACGGGTAAAATTATGTAGGCCAGTGAGGCCCAAGCTACGGTCCGCCACGAATTTAACAATTCAAGCTTGCGATTTAACGTAGAATAAAATAAAAATAAGGAATTATTATTAATATGTCTCCTCCACTTCTTAGCGGTTACCATTTATTCCCAATCGCCACTGTTGCCTATACTCCCACTGGCCATCTCTCAGATTGCGCGCCCTCATCGCTTCCGTCATTCTTCCTCGACAAGTGATGCGTGAGCAACCTCGGTTTTTCCGTCCAGGGGGTGACCAGTCGAATATTGTACTTGCTTTGGCCACCTCTCCTGTGGCATTCTCTGCACGTGTCCATACCATTGAAGTGACCGACACTTCAAGCGGTCGAGAACAGTCTCCTCTGTCTCCGTCTCTTGCCGGATGATATCATTCCTTACTCGTTGGAGTCGGGATACACGCATGCTGCGTCTCAAACCATCCATCTCTACAGCATTGATTTTCTTTCTTAACTTATCCGTGAGAGTCCATCCCTCTCCTCCATATGTCAGTATTCTCTCTACAATGACTAGTAAGATAATGTTTTTTGTTTTCTTGCTGACCTCCCGACTCCACAGCACCCCGTTCAACATCTTGATTGCCCTCCGAGCCTGATTTATTCTGTTCTCCACGTCCTTCTCGCACGTCCCAGATTTGTGGATAATGGATCCAAGGTATTTAAAGTGGTCAACTGCTTTTACCATCCCTGAGCTAAGGATGATATCATTATCTTTCCCCCCATCCACCCGGTACTCTGTCTTCTGTAGATTTATATTGAGACCGGCTGCCCCGTATGCCTCCATTAGCTTGCGGAACATATATTCCACGTCATCTTCGTGTTGTGCAATAAGTACCTAGTCATCTGCAAAAAGCAGAGAATGAATGGCCGCTTCTCTGACCTGTGCCCATTCCGTTACATGACGAGTTCCACCTCTCTAGTACCCTTTGTAGGTAGATCTCGAATAGGGTGGGTGACATTCTACAGCCCTGCCTCAACCTCTTTGAAGTAGGGAACTCCACGTATAACCACTTCCCTTATTTTACTGACGCTCGGCAGCCCTGGTACATCCTCTATACAAGCTTTATTATGGACTCACTCACGTATACTCTCCTCATGGAGTCCCATAGCTGACATATTGGAACTGAATCGTATGCTTTTTCGAGATCCACAAAAACCATATGAATCTCCTTGCCTTTTGCCACCATCTTCTCAGTAATCTGTCGTATACTGAATATGTTATCGAGGCAGGACTTGCCTGCAGTGAAGCCTGCCTACTTCTCCGACATCCACGGCTCAATACATTTCTACAATCCTGCCTTCAGTATCCTGCTCAGCAGCCTACTCATTGAGACCATCACACTAATACCTCTATAATTAGAGGGATCTTTCTTATCTATCGGTGAATATATAAGACAATGACCACTCCTCCGGTACATCATCTCCTTCCAATACTTGGTTGAATAATCGACTCTCACAATCCTTGGTCCACCATATTTCCACAATTCCATGGGCACTTCACCTGGGCCGGCTACTTTTCCATTTTTAGAAGTCCGTAAGGCAGTCTTAACTTCCTCCTCCAATATTGGATCTTCCCACTCCCTTCGATTCACCGTAGCAGAGGAAAGCACTTTCTTAAATTCCCCTCTGTCCTCCGTAAGGAGGCTTTGAAAGTGTTGCCTCCATTTTTCTAAAGGTATAATATTCACTGGCCCCGGGCCCTTTGTGGGAGCTTGGATTTTTCTAATAGTTCTCCATGCCTACCGTACCCAACGGTATGTTCAATACTAGAGCACATCTTCTCCCAGGCTTTTTCCTTGCATCTCCTACTGAGACGTTTGACCTGCCTGTTACATGTCAGATAGGCACTCCGGTCTTCATATTTCTTAGAACTGAGCCACTTGTTATATGCCTCCTTTGTCCTCTTCATCGCCTCCTCAACTTCCCCTGTCATCCACTGCACCCGGTCATTGTGTTTCTTCTCCAGACCCAAAATAAGGAATTATAAAAACAATTATTTCTCTATTTCTATTATTGATAAATTTTAATCGAATCAGGAATTGTGGACCCTCAACTTTTTAGTTTATTTAATTATTCTTCAACTGTATTTTCGACTGCGTGTGGCCCGTAATGAGTGTGGAAGTGGGCTATACGACTTGCAATGAGTAGAGAATTGGGCTATGTGGCTCACAAGCCGAAAAGTTTGGACACCAATGACATAGACGTTCGTATTACCGTGGTTGGATTATGTTATACAAGGATTCCGCCGTTATTTCCTGTACGGGAAGAGACCGGCTTCCTTCTTCGCGAACTAGATTGAGGTACGCAAGTTTCCACCAACATTCTCTCTCGTTCTCTTGCCCGAGAAAACTCTCTCCTCCGAGGGGCAAGGTCTGCCGTACGATTTTCAAGGAGCGAAGCCACACGCGAGAAGTAATTAAGATTGCGCTGCGCGACCCCTACTTGCTCCCGAGTGACTTTCCATCTCCTTCAGCCGTTTAAAGAGCGCACGAGGATCTTATGCTCCTCACGTCTACATCTTACTACGTATGCCTCGCCATTGGAGGTCAATGCATCGGTATTGCGGGTCTGTTTGAATTCGCTGCCGTCGGTTTTCTTTTTAAAGCGCGCGGTCAGCGCACTGAGCGGCGTTCTCATTCTGCAGGCGCTTCGTGCAGCTGAAAGTCCCGACGGTAATCGGACGATGTCTGTTTTATCATTTTTTAACCACTGCCGAGTTTGTGGCGGATGTGATTAGCTTGGGAGTGACTTTGAAAAGGGAATATGTAAAAATGTGCGCGATTAGTCGTTTTTTAGGATGAAAATATTTTGAAAATTAATTTTCCAAGTTGGATTCACATGCATGAAATAATAGGATGGGAAGATACAGTCGAATCTCTTGAACCTTTTAACACCTGAGTGCCGCCTGTAAGACCACCTAAGTTATAATGTCAACCCCCCCCCCGCTACTTTATTTTCCGTTTGTTTACATTTAACATAGAAGTAAAGTTTTTTCCTTTAATTACCTCAACCCTCATAACAGTTGATTAAACACGCAAAAGCCAATTGTAGATATAGCAAGTGAATAAATAATAATGAAAAACAAGTAAGGAAAGAACTGATGAATCCGATATTAAGGGCGTTTTTTTAAATAAAAATATAGGTATAGGTCAGGGGAGGATCCATACACTCCCCAAAGGGAGTAATTGCCCCAATTGCCTATCCGCCTCTGTCGACGACCCTGTTTTGAAAATTCCTGCCGCTATCAGAATCTTTCTTCCCTTGCCATACAGACTTAATCTTCGGTGAAGAAACAAGGAATTTTGCGCGGAATGAATTTAAGAATGCAGCCAGTACAGGGCAATGGAGTCGTCCAAGGAGAGAGCGATCGCCTTCCTTTGGATCCGCCACTGACATACGTTCTGCTAAAAAGCAAACTGATAGACGGACGGACCTTGAAATAAAAAGCGTTCATGACTGTCACCGGCCGAAACTATGCTGAAAATTAGATTGCTCTAAATTGAACTGTGTAGAAGTAGTTCACTGATTAAATGTTTTATTGTTCATCATGTCCTCCTCTCCCACCTTCGACTGCCCCTGGAGTCTCCGAATTTCAACCGCGGGAAGAACCTATGGCCATAAACAATCTCTCAAAATTTGGCTGCTCTGAACGGTATAGAAGTAGTTCAGCGGGCACGGAAGTGTGACGGAAAAAACGATTAAATTAGCTAATTTAAAAAATTACCGCTAACAATAGCGGTCTGGAGATCGCACTTCAGTTACTATGTAGTCATAATTTCACCTCACTAATTAAAGGTTTATATATATATATATATATATATATATATATATATATATATATATATATATATATATATATGGATGTCTAGGAGTATATGGAGAACCAGGTTTAACCAAGAATAATCACGGACCTGTCTACGGACAGACTACCTATGATGATGATATGGATGTCAACAAGGTGTTGGGATGAGGAAGTTCTCTCTCTGTAGCTGAAGAAGGAGTAGTTCCGAAAGCTTCTACGTTTGTGATGTTTCTGTGTTTTTGTGTTATTTTACGTGTGTCGCTTCGACATCCCCGGGGCCTCGCCAACCTGAAGTCGTCTGATTGGTGAGTGCTCACTGGGTTTCCTCATCCCAACACCTTGTTGACATCCATATATCTATTTTACCTTTCCTTTTCCGTAAGTTGTTATATATATATATATATATATATATATATATATATATATATAGAGAGAGAGAGAGAGAGAGAGAGAGAGAGAGAGAGAGACGTGTTAGAAGAAAAACTAGATGGAAAAATGTAGGAAAAGGTTTCAGGCGATAGACGATTTGAAAGGGAAAGAGAGTTATCAAGATATGAAGAGGACAGGAGAAAATAGGAGTATATGGAGAACCAGGTTTAACCATGAATAATCACGGACCTGTCTACGGACAGACTACATATGATGATGATGATATATATCTAATTCTCGACCATTCTAGCTAAATTGAACTTACTCCAGTTCTTTGGTCTTCCTTTGAGATTCTATTCATATGGTTTCGATTTTACATCTGCTGATAAATCCGTATATTAAGTTTTATTCTTCTGTTTAAATAACATTAAATAACTTCACACCGCGTCCTTTTCCAATATCTGCCGTCCTTCTCGTGGGGAAAAGTTATGAGATAACACGAGCAGAAACATGAATCGATCGCGCTTCCCGTCGATTTATCCTTCAGGCATGCACCTCCGACTGAGTCAGGATCCCTCGTATTCATGGGCTCGGAACACGCATCTCTTCATGGTCATTGGGTACGGAAATAAACGCCCGCGGGCACGGCCTTTAGAAAGGGAATGACTCTTCCTCTGAACTGCTTTACTCCGGGCTCCCAACTGCCGAGAAGTGACTCGATCTCTTTTTTTAAAGTGGATGCGAGGGAAGCGTCCCGTTTGATTTTTAATTGGATTTCCGCAGTAACAGCGAAACCGTGTTGGGAAAGTTGCGGAATTTGATGGAGGAAAAAAAAAGAATTTCGCTCGAAGTAATTGCGGAAATGATCGTTTCACATCGTTTTACGATTCGCTCCGTTATAATTTCATCTCGCAATTTTTCGTGCCGTTTCCTGACTCCCTTTATATCAAAATGCTCCTGTCTTCTTCAACTTTCACCAGTTTTTCGTATAATCCTTCTCCAGCTTGGTGCTAGCAGTCATCAATACATGCTCCACTAACTTGTGTTTTTAACCTATAAAGGCAGGGGTGAGCAAACATTTTACATTTACATTAGCAGTTGCGAATCCTTAGATTCAAGCGCTTCGACGGGCCGCGTTAGGGTTCGCATCGGAATTAAGTTGAGTGAATGCGAAGGAACCGATTAGTGAGAATCATAATTAATAACCTTTCAGCGTCGTAAGTTCGTTATAAAATGTTTTTCTTCCATAATTTTAACCAACAAATATGAAATCATCTCTATTACATTTCACGGTTCGTTTTCATAATAGTATCGCAGGCAGCATAAAATGATCATCCCTGTATTAAAGCTATCTTGTGGCTCTTTTATAGTGCATACTTTGCCTCGTGTTCTTATACGAATGATACGTATCGTTCTGATGGTTTTCGCCAGGGATTCAAATTGTATCATTTGTCTGCAAATCATGAATTTATATCAATACATTACTTGTACTTTAACTTGACTTTATTCCCGTACGAATTCAATAAATGCGGCCGTAACTGCCCTCGGAAATTCATTAATTGGATCCCCGCTCTAATTTGTTTCGAATAACTAATTCAGATCTCTATTAAACGTTTATTATTCCGTCCTCGTAACTATAAAAGCAATCCATCTCAAGTCTATGCGATAACCTGATTATCTTGAATAGTCCCTTCCGAGGAGGCTCTAATTGTTTTTGAATTGAATGTTTACGTTTTTCCCCGAGAGCCCATTAATTCCCAGAAACTTCCTAGAATTTATTAATCTCCATCTCTTCCTTTTTGGACGTACAGATTTATGGTTCGACCCTATCGCTCTCAACAATATCCCTCTCAGTCGTGAATTTTTATGGATGGGATAAACGTTTTTGCAATTGACACTTAATTGCGAATTCTTGGGTTATTCCTTTACCAAATGTTTAAGTCGTAGGCCACGCACTTCCCTAATCTTTAATGCTCGCTATGGTGTCTATAGTCTGCGTCAGGAGTTATTTAAACTATTCCATTAAATGACTATAAAGATAATGGGCATGGCGGCTGAAAGAGATATATTACGGAGAAAATCAATTACGCACTTAGTTTATGAAAAGTGCGGAGTCGCGTTTGTAGCGAACATTTACCTCCCCCTCAGCCTTTTCGAGGTAATCGGCAATACCATCCTTTTTTAATGGCGTCGTTTGCGACTTCCTACTTGAAAAACACTGGAAATGCGTAATTTTACCGTCACCCGCTGTGAGAGTGAGATGGAAAGCTTTTTCGTGCTGTAAACCCATCAGTTTGTGCGTCGAGAAGGTTTTGACGTCCATGAATATGAATGATAGGCAAAGGGAAGAATAACTGCGAGGCGCTACGCTCCGTCGCGTATTTTTTTGTTCGGAGACCTCTTCTCCGTGTTGGCAAGACCCTTTGGGAATGAGATTCCGCAGAGCGATTACCGGTCACGTGTCTTGTTACCACATTCGGTCCGGAAAACTCGTCCATTTTTCTCCAACATCGAGGGAATCCGAAACCTTCACCATGAGTTTTCCGTCACTCCGTTTGCGGACTGCCCCACCCTCTCTGCCCCTCACCCACACGAGATAACGAAAGGGAAGAAATAAAAGCGACCCCAAAAATCGGGCGCTTTTGTTTTGAGAGAGGCTAAGCAATCCGTCGCGTGCTAGTAATTGGGTCGCCATTGTTTTTTTCCAAAGCGCATGATTTCTTTTTTTCGGAGAACATTATAAATGTGATTCTGTCTTACAGGTGGTGGGCCGCATGCGTAAATGCGGGGCGTTTCAGCGGGTCGCATTGAAAGTGACGAGTGCTGGTTGGGCTAGATAGGAGTTTACATCTGAATTCATGAGATACTGTAGTATTGAATCGGAATGATAATAGCGCCCGTTGTAATCGTTTCTTATGCCTGTGTTTGTGTGTCCGTCTTTGCTCTTTCCTGCTGGGCCTATTTTAGTGAAATTCATTTCGAAGATTTAGACAAAAATCTGATGTGGCCACCACATGACTTTCTCCACACCTGAAATATTTCTAAAAATTCCAAATAGGTTACATGATGATAAATATTTTAAGGAACTGAGAGAAAAATTTAAAGACTTTACAAAGAACAGAAATAAACTCAAACCATAGCCTTCGGATATTGGTTATAGCCACGAAGCCTTAACAATTAAGAAAATAAAGAGGAGCGTTACTAAGACGTAACTGAAAAGTAAGCGTAAAGTTTACATTAGTCGCCGGTAGGTGGTGTGGTAGTGGAAGCTAAAAAATTTAGTTTTTAAGGTATCTCTCAAACAATGCATTATATGGGAAAAGGTTTCCAACAAACGTTGCAGAAAATTAAATTTCCTACAACTTTTATTCCATTATGTTTTCACATATATCAAATAGTAAAGCGAATATTTCAAAATAACGGATGTGACAAGAGTAAACATCCACTTCCGGTTGACCGATTTTTACCAAAAATTAATCAACTCTTGTGACTTTCATAAAAATGTTAAATATAAAATTTCGTGTTGGCCTGATTAATAGTTTTTGAGTACCCACAAAAAAATTGTCACCACATCGCGAATATGGTCAAAACGTGTTCAGGGGACCTCTAAACGTGTGCTTCCCTTGAAATCTCGACATTGACTTTGTTCATGAAAACTATACTTTCTCCTATACTGCGTATGGAGAAAGTAATAATGACACTCCGGTCAAATCGCACGGCCGGTGCTTCCAAATCGCTGGGAAAAGTAACTTTTCGATTTAACTTGCTACATATTCGTTCTAGAAAATAATTCCTTGTCATGATTTATAGAGCATAACAAAATAAATATTCCTTGACGATTACATTTTTTATAGGATACACCTGTTTTTGAGAAAATCGCTATGAAAATTTTCTATACTAAATCTGGATCGAAGGGACGCATCTATTTTAGCGTATTATATTGAAGACTTTTATAGTAATTAAGGACAAATATAAAGGACCATATCATTGAATCAATAAACCTTTAACGTTAAAATGTTGGAAAATAATAAAAAGCAATCGATCTATATAATATATAATTTAGTTCATTTGATGGCTATTATTTTGAGCAATACCATTTAAACAATCACAAATATTATTAATCTATTCGAATGTGTTTACAATTAGCAGTGTTGGATTTTTCGAACAATTTTTTGTTGCGAATCCTTCAGCGGACCGCATTGACAGTTGCCAATTATTCGACGGGCCGGATTAGCGTTTAAATCGGAAGTGACCTATATATTCTGAGGTTCCATATTAATGAAAATCAATTGTAAATTGTATGGTCTTTATAGTTAACATTTCAATATTAAAAGATTTATTATCAAAATTCTCGTAAAAAAGCATGAATTTCCTTGCTAAATTTTTTGGATTGCTTTTTAATCATAGCTTAGCGGGCCGCACAAAAACCCTTCGCGGACCGTAGGTTTGACACCACTGCTTTAAACGTTTGGAGATATAAGAATATTCTCTTCGAAAAAAGAATTCTTTTTGCAGTGAGAAAAAAGTTGACTTCTTCAAAAACGGCAATAAATAGAGATATATGCGGGAACTGTTTCGACCATGTCCTTGGCCGTTGCTTCGCTGGCTGTGCTGGTCCGTGGTCGCGCGTGTGTCTGAAATTTTAATTAATGCAAGCGTTTTTATTCATTCTTATCGATAACCCCGAATAACTTCTCAATTTTGCTATCGGAAAAATAATGCGATGTGACCGTTGCGACCTCATTATTATCAAAGAGAGAGTCTGTTGCCAACTCTCGCGATCAAATCTCGTGCTGCATTCATTGGTCACGCTGAAGAAAAATGGACCCCACATTACGGTTTTGTCAATCCTCATTTCTAAGAGTGGTTCGGCTTATTAGAATTTTCCGTTGTTGTGCGACCTTAAAAAATCGAATTCGAGATTTCAACGGAAATGCATGTTTTAAGGTCCCCTGAACACGTTTTGACTATTTTCTCGATGATGTCTGTGTCTGTCTGTCAGTCTGTATGTATGTGATAGGTTTTTGTGGGCGCTCTAACTCAAAAACTATTAATCAGGTCAACGCAAAATTTTATATTTAACATTTTTATAAAAGTTAAAAGATCTGATTAGGTTTTGGTAAAAATCGGTCTACCGGAAGTGGGTGTTTACTCTTGTCACTTATCCGTTATTTTGAAATATTTGATAATTGTAAAAATGTATTGGAATAAAAGTTGTAGGAAATTTCATTTTCTACAACCTTTGCTTGATACATTTTTCCATATGTTTAAGAGATATCTTATATTTTTAGCTGCCACCACCACGCCACCTACCGAAGACTATTGTTAACAATTGACGTTTAGTTACATCTTAGTAACGCTCCTTTTTCTTTTCTTAATTGTCAACCGGAAGTAGATATTGACAACGATCCCAGAGCTAACAACATTTAATTTGCCATATAAATATGGAAAAAGTCATGTGTTGCCCACATCAGTTTATTTTTATATGTATCGTATTTTCTCCTCGTCTCCGCCCAGTTACTATTTGTTAAGGTGATTGACCCATCCTTTGTTTGTCTCGTTCTTTTTGGAAGTTGGTTTGATCTGGGATGAATTATTTTTTACGGTTTTAACCTTCGCGATCATATTCCATGCGGGTAACGTGGTAATTATCCGCCGGACAAATTGGCGCCAAATCGTTGTTCAGGGAGTACCCCTATCACCAAGCGGTATCTTCAAAGTCCGTAGGTGATGTTGCGTACACTCGATGAGTAAACACGTATGAATCTATTCCAAGTCGTTCAATCTTTGTACGAGACAGAAACCGTCGGCCTTTCTCCGATGATGGTTGACGTCGCATTATTGTGCGGCATTCTTTCTCAGCTGGACTTATGTTTTTATGGTGACGGGTTAGCAATCCATCGCCGTGACAATGCATTCGATGGGCATCTTTTTTGTTCTCCATAACCTCATTCTTTTTTTTTCCTGAAATAAGCCACGCAGTGATTGATTGTTATGATAGCAGTTTCTTACCTCTTGCCATTTTGTGGCCATAATGAAAATAAGATTTTTTTAATTATTCAATTTACATATCCGTTGCGTTAGTTTTCGTTTTTGTTGCGATACATCCGTTTTCAACTGAATTATTTATCAAAGGATATAAATCATAATTTAATGCACTCGTGGAATTAATGCTTTGCGTGTCCAGGTATATCCTTATCTGTTATATCTGAACTCCCACGTCGTTTCGTCAGCGCGTGATGGATCGAATTTTTCCTTAATTAAAAGTCGTACTGAAGAGACAATGATGTGTAACACGAATGCAAATGCAGATGATTTTACTGTCTCGCAACCCACGCCCTGGAAAATATATGTCATCCTACAGCCTTTTCTCTCACATCGTCACTCTTCCTTTGAATTTTATTTCCATTCCACGTCTTCCTGCCGCCGCAAAATGGTATAAAAACTTTTCGCTCGGTGGCGTTGCTTGCGACGTTTTTTTTATTTCGGCACCTGCGCCGTTTTGGACGAAGAGGCGTCGTTTATTGAGATTTACGTCTTTCTACTGACCATTTCAAGACGTCGTATCCAATTAAGTAAGCGAAAAACAGTTTAATGGATGATAAAAGATTGGTCTCGATTTAGAGCGACCTCTGTCCATCGAGACGACTCACTCGATGGAAGCAGTTTGATGTCGACCTTTGCTTAATTCGCTGCCCACGCAACTATTTCCTCGATCCGACTTTCCGGACCCTTCAACGTCCAGTTTCTCCGTTATGTATGGCGGGAATTTCGTTCGGCGCGGTCGTAAATGTAGAGGTAGTTTCGATCGAAAGATATCGTCCGAATTTTGGCGTGGCGACGTGTGAAACATCGTCGAAGGAATCCCTTGACCAGTTTTATTGATCCCCGCAACTCAGCGTACGCGTGTGATGTTCCGGTGGCGGTAATTTATGTTCGCCGATGAAGTTTTGAGAGAATTGGTCTTTCAAAAATCTCACTACGCTGTAACATGTGCCAAGGAGTTGGTGTTTACAAAGATGTGGAAAAAAAAGCATGTCATCGTCTATCATAAGATCATGGGTTCGATGCCATGAAAATTTATTTTCTTCACTTGATTAACACGGGGATGAGTGTAGCATATTAATCATTTCCATTTTAAAATTACTTATAATCGTCGTAGAAATTTTGGACTTGAAACAAAGAACGCCTGAAGGAAGATATTTAATTTTCCTGACGTTGATTTTCGAATACGCGTCGAATCGGTCCACAAATTAGTTTTTAACGCGACCATTTGACGTATTTTTTACGCGAAAATCTTCCGTCGCCAAGGTGGTTGCATTGTTTCCGGTTTCGTGTAATTGCGTATGATTGACTGTGACTAAGGACCTTTCCCCAACGGCGCTACTTGCCTCGCGTTTAGCCTCTCTAAGCTGAAAATAATTTTTCGGGACTGCTCTTATCAAGTCGTACATTTTTTTGTCCATGAAGTTTTTTCTGTCGTACCGTTTCCGAATTATAAACTTTTAAAACATTTTTAAAGGCCGCCATTTTGTTTCAATATGGCGGGTGAAAATACAAATAGTTTTCCTGGTGTCTCCTAGCTTCATCTTTTTTATCACGACAGTTACCACAGTATCTCTCCGCGCTGATGTCGAAAGTTTAACGATCAACTTCTTGGCGCAGTCCTCTCTTTAATAATTTGTTTATATCAACAACAAATGTGGACTTGGAGGAGAATGCTGAAGATAAAATGGACAGATAGGATGAAAAACGATGAAGTGCTACGAAGAATAGGAGAGAAGCGAATGATTATACAGACTATCAGAAAGAGGAAGGCTAACTGGGTTGGACATTACCTGAGGAGAGAGAGTATGATTAAAGACGTGTTAGAAGGAAAACTAGATGGGAAAAGGGAAAGAGGTAGGAAAAGGTTTCAGCTGATAGACGATTTGAAAGGGAAAGAGAGTTATCAAGATATAAAGAGGACAGCGGAAAATAGGAGTATATGGAGAACCAGGTTTAACCAAGAATAATCACGGACCTGTCTACGGACAGACTACCTATGATGATGATGATCAACAATTCATCTTCAGTAATTTATCAAAAAATAATCATTGCGCCATATATTATGGATGGCAATATAAATACTTATTATATCGGCAATATATTTCACTTTAAGAATTTCACACGTTTAATATCTAATTAAACGGACGTAATTTATAAATTAAATACGTGCACTATAATTGTCCTTCAGAGTACACGTTAAAATGTTATTATTGCCCGTCATTAGATGTTATACTGGTTAAGACAGACTCATTGACTGCGCTAAACCGAACATATGCCGGCACGATTTTTTTTTATTTTAATAAATAGAGAGAGAAAGCGAAAATGAAAATTTATTTCTTAACACAGTAGAAGCTCGAGGTTTGACAATCACATGGTTAATTTTTTCTCATTTTAAATTGCAAATGAAGCCTGTACGTCAATAATCGATTTTTACGTATCTTATGAAAAATAGAAATTATCCCCTACAGTCTTCTTTCAACATTTTATTTCGTCATACCATTTTAATATCTGAATCGAGTATTCCTGTTAAATTTCATTCTTCCATCTAGCCGGGAAGTTTGTGAAAAACGATATGCGACAGAAAAGTTCGCGAAAAAACAAAACACAAATTGTTGCGCGAAGACGAACTTGTATAATATTATATAGACTAGTGTAATTGACCGTCATAAATAACGGGTGTTAGTTAATATTGGACCAAAATAAAATTTATGTAAAAATATCAATAAAGTCACCCTATAGATGCACTAAAAATTGAAAAATAAATATAAATTTCACCTAGTTGAATATTCCAGAAAGTAAAAATTTTTTGGGTATATAAAATTTGTGGCAAAGAAATTTAGTGCTGATTTATTAGTTCAAGATTGCGCCACACAACTTTTGTATGGTCAAATCTCTTTTTATTTTCTTTAACATTTATGTGAGTTTTATATTTATTTTTTACATTTTAGTGCGCCTAAAAGAATGTTTCATTATTTTTAATATAAATTGTAGTTTTGTTTTGTTAGTAATTTTTATTTTATTTGAGAATGCATGTAGGATTTTGTTTATTTGCGTTCCTATTTGGAATTTACGCATGGCTACAAACTATTAGCCTGATAAAGGGAATAAATCCATTCCAGTCGTTATTTGAGAATTCTAATACGAAAAAACTTTCCATTCATTTATTTAGTTAGACTATCTGTGAATTGCTTCAGCAATGAAATATGAAATTCCTGTAGAAAGAAGACGTAGATTGGCCAGGGAAAGAGATGGCTGGCGATGCAGCATGTAAAGTTTAATAAGAAATTGAGGAGTGTATTTATCTCTCTATTACATAAAAAATCTAGACCGTGCTGCCCACGGACGTTTTCGGTAATTCTTTACGCGGCCACCGACGAATATGCAGATGGCGCAGTTGTTGACCTCATTACTGCCAGTCTCTTATTACATTTCAGGGTTATTATGCCGCGCATGCATTTATCAAGTGAAGAACGTCGTGAACGCCACCGACGACGTCAAACAGAATATTATTCATCGAAATTTAGATCTTGAACATGAAAGACAACGTAATCGAAGCCGTGAAGACAGGCGTGCGGACAATAATCCGGATAAATGGAAATTGAGCAAAAATTGCGAGATGACGATAGATCTGTCACAGATTTTGACTTACCAGCTGTCGATATTAATGCCGCTTTGCTTGAAGAAGATATTTCTGTTGACGAACACGGCCGTATTGCAGAACAAATGATCGGGCAATTGAACGACAAACAACGGATGATTTTTACAGCCATTGGGAAAGTTTTGCTGATCCAAATTCTCAGCAGCGTCTATTCTTTATCGATGGGACAGGCGGTACAGGCAAGACCTTTTTATACAAGTGCTTACAACCAGGGCCGGCCCGAGCTACGGACGAGCCGGGCGGCTGCTCGGGGAGCCAAAGTTTTGGGGGCGCTATCGCGATCATTTATCGATGCATTACTTGCAAGTCAATAAATATTGGATACCAATTTGTGGTTCGAATCTTGATGGCATTCCTTTTAATTTATCACTAGGAATAATTTTTGGAGAGCGATGAATAAATGAACATGTACATTGTGAATATCTCAACAAATATTAACGGAGGGGGGCGCTGGAGTGTTATCTCGCCCGGGGCGCCAAAATTCCTCTGGCCATCCCTTTTTACAACCACGCGCCAGTTATCGATAAGCGACCTGTACTTCGCCGATTAGCGAGGCCCGAAGATCCGAGAACGCCGGAGCGAGCGGAGACCGTGGGTTGACGAGCGGTATATAGCGAGTAGGGAGCCGAGACCCCTAGTGTACAACGAATTTCGCAATCGCGGAAGCAGGAAAAGTCTGAAGAAACACAAAAAAGAGTACAATCTGACGCTGAAATAATTGCACAAAAAATCAAAATCGTTTGGCTGGATTTTACACTTAAGCCATACCTCGCTTTATGCGACAGATAGGTTCCTGAAAATTTCGCTCTAAAAGAAGTTCACGCAAAACTGGGTTAATGTCAGTGAGGTTTGGTTTCATGGACGAGAAAACAAAAGTGTAATATTAATAAAAATACGCTGTTGACCAGAAAAAGCATCTTCTTGTCGGCTTCCATCCATCAACTACAAATGCAAATCTTTACATTTTTCAATAACTTATCTCCATCGGTATTTTTCAAATTGCATAAAAAACTAAAAACTTCATTATATTCGGACAAAAATGTAAATATTTCCTGTGTGAATGAAATCATAAATAAATCAGCGAGGATGTTGTATTCGAAAAGTTACCTTTCTTTAGAAATAACAAGGCCAAAATAAGCGTCGATCGAGTGATAAAAACGGTGTGCCGTGCTGGAGGTTTCTTTTATAGCATTGGTTTGTCACATCCTGGCCTTACTGAATGGGGATCCTAAGACGATTATACTAAAATCCCGAAGCCTGTAAGAAACGGAATTTCTAATACACTTATGGTTAGGCCGCCTCAATTGTCGGTCGCCTTTGTTTTTTGAACACCTGGTAGGTGTGGACCTGCCAAGGCCGGATGAAGAAAATCGCACGGTTTTTCTTAGACCACCCACACAATCCCACACACAGTGTCCGGGGCCTCCGTGAGGTCCCTCTACTCACGGGGCCCTGATGCAACTGCGCCACTGCACTCCGGTTAATCCGGCATTGGGGCCTGATTCGCGCTATAACGAAATCGCTTGAAACGGGGTCGCGCAAAGATGTTGGTATACATTTCTAGTCCGCCAAGGAGCGTGAATTTGTCAACATCTTCATTTTCACAACTTTTACTTCGTCTAAAACTTTTTTGAAAGGGTTATAATTAAAACTTGGATAAATTTGTGGAATTGGTGAATTATTTTGAAAATATGAAAACATCTCTCCAGAAATTAAACCAAAAAATTCTTAAATCTTTAAAATCCATGTGCTTGTTTACTTAATGCCCTCCTAGACGTGCAGTAATATTGACCCATAAATATTTCACAATATTATTGCCCAATACTATATATCAGCTAGACGATTCATTAAAATACGCAATAATTTAAGTAATATGTTAATATTTCAGAAGACAAAGCTTGTTTGGGAATTGTATTCAGCTTTGCTAGTGAAGACGTGGGTTCATAAACGTCATCAGGGCTTCCTGATGTTTGGTAATCCTTTATTTTCTTTGATTCCTTCCTGTAGTTTGATCGAAGACTATTAGTTTTATTTTTCTCCGTCTTTTTCAGATTCAGGTTCTAGTTCCTTGAATTTGTCAATTAATATATCGTAAGTTTTATTCTTCTTATTTCTATCACTATAATCATTGCTTTTAACTTTCCAAAATGTCGGAAACTGCCGGTAACATTATGAATTCAAGCATAAACTCACGAACGTGTATTGGTTTCTCCTTGACGTCTCGATCACTACTGAGCAAATATTGTGCAATATCCGCCCTAAGCGTGTCAATCATTTTGTATTGCGCAATATATTGCAAACAAGCGCAAACTTTGGACAATAACTGTGCAGTAACCTCAATACTAGTCATAAACGCACAATAATATTGCGCAATATTATTGTACGTCTAGGAGGAGAGATGTTTCTAACCGGGTTTTCGATCGTACATCTGTATTTTCCGACCGATTTTTTCCGATAAAAGGTCGCCAAAGTTAACAGGTGTGGAGTCCGCGTAAGAACAGACTAGGTCAGGGGTGGGCAAGCTACGGCCCGCGGTCTATGTTGAAAAATCGATCCGTAAAATTTAACACATAAAATTCATCTTCTTTGGAGAAATTATCATAATAAAACCTTTCATTTTAAAAATGTAACCCTAAGATCCTTATTTAGACTTGATTTTCACTTATATGATACCTCAGCATCTCTAGGTAATTATTTAATTCCAATCTGGCTTGCCGAAACATTGGCAACTTCAAATGCGACCCGTCGTAGTACATATTTCGCAACCACCGGAGAGACCCGGTGGGAAAAGTAGCCCACCCCTGGACTAGCTAAAGTGGTCTTTGCTCTTGATTGGCCACAATCACTTCATCTACGCAAGTGATTCAAATGGATATTGCGAAGAACGCACAGAAGTATTATAATATTTGGAACAAGCTGATGCCCCGTAGATTTCCATGAATAGGAGAAAACTCCTGAAAAATATCTATTTTGTTTCACGCAATTCACGATACTTAGTTACATAACCATCATCATCCTGGTTAAGGAAGAAGATGCTCAATTCTTGATATGCATCGACAGTTTTCTAATGCGATTTTTGTTTGTTTGTGTGTATTTCTGGCTCAACAACCCATTGGATTATTATATCCATAATCCCCTCACACACCAGACACAGGCGTCCTTTACAATAAGTTAAAAAGAGAACGCCATTTGGTCAAGTCATGTCCGTCCGTCCGGATGTTTCATCTCAGAAACTACTGTGCGGATGTTGATGAAATCTCATATTTAAGACATAGGGGTAGAGAAACCAAGAAAATGATATAAATAGTGCACGTGGCCTACTCAGGAGTGCCACTTTACTGATGACAAAAATGAACTTTTCTTTATATCTCGTAAAATATCACTTATAACAAAAAGTCTTCAAACGAAATTGTAGAATTAGTAAAATAGCATATGTTTTGTTCAGTACATTTTTTTATTGAGTAGCCGATTTCGAGAAAATCAAACGAGATAATCGTAATTCAATTTGATCAAAAATTTTCTCATGTTAAAATTGTGGTCAACGAAAACAATCTTCGTGGCAACTGAATTAAACAATATCTGCTGTAAATACCTAATAGGTATAATTTTCTTTCGTGCGCACGCAACATTTGGAAAATGAAGGGAAATGGATTATCTACAAAGAAGAAATAAACGTAAATACGTCTATTTTCTTTATGTATGCACAGCGTTTGTAAGTGTAAAGAAATGGGTAATTTACGACGAAGGAATGAATAAAGATTATATGACAACTATTCGAGTATGGTATGTTTTAAGTAATTGTCGATTGTTTTATCAATTGCTATTGATTAGGAAATTAGTCGGTGAATCCAAAATTCGATATTTCCTTAGCATCACTACTGACATTTCATTTCGTAGACATTCTACTAAGCCGTTAATATTTATCTTTTTTGGCATGATTGCATAAGTCGTAAAGAACGCCTCTGCCTCGCGTGTGTGCACGCATGAAGTATGCGTTTTTCATTGTTTCGTGCCTTTTTGCTGATACAGTATTTTGGTTTTTATGTGCGTTTAAGGACAACGTGGAGTTCTAATGAATAAGCTTCGTTTTATTCGGCTAATTACTATGTACAATGCTGTTTTTCTTCACGTGAATAACCTACGTGTAAATTCTTGCAATGGTTTTTTTATTTGCTTATAATCCACAGGTCTTATCGGCCGGAAAATACAGGTGATTTCTAATTGATATGTTTTCGAGTATTAGAAATTCTAAAACATTTAGATTTTTCAATTATTTTGAAAGTTCGTCATATTTTTATAGGAGACATAAAATGTTATACAATTTAAGATGATTTATATTAGTAAGTTACTTATTATACTCATAAAATACCTGCGGCGGTGACTGTAGTAATACAAACCTTATATTTTATGGATTTTTAAAAAGCATCTGCTAATCCTTAATATTAAGATATTCTTTTAATCTGTCAAAGGCGGAAAACCTGCTAAAGCTGGAAATATAATTCGATCCATTGAGATTCCTCCTTTCACAGGTTTCATTTATTAATATGTCGTTTCGCGAATTAATTCCATAAAATTGAACGGAATGGTTTTTATTCTAGAATTTGTCTGATTTCTGCCGCATAAATAAAATTGTCTTGGAGGTAGAACGAAAATTGATTTTCCTAAATGATTCATCTAAGATGGTGTTTGACCTGCATTAGGAGCCCCTGAAGGGTTTTTCATTAGTTATGGCGCGACGGTTCTCAGAAACTGGCACTTAAATTCCCCTGCGTACATCCTGCTACATATTTGCGGAATCTAGGTCTTAAATTTATTTATATCTAACCGAGCGTTTAATCTGAAGAGTTTTAACGTATAACGTACGCTCGTTTTTTTAACCGAGAAAATGTATCATATCATTACTATTTAAGTTAACAATTCCAAAAGTATATCAATCTACCCCTTGCGAAAGGCGAAAACTTGTATCGTTGCTTTATTTTTGGTGCGGCGCTCCACGCGCAGATGTCTCTCGTTTTTTCCTCGCCTTGAATGCATTCAAGTAAACCTCTATTTGATATTTTATTTTTCGAGTTGTGTAAACATTCATCGATTTCTCCATAAAAATATTGGAACCTTCGCCCGTTGGAATGGTCGAGAAAACTCGAAAAATTACAATTTCTCGTTTGTCACTTACGTTGGACGTATTATTTTATCTTTATTAAAATGGCGCGATGGACTTGGAACGTTTTGGTTGATATTTTAAATCGAATACTTCCTTTGCTACTATATCTCAGGCTAATAAAGTCCCCAAAGCTCTGTAATTTTGTAAAATTATCGGGAAATTCTTGATTCAGCCTTAAAAGGAGTCGAGGAATCCTTGGAATTTCTAGACCAGTCCGGAATGTCACGAATTCTTCCGAAAATAATTGGAAATTTTTTTGGAAACAAAAGGATATCATGCACCTGTTCTGTTGTTTTTCATTGATTTGCCAAGGAAGCAAAAGCTTCGTTTGAAGTTTGTTGCTGTTGTGTTTTCAAAGAAAAATGTTTATAAAACTTTGCTCTGCGTTCCCAATTATTTTCATAATCAGGTTCTCATTTTTAGTCATATCTGTTCATTCGAAATATGTCCTCCTTTGAACCTTTAAAACTAGACTATGTTTTCATTAGCTTTGTCAGCGTGTTAAGACATTTTTTTCGGCGTCCCACGTCTGTTATCTTAGTATGTAGTGTTCGGTCGTGCGTTAGTGGCTGCGTGTCTCTGGCATAATTGCGTCCGATCTTCTTTTTTGTTGCGATACAGGTTTGACACTCGCTGTCATTCAGTTTTGACCCATTTTTGTTACATTCGACTTCATTTTCACACGAAACCTAAAGTTTCAACTTTTTCCCTCCTCTCTCTGGCCTAGCGAATTTCGAATTAAATCCGATTGTGTAAATCGAAAAAGATTTTTGAACTAAATTGGCTCCGTATAGCCACTTATTGCTTCAATGTTTCTATAAACCAAATACTTGTCGCTACTGCTCAAAAGTCATTAGTCAGATGATTTCGTCATGTGATTTTAACGAAATTGTATTTTTAGGCAGTACCTAATAATAGTTCGTCATTTGAGTTAATGCGGTTTGATGTAAAATCTTCCTCCTCCAAGGTTTCGTTTCAAGGCAAAAGTGTTGTTTGATGAAACAAGGAATAGCGAGTCCAAGTCGGTCGCAGCTGATTTCTTAGTTAGTTTATCTTTAAGAGAATAATATATGCCAACTTGCATATCTGGGTCATGTGTAGGTATTTTAGCCGCATCTTCGACTGTGTCCTCCATTATAACGGATGTGCCGTCTCAGTTTATATATGTCTGCCGTCAATTTAAATTCGGGAAATTGAAGTTGAATGAGATGTTTTTTATCATGGCGAGTTTAATGCCGAAGTTCTTTTGTTTAAACAAACAAAGACTCTGAACGAAACTTTCTCGAGTCATTTGTTTACATTGGAGGAATAGTAAATGTTTTCTACTTTACTCATCGTGCAATGGGATGCTCAGCTGTTATGTTTTTAGGTCGTGTGTTCAAGGGGTTATAAGAAGTCGTAAAACCTTGGATCAATAAGGCATACAATTGACTGCCCTTTTTCCTGAACAGTTACGTATTGTTGATGTGAAAAGCTGGGTTAGTATGCGAATTCTGAATGTCGAGGTCTTTGAGTATTGAGGTAAACCGCGGACCCTGTGTCTCAGCACTGTAAATTGGCTTAATTTTTTTATTGCTCCTGACCTTAATCGGTTAGTAAATTTTAACTTGTTTCTTAATTGTTAACTTTGTGATTCATAAGGCTGACTTAATTTAAGCCGTTTTTAGAAATACTTGGCTAATTCTCATGGCGAACATTTTTTATTTCGTTTAAAATCAACGCGAAACAGTACAATCGCAATGAACTATGAAAGAGATCGCGGTTGAAAGTTAGTGTTCAATGACAATGTTATCTGGATAATTTCATTAAAAAGATAAAAGGTGATAGGTTATAGGTTATAAGTGAATTTTCCCTTCGTTATCTCAGATTATTCGAAGAAAAGCAGTTTACCACTTGAAAATCTACATAATTAATTAGAATTATAATATTAATTATTTTAATTTTACGGGATGTTTCTGCTTTGTATGTTGAAAAATCGCAAATCAAAATTAAATGGGTGTTTTTACTTTTGAGGAAATAATGTGTTTAATTCTTTTCCTCCCTCCCTCCGGTCATTTCTTGATGTGTATGAAACACTCAATGTCATGAACCTCGACAGATATTTAAGGTCAATATTAAGGGCACAGCTAAAATAGTCATATTATAATATCGTTCCATGGTGTTCATTCATTTTTATAATCAAATCTTTGATTTAGATTGTTCGTAGGGTAAATGTTACGGTCATGAGTACGAATCTCGAGAAACAAACACAATATTTTGTCATATAATACAGTCCTCGGTATTAAAATCCCTCTGCGTATTTCTCGTGACTCTCATCAGATCCTAACTGCGTCATTGACTGGTCATCCTGTGAGAATTATCCGCCGATCAATAGCATGTGGGAAAATCCCAGACGAGACGGTGGATGCCTTAAAGGCCGCGAATTAAAGGGGGAATAACGGACTTAAAAAGATTGTTGACCTCCCCTCTCCGTGATCATTCGACACCGATCTCCCGTGTGTGATTTCAATCGCTAACCTCACGCCCACAATTAGTTATGCCGCCTTTGGGAAACCGAGCAGTGCCCAGGGAACTTACGCCTGGGGGCACTCGCACCCCCGTCTCCTCCTCTCTTTCTTGCGTTTTGACCGACGTAATTGCGATATCCGACATCTAATCAGGTTAACGGGTGTAATTTAGAGCGAGATCTCTTTTTCTGTCGCGTATCCTTTTTTCGACGCTTATTTCTCAATTAAGACAGACAAGAGCGATCCGTTCTAGTGCAATTACGTCCAAATATGCCATCGCATTACACAAGTATATAATTCTCAAACTGGTGATGTTTTTTGTTTTGTTTGGTATGGAAGGAGTCATTGCAAAAATATATCATTAATGCATTCATCGTTATTATTTTTATGGATTTGGCATTTTAACCATTGTCGCATTGCTATCTGAGAACCGCGTCTTTTATAGGCCATTAATTTGCTTACGTATGTACCGGTCTTAATATCAATTTCACATTCTGTTAATCATCTTCTGGATGAGATGTTTTCAATCCATTCCTTTTTTTCATTTTAGATGTGACACTGTTATTGTTAATACCAGGTGGAGCGTAGATTCATTGTAAAATCTTATAAAAATACTGTAGTATTATGAATGCAGTACGTACCCAAATTTTCAATATCAAAGAGTCAAAACATTTATTTCTTTCAGTTTACAATTCTCAACCAGCATTTTGCACAACTAGTATTATTGTAAACCTTTAGTGATAAAGGCATTTGAATATCCGTTGTTACAATTTACGTTGGCGAGAGAGAACTTCAAGAAGTTAAAATATATGATCATACTATTCGAGAAGAACGGTTGCATTTAGAGTTCAAAGATTTTTAGCGAAAACTATTTGTAGCCTAGAATATTAAACATATGGAGTATGTATTCGGTTTTTTAGCCTACTTTCCAGAATGGAAATGGGCGTACTATAGTTTCGTCGTCTGTCTTTCTGTCCCCTCTATTAACTTTTGAACCCACAGACCGATTTTAATGACACTTGGTGGAAATCTCTAGCTACTTATACCGAGCTCCCGAGGGTAGTTTTTGTTGCGAAGATTGAAGTCCCTGATTCGATTCCAGAATCTATCCTTCCCATTTGATTTACACGGGAAATCTGAAATCCATCTTGCAGGGCAATTTTCTCTTAGAATTGTAATATCGGAAAGGAATTAAGATTGTAATTTTTATCGTAGAATTTTGCTTATAGATCATATTTATTAGAATTTCGCGTAATTACTGGCGTTTTTGCAGTTTTTATCACTCATTACGAGAGAGTTGTCATATCAACAACCATTGTTAGACTCGGATTCGGTATAGTCAAATAAATACACGCGTTATTTTTGCCGCACAAATACGCGTGTTCCATTTAATATTCCGTTCGAATGTATTTGTAATATTTTATAACGCTAAATTGTGAAATTTGAAAACACACAGAGAAACAAATCCACGTTGATTTTAAAGCTATTAAAGATATTATAAGTATTAAATAAATAATTAAATGGAAAGTGGGCATCATAAGTTCCGTTTGGATCATCATGTTTAGTTTCAGATGTAGGTAGGTACATATTTTTGTACCTGTAAATTAATTAAAAAATCCAAAAAATAGCTACTTGGTCACATCTTCCGAAAATAAACATTATAACGACCGTAATTAACGAAAGTAAGAGTCGGCTGTCATTAATTCCATAAAGGAAAAACTGCGTTGTAAACGCTGTTTCGTGATCGTTATCAATGTGCCTGGTACTGACGTAATTTACCAGCTGCACAACCGTTTGGATTTTTTCCTTTTACATTGCGAATCCTAACTTCTAGATAAATTCTGTTTGAAAAAAATGTGTATCATAATCGGGAACAATTGCGTACTTTAATGCCGAATCTACTTATCTGCATGCGTCGGAATGTTTCATTTTTCAAGCGTTCGCCTGTTTTTTATATATTCTCCGAACGTCTGACCATGGACTCGAAAAAAAAAACTGCGACACTTTCTCGAAATTATGGATTTAAGTGGATCAATACTGTGGTAGCTGTGTTACTGCTAACGTGTCGATTTGTTGTCGCCCGGTCGCTGTATTTTTCTCGTGAATAAATCATCACAAGTTCTCATTACGATGTCGCAACTAACGTGACAACAAGTACTCTTTCATGAGATGTCGTTGCTTTTACGTCTTTTTCAATGTGTCCGAGACTTTTCAATTTCGCAACTACTCCAGGAAAAACTCCTGTCATCCTCCGATAGTAATCGAAGACGTGTTTTCACGTGTTTGAATGGAGCGCTCGAGAAAATAACGACGCTGGCTGATCATTTATATGACTATCTTTCCTGAATTTCGGTGTATATTGTTCAATATTTATCTCTCGCTTATCAGATAGCAATAAAAATTCCCAGAGAATTATTTCACCTTTCCTCAGCATTTCTGAGTTGTTGCCACGCCCCTTTCTGCTATTATTCCGATCTGTCCGCTTCAAAAACGTCACGTTATATCGAACGCCGCGCATTCTTCGTGGCAACATTCCTCTTCCTCCAACTCGTATACCACAGCATAACGGGAGACGCAAAAATAAGTCGAGTGGTCATCGTGCTTTATGAAGGAGCGCCGGCCAAACTTTTCATCAGTTATCTCTCTCAGAAGAAGGGAACGGCCGTCTAGAACACTTAAAGCTCCCACCATTAAAACCCACGCAACCAGAAGCAATCGATGGTACCGGAGCGTTCGGGAGGATCTAATTTAGACTTTTAACACAAACCTCGTTTACCGCCTCCGCTCTTCTTAGACGCCGTCTATAAAACATTTCCATAACCCCATTCCAGACACCGTCACCCCCATTTCATACGTTTTTCTCCCGTTTTATTTCGAGATCCCCTTCGAACCCCTTACATCTTGCCTCCCGTGCCATCCCATTGCGAGGAGGACGCTTCGCGGATAGCAAGAGCACGCTGTTCATCTATCCGCGAGAGCTTCGTAAAACTTGCTTCCATGGCGACAGATGCGTTCCGCAAGGTCGTCATCCCCTCCAATCTCTCCCAACCCCACCACTCCCACCGAGATGACTTTTTTATTTTCTTTTTACCTCTTCGCTACGCGAAATTTTCGTTTTATTTATTTTTTTAACCGCTCAACGTCCTATGAACCGCCCAAGGCCTGGGACAAGGTCAGTCGTAGTGGTGAAGGGCGTGGTGTTTGTCCTCTCCATAAAGGTTTAAGGTCTTCTTTCTTTCTCCCATCTTTATTATCTATTCTGTCTTTCCTTTCCCTCGCGCTTTCTTACCATTTGTGCAATGAAGAGAAGGGTTGCCAAATGGAACACAAGTTTACATGCTCATATGTATGTTTATTAGTAAAAGGTAGAAATTAATAATTTGATAAAAATAGCTGAATTAGGATTTTGACACGTTTTGTATTTTAAATCCCTTCCTATGATCGATGTCATTTTACGAATTTTAGTCTAAATATTTAATTTTCATTAAGTTGACAGCATTTTTGTGGCACACCGTCATTGTGGTTCATTTTGAATGTTTTCCGGCCCATGACCGCGTACTTGGAAAATTGCTACATGCCCTCTCTCTAGAGATAGGAGTAATGCCTTTGTCCCTCCTGCTATAGCTTGTAAAAAAATAAGATAAAACGTCACGAAAATCCCCTCTAAAAATAATAACGTATATAACTGAATTTTTCTTCGTCTGCACAATTGGGGCGTGAACTTTCTATCGCGAAACTGCCACTAAGGCTAAGAGAATTTGAATTTGAAAAATATACGATTTATAAATTTAAATAATTTATTTTCAGAAGTCTGTCGTTAAAATAACATCGTGCGAACATATCTGACACCTCAATGTCGAGCATAGCGCCTCCATATTATTTTTCCGATCAATCTCTATTCCGGCGGGGTTGCGGTCCGCTCTGTTACAGTCGTGGTCGATTTTCGTCAGTGTGGGAGCATTCGGACCCTGGCTCGGGAACGCCGGCGCCTTTATGTCCGGTCGTACCATTCCGAAATAGCGATCTAGGAAAGGCTGGACCGCTGAGCAATGACCCCGCTTTCTAAATGTCAAATCCCCTCTTCTTTTACCGGTGGCCTCAGTATGTATCCGTGTGTGTGTGCGCGCAAATAGGCATTTGGATGGACGAGAGGCGCAGAGGCGATCGGGTCGAAACCACGTCCTGCCCGGGAGTTGGCAAACTGAGACGAAACTAAAAGCTTTTATAGATTGTTATGATTTAATTCCTTAATGGATGAACGTCGTCTGTGTTTATTCGACGGGGAGAAAGGGTGAAGGAGGGTGGGGAGGCGGCGCTCGTGTGAGTTTTAAAAGATATCGAATCGATCGATCGGAGGCGGTCGATAATTTCTCCCTTACGAAACGTCTCCGGCCGAGGGAGCCGTTATCGCTCTTCACGAGGAAATTTCCACGATATTATCTGGGGGAGGGGGCGCACGTGTTTTGTTTTCCGAGGAACTCGAGTGTTTTGACGCGCTAGGTAGCATCGCCTGCCTTGCGTCGGATGTATGTACCGCGCGGAAGAAGAGAGCCGGGGTGCTCTTAGGCGGGCCATTGTCGATGGGGAGGAAAGGAAGACAATAGGTTACATTGCAATGTGTGTCACTTTGCTGTACAATTTGTCGCGACTTTTTGGCACGTATCGTGGTCTTATCTTTGGAAAGGGGCCAGGTGTCTTCATCATCATCTTGCTCCTTCGGGCCGTATCTCTTCTTTGCAACATTTTGGCGACGCGATTCGCACGTGCTCCACTCACGTTTTCTTCCGGACGAACGATTCGACCTAACCAGTCGAAATTTCCCTCGTTCCTTCTCTTCTCGGCTATTTTGGAAACTTCAGATTTTTTAAAAAATACGTCGATCGCGCCGCGGAAACGCGCCAAATTAATGTACGTAAAACGCCACGTATTTCACCGCAGTTATTTCATGTTGGCCTTGAGGGAGATATTTTTTCGGGATGCTTTTAAAAGGGACACAGACGTTTAGTGAATGCGATTTACAAGTGGCGTATGCTTTTGCTGGAATGTATTAAAGAACCAGTTCTTATTTTTCGTTGTGAATATGTGACTCCGTTAGTAATCGTGTGACATTCTCAATTCCCGAAGCAAATAGAAATTCCTCACAGCTTTCGTAGAACGGTTTTAAGAAATGATGGCGTAATAGATTTATAGCTGCCAAGCGACTCTCGGAATTGCCTCCCCTTTTTCAATTCCACGCCGTTACTAGATGTCTTGAACTGAGCCAAATTACACTTTCAAGGCTTTTATCGTTCTTTTTTACTTCCATTGAAGTTTTACAGAGATCCTCAAACCTTTATCTCGGTTTAAAAATTTTATTGGTAGTCGTATCGTGCACAGATAGTCAAATAAAAAAAGCCGTATGTTGAAGGTTATTTCAACAACTTAAATGTTTATGGGAAAAACGTAAAAGTTGGATTGATGCGTGACATTAATGTCCCCTAACCTTGGTAACCAGAATGGATGAAATGTTTCTTTACTCACTAATTGCGGTTTATTTCTGCTGAACTTTTGCGGTGATTTTCATTAAAATTTCTGGCGGCGCGATATTTTTGATTTGCCTCTTAAAACGCTGCTTCGCCTCAACTTTTGTTTTAGCCAATTACGTTTTCGTCGTTCTAATTTTCGGGTCCAGTTTCTCTCGCTGAGCTTCTCTGGATGATATCATACCGCTAGCTCTATGAGTCGGAAAGTCTTCATAGTGTTCCGCTTATCTTTCCCGCTCGATAAAGCTCGTCTCGGGACCAGCTGGGTGTGCGTTACTCAATGCTTTGGGTGTGGGGCAACTCCCACCACTCTGGGATTCTCGTTTCACGGGTGACGCTTACAGCATCAGCCGCTGAAATTAAACGCGCGGCGAAGCGGTTCCTTTTTTATTTCACGTCCGCGCCGTTCTGCCTGGCAGTCTGAGGGGCGGAATGTTCCTCTGGCGGTGCCGATGTTGCGAGTCCGTACCCCACCAAAAACGTGAAAGCTTCTGTTTTTGTTTGATGTCGAAATGACAAAGACGTGGATACGTTGAGATGCTTCCGGTCCTCCCATGAGTTGATAAATTATGGTTTTTCCCGTCACAACAGAACGACTCCGCTGGAGTGGTTTATTCGTTAAAAATTCAACTTTCGGAATAAACTCGATCATTCTTTTCCTGGACCCTTTTCTCCCTTTCTCATGTTCAGTTATACGTCTTTCGGAGGATTTTAATTTCAGCTGCTGTGGCACATTTTTACGGTCGGCCACGATTTGCGACGTTGGCCTTCTAGGAAAATCTAGCTCACACGTTCGCACAACCGTGCACGCTGAGGAGATGCCGTCATTGGCCTACTCTTACGAAACGAACGTATGTACATACCTCCTCCTATCAGAAGGTCTGGGAGCCCGTGCATCCTCTTCGCCATGCGCGAGCTTGGACCGGGAGAGCTCCCTCGTCGATGACTTTATCCCGGACCCGTAGTGCTTAAATTCAATGAACAAAATAAACAAGAGGTTAAGGGGAAAATAGATAGTATCCACGTCCCATTCCGTTCCTTCATTTTAATTCTGGAACAGCAGCTAGAGAATTTGTCCGGTCGCTAATAACGTCAAGTTCGACCATGGGAACTTTTTGTAGTAAGGATCGATGTTGAAAAACAGTGATTCTCCAATAATAAAATAAAGGTTGGAAAAACCTTCGGCAACAAATTCGCCTTCATCAGTGGTGATTCATTGATAGTAGATTCTAAAAAAGAAATATAAATTCTTTTTTAATCTACTGTCGGCTAATCGCCATTGATGATGGCCCCTTTGTAGCCGTAATGCGCCTCAGGTTTTCTCTACTTGTTATGCCTATTGGAGGCATTGTTTTTCAATACTGATTTCAGTCATGAGTCGAGCTTGGTAGTTCTCTCTTGATTAAGAAACACTGTGGCGAATCATCCACAGCTATGCGGCGAATCGATTGGTTATATTTTTTCTTCTAATTTAGAAATTATATTCGAAATTTAGTTTTGGCGTTTTCATTAATTAACAGTAAAGAGTCTAACGTTATTCATACTTTGAAGTCGTACTGAATGCAAGGGGTAAGAATAAAGAAAATATTAGTGTATTTCGAACCAAAACCAGTACTAGGGGCTATTTTTTCTCGTAAAAATCTGCATATTCGGGAATAGTATCTGATTAAATTGAGAATAAATCCGTACAGACTACTTTTGCTGAGCATCAACATAACAAGCTATAATAATACTAGTATAGTTTTTTATTTATACGAGTTGTCGGTGTAAGCGTTAAAAAAATCACCATATACCAAGATATGAACTCGTAAATAAACCAAATCGACATTATTTGAACTACCTATTTAAATAAGATAATAGTTTTCAGTTTCTGCGAAATTAAGGCATCTATCTGGAATTTCTAAATTCTCTAGCAATCGGCTTCGCGTCCAAGTTTTCCAATTTCAAGTTTCATGGATCAGATCGTCCTTTTTAAGCAATAACTATAATCATCATTAAGACAATAGCTTATATGTTACACTAAAATTTATGTAAAAATTAGGATATTTTGTGTGTTAGGATTATAGTTTCATCATCCTTGCCTTTCAATACGTATCTGCATAAACAAGTTAATTTAAAATTATCACGTCATCATATGTATACATCGTTGGCTGAAATCAAATGGATTATAATGTAATCTAATTGTAAGCATTAAATCAATGCTCTTAATGTATGGAAAATCAATTCCCATTGAAAGTCATTGGAGTCGTTGCTATGGTAGTTAATATTTTTCATTGTTGAAGACCGAAAGAAATTTCATAATTTTATAATTAAAATCAAAGTTTTACGCAAATTCAGCTTGGATTTGAATTGTCTTCAAGAAAAATTAACTTCATTCTTTTTTCCACAGTAAAGTGAATGCTATTTTATCTTAATTCTAAATAATTTAAAACAGCAGTTTAATATATCCCTGCACAGTTTTCAGTGCTTTTTTTATGAGTGTTTAAAATTGAGCTTTGTGGTCAAATATAACTTTTTCTGAAATTTCGGATTTTTCCAGAGATCGTAACCTATGATCTATATTCATGCCAAATTTCAGCTCTGTAGTACTTCTAAAAGTACCTTAGGTTTTATATGATATATATATATATAGAGAGAGAGAGATCCTATATATATATCCTATTTATTATGTAAGAAGCAGCTATTTATAATGATTCAATACTTGAAGTTCGAGAAATTAACAAACATTTTAAGCTACTTAAATGGGAACGAAAACAGTGTTTAAAAATAGCGGAACAAATACCGATTTGAGCTCGGTGACCGAATTAATGCGAACTATGCAAAAAATTAATTATAATTTTCGTAAATCAGTACGCAAAGTTAATTAGTACAATACCGTCGGGACATTACCGAATAAAAAAGCATGGCTGGTCGTTATAACCATGCGGCGAATGTGATACTATATTTAAACTGCGAATTATTAAATTTGTCGTACATGGGGTCCAAAAATTCACTGTGCGCCACATTATTAAATTGATTATTATAACGTTTTCAACAAGCCTTTAAACAAATAAGTGAGGGAAGAATTGCAGAGCAAATTACATATGAAACTTTTTTTCTTGTTTTGGGATTATGACGTCATCATAAGATTATATCTTTGGTTGAGATCGACGGCCTCAGAATGTTGTTTATAAATCTAATCTAATCTAACAATAATAAAAGGCTACTTCTGTCTCTTTGTCCCTTTGTGGCTCTCTCTGTCAGGCCATAAAAATGCGAATAACTCGATAATGGAACGAGATTCATTTTTGATATTTGGCAGAAATGATCAACCCTCATATTGTAAGATGATGACGAAAAAAAATCTCAAAATAGGTCCTCGGTTCGACTCCAAGGTAGGCCTTTCCATTTCCCATATGATAACACGTAAAAGTCGACTTTTTGACTTGCAGGCTTTTATTCTTTTTGAGATCTAAATTAGAAATAATTAACCTATGATCTTCGGATCTAGCCCATTTTAAAGAAAAAACTATGAAGTTTCTTATTCTGTTCATCTTTACCCGCCTACAGTTCGAAATTCCTCATGTTAAACGTTTAATTCACATATTTTGGGGAAATCTTGTCATTTAACGGGATGTTGCCATGCCAACCCATTACATTGTTAAACCTCGAAATCCTATTGTTATTTAAACCCTTATGGGTGAAAGTGTGCTTTGAATGCTCTTACAATTAGTACGAGAGAGAAAGAGAGATAAATTCTTTTCACAGTAACCAATGTAAACAACATTCGTTGCGTTATTTACGAAAAGGAATACATTTGAATGTAGAATTTGAATCATTCGCATTTTTTAAATTAGGTACCTAGAATCATCGAAGGAGTTCAAAACTTGAAACAACGAACGCCTAAAAGAACGAAAGTTTGTTTTCTTGCCATCCAAATAAAGTCAAGGAATATTTACGTTCATTCCTGTTTGCTCATATTTTAAGTTTATTTTGGATTATCTCCGGTTTTTCAACGTTTCAAAAAGGAGGTTGCTAGGGTAGCCGGCATTGTTCATCTCGGATATTTGCATTGTTAGACTCGGGCTTGAAGTGCATTTGCACTAAGCTTGCAATAAAACGCGTGAAGGGCAAAAACAGATGAACTCTCGAGTGACGTCACCTCCCAGTATAAACTCAAATAAATCAAGAACGGTCGGCTCGATTTCGACAAATCTTTTGCCTGAATACTCGGCGAAAACTCTTGCAGGTTTTAAGTGGGAAGTCGTCTTTCGAAAAGGCATGAATGGTGTGAGCTATATAATTATTTTAAAAGGGGCAATAGAAGTGGTTCAACTAATAACACGCTTTGTATCATTTTTTTGTCCTAAGAACTATCGCATTGGGTCACTTCATGCAAGGCTCTCTAGATCAGTGTTTCTCAACCGCAGGTCCGCGGTTAAGTATCGGCCGGACCGCGATATTCCATTTTTCTTATAAAGGTTCTATAGTGGGCAGCACTGATTAATGAGAGGCTTGTATTTTCAGTTGTCGAAGTGCAAAATTGTCAAATATTTGGTGGTTAAATTGATTTTACCGGTCCTTTATGGAATATTCAGATATTATACCGGTCCGCGACCGACTTTCGGTTAAAACACCGGTCCGCGATTAACTTTCGGTTGAGAATCACTGCTTTAGATGTTTGCAGGAAGTACTGCAACAGGCCCCTAGTACTATATTATAACCGCTGTGTCTCTGCGTGCGTCCCTGCCTGCCTGCGTCTGAAGCCTCGAGTGACGTCACCTTCCGGCATGAACGCAAATAAACCGGAAACGGTCTGCTCGATTTCGACAACTCTTTCTCCTTAATACTTCGCGCAAACTCTCGCAGGTTTTAAGTGGGTAGTCGTCCCCCGGAAAGGCATGGGTTCGATACCAGGATAGTTTTCGTTTTTGCATTTTATTGACGTAATCGGCTAGAATACGATGTGTAGACGTTTATTCTTCAACATTTTAAAATATCTTACGATCGAAACTTTGACTCGAGATTTATACCATTTCACGCAGAAAGAAATGAAGATTCTTATTCTTGCCGCCGATTCTGTTGTTTAATTCGTGTTTGCTCATATTTTAAGTTTATATTGGATTTTCTCCGGTTTTTCGACATTTCAAAAAGGAGGTTGCTAGGCATTGTTCATCTCTGATTTTTGCATTGTTAGACTCGAGCTTCAAGTGCATTTGCACTAAACTTACAATAAAACGCATGAAGGACAAAAACATATCAATCCTCGAGTGACGTCATCTCCCAGTATAAACGCAAATAAATCAAGAACGGTCGGCTCGATTTCGGCAAATCTTTCACCTGAATATTCGGCGCGAACTCTTGCCGGATTTAAGTCGTCTCCCGAAAAGGCATGGATACGAGATCAGTAAAGTTTTCGTTTTTACATTTGATTAACACAATCGGCTGGAATGCGATGTGTAGACCTTCAGTCTTCAACATTTAAAAATATTTTACGGTCGAGACTTTGACTCGTGATTTGCACTATGGTTTGAACAATATGATTATTTTGAGAGGATCAATAAAAGTGGTTCAACTAATAACAGCCTGTGTAACAATTTTCTGTCATAGGTACCGTCGCATTGGGTCACTTCACCCAAAGTTTCCAAAATGTTTGCAGTAAGTACTACAGCGGGCCACTAGCTCTCTTTAAAAGCATAATATCAATGCTATGTAATAATTTATGTTTCCCATTTAAAAGCAGTGGACTCGTTGCTATGGCAGTTTTATTTCTCATTGTTAAAAATTGGAATTTTTCCCTCTTTTTTTATAAAAAGCAAATGTTCGCTCTCATTCAACGTGGATTTGAATTTTGATTTTAAAAAATATAAATCTTATTATTCCAGCTACGGAACTATTCATGTCCCGAGTTCCTATCTTAATTTTAACTAATTTAGAAATGCATATTTATAATGCCCTGCACCGATATCGTGCTTTCCTTATGGGTGTAGAATTGAAACAAAGGGTTGGAAATATACATCGATTACTCCTCAGCAGCTCATCCTAGATACACCGAATTCGTACCATGTGAAGCCCTCATATAGACCACCCTATCCTGAAAATTAGGTCTTTCCAAGATTCAAGAAATATTGTCTGAAGAGACGAGCGGACAAACCGAATACATAAGCGATTTTTTCTTAAATAAACTGATGTGGGCAACACATGACTTTCTCCGTATTTATATGGCAAATTACATGTTGTTAGCTCTGGGATCGTTGTCAATATTTACTTCCGGTTGACAATTAAGAAAAGAAAAAGGAGCGTCACTAAGACGTAACTAAGCGTCAATTGTTAACAATAGTCTTCGGTAGGTGGCCTGGTGATGGCAGCTAAAAATATAAGATATCTCTTAAACAATGCATTATATCGAAAAATGTATCAAACAAAGGTGTTAGAAAATAAAATTTCCTACAACTTTTATTCCAATACATTTTTACATTTATCAAATATTAAAGCAAATATTTCAAAATAACGGATAAGTGACAAGAGTAAACACCCACTTCCGGTCGACCGATTTTTACCAAAAACTAATCAGATCGTCTAACTTTTATAAAAATGTTAAATATAAAATTTTGCGTTGACCTGATTAATAGTTTTTGAGTTCGTATATGGAGAAAGTAAAAACGCAAAAAAATCGTCTTACGTAATTTGCTCTGCAATTCTTCCCTCACTTGTTTAAGTGATTGTTGATCAATTTAATAATGGGGTGCAGTGACCTTTTGGACCCTGGATGACAAATTTAAGAATTCGCCGTTTAAATTTGTAATTACTTTTTGTTGGCGAACTTTTTCGTTCAGAATTCAGTATCTGTTTCCCATAATATTCAAACCTGTATATACATAGTAGTATGGATTTGCCAGGAGTTTTATTGTGTTAGTATGAATCGCTTTATTCTGCTGCTTGCTAAAATGGGTGAATTATATTCGTGTATTATATAAAGATAAATTATTATTATGTCTGTTCTTTGCATTAAATTTGAAACCTTTCCGCAATTCGTGTTTTAATTGGGAACGTTTTCGTTAATAACTCGATGATCGTGTACCGTGGCATGCAAACATAATAAATATAGATTTATAGTTTTTTCTCATTATGAGAGTATAAATCGCTACATGCCGATGTGTGCGAAAAATGTGCGCTGTTGGTGAGCGATAACGTTGACAGGCGCGGCGTGAGTGATGAGTTTCGTAAGCCACGTTTTTCACGGGTTATAGTTCGCCTCGTTTGAATCCACGCTCGTAGTTTACGGACTGCGTTTTCCGACATAAAATTAATCTTATCGTGTCTCTGTTTACCAAGTCTGCTACTTTGGTCGACGACACGAACTTTGTAATCCGATTACCACGACTTTAAATGGTTATGTTGTAACTTTGATTCCCCTTGGCAGAATTCGCAAAAAAATAATAAAAAATAAAATCCTTTGCCTCCGGGCGCTTCTCTGCAGAAGAGAGAGGGGGAGGGCGGAAGAGGAAATAAAGAATGTTTCAAATTCCCAAACATTTCTAATAGCTAAGTCTGAACCTTACTATTTGTTTTTATCCGTTTCCAGGAAACATCCTTCGTGACGTAAGATTTGTTACGGCGATCGAGTTAGCCCTTCATCTCCCAAATCCCTTCCATTGGAGAACATCTCTGGATTTCTTTTATGTTTTTTGAGACTTTTATCTACTACCCAAACTTCCTCCTCTCACGCCAAAAGGGTGTCGTAAATTTTTAGTGTCCCTCGTGTTCTGGACGGTTGCTACTTATCTACTTCCAGATAATTCGAAAGTCCCGTGAAAGTAGATTAAAAAGTAGGATAGGGGGGACCTTTGTTCGTGGAGATAGACGCCGAAATGCCATATTGTATAGGCTTTGTGGCGTTTTATTCTCCTCTCTCCTCTCCGGCAAATGTAGACATTATGAATAAGTTTTATCACGTATAAAAATCATTTTCCGATCCTATTTATCATCCACATAAAGCATTTATAAAAAGCTTGTTTACATATTAGATATTCTCTATCTTTGCCATTGCGTTCGGAAATACTATTACAGACCGGCTGAAAAATACGATTATCGTTTGTTACCGTATATCAGAGGTGGATATAGGGACAGGTGACCTAGGTGACAGCCTGGTGGAGGGGTGGGCAAACTGCGCCCCGCGAGCCACATCAGGCCTGCGATGTCGCTACGGAAGCGAACCGTGAAATGTAATGCCGATAAAACCACAACTGTTGGTCAAATTATGGAAGGGAAACCATTTATGTATAATGAAGTTAGAGCGTTAAAATATTATGAAACTGTTGATTTTCACAAATGGGATCCTTCGCATTCTCTCAAATAACTTCCGATGTGAACCCTAATGTGGCCCGCCGAAACATTTATTTGTTGATACGGTCCGAGTGATTCCCGGCAACTGCTAATGTGGTCCGCCCCTTTAAAAGTTTGCCCACCCCCAAAATGTTTCGGCGGGTCACCTTAGGGTTCACATCTGAAGTTATTTGAGATAAATAATGTGTTATTTCCATAACATCACTGTAAAAGGTTTTTCGACCATAATTTTACAAATATGAAATTATCTGTATTTTATATAACGGTTCGCTTTTATGATGGCATCGCGGGCCGTAGTTTGCCTATTCCTGCGCTAGAACAAGGCTGCCCAAGAGCTGACACGGTCCCCGGGGAAGGGTTGGCATATGGCCCCCCTCTCACTTGAGAGGAAAACATAAAGCTAGCTAGTAAAGAATTTTATCGAAATTACGTATCAAAATATAAGAGAGACGGAGAGACATATAGGTTAGTTGAAATTCAAATGATGCGTCACTGTAATAGTTAATATGCTAACTACATACATACTGCATTTTCGTGCGTACGAATACGTTCAACATTTTGGATGTTGGCAATACGGTAACCAGTGATAATTTCTATACATTTTTTATCACTTATATTTTCTGTTACTTGGTCAATTACTTTGTTAATATTTTTAAATTTCATCTCCGCTGCCCCGTTGCCCCCAGAGGTCCGGGCCGCGGAGATTTTGTCCCGACGCCCTTACCCTCCCAGTGGGCCTGCGCTAGAGAGTTACTATTAACAGATTCTGGAGCTCAGTGCGAGAGGAGAAAGAAATGCATACATTGAGTGTGTAACGTCCAAAATCAAAGAAGCGGCCATGTATCCTAAATGATGACAACGACCAACATAAACGATGACTGGCGAAAACCAGTCTCAACTGACGGGTATCAATGAAAAAATAATTATTTCTTATTCGAAGGCTTTGTGCTGCCATTGAAATCGATCTCAGAAGCCCACCCAATATATATTAATATGTATATACACAAATAAGTTATTATGGATTTGATTGTCTGTTTGTCTCTATAAAGTTTAACCACATGTTTTCAGAAATCGCGAATTGTGGGCCTTCCAGATCACTATCGCTTTGGGTCTCGTACCCCCTAAATCCGCTTCTGTCATGTATAATACGCAGCCTAATTTTTAAACAATTTTTTATGAAAAATCTCGTATAATATGCAGAATTTTTTTGTAGTTTTTTTATCGTGATGGTAAAGTGTATGAAAGAATATCAACTTTACATACCAGCCTAGAGCTTTGTTAATAAGCAAAAAATTAAACGATTCAGGATTCCAAAACTGCTAAGAGCCCATTCTGTCATGGGATAACCCTTTCCACCTTCCTTTTCGTGAAAGATAACGTATAAAAAGTTTTTTAATTGATCCAACCATTATTTTAAAGATACTCATTTAAAACCATTCTCATTCGTTGTAATGATTATAATTCGTCTTATATCTTTCCGTTAATTCGTTGCCATCAAAACGTTTTCTCAAGAAATTGTGCAGTGACAGTTTTTCTTATTACTAACATATAAAGATATATTCCGTCGCATGTTCATCAGCGTGATCTTGTGAATTGAAGATTTTTTCGTACGAATGATCAAATCGAAAGCAATTGCGACCATATCTGGCGGAGGTCGTGGACTAACGGAAGTAATCATATTTTCCAGGGTCAGATGGGAGCGGCGTGGACGGTGGAGAAGGTAGCGGCGGAAGGAAGCCGCGTTCTCTCATGCTCCTCGAAAGCAACACTACAATGGAAGTGGCACAAGTTCTGCTCTCACTCCTCCACGCGTGGGGAATGGACCAAGATCTTGACAAAGTGTGTGAGAGCACACTTGGCCTCCTTAGACCCCTACTACCGGTGTCCTTCGGTCTCTTATCCAAAGGGGGTATGTTTACCTTTTTACTGAAATCATTCTCGATACGTGTATGAAAAACCCGATTGTTCGGGTTTTTTTTATTTTCATTCGTTTCATAAGACTTGAGCCAATAAATCTTTTGCTTTTGGATTTGAATTTCCTTCATTATTCGCCCAATTATCCTTTATCAAACTAAATGAGTTGCCTGCACTGAAATTGCAAGAGGTGTTCCCTAGTTTCGTATTGTGTATTTATTGATGCCATGCAGTGCATAAAAATGCGGGAATTCCCACTGCCAATGTGCATTCTTTGTATAATGTTTTCAATCTTGCTCAAAGTTAGAGAAAAATAAATAACTTAAGTTTAGCGAGTTTTTTTATTAACTAATGGTGCTTTTGGTCGTATCTCTCAGATATATGGTGCAGATTACCTTATATCACTAGTTTTTTTATATACCCTCAGTCCTCAAAAATAAGTTAACAGCGACCTGGTATCTTTGTAGGTTACATGAGCCTCCTACTTCCCACTGCACTATCAAGAGAACCTTCTGCTCCTCCTATTGGTGCCCCTGGAGCTTTTGATATGAAAAATGGTAATAATTCAAAGGCAGGTGGCTCGAATCAGCATGTTAAGCAGAGAGCATGGGGAATGGGAGGTCGTCCCCTTGAAGATGATCTGCCTCCTGAGATGGTAGAGCTTGAACGCAGGACAAGGGCCTTCACTGCCAGAGAACACTGGGAATTATCCACAACAATGACAACCAATCATCTTCTAGCGGTGGTCGCACTTGCAAACACACTGATGTCTATGAACAATGCTACCTTTGTGCCTGAACAAGAGCGCAGGCGTAAACTGCACAGGTTAGGTTTTATTGATTTTTCTCTCTTATAATTTTAGTGTTATTGTCCTCTCAAATAAAAACCATTTCTTGTGTATATATCAAATTGACTGAATGAATTGAATTTATCAACTCTGCAGACAAAGTACAAAAGTGGCAATTGGTTGGGCTGAGACAGAAGCCGAAGGTGGTGAGTCTGAGGATGCATACACAGCAAGACAAGCTCAAATTAAGCAAGGATGGTCTCTCCTTGCAACTCTTCACTGTGTCCTCTTGCCTGAGAAGGTGGCAGCTACCGGCTCACGCTCATTCAAGCGACCTCAGGTTGAAATGATGGCTCGCCGATGGCAAGACCATTGTCTGGAGGTATGCTACTGTGCTGTTTAGGGCAGCATTTTATTTCTTCCTGTACTTTCTCTGTTATTTAACATAGACATACTTCTGTGTTGTATTTGTCCATAATATATAACCATTTTCACCTTAGTACCAATTTGGTTTTTTCTAATTTACTAGCTGTATTAACCCTTTCACTGCATAAAGCGACTTTAGTCACTGATTTTTTTTAGCCATTCACTGCATAAAGTGACTTTGCTCCATGACTCAACATATCCCAGGCTGTTGAAGGGGAAGTTTGTCCCTTAGTGCGGTAAACATTTTTTGACAGCCATGGGACAAAGTTGCTTTACGTGGTGAATTGCATAATAGGTTTTGGCAGCTACAGTTGCTTTACATGGTGAAAGAGTTAATTTAACAATACAGTTATATTAGGCTTTCAAGTATCTTATGAGTAATGTTCTAGTATCCTTTCTTATGGTCTGTAAATTGAAAATTCCACTTATGTTAATTAAATGGTATATCCTTTAATGCTTATTGCATCAAAATATGAGGTTTTGGCATTTTTATGCATTCTTTGCATGAAGTGAATGCATATAGGGGAGGTCGTTTCCATTCGTCTGTCCGTCCGCATGGTAAAACTCTGAAACCGCTGGACATATTTTGATGAAATTTGGTATTGGGGAGTTTTGCTAAAAGTGGTCAACCGATTTCAATTTTGGTCAAAATCGGACAAAAATGACTAACACTTTACATGAAGACCTACAATGTTCCTTTGTTTCAACTCGGAAACCGCTGGACGTATTTTAATGAAATTTAGTATTGGGGAGTTTTGATAAAATTGTTCATCCGATTCCAATTTTGGTTCAAATCGGACAATAATAACGAGAACTTTACATAAGGACTTACATGTATTTTACAACATACCTTACTAGCTTCTCATTAAATACTAATCTGAGCGAAAAATATTGAGAATATTGTGAAATTCCAAAGAATGCATTTGGAAACTCGGTGTACTCTGACATGGAGTACACCTTTCCAATCTTGTACAATATCATAATCTTATTAGGTATTAATAAATCTTATCTATATTTATCTATGCTGCATAGATGCATAGAAAGATTAATGATATGTAAGACTTCAACTGGTCTTTTTTATTTGCTTTCAATAAAATTTAGTTATTCATTAATTGATATTTTAATGGTTAATATTTCATTTTTCCACACTTGTATGGCTAGTAAAAATTCACTTGTTGTATCTTCTAAATTGTTATCGATACTTCTTATTAACTGAATCTGTTCAAACATAAGGCATATTTTTTATATACCCATTTCAATAATTCTTCTCTGTATGCAATGGCTTTTAATCAATTTCTTTAGGTTCGAGAAGCTGCCCAGGCACTTCTCCTCGCTGAACTTGGCCGAATGGGGCCGAAAGGTAGGAAGGCATTGGTAGACTGTTGGGCTCCATATCTCCCACTCTACTCGGAAGCTCCTGGCCAAGCAGCTCCTTCATCTACAGCATCTTCAGCATCTGTAGGACAAGGTCAAGCCCCAGGACCAATGGCTCCACCATTGACAGGGGCAGAATGGGGTCCAGGCCCAAACCACGATGAAGAAGATGAAGAAGATGAGGAAGGAGTTGAAGGTAATTAACCATTTCAAACTAAATCAAGGAGTAAAATGCCAACTTGATCAAAATTATAAAGTGGTACTAAGTGCAGTGCTCGGGATGAGTCGGTATGCCATTTGGTTCATCACATGTGTTGGTAATATCATTCCATCTCATCAGATATTTAGTAATACCAAAGTTAGCACCAGCACAAAGACTGTGTGGTATATCTATAAACACTCACTGGCAACTGTTTGAGCAGAGCACACACATACACATATCCTCTTTTATGATTTTCAGTTATTACAGTATGTGAATTTCTTGTCCACTGCCTTCTGTTCCATTGCCAGAACAAGCATTTCGAGCACTGACTAAATCTGTTCTGACTCACTGCAGCTTTTGGTGCATATATCATCAATCATTACAAATTTTAAGTTGAAAATTAGTTTATAATTTTTGTTTCCATTTTGATGCAGAATTTATTATTGATTTTAAAATTACTTTATTCTTTATGTATAGTATTTGTAGACCTTATAATTTGTTTCATTTTATTTTTGAAGCTGGAATTTTAGGTGTTATTGGAGAAATACATGTCATTCTAATGGGTTGATTGTTTTTAGAAATACTTGCACCTGCCTCATCACCCACAGCATATGCACCTCGTAAGCCTTCGAGCATGACAGAGGTCAAGAGAAGGCAGACAACAGCCGTGGTTTTGCTGGGTGTTATTGGAGCTGAGTTTGGCCAGGATATGGAGACAAACAAACGCAGGAGTGCAGAAGAGGAGCAGAGACGCAAGAGGGGGTCTCTTGAAGGATTTGGAATTGGCAACAATAACCTAGCTAGATTAACAAGTAAGGATTTAGTGAAGCAAATACTTTTTCTTGGTTTGGTTGAGGAGCTGATTTTTACCAAGCAGCATTTATTATAAACTAAAAATTACGTAATCGAAAAAAATGACATTTTTAGGTCTGGCCTTGACCCATCTACTTTTGGCTCCCCCATCTCCACGTTTACCAGCCCATACACCCCTAAGAAGAGCAGCTATAGACTTGATTGGGCGAGGATTCACAGTATGGGAACCTTACTTGGATGTCTCCAAAGTCCTGCTAGCGCTTCTTGAATTGTGTTCAGATTCTGATCGCTTAGTTCCAAGGTATCACTTCATCTTTGTTAGAGTGAATTTGAATTAAGTTCTTTCAGTTATTAAAACAATGTCTTCTTAGCTATAATTGAAATGAGCCATTTCACCACATTGTTTGAGTAAACTTGTTTGTTAATATTTTTTGTACTTTTTTGAGTGGTCTGTAATTTCTTCTATCTTCAACTCTATCTTATTTATATACTATTTATGTACTCTTCTCATATTGTAGTGTAATAGGTGTAACTCCCCATCTCCTAAGTGATGGTAGAAGCATTTACCTCAAGCAACCCTGAAATAAATGTATTTTATTGAATTACTGTTTCAGTATGACCTATGGCCTTCCCTTAACACCTGCTGCTGACTCATGCCGTACATCTCGTCATGCATTAACCTTAATTGCCACTGCAAGACCTGCTGCATTTATCACCACAATGGCTCGAGAGGTACAATACAGCTTGAATTTGATGAAAACAGCTATTAAATAAATTATAAGTTTCGTTAAAATTTCATTTTGAATATTTGAGTCTGCATTGATATATTCCACTGGTGACTGGCTTATTTGTTGTCTGGCATCTCTTTTAATTGCTCTCTGAATTTTATAGGTGGCTAGGTATAACACACTGCAGCAGAATGCACAAACCCTCAATGTGAACCTAAGCAACTCAGTTCTACATCGTGCCAAACCAGAAATTCTCCGAGGTGTTGAACTTCTTATTGATAAAATGCAGAGTGAAATGGCAGATCTTTTGGTTGAGGTACTGATCACTTTATTTTGAGACAACTTTTAACTTGGACTAGGGTCTTAGCAATTGAAATTTATTTAATTCTTAATTCTTGTCAATTACTCATGGTTATAATACAAATTAATATCAATCTGAGTTATTTATTCAGCATAATGAAATTGAGATACAATAGTTACTTATAATTAAAAACTTTTAATTTATTAATAAGTATTTTATTATCTTCCCCATTTATATAAAATACCACCAAAAGTACTCGATGGATGTTTCCTTTATATCATACAGAACTTAATTTTTTCCGCAAGGTTGTAGATATCATTCTTCATTGTCTGGACCCTGGACACCTAAAGGTGCGTGGCCTTGCTGAAGTCTTTCCTGCTATCTGTCGATTCAACCAAGTTAGCCATTGCCCACACACACGTCGCATTGCAGTTGGTGCTAAAAATGGAAATCTTGCCATTTACGAATTGCGTTCTTCAAAATGTCAGGTAAATTATAAGAATCCCTTTTTAATGAAATATATTTTAACTGTTGCAATATCAAGAAATATTTGAATTATTTTATCATAATATAAGTTTTGTTTCTACTTAGCCATGAGGTCTTTTCTCAGAATGTTTTAAATTATTACACAAATCATATTATAAAAAATTTTAATTGTAATTTAATTGTAAAGAGAAAATTTTCATTATCTGAAAGTAAAACTCCTGATGAAGCTAAATTATTCTAAATATTTTAAATTACAAAGTGATAAAATCTGAGAGTCATAAATATGTATGTGCTCAAATGACATTTCTAGTGGTGAACACAAGTCAAGAAAAACTTTCACAAGACCTGACCTTACAAGTGCTGAGCTAATTTTTTCATCATCATGCATACATTTGTTTAATCTCTTTTTCTGGTATGATTTAAGAAAGTTCAGGATAAATTCCATGAGTTCTATTAGATTTGACTGCTGAAACAATATACATGTTTGCAATCTAAGCAAAATTGATTCGCTTGATCATATTACAGTGAGTTATACTAAAACTAGTGTGATGCTCATTTGCATTTTTGACGAAGCCTCTAATTTCACTAACAAATAATGTGATTATTTGACTGAATATATGTTTATCATTTTGGTGATGCTACTGCTAAATCAGTACAAGAATGAAAATTGTGAATGTCATCAGCAAAAACAATTTTGGAAAAGCTAAATAATTTTTTAAATAATTAGAATATAGTACTGAATGAAAGCTAGGCATAATTTTGAAGGCCTGCTTGGTTTAATCACAATCCTACTGCATGCTTTCCATCCATTTTTTCGTTTGTAGATCATTCCAGCTCATGGCACTGCAAACACAGCTGTTGGATTTTCTCCGGATGGCAAGTTTTTGGCATCTTATGCATGCGGAGAAAACAAACTTTCCTTTTGGCAAGTAAGTGAATATGATTTTTATGTTATGCAACTGATGGTTATAGTTCATTTACTTGTAACCATTAAATTTATCCATATGTATGCAGAATTAACCTTTGTCAATCTGTATGACATTTAATTTTATTGTATCACAAGCATGTAAATTTCAAATCAAAATGTATTTTCATGAAATTTTTTAGATAATTTGTCTAATACTGGTTTTAAAAATCATTTTCAGACCTCCACTGGCATGTTTGGATTAGGAAACTCTCAGACAAGATGCGTCAAAACGTATAGCACATCTCCAATAGAAGATATCTCACGTTTGAATCCAATGAGATTGGCACGTCTCATATGGATTAACAACAGGACAGTAACCCTTCTTTTAGCTGATGGTTCAGAAACAAGATATAACGTCTGAAGCTAATATTAGTGAAAGCTTATATTCCTCTGTTACTGTTCAAATTGCCAACATTGTGTATACCATGAATCAATAATGTTTTTGAAACTTTTGCAAGCATTTGATGATATTTTTACTTTGATGCAATAATATGGCTAATAATATCACAGCAAAAGTGTCTTTTCAGAGGTAGGCAAATGGTAATGATTGGCTTAATCATGCAATTCATATTTCTGCAGCCACATTACTGTCACGTGAGTCATTCATTGTGTGTAACTCTATTTTATATCTCATTTTTTGGTGCATAAATTAATTGTATATTCATGTAAAATGTAAATACATGCAAACCACCATCACTTGTATTGACTGCATATTAAATTGCCCTTGTGATTGTCATTTTAGTGATTATAAGTGGACAATAAGTTCTAAAAAATATGTGTATGTATTATGAATAAACTTTTTAAATCTAAAACATTATTACGTGATGAGAAGTTCCTTTTGGTATAAGTTTTTCTGCAGTATTTATAAAAATGTAAGAAACTTCTCTAATATTTTACTAAGACCTGTATAGTTACTGTTGCCTCTTTATAAGGTTTATTTGTGCATTTACAGTTGCTTACAAGAATGAAGTTTGTTGTAAATAACTGTTAACTGATATTTTTAATGATTTGTAGAGTTTAATACAATGTTATAATTATCATACAATGAAATTTTATCAAGATCAGTGGAATTAATTCATAATGAAACAGCTCTGTGGTTTTGCATAGCATGAGTTTTATTTACATAAATGAATTATTTTTGTTATCCATCCAAATCATATCCTGCATTTTAACAATTGTTGTTTTAACTTATTTAAGGTCACTTTGCCACTCTTCTCTATATCCATAGTTACAAACCTGGTGATAAAGCGTGCCATATGGCATTAAAATTTTCTCATATCATGCTAATGTCTGTAATCTGTATCTAAGGCTTTGTGCGAGTGGGTGATTCTTTGTAATTATTCCTGTGTCTAATCATCCAAGTAACCATTCCAAGTAATGCATAGTAAATTGTATAGTTGTATGTAAATCCTCCTGTATTTACTTGTGTATAGTCCTTTTAAAAAATAAATGATAAATATCATCACTCAATACATATGTCTTCCATCAAAGGTTTGAAAGAGTGCCACACTTCCTCCCTGCAACAAACTAGACTTATTCTTCCTCACTGTTATAACCAATGTTATGAATTTGGAATGTCAGAGAAATCAGCAAATTTTTAATATTCGAAATTTATCAACCTCTTCTGACTTGTTTTATAAATTGCTGGGTTGAGAATCAAGAATTCTTTTGTGTCTTATGTTCATTTACATGGTAGATAGCTTTGTATCTCTTCCTCTTTACATTTATTTTGAAATACTATTTCCTAACAAATTGTTATCCATACACACTCGAGAAACTTATATCTTCCCGTCTTCTTTATGTGTCTCCATATCTCTCTTTTGTTATTGCTACAATAGATAAATCGATCAATATTTTCTCTAATACGATAGCTATTTGTGATGAATTTCACCTCCCATAACAAAGATCGAAAAAGCAAAACATGTTAAGGAAGAAAAATGCGTAACAATCGAGCTCGGTTCAAGTAATTCTGGAGTGGTCGATATCGTTTGCATCGTAATTTATCGACCGTAAGACTCTTCGAGATTCTAAAGAGTGAAGACGGCCGCGTCTGCTTTCTTATGCTCAGCGAAAAAATGACAATGCAACAAAACGCGGTCATCGACCCAAAATTTTCTGACACGAATTCCTATTCGTGTTTTCTTTTTAACGCTCCGTCCAAATAAGTTCTCTTTGTCCCCTCTAAAGGCACATAAACGCGTGTTTTCGCGACGGTCTAGTCATTCGCGTAAGTTCAGAGTTCCGCTCTCCAGGAAGGTCATAAAAGAACGAAAACGAATGACTCATTCTCGAAGAATTCCGATCGAAGCGGATCTTTCAGCTCTGTTCCGCCTCACCGCGGACGATGTAAAAAGGCTCTCGTCGACACTTTCGCGAACTTCGCCCGCGAAGAATTCTCATCCTCACTCCCCCCACAGTCCGTCAGAGGAAACCGAATCGCAAGATAAAATGAATTAGCGAGCTCGTGCTGCGGTCATTGCGACACGAACGACGTCGGAAACTCCAATGAGAGTTGACGGATTAAAGTTGAGGACGGCTATTTCGTAGAAGGAACGAGCCTGTAGATATGCGAGTTAGCGTGATGGCGGTGAGAACGTTGCTACTGCCCAGGGCCCCGTGCTTACATGGGCTCCGCGCACTCGAAAAATATGTTGAAATTGAACCTCTAGTAGACCTAAAATAAATTTTCAACCATAAAAACAGAGTATGATGTATTTGTTATTTTCGTTTTCATTAACAAATCAATTTTAGCAATAAATTTTGGTTGAAATTCAACTGAAAAATCCATTACAAATATGAGGGGGAAAAATCAAAATTATTGAACATGTAAAATAGGAAAACTGATCTTCATTACGTTCTTTGCATGTTGTTTTTATCGATTATGTGCAATGTAATGTCGGGGTACGTTTTGAATCCCAATCGCTTTTTTATTTTTTCTGCTAATCTGAAATTAACAGAAATAAATCCACAATCATAGGAAGACTCCTTATTAAGTTTTCGACAAATCCAAAAATCAAGAGCCAAGTTGAACGCAAGTTAAGCAAACGATGAGCAAAATATATGTTTGGGGTCCAAAATGGACCCCTATTGGCATAGGAAGGGTTAAGGCAGGGGGTAGGCAGTGTCTAAGGGCGATAAACGATTATCGTAGCCCATATTTTTTATTTTACGTAATATTTTGTATTTGTTATTTTAATATAGTCGAAAAATGTGATAAAAACTGTTAATGTGATGTTTATTTAGAAATATTAGAATAAAAATAAATTATACATTTTAATAAAAAACAGATGTTTCATTTTAACTAAAAATAGAAGAAATGGGGGGAGGGGTAAATCTCCAAATGCCTAAGGGCGCAAGATTAGTAGATCTGATACTGTCTCAAGTACATACATACCTAACTATTTTTAAAATCGGAAAAAAATAATGTCAGAGGTCTTTATTAAAATTTACTAGTAAAAATTTTGCACCGTGTCCTACGATTTTTCTAGCCGGCTCTGGTCAGCATTATAACTTATTTAACGTTTTTTGTGCTATAAGTCTACTCGAAGAATCCTCGCCGCCCATCCAATTCCCTACCCTACGATCGATTGCGCGACGGCGTCGTGGGCCAACGGCTCTCTTTTAAAATACGAAGCGTCGCATTAGCTACAATCGTGAAGTTCCGCCGCATGCTTTGCGGTTCCTTCGATAGCGTGCTTAGAACGCCAAAAGGGGTCTCCGACGCGAACGGCATTCGCGCCCGTTAATGCGTGGAAGGGAAAGGAAGGAAAAGCGTCGGAGAAACCTAGAAGGGGGGCATGTAATATATCGTAAATCTACGTTTGCCCTTGGCTTTTCACTCTTGCCTTTATCTCTGCCAATTGGCGGTGGGTGCGTTATCTTCCTCGTGCGATGCCCTTACGCTTCACGCCGTTCTATTTTTCGTTCCCGTGCTCGCGACGTTTCTCTTTCTCTGTGAGGAGGATAGGAAAAGTGTTGGAAGTGGTGAATGAAAACGTATCTTCGAGAATGACTCTCTCTCTCACACGTATATTCACTCTCGCATTGAGGGGACGGGAAATACAGATGAGCGATAGTTCAATAAACTCACGTCCAAATATTTTGGATCAGAAATTCGGTCGCTCTCGCAGTCTGGCCTTATCTGTACCTGCGACGCATGCTAAAAAAAAACACCGCGTCTCGGGTATGCGTTTCCTCGGGCTCTTCTAAAACAACGGATAAATCTTTAAACGGATACCGTTATTTCGCGTTCTATTTCCCTAATACACGGGCGGATAAAATTGGGATTACGTGACGTTGCGCCTTTGTCGTGAGAGAGGGATGGTACATTCGGTTGAGTCGTTACGACGCGAATATGATAGGTGTGAATATCCCTCGAGGGCCATAACAAGACAATCTGAACTTTTTTCATCCTGACCTACTTAATGAAGAGATTCGCATTATGCGTTTTAACCGAGGATACGGCCGACTTTTAATGGCTCTTTCATATTCATCGACTATTTTATGAACAATTTTTCTTCGCGTATTCCAATTGTATGTATTGAATACAGCACACCAACGAAATCCATAAAAGATTGCCATATTTTTATTGATTGTTGTTTTCCTAATGGTTTTAAGCTGGGATGAGAATGCAATAAACCTTCACCGTACGCAGTTTAGATTATTCGAGCTCACCAATGCCTTATCAATGTTGCCGTCAGCATATCATATTTTGCTTATTCGGGGTTTAAAAAGTGATTAAAATCACCATTCGCTGCAACTTAAAAAGCAGCAGTAACTCCTAAAGTCAACCCGGGGATTTTTTCTCTAAACCCCTTATGTGTAAATGACTCGATGCAAAAGCCTGTACTAAACAGATTTAACGTAATAGGTTAAACCAACGTCGACGCATCATTTAATCATTATCATAGAATAATTAATCTAACGCGAAGGGTTCCCTGAACTACGTTTTTCCCATAGGGAGGATTCTCTGTATGTGTAATCGAGTAAAATATTTTGATTGGTACGTTTTCGTTCGTTTGATGTTATTATAGAGAATTTATTTTTAATATAATAATTTTTCCAACGATTATCTGTCACAATTTTAAAAAGTTTTTGTCCAGTCTCGTGGGTACGAGAACCAAACTCCTATTTGTTTTTATGTCTTTCCGTTGACCCTTTAACGATTCATGGTTTTTCGAGACGTGTCGTAGCGAACGATGAGGAATAATCGTAATTACATTTTTACCTCGGGCACGTTTTCGCATTTAAAGTTGACATTTTTATTTTATCTTCGCGCCGTATCTATTCCTAGCGAAATAATTTTACTCGGAAATCTACCTGAAAACTCACTCCCACTTATTTGTCTGAATGGGAGCGTTGCCTGGACTTCAACCATGCGAATTAGTTATCTTTCACTCGGGTGTTTGCGAACGCGAAACTGTTCCTCACAATTAGCCTGGCTTGTCCAAAGAAGATAGATTCACCGTGTTACCTCGCTTAATAGGCTTACTTGGACCAATTTTTCAGGCTGAAAATACAAAAGCGATCATTATGAGGACATTTTTATAAATCAGAAGAGTTGCTGTTGTTAGGTTTGTAATACAGGTGTGCGAATGTAAAGTAATGGAAACCATTTCGGGAATAATACGCCTTGCATGAACGATGCTCCCATATACGTGCATTTCTTATCGTTGCCTAAAATCACCGCAATATAGAACCATGGAGTAGAAAAAACGTTCCCGTCGTTTGGATGTGAAACAATCCACTTTCTCAATGTTCTAGGAGTAGTATCATCTTCACTTACATTAATGAGTCTTTCAACGCTGCTTAAAACGCACTCGTTCGTTGCAGTTTCAATATCTTTTAAAAGAAATTATTTAGAGAAATTTTAATTAACAACTCTATTGCAACATGAAAATATATTGACGTAGGATATCTCGGAAACAATGGATGCATTGTGGATTTATCGTTGGAAACACTCTCTCGCGGTTTTTGCGTTAAAGACTCCACTTTCCATACAACTTGAAATTTAATTATCACAAGCATCCGAATGAATTCCAGCCAAAACCCCTTCGATTGAAGCGAGCATTTATATTAATTATACGTGTATATTATATACAGAAGCAAATATGTATTAGTTTATCGTTTAAAAACCATCGTCAACAAGAAATCTGCCTTAACTTAATAAAAGCGTGATATAATCTTTATAATCAATCTACTGGATCAAAATAGAAAAAATAGGCGCTCATTTTATAAACTATTTTGTTGAATAAGAGTGGTTGCATTTCCGTAAACATGAATCACTAATGACATTCACACAATTTAAGTCATGATGTACGAAAGCGATTGCCGGAGCCACAATATGTCACATTTACTTTCATACGTTTTATTTGCTTTACTCTAAATCTGCTAAATGCTGCAAATAAAAATGTCACGATTTTTTGTCATTCATGACGCTTTTAAAGCGGTTACAAGGCAACGCGGCTTTCCCGCCATCGCTATTTTAAATCTATTATACTTTGTCTATAAATCTGTTATTTTTTGCTACCATTTTTATTCTATTAAGCATTTTGCACAGCATAGTATTCAGTTTGCAGTCGATGCGAGAAAGGTTTTCGCTGCCTCGAGGTCTCTGACCAACCCAGGATCATTCATGCCAAGCCTCGCCCCCTCGATTACGCGCTTTTATTTATCACTACCTTCACATCAACGGCAATAATTTCGGTAAATATTCATTGTCTCCTTCGCTAACCTCTCCGGAGATTTTCTTTTAGGAGTCATTCGGTTAGGAAGGAAGGGGCAGTTTCCAAAACTGCACTTTTTTCTCCTATTTACCCCTCTTTTCCCGGATATGAATCATACTAATCGTCCTGTTATGAAATAATTAGGTAGTTCGAGCTACTTGTGTAAGATTTAAATTTTTGTAGTAAATTTAAAATTATTTGCAATACCTCGGAAAACCAGGGAAGGTGGGCAGAAGTTAAGTAAGGGGAGGGGGGATGGTTGCAGTCGTATTACTACACGTCTCAAACCGACCCTGGATGTTATCTCTGTTTCTGTGGATACCCATATCACAGCGTAAAAAAATGCAAGAAGGACGTTCCGCAGCTACGTCTTACCCAATTCTTAGTGAGACATCCGCTTGAAAAATTCAACGAGAAACTGTAGAATATATCACCCTCCTTATTTTTCGAAAGCTATAAGCACTGGTTTCTTTCTTCCTACAAAAATTTTCCAGTTATTCTTAGATCGTTTGTATGAATTCATCTGGCGATTGCGAATCAAATTCAGTCTTGCAGTTGGTTGGTTGGTTTTGTATTTATGGCTAATCAACCTCTTGGATTATTATTATACCTAGCCGTAACTCCTTCCACACCAGACACACTGAAAGGATTAAGGAAAACCGGTGCCGGCATTAGCCTACTCTTTACGAAGAGCACCAAGCCTGGTAGTCTTATTATTTGCGTTGGAGTCATGGATTTCACAAGCAGAGGAAGAAACGTCGTTGCCTTATCGGTTATTATAAATTATACGTCGTTTAAGCATGTAGGTAAGTTGGTGATGATGTTTGTAAACAGCGACGATGGTAAATTCGAACCGCATATAATCAACAACCCTCAATTTTGAATGTATGCAAGGTTTAAATCTACATAGATTAGTTTACGAGTTAATTTGCATGTTTTAAATCTCTGTCCCAAAGAGCTATGAATTCTAAGAATTACTTAGGTTGCAAACGCCTAGATATAAAAAATAGTTTTACATCATACATCGCTAAGGTTTTGCATCTCAAAAGTCAAACATGGTTTCACGGTAGTTTGTTCTTTTCGCAGAGTGCCGTCCGATTATACCCGCATGTAGGCGAATGCGGTGCAATAGTTTTAATACCTTGACTGATATATATCCTTACTGTATAATATACCAATTCAGTTCCTATTTTGAGAACATTTTCACGATTTTAAGGCATTATTCCAGTTTGATTAATCTAAGGTTCAATGTCACCGGGATGCCACAACGAGGACGATCTGACCTGCATTCCAGAAGTGAAAGAGTATCCGGAGACTTTTTTTATTAAAAACCTGTTGACTAAGTCTTTAAACCAGTTAGACGCTCCCTTTCGGTATTTTCTATTAGTTAATCACATCATTATTTTTTAAATAATCAGAATCTTATCTGAATAAATTCCAAAGAAAACTCGATAGGTGTTTTATCCTTCATAGAGCACTCTCGCCTGCACTTACGTTCAGAGAGTCGATGACTGCAGTGATTACATCATGTTATCGGCATGTGAAATGTCATACGCCCAGCATTGCGTATGAGTCAAAGCTACTAAGACCTTCAAGTTATAATACTATGTATGTCGGCAGCCATTTGCGGCTCGAAGATTTGAATTTGTGTCTTCATATTTCGCTTAGGAAACCTCTATTAGACGTTCGGTAACTTTAATGATAACTATGAGTAAAATGCTTTATTTTTGTAAATCTATACTACTGGAATACTTAAGTATGAACAAGCAGACGAAATTATTATTGTTCATATGTTTAATTATTGTAATTGCTAAGAAAGTCGATAATAAAATCTTTTTAAGATTTTAATTGCATTAACGATTTCGGTAATAAATTTATATTCACAGCCAGTTTAATACTATTCGATACTTTAAAATTTGGAAATTCACTAGGATGTGAGAATATGGAATCGACCCATCTTCCTAGGCATGAGTTAGAAGTGAAAGCAACAAGTTCAGAAAACTATCCGTCGTCCCGATCTACTAACCTAAATGCATGTAAGATACAGTTACTTTAAGTTGCATTGAAAAATAATTAATTAACGCAATTTAAAATGGGTCGTAATAGATGTATTAGCATTTAGGTAAACATTTTAAAAATATATATTTTTTAAGGGCAAGCGTTCAAATTAACGTTGGATGCTGCGATTTACGTCGCTCAACTGTTAGTATCGTATGATTCTCGTGACGTCACATCATGTTTGGTCGCTCCAGGCGGCGCACCATCGCAGTTGGCTGAAGACCGTCATGACAGATTGGTCGTATGTGATCCTAAAAAGTTTGTTCCACTCATATTGACATGAATCTAGACTGGAGAGAATCATTCTGGATATAAACGACACGATGTCCACGGCATTGTTGGCTGTTATTGCTGTGATTCTTTGCGTACTTTTTCGCATTCTTAACGTGAACAGTCAACCATGTAAGCCGTCCGTTTATTGCAAGGATCTAAATTTTCTGGAAACAATTTTAAAAATTGCACCGGTGCTTCAAGAACCGTAAGTAGTCATATTTTTCCTAAGTATATTTCTTATAATTAATCAAATGAAACGTCAAGTATTTCTTTATTTCTAAGTTATAGACGAAAGTGAACTCAACAGTTAAATTTTTCAAACAAGATGTTTGTTCTATAGCATTGCTCATTTCCTATTTAGAAAGACTTTGTAGTAACACATTCTTTGTTATAACCATGAAATTACTGAGCTTATGTATTTAAACATACTAAAGATTTAATACCAAAACATTCCTAGCGGTATGTTTTCTTGTAACTTTAGTGTTATGCATATTTATTTTAGTCATTATGAAGTAAAATTCTATCAACGTAGTCCTAAACAACCATATCCTGAATTTGTGACTGATTTGTGCATCGACGATGTTAAAATATCTAACAAAGTCCAATTCCCGGTTTCGTAAGATGTCTCTGGTGTTTTGGTTATTAACGTCATTATAATAACCTGTTGAATTGATCGACTTTGATTTTTGTTCGAATTTCATCAATATTTATTTATTGCGCGGAAATTTTGAAGTCTTTTTTCCGGCGTCGTCATGTCTGATTTTCAATATATTACGAAAATTCCTAAAACTGTACTTTTAGTTTGTTTGAATGTTTTTGTGGAGTTACTTTATAAGTTCATCGCTAGAGAGTTTTTATTTCTGTAGTTTGCAAACTTTTGTTGAAAGCTACAATTGTACGATTATGGTTTTTGAGTCCTTTTTTCTAATTGGACCTTTTTCTTTTGCAGATACATACCAACACGATTGTGGGGTTTTAGTGGCCATGTCCAAACAATTGTGCACAGTATTGTTGGTCGTGTAAAGTGCCCGTGGCCGCTAGGAGAGCGTGTTTACCTAATGCTACGAGATGGAACCACCCTAACATACGACCTCTATCAGCCATTGGACACCTCTCTAGCCCGTGAAGCAGATGGTAGGGAAATTCATTATTTTCTTTAGACACTTATATGATAATGAATCATTTACAAAGGAGTTGCGTGGAATAGGTTTATATTTTTCTGCGTGCATTGCACATTAAAGAGGCAGTATTCAAGAAGAAACGGGTGGAAAATTTTCTCCAAATATTTATGTTATTTAAAGAAGTGTCCTTCAATGCCGCGTTTTGGGCATTTACAATGGGAAGTAAGCTTGTACGTCCATAGACGAGCGTAATTTGTAATCCAAAATAATCGGACATAACCGAATTGACCCCCGGGTTTGTCTCATGAAGTATTTATTTACCTCGGTTGATTAACATGGAAAATTTTAGTGAAAGTAGCGTATTTTTATAGTTTTACTTTTATTTTTAAAATAATTAAAAATATAGATATGAATCCAAAGTGTCGGTAAAATAGCAATTACAGTTCATCGGATTTAAATCCATTCTTAATTGCCCTAGGAATTGGTTTGGGACTGATAAAACGTCGGTGTATTATAAAATATTTTTACAATGATCACTTCATGAGTTATTGTACTCTTTAAAAATTTTCTTATATTTGGATACAATTTATTTGTATTTGGTTTAATAACTTTATTTGGTATAAACTACTTCAAACTGAATCGTTTTTCCCTTGTAAAAACCACATACCTATATTAAGTAAGAGTAAGTGGATTTTTGTTATTCGAGTAGTTATACCTGATAAAAATTTTTTATTGAAATATGGTTGCATCCAAAATAAATCATCGCAAAATATTTTAAAGTTTTCTTCCTGAAGTTCCCCAATCATTTCTATATATAGCATTGGTTCAAAGAAATTTGACTATTTTATTGTAATCATAGTATGTATATTTCGTTTAAACCAGTGTGATTATTTTCAGATTCAGCATCTGTTAACTTTTCTCCAAAATTACAGCTCTACATAGAATTCAGTATAATATTTACATTATTTCATTTCTTTTTATCTCCAATATAAAAATGTGTCAATTTCCTCTATCCTGAAGGATAAATAGAGCATTTTATTAACAATTATGAAGCAGCTACAAAGCACCAGGTTCCCTGCTCGATCACAATAAATTATATTAAGTGAAGTTTTGTCATGGCATTAATGTGTTCAATTGTCAAGTTTTGTCATGGCATTAATGTGTTCAATTGTCATGATTGCCATTCATATTACAAGAAACCAAGAAAATTTGGGTAATATGCATTTTATGTATGTTGGGTTTTAATTTTTGCACACAACTTTTGATTTTCAGACGATTTCACTTTAGCTATTTGCCCTGGAATAGGAAACACAAGTGAAAGTGTTTACATTCGAACTTTTGTCCACTATGCTCAATGCCACGGATACAGGTGTGCTGTTCTCAACCATGTTGGAGCTCTGTCTTCTGTCAAAGTCACCTCACCAAGAATTTTTACCTATGGCAAGTATATTTTGTTATGCTAATCTTTTGCTTACAGTTTATGTGCATTAAAATTGAACCCTGCAAGTTACTAAGTGATAAGTAAATTGCATAAATAATGATGAATTTTATAAAAGATGTTGATATATGAAATTTACTTTTTTAAATTTGATGAAACAAAATTACTCTTAAATTCAACATCATTTATAATGATACAACCTGAATTTCACCTTGCAAATCCATTAGTATGTCTATGTTATTGTAAAATGAAAGCTGGATCTTAATCACTTAAAATAAGAAGTGTTATTTTTTTCTGTATATTATTATGGGTCTTCCAGGGTTACACCTTCAACTCTTAAATATATTATTTAAATTTGTTTATGCTGCACTTATTTAAGCTGATTTTTTTATTATTTTAGGGCACACTGGAGATTACATGGAAATGATTACCAACATAGTTGAACGACATCCCAACACAAAAATTGTATCTATTGGATTTAGCTTAGGAGGAAACCTCGTTACAAAGTACATGGGTGAAAGCAAGATTGAAAGACCTTCAAACGTCATTGGTGGGATTTCAGTTTGCCAAGGATATTCTGCCACAGAGTAAGTACTCATTTGCATTTATAGATTTAAATAAAAATGCGAGGCATTAAAACAATGGAAGTTTGATGTAAACTTAAATGGGCTGTATATCTCTAGTTTTATCATATTTTTGGGAAAATTATTATACAGTAAAATCCTGTTCATCTGGCATGTTTTTAACCAGAACAGTTGTTTCCTAGTCTGCCTCTTGGTGTCGACTTAATTTTGACTGACATTATGGACCATAAGTCTTCTGCATTTGTAATGGTGATCTGCCATATTTTTATTTTACTAAAATAACATCAGTAATATCCTTGAAAAACTTGGCACAATTTACTATAAACTGTAAATTCAAGTGAAGTGACAAGGAAGAGGTGAATGCTGAAGCTTTATATTGATACATTTCGGGGCTGGTGGAACAATGGGGCAAACGGCCCCCTTGTCCCTGGCCTTGCGCTTAAATTATTATTATTATCCAAAGGATTTATACAATTTTTTTCTGCATCAATGGTTTTCTGGGCAATACTGATAATAATAATAATATATTTATGAGATGAAAAATGCAACAATGTTTTAAATTAAACCTCTTTCCGAAACAAGATGAATTTTTTCAGCGGCCATCAGATTCCAATTAGTTGGGATAAAAAGTGTTTTAAATGTACTTTCTTCTAATTTAAGTGATGTCAAAATTAAATCAGAGTGAACATTGCACAAGGAATCAATTTTGATATATGAATTCATAGTGAGTCTAGCCATTTGATTCAATCTCTTGCTACAAGTTAATGTAAGTATAGTATTACATACCTTAATCATGGAAATGGCGGTGGCAGTGACAAAAATTATTTTAATTTTTTGAGTTACCAAGAAACAGGGTTTGATGAATCTTTAGAGGAAGTCGGTTCAGTATGTACAGAACTAAATATACTACCTAAATTCAAATCAATGAGAACATTGAAAAAAACCTTTTCATATGAAGGTTCAGATGATCCTATTATAAATGCTTGAGAATATTTCAGAAGTGATATTTTATAATTATCAATCATTCATTAACATCAGTGAAAAAGCTATAAATCACATAGCAATATTTTTGTTTTTTGTATACTATAAAATTATTAAAAATTAAAGATAAAAGTACCCTTCTAAAAACTACATAGCTTTGCATATTGCGTTAGAAGACAACGAATCCAGTTACAGTATGTCCTTGCTATATGTCGCAGATGCGTTCCTGAAAACTGCAGCTTATAACGAAACAATGTACAGACATCCCTCATTATAGTGCGCTTCACTTAGTGCAGTTTCATTATAGTGCTCTTGCTAAGTACGGAATCATTAACAATGTTTTGGCCATATATTACAAGCACATAACTTTCTCATGACATTCATAACGCCCAATTAGTATTTGTAGGTATGTTACGGTTAAACATCGTTAAACTATTCAGTAACAAAAAATGTATTCTCTTCTATAGTTTCTGGTGCTATTTCGATGGCAGCTAATCTACATTAGATTTTGTCGATATCAGGATTAATAGATCTTATCTGATTTTGCTGTGACATGTCACCTTCATTTATTTTCTTATCCAATTCTACATACAGCACTTATTAGCTTCTCCATTAACTTCCACTTGGTTACAAATTGTTTGACAATAATATCCTTTCACGGAAGGGATTTTCGTTTACGGTCATGCTGAGGCCAGTTCACGTCTAAAAATATATTACATAATCATGTGCAAATATGTTGTGATGGCAGCACTGAAGGCACAGCTAGTTCAATTGGTAAGTTGGTCACTCTACCTTAATATACAAAAAAATCTCTGCAAGAAACAGACAAAATCCCTTCACCCTTGTTTAGTCTTTTGTTTGATGTGGTGTTAGTTATGTGATTAGTGTGTCAGTGGAGTAATTTTTTACTTTTTTTTGAACCCTCGTATTATTTGTAATGAAACAAAAGAGTGAAAATACATGTGCTAAGGATGTTTCTGAAAAGAAACAAAGAAAAACTTTGTCAATTTCAGTGAAACTTGAAGTAATTTGACAAATTGAAGGTGGAGAATGGCAAGTTGACATTTGTAAAGCCTTAAAATTTGCAGGTTTGACAACAAGATAACATGCTGTATATTTTTTGTTCATAAAAAACATGTCTTTATCTGTTTTAATTGTTTCTCTGATTTAAGCACGAAAATATACCTTATGTTTGGAATTCATTAGCATTGAGAGTAGGTTGGAAATACGGATTGGATCTCTTTACATTAGTTTTTATGGGAAAAATTCCCTTGCTTAATGTGGTTTCAGTTAATGCTGTTTTTCAAGAACCAATTAATTAAGAATGGGATGCCTGTATAGTGAAACCTATTTTCCCATAAGAACAATGATAAAAGTAGGGGTTACGTTCCTGGTGAATATTTTGACACATTTGTATCCCAAATAATACATATCAATGCAGTATATAAGACCTACTATGTTAAAACAATTAAATTAAATTAATAATGCTTTTCTCAGTTATTCCTTTGAAATTATTTCTTCCTAGTTCACAGCACACCATTCATGAATTATACATTTTTTCTGCTTTAAAATCACCATATGGAAGATTCATCTGATTGTAAACAGACACAAAAATCATTTTCAGTTATGAAATTATAATATTTGTATTTTTATAATAAATGCCAGAAAGGTAGATTTGCTCAAAATGAAGATAAAGGCTTACCAGCGAAAACATGTAGGCAATGAATGGAATTTCTGTTCCTAACATTAGTAAGTGAAATTGAAACTACTGCATAGCACTGCTTCCAAATATTTGGACATTTGTTAGGGAGATGGCCTAGATTGGGTTTCAAAATGAAATTAAATTATATAAATAATAATAAACATGAAATTAAAAAAGAAAGAGGGATTTTTAATTAAAGTAGTAATTTATGTACAGCAATTGGAATTCTTGAAATTTTGCTTTTGGCACTTCAGGAATGACGTATATATGAAGCGACATAACTTATAACAAAACATGTTCCTTAATGATTGACCACATTTTCATGAAACTGGGTATAGTGGCGAAATGTATAGTGGGAAATTACTATGTATAGATGGCACAGAGTTGTACAAGGAATTGCAGTATTTTTTAAAAGTCATTCCCGATGATATTTCAACAGCTTCAGAATTTTAAAAATTAATATGCCAAAAAATGCTGGACAACATTTATCCGAATATCTACATCAATTTCAGAGTCCTGCTTACAACACAAGTAACTGTTGTATCTGCAGAGCATAGTTTATTTCAAATCGAAAATAATAAAAAATTATCTCAAATCAGCGATGCTTCAGCACAGGGTAACTACACTGCCATTTCTATCAATAGAAGCATAAATGTTAAGCCACATTGACTTTGCTGACATTGTGGAGGATTTTTGCTCTTATATACTCTTGAAAATGATTGATAATTGTGAAATTTTATTTGTGATTGTTCATTGTTTTATATTAGAATAATTATAGTATATATATTTATATTGTACATACATTGTTAAATAACACTGAATAAATATTTAAGTTAATATTATTTTTTTGCCTCACGAATTGCCTTCTTATAAAAGTTCATGTTGACCCTGATACATTTTGCTAAAACTTATTAACCCAGAACTTGGAAAGCTTGAATTTTTATGTGGATAAAAGAATAGTTCACATCTTTACCAATAGTGTTGAAATCCTTCCTTGAATGCTAAAATACAGTAAAACCTCAATTATTCAAACTATATGGGGGAGGGATAAACCGAAAAGTCATAATCGTAAATAATGGAGACTGCTCATTTAGGAACATTATGTATTTATTTAAGTATTTCAGCTCGGGCCATTTTACAGTTAAATTTATAATTAAAACAATATAATAAAATATTATTAACAAAAACATTAAAATAAATTGTCAGTGGTCTCCTGGGTGGATCAACTGGCAGTAGTGTTGCCACTTCATAAGAAGTTAATTTCAGGAGATTTTCTTCTAGATTTAAAAAAAAACTTATGTAAACTATGAAACTTGTTTTATTTATTGAATAGAAGGCGTTTAATGAATATTTAATCAATTTTATTTTACTAGATTAAATAAGTAATGGTAATGATCTCCCGCGTGAATCATCTGGCCAGCGATCTCTCATGTGAACCAACTTTCAGTGGATGCAACCAACATATGCTTTCTGAGTATGGTTAGACAGCTCATCTATTTTTTGGTCGGTTAAGCCAAAATTCAGATAACAGAGGGTCGGATAATCAAGATTTTACTGTACGTAGGTAGTAATCCAAAAGATATCTAATAAGCAAGTTATGTGTGTAAATGATTTTTTTAATGCGTGTGTAGCAATAATTTAACAGCATTCATTTGAAAAAATATGCAAGTATGATTCATGGTTAATTGTTTTACCATATAACAATGGAATATTTTGTTAAGATTTCTTTATTCTGTTATATTGTGAGCAGGTTAGGCTAGTGGGGGAATAAATAAGAAAATGCTTGGATATACTGTATGGTTATCACTCATTACTTGTTTGCCTTGCCTAACAAAAGTTAGTCAACCTTTCGCTTATCTGGAATTTTTTCTTAACCAACACTGGCAAGATAAATATTAATAATTAAACTTAGAGCAATTTTGTGTGTGATTGGTGTAATATTTCAGAATACACTGATGGTAGCAATTTCTCTTATTATAGTTATAATTTATATTTCCTTTAAAGTCTTGATAAATTCTTCTTATTAAAATTGGAATGTATCACCCAAATTAGTATTTTTTGTCTTAATAAGAAAAGGGGAATGGTGCTTTTTCCTTTCAATTGCTATTTTAATGTTCTGATTAACATAAAGATCTCATCAGTATCCTTATAAAACATTTGAACATCATATGAAATAACTTTCAGGTAGTAAAAATACAGGTTTCCCCCTTTAATTCTAATTTTACTATTGTTGAATGTGAAAATTAGGAATGAAATATTTTATTTGCAAATTCGCTTTCCCTTTAACAAAGTTTTTTCCTCACTAGTCTTTCCTATCATGCCCTATTTTATAAAATTGCAGTGCAATGTTACATCTCATGATTATATTCTGGTATTAAAACCTTGTAAAACTTTTTGTCATTAAAGTGAAAATTTGTTGCAAATTTATTTTTCTCATTCATTTAGAGCATATTGTGGATCTTTCAGGTAAGACATAAGTTTCACACAGTCCTTTCCCCATGATGTTTTTAATCTAACAATTTTTTTCTGTGGCATAAAATTAAAATGGCGTTTAAAGGGTATCATTGGCACATTTTTTGAGTGTGCATTTATTTGGTTTAAAATTTCCTAGAGGAAGGTATATATGGGCATACAGTTTTGGTCTCTGGGTAAATAGGTTTTGTTATGTATAGTTTCAGTATCTGTGGAAAGTTTCATGAATGCATCTATTTCGTATAAAGAGGGAAACCTGTATAGGGTTTTGATTCCTGCTGTAATTTCCCTATAAAAATAAAGATATGGTACACTATTTGTCACTGGATGGCCTATCTCGCATGGTGCATGCTTTATGGGAAGTTATGATTAAGATGCTGTTTTTAATAGCATTCCCTTCTTCATAACATCAGTACATGGGTTAAAAGTATATTTTAACAGGCAAGGGTAAGGGAATTTAACATTTCCTTCAATGTCTTTTTCAAATTTTTATATTTTAATTGTTGTTTCTGTACAGTGTTAGGTTTTACATATTTTTTAAATTCAGAATAGAGACTGTAACATAGTAAGTGTGCTAGTTTATTAATACTTTTATAAATAAATGTGATAATGGATGTGTCCACCAAAATATAATTAACAGGTGACAATGTAACTAAGTTGGTTACACAGCCTTTTCCAAATTGGATATAATGTAGATAATTTTTGTGATATTCTTATGTTAATAGCAAAATATTATTTTTTCATTAAAGATCATATGACTATATGGTAGAATTAAGAAAAAGCATAATTTAATTTCCAAATAATGGTATGCCATAACTTCAGTTATGAAAAGATTAAATTTTAAATGGAGGTGTATTTTTTAAGGCATCATAAATGAAAACCACTATTTTGCTTTTGATTAAGCATTTCTTTTTGCCTTAGAGCTTGTACTAGATTTTTGAGCATCTTAAATTTTGCTCGTAGTTCTGTGCACCCTTGAGAACTTTGCATAAGCTGGTTATCTACCCATCAATTGTTTGAAAATCTTGTTGATATTACAGTGTTTCAATGCTAATCAAACAAAGAAATACTATTACTATTTATTCCTCTTTGGTTTCACTGAGCCTATTAAGTCTGATCATATTGAGCTTAACATGGTATTATAGTGGTTCTGAGGTAGGTTTACGTCAGTTTTTCAGCATGTTTTCCTTGCTTTGTTATCAGTTGGTGTTAATAAAAAGCATCTAAAATTGTGCTGTGGCCCTAGTAATGTTTTTTAGCCGTACAAGATATTTATAAACATTTTTGTATTAATTTCATAAATTACAAGTAGTCACTACAGTTGAAATAATCATGGAAGAGTGCATTAGTTGACAGGAGAGAGAAAATAATTGGCAAGTGTGTGAATATATGCCAGAAAATGGGCCACTTGAATAGCTAAGTTACACATATTAGTATGGTAGGCCCTCAATATTCTCAGGGGTTACATTCCTGCAAATCACCACATTTCAAATATGTGACTATAACCAACACCCTATGAGAAAAAGGCAGTTAGGTCCTCCACTCCTATCAAGACAGAAGTGTAGCTCCATGACTGATAAGAACAAATGTATGACAAGTACAATTCATTTGTTAGTTATGAAAAACAAAAAATATAATAGGACATTTAATTAGGATAAATATAAATAAAGTTATTACATCTGACATTAAAAAATCCGGCACTTTTCGAAAGGGGTTTCCGCGGGTTGCCTACCATCTCAGGTGCATTTCGAAAGGATTGATATTCGACTTCAAATAAAATCTATCCTTCTGTATGTTTTCACTCTCGTAATAGATACATCTATAAATTTTTTAAGTTAGTTGCTGGACTGGGAAATAAGGTGATCAGACTTACCAAAAAATTGCGAATGTCAGTTTTTTACATTACGTCCCGAAAATAATCTTCAAATCATCAATTTGTCCCGCATTTATCATATCTGCTAGATAAAATGACATCGTCACTATTTAGTTAAACAAAAATTGAAATAACTGAAAAAATTCTTAACACCGAAAATGAGTTATCCCGTATTTCCCTATTTAAACGTTGGCAACCCTACCCTAAGTAGATTCATTAATCATCAACTAAAATAGTTTGGTCGGAGTAAATGTAATGATCGCCGTGGGAAATATTTTCTTCCTCATCAGTTTCGTCAATGCCAGCTTCTTCGTCCGAAAGCTCCTGTTGTTCCCTAAGATAATCTTCGGCAACGAATTATCACCAAGTGAAGGTGAACCGGTATCAGGCTTAATGCTGATACAGCAAACAAAGAAATACCACGAAGACTTGAAAATGGATAAATCTTGCGATTATTCACAAGGTTGGCTTGACAGCTTCAAGCTTCGTCATGAAATACGAACATTAGCCGTGTCTGGCGAAAAACTTGACACCGATTCGGATGCTGCCGAAAAATTCGTAGAGGAGTATGCGAAGTTAATTTAGGATGAAAATCTTTCTGCCGAGCAAATCTATAATGCGGAAGAAACGGGTTTATTTTGGTGGTCTTCCTCGTAGTACACTTGGAGCTTGTAATGAGGATATGGCATGCGGAATGGAGTCAAAGGAGAGGCTGACGGTTCTTGTGTGCGCAAATGCATCTCGGTTACGCATAAACTAAAGGTAACTGTAATAGGCAAAAGTGCACACCCTCATGCTTTAAAGGGCGTAAAGAATGTTCCTGTTCACTACTACGCTAATAAACGTGCATGGATAACTTCACAAATAGCGCTCGATTGGTTTTTGAATCACTTTGCGCCGGAGGCACGTGCGCATCGCAAGTCTAAGGTGATGACTGTAAATAATTCTGATATTAGATATTTGTCCAGCCCATCCTGATATATCACTTTTTGTATCGGGTAATGTGCGTGCGGTTTATTTGCCTCCAAATTGTACTTCTATAATTCAACCTATGGACCAGGAAATTCTATGGTCTCTAAAATGCTATTATAGAAAAACGTGTGCGGAAATTGCTTGTTGTGGAGGCAAAGGTGTTGACCGATTCAAAAAGGAATTCAACATTAAGGACGCGATTTGGACTTTAGCTTTAGTGTGATGTAACGACCGCAACACTGAAAAATCTCGGGCATAATTTTTGGCCTGCAAGGATGTTTGAAGATGGTGATGAATCTCCACAGGATTTCTAGGTTTTAATGTTAGTGACAAAAAGATTTGTTTCTGAAATTATGGAGTTCGCGAAGGCATTGACAAATAACGCTGTTAAGAAGAATCTGGAAGAAAATGACGTTGAAAATTGGATATAAATCGACAATGAAGCGCCTGTCGTACGTCAGCTAACTGACGGCGAAATAGCTGAAATTGTTTTGGAACCCGAACGTGAGAAAGATGAAGGAAGTGAAAGTGACTATGATCACAACGCAGCAACAGACAAACCTTGAGTAGAATGTTGCCTACAATCGGTTGTTGATTCGCCGGAAAATCCGTTTTTAATACGAAAAAACGCAAATTTTCAATGAGAATTGTGAATGGCCACCACATTTGAGCTTGAGGTGAAAATTGAGCATTTGACGATATTATGTAAATTTATTTGTTTACATTTCGGTTTCGACCACTGTTGAAGAATAATTTTTATTTGAATGAAACTGAAAATATTCTGTAGATTTGAATTGTGTTGTTCATGCTTTAAATGAATAAATTAAAACAATATAAGATAGCCATTTAATTATTTAAGGCGAAATTTTACCTTGCATTGTTTAGCCTTTGACGATATTATTCGTAATTTGGTTAAGATGCTATGTTGTGCATCACGATTTGCCCCTGGATACTTATGCTATGTGCGTCACTTTCAGAAATCTGGAATTTTCGAAAATGGGCTATGTCCCAAGGATGCCGGATTTATGAGGTTCTACTGTAATAGGAGAAAAACTATGTATTTTGGACTACTTACATAAAACTGCTTTGGTGCACTGTTGAGATACAAATGATTTTCACACTGCAAAACTTGGATAGTATATGTTTATCCAATACATTAAAAGATGTGTACAGAAGAAAGACCTCGAAGCCAGAAATATTTACAGCTTAGAAAAGCCCTCTGTGGCAGTCCTATTAAGTATAAATGCAAGGGATATCTGAAATATAGTTTCTCATGTTTTTGCTGGAATTAGAGGAGATCTTTCTTTTAGAATTTATTTTTGGTGCTTTGTAGCCGAAATGCACATCTGGTTTTTATAACCTTGTTGTGGCTATTGGAGATATACAATGCTCACACTGCGACAAAAAGTACATAGGACAAACAAGAAGGAAACTAATAACACGCTTCAAGGAACACATGGCTCACTATAAATATAATCGTTTTGAAAAATCAAGCGTTGCCAACCACATCTTTGAAACAGGTCATAGTATACACGTAAACGATTTAACATTGATAACTTCAGCCTATAACTCACTAAACTCATTAGAAAACCTTCACATTTACAAAAACCGCGATACACTTATGAACACGGACACAGATTTCAACAAGACCCTATACAAACTGACAGATTTAAACGACACACATGCCGAAAAATCTTTCCGCGCTTCACTTGTTTCTCGGTCGTCTTCTTAATACTTTCCGTTTCAAACCTGGCAGTTGGCTCCCAGTCACTGTTAAAACAGGTTTTACCCCTGACGATGCCCACCTTGTGGGCGAAATGCATTGGGTTTTGTAGCCCTCTAGTTGTTTTGGCTAAAGGAGTATTTCACCTTTGTTGGGAGATATCTGAGACAAGTATTTTTTAAGTGCTTGTTCTTGAATTGTTTAGCCCTAAGATGTGCTCGATAATTCCCTGTTGAATTAAATCTGAAAATAGTCAAGTTAATATTTCATGAATATTATTTTGGTGTACACAGGAACACCTCGTGAATGTTGAGGGTTTTCTGTATTGATAGATTGCTTTCTGATATATTAGCATTGTAATCATTGACTGTATCATCTAATTTAGTTTTCTTCATAAATTATTTAGAGATTAAATTTTTCTTCATCTGATTCTAATTATGCATGCATTTTGTAATTATAAATTATTCTTTCATCCTTAGAGGCACAAGATTTCTACTGAATTGGCAGAATTTCCGCCGATTCTACCTATATGTTATGACAGAGAATGTGAAGAGTCTTATACTTAAGCATCGCCATATACTTCTTTCTGAAGATGTGAAACGACGCTTTGGCCTAGTTGAAGCTGACATAGTTGCTGCTGCCACTTTGCCCGAATTGGATGAGGCCTACACAAGGTATTTAATGCACTTTTATATTTTTTGTGTTTTAATTTACAAATGCAGTTAAGTCCAAAGGCGTTTAAAAATAGTTTTCTAGACCATGGGTTGGCAACCTTTTTTGCATGGCAGGCCACATACGTAGTTGTGAATGCTTCAGAGGGCCACATTGGAAGTCACAAGAGCTTCGGCGGGCCAGACGAGCGTTTACGTAAGAAGTTACCTAGAGATTCTGTGATCTCATATTATTGAAAAACTTGACTAAATACCGTTAAAACTTCACCAGAAAAAGTTGTGAGACTATAATTTCACTGAAAAATATGAAATTGGTTATAGTAAATTATACCAACCACTTTTTTATCATAGCTTTGTGTGTCGCGTGAGGCACTCTCGGGGCCGCATATGGGCTGTACTTTGCTGACCCGTTCTGGACAATCAACTTTTGCCATTCACAGTATTTCTTATTGGCTGTTGCATATTTGTTGACTGAGGTACAGCTTTATTTAATTGTTATTTAACATTATAAATTTACTATCTCAGCATTTTTTCCATGATTCTACTTTCTGTGAATTTCTTCAGCAGTCTGTTCTATTCAAAATCTGACCTACCCAATTTTTTCTGTCTTTGCTTAATTGCTCAGTTCAGACTTCCCTATTTTCTTGCTTTCCATAATGATCTCTTATTTACATCTAATCGGACATATTCCTCAGAAAGCCATGTATTTTTAGTGCTTTTTCTAAAAAAATTGCTTATGTATTCAGTTTGTCTGTACAGGCAATATCTCTGGAATCTTGAAACTTGGAGGAACAAAATTTTCAGAATAGATTGGTGTATATGAGAGCTAGACATGCTAAAAATGTGGTGGATCTAGGTTTAGCTGCTGGGTGGTAATTTAAAAAAATGCTAAAAAGTACATTATGTCGCAAGTGTAGGCAACCACTGGAAAGATAGCAGTTGGTGAAATGACATCAATGGTTGATTAACTTGAAACTAGATTAATATTTCATCTTGTTTGTTGGTGGGGCCACGGTGAAGATTGTTTGAAATAATTCATTATTGCAATAAATACCAAGATTTTTATTATGTGACATTGTACATGTTATGTGAACATAGGGGAATTTCCCATATCAGCTATTCTTTATCGAGATGCATATTAGCATGTTTTATTCAAAATTTCAATTGTACAGGACTTGATTTTGTATGAAGAGAGGTTTCATGAAAAGTTTTTGTTAGGTCGACTTACATGCTGTAAAATCGAGGTCGACTTGCATGCTGGACCAAATAATATGTGGCAATATAAAGTAGCTTACTGCAGTATTACTTCGTTAATAATTATTGTATTTACCTGAGTATAGGAAAAGGATTTTATTTATATTAAAATTTGAAAATCCACAATTTTATTGATTTGACATTATTACTTACTACTTTTCTACACACTTCCTTTGGGAAACCCTGTACCTTCTACTTTTGCCCAATCTGATACTCTTGCCATTGTTCTTAAAAGCACAATCTTCTTTATGCAAATATTTTTGTTTCAAGTTCTTTATTCTGCTTGTATTTTTCATATGTAGTGTAATTCAGTATGTCCCAATTATGTCTGCACTCTAAATTTTGAGAGGACCTTTTTAAGAAAAAGGTGAAGGTATTGCACAAGCAAATCTTTTAGAGTCACAAAACTGTTTATTTAGAAGATTGCTACTCGCATGCAAATGTTGAGGTATCACTTTCGCCTAAATTTGGCCTTGTTAAATTGACAAAGGGTACAAAAATATTCTTTGTATGTACACCTGTCCCTTGTTTAGCATGCTTTCCTAGAGGGTATTTTTGCTTTTGTGCAGTTATCAAATCAAGAAACTTTTTTATTACACGCTTTAACAATTTTTGATTCTGCATGGTTTTCATATCAAGGTACTTTTTCGGAAATCTCTGTTTATATGCATCCCACATATCTTGTCCTCTTTATCTTATTTATTAATATACTGTATTTACCTGAATCCAAGACGACCTCAAATCTAAGATGACCCCCCCCCCCCCATTTTTAGCAGTCTGTCAAAACAAAAAACAGATTTTATGACCCAATTTCTCACCCACTGTATTTATTGTATATTTTGAACACACGTATTCAGTATAGGTAAACTAGTTCATTTGTTAATTGAAATCGTTTGTTACAATTTTTTCCATAAAAAAATTTATAAATGTATATTTTAAATTGACTTATTAATTGAATTCGGGAATCTTGAGTTTGCAATGAAAATACAATTATTTTATCTTATTTCATTGGTTTAAAAAACATCGATTTACTGGATAACCATACTTCCTATGGTTCTATGACAACTCGTTGCGATCATTTCGTCGTGCATCAACTCGTCCCAGCTAGTTCGGCGGGTGTTAATATATCACACGACAAACTCATCATACATCAATTCATCTCCCGACAAATTCGTCATGGTGTCTCATCTTCCAATTTGTCTCTTGACGAATATATCTTGCGATGCATTTGTCTCACAACGAAACTTGCATGATGAATTTGTTGAGCGATCTATTGATGCACGATGAGTTTATCGTGGGACGAATTGATGTGCCATGAATTGAAGCGCGACGAATTAACAAGCGATCAATTGACCGCGATGTATTGACGGTATGTGACTTCGTACTCGAATTTAAGATGATCCCCGATTTTCGCAAGATAAAATTAGGAAAAAAATGTTGTCTTGGATTCTGGTAAATACTGTATTCTCCTATATTTTAACCCTTTCCAGTCGGATGTCAACATATAATCGACATCCCTAATTTTTTCCCCCTGGTCGTTTGTCGACCTTTGATTGACACTTTTTTTCATGTGAGAGAGATTGTGTTTTGATAATTTTAATGTCTGTGCCAATAATAATTTATAAAAACTACACGTATGTATTTTATTGGCTCTATGCCCGCAATTATGACAATCTCGTAGCAGACATCTTTTTAAATCCCTCCGACTGGAAAAGGTTAATAGCCAGTGTAAATTATAAATAGGGTGACCATATTCCAACAAGATAAAAATGGGACATCTCCCATAACCCAGAAGACAAAAATGGGACAAGACAATTACACAAGTTTTTCTTTTGCTAGTTTATTGTAAAATGTACAGCTTTTCATGCAAAAAAAATTCCACGGATCGGAAGAGATACAATGTCAGCTGACAGAGTTATGTGCGACGTGTTAAGATGTTTACAGTTGACGTCAGTTTCCCAACCTTCTGAAAGTGGCGAGCACCAAGTTATATCATTGAGTATCAAGCAAGCATAACTATACATATGCAAAAATAGAAATGATTACAAATAATAAAACAAACCAGCATCATAGTTATTCTTAATGTTTTTAAACACGTTTAGAAAAATTTACTAAACAATTTACATTATTGTCACTGAAAAATTCGATTTTAAGCATAGCGGAAGGGCTGTAAGACTCGGGCTTCCAAAGAGCACTAGCTGGGTAATCTCTGGTCAACGGTATAAAAGGGCACCATATAAATTATCAATTCACTCCTTAAAAGTGAGAGTGTAAACACGGTAGAAATTTTGCTCTTAACTACGAGTATAAATGACATTGTATTGCTGGGTTTAAAAAGGTTTAAAATGGAACATTTCATCATGTCGACAAACATTTTTGGGATACCGGGACAATATGATAAAAAACGGGACCTCTGGTCACTCTAATTGTAAAAGTTGTATGGAAGTAGTGGATCATTTTCAATGAAATTTTTATTCCCATGAAAGTTCCGATGCTATTTAAATTGTGACGTGTATGCTGTGATGCAGCATTGGCGCAGAAGATTGGGCTGCAGGGTGGAAAGTCAAAATGAGTCTTTGACCCACGGAGAAGAAGGTGGGAGGAATAGACTGACTAATGGTGCAGCTCAAGGAATCATCAAGCAGGCTTTATGGCAGTATGAGCAAACATCACCTTGAACCAATTGTAAGAAAGGAGAAGAAAATGATCCTTCTCAGGCTTGAAAAATGATTGCAGAAAATAATATTTGAAAGGATGTATGTATGCCCATTCTGCAACTTCTCACTGTTCAAAGGAAAATTCTTCTCTCTCTATAACACCAAGATGATGTATTTACACTTTTCATGAGTATTTTTTTATTAAAAATTCCACCTAAAATGTATAAATTATTACATTAATTATAAAAGTTGTGGATTTTTTAATATTATTCAGCCTCTTTTAGGATGGCATTTAAATAGTGTGTAATCCTGGGGGATCGGAGATTTAAATGCACTATACGCAACATATTAATTATCCTTGTTTCCCTCGATCACATTTGTATTTGCTCCCAAAGATAAATGAACAACACCAAAGTAAGCATGCATGTATTATATGAAAACATGCTACTTAATGCAATGTAAATGTTAGGAATTAAAATTACTGACAGGTTTAAAAGCAGATCCATTCATCTTATGGTGAACATTGTGTTTATGTTACAAAAGTACCCATCCCATACAAGTAAAGAACAGCACCTGTTTTAACACAATTTCTTAGAAACTTCATGTGCCTGTGCTTTTTATGGAAAAGAAGGTCATGAGTAATGTCATTAAATGCACATTTAATGAGGAGATTAAAAATACGTAGTGATAAAATGCAGTCAGTCTAGATTGAGTCCAAGACTCTGTTTCTGTACACTGGCCAAAATTGTACCATGATATAACAAACAAACAGTCATAAAGGTTAGTTTCTTCCCTCAAGTTACTATACTTGGTGAGGGTATTCATTTTTCGAGTTTGAAAACTAATGAGTTTTATAATTTTCTACTTCAGGTTTCCAAATAAGGACTTTATTTTTTTAATTGGGGATATATTTTAGGTTGTTTTTTTTTAAATTCTGTGCCTCAGTTTACATGGACACCAGGATTGATGTGGCACAGTTGGTTGATAATCTCTTTTACAAAATCATTCCAATATATTCGTGAATCACAGCTTTCATTTTTAGATCCTCCCATGCATTCCTTTTTGAGAATTATTTCATTGATGCGAGAAGAATGACTCACACTGCTCGTCAAGCAGTACTTCAAAAGGATGTTCGGCTTAGTGAGGATTAAACTTGGGCATTCGCTAGTGATAGTTGCATTTATTCTGTTCTGAGCAGTTTCTTCATTTCTTCCTTTCTCTGTTAAAAAATATGATGGCCAAATGACTTAGTTTTCCATTTTTGAAGAATACTGCAAGAGAACCGTGTTGAGGGATACAATTGACAAATTTTATATGGTTAACACTCGTGCAATTTACGCATAGGCAGAATTGGCTAGAATCTATTTTTACTTTTAAAAATAGATGTCATCCATCACTGGCATTTCCTTCCATTTCTATTCTTCTGAAAAACATGTAGTATTCTTATTTTCGTTTAGCGTGACATTTTTAGAACTGTATTTATCATGATAAATAAGGGATAGGTGCATTCAACTTTACTTTCTACTGAAGTCCTCTTCCACCTTGTGATTTTCTTACCCATCATTGTCTTTGGTATCTTTTTTCTCCTGTTTTCAGATTTTCTTTAGATAATTTTGTATATTATAATTAAAATTGTTGCCATAGAACATTGCCTTGGAAAATAATGTGGTCATTGATAAAAATACATATACCCGACCAGGCAATAATGTGGGTTAGCGCAAGAGGCAAAATATATCAATTAAAGATGCTGACATTTTGAAAAAAGTAGACTGAGAATTCACTAGTCGAAAGGACCTGATAATATTGCAGGAGAAGCATTAATGTTAAACAGTACCATATCTCAGACTTTTATTTAACGCAACGTAATTATAGTGAAACTTCCGGGTGACAGGAAAAAAGGAACTGTGATACCTATTTATAAAGGTGGAATCAAAAGCAACGTGCAAAACCTGTTAGACTGGCATCTGTAGTTTATAAGCCAATGGAGAGAATTATTGCTGATTACATAGACAACTATTGGGAAGTAAACAACTGGTGATTTAAAAATCGGCATGGATTCAGAAAAGGATTTTCTTGTGAGACTCGTTTATTAGGACTATGCCAAGATGATGCAAAATCCTTAGATAAAGGAGATGAAGTTGACAGTATTGTTATAGACTTTTCTGAAGCTTTTAATGTAGCATCTCACTATATTCTACTAACTAAATCAAAAGAATAAAATATTGATAAGAAGGTAATTCTTTGGTTAAAAAACTTCCTTATAAGTAGACCCCATTGAGTTAAAGTAGTACAGAGTTACTCATATGAAATTCATGTAACATAATGCATTCCACAAGGGAGTGTTTTAGGATCCTTATTATTATTATTATTTATGTCAAGTCTGAGGTGCAGCTTTTAACAGATGACTGCATTATCTATGGATGAATAAGGGAAAGGATTGGGAAATTTTGCAGAAAGATAATGGAGGTCTGAGACTAAAAGGATTGAGAGCAAATTTTGCTACATGCTTAATGATGAAACGGTACAAAGAATCTATAATTGCAAATGCCTAGGCATTCACATAACTAAAGATCTAAAATGGGGTATACAAATTGACAAGATCATAGCAAAAGCATATAAAACCTTGCATTATATGATGGGTAATCTAAAATGAAGTATCAAGGCAGCAGAGGAGCATATAAATAATTGGTTAGGCATATATTAGAATACGCTTATGAACATATGGAAACCTTACAAGATAAGGGAAATAAAGAAATTAGAGAAGTTGCAAAGAAATATAGCAATATACCTTAGGAAGATTCAACAAGAGATATAATTAATTGAGTCAGGCGTTACTTCGTGGAAGTAGGTGATGTTATATTAAATACACACTTAGTACTTTTCCACAATATTTTTTTAATTGTGTAAAAGTACTAATATGAGTAATTCAACAAAAGAGATAGTATCATCAAACTGATTAAAATGTTGGGTTGGGAAACCCTTGAGATCAGAAGGAGAGTTAATAGATTAGGTGGTATATTTCAGGTTCTTGGCAAAAATAATGCATGGTAAGATGTAAGGAATAGGACAGAAAAATTGGAAAAAATGGAGTTTAAAATTAAATTTAGGCCTCAAAAAACAAATATTGCCAAATATTCTTTTCTTTATAGAAGAATCAGGGATAGAAACATGTTATCTGGAGAACTCTTCAAACTCTTACCAAAGAATGTTAAAAGATTTAAGAATAAAGTTAGTTTGATAATAGAGAATCTTGTGAATTGTAACAGATGATGATGGAGTTGAAGGAAGTAAAGGAATGCTTGATGGGGTGAAGTACGGTGGAGACCTCATGAGCCCTTAACCGCTATAGTAGCCATAAAGAGCCATCTTGAACCTAGAAAATCAATCTCCATAAAATAGGTATTAATTGAATAAGTTCTAAATTATGTATTATTGTATAATATATATATATATATATATATATATATATATATATATATATGTGACTAAATTTGTTATTATTGTGTGTATATTGTAAATCTATGTGTAATGTTAGAATTTTAATTAATGTATGTTAAAGATATTTATGGGTTCAATATTGTACCAGTCGTCACCACCTGGCTTAAGCCTACCTGTGATGTTGAAGGCTAAATAAACATTTAATGCTAAAATGGTTTATACTTGATTTTAATTTTTTAAACCATATATTATCTCTTGAGTAAGTTCCATTGTAAACTCTCATTTGGTCTGTTGAGACACTCATTACTTCTAAGTACTCACATCTATTAATTCAACTTGCTGGGTAAGAAGGTTGCACACCTCTGACTCAAGATGTATGTGAAATCAACCTCTGCTATAATTGCCGTTCAATTCTTTTATATTTTTCTTCAAAGTTATTGTGATTCACTTTGTAGATTTTGGCCTGTCTCATTTAAGCACAATTACTGAAATACTCCTTATTTTGCTAATCCCTCTAACGAAGGCATGTCAAATAGGCAGGTGCATGTGGCCCTTTCTTCGCCCACCTGCAGCCCGAATGCTAATTTTTGTCTCAACTAAATCATTTGGTATTTTGTACAAACACTTTATTTTTGTGAAGAGACAAAATTTCGTGATTTTTATTGAGTTATAATAGAACGTGTTCATTAAGTTGTTGTTTTAAATGGGTAAATAGATGGCCAATCCTCTAGATAAATCTATTTTTCCAACTATGGCCATCACTAACAAACTATAATCCTAATTATATAACATACATTTCTTTAATGCAGCCCTGTTGCCTCTCCGAGTTTGTCCTGTCTGCTCTAACAAGTCTCACTTCTTTTATATATAGACTTAAAATGCCTAAGATTTTTTTCATTCTTAACGTCTAATATTGCTGGGTTTCTGTCTATGCTTTTCTCCAATACCATCTTATCATTCTTCAGGTCTTTTCTATTGTATTTTTATTATGCCTAAATTTACCCTTTCCTCCTTTTTAGCACATTTTCTTAAAAGAAAAATATCCTAATGTGATCACGTTGTCTGTCCATCTGTGAACAATCAACTTTTTTATTATTATTGTATGCTGTTGCTTTTGCAGAGAAACATTCTTAAAAAATTGTGATTTCAGCTTCAAGGCTTTTAGACATTCGTTGATGCCAATTAAGGACTGATAAAGGAAAAAACATTAATGATATAATTATTGCAATAAAATTTTAGCCATCAAAATTTAACTATCTAATACTTTGTATCATTTGATATATTTCATCACTGTACTAAATATTCTCTTTATTTAACATAAAATATATAGAATGAAAAATTAGTGCTTGATCAATAGTCTTACCTCAAATCCTGATTAAAATGTGTTTTTCCAATCAGCAAAATACTTTACAACAAATAGCAAATAAATATTAATCCTTAATCCCTCTTCAATTTTAAGTATCGATTGCTAATTTATCTGCATTTTTTAAAACAATTGTATAAGTTGAAATTTGCTAACCTTGATAACTTTTAGAGAAAGATTGCCTACGAAGAGGTGAAAGTGCATACAACAATGTCCATCAATAGGAAAAACCCTAGCAAGGAATCGAGGAACATTTATTCCAGGAATACACTCCACAGGGTAGGTGCGTGGAAGGGGTAGCAAAACGGTTAGCAGGCTGTCTTCAAACGACCACCGAAATTCCTTTCTTTCGAACCTCGTTTAACAGGGGTCGAGAAAGTCTCGGCAGGACCTTATCTCTATAGAGAGGCTCATAGAATATCCCACCATTAGTTCGGCAAATATAATCGCAAAAACTTCAAAAAGTTTAAGAAACACGTTCTCAAAACTACCTTAGGACCTTGCAGTTAACTGATTGTTCAGAGTAGAAGCGTGAGCATTTCAAAACATGCATATTTGAGTGTAAGGAAATACTCCTCTTTCAGTCCCACTGTTAATGTAAGCCCAGAAAAGGAATGAAATCGTAGGTAGCAAATAATATTGCAAAAAACATAAACAAACAACTTGAATATTATAATTTAGAATAGGTTTTTAGTTGTATACTTTTCCATCTTGCTGGAAAATTGATGCTTATCGACGAGTATTTATTTACATCCATTTTGAAATTTAAAAAATCAACGTTTATTGACGTTTTTCGATTTAAATTGAGTCCTACCAAGCCTAATTATAGCCAAACTACTGAAGCTAGAGGAGTGAAGTTTTGACATATGGGAAGATCTAGCGGGAATCTATATTCCAATGGTGCGAGTTGCCCTCTCCCAAAAAAATTTAAGAAAATGTACTTCCACCTCTTGATTCTTTTTACCTTATCAGATCCAATGGAAAGTATCATTTTTGTCTTAAATACAGCTCTTGTATTTTCTTTTCCCTGTTAATTTTTATAGTATGAAAGAAGGTAGATCTTTAATGGAATATCTCTACATACCTTTCGCTTTTCACTTTTTTGTTTACATCACGTTTTCCTTCCAGAACTAGTGGCACTTCTTGCTTCCACTTTCTTCTCTTTTCCATGCACTTTTTTATATAACATTTTGTTTGATTATTTAGTACAAAGTTTGTCTTACAACAAGGTCATTGTTTCCTTTTCTGTTGATTTTGATTTCTCCTAATGAGTATAATGATCGATTTTCACACCAAAAAAATAAATATCAATAGAATTTATTATTAAAATAACTTCAGTTTTTCAGTAATTGTCAACTGTTCACTTTTTAATGGATTTCAGGAGGGTGCACAATTTCTCTTCAGTTGCAGAAATGTATGCCTGGAGTAGCTGTATAAATTACTTGAATGGAATCAAATCTCCAATGGTGTTCATAAATGCCAAGGATGACCCAATTGTGCCTGAACCTCTTCTTGAACCTATACGGAACTTTTCTGGTGAGTTTCACTGCATAGTACTCTATTTACCCGAATCCAAGACAAGGTTTTTTTCCAAATTTCAGCTTTCAAAAATTGGGGGTCATCTTAAATTCAAATACGAAGTCATATACCATCAATTCATCTCAGTCAATTGATTGCGCGTCAATTCGCCACGCTTCAATTCATGGCGCATCATTTTGTCACACGATAAACTCGTGCGTCAATACATCGTTTGACAAACTCATCACGCATCAATTCATTGCTAGGCAAATTCATTGCTAGACAAATTCATCCCGTGACAATTTCGTTGCTATCCAAATTCGTAGACAAATTGAAAGGTGAGACGCCATGACGAATTTGTCGAGAGATGAATTGACGCACAATGAGTTTGTCATGCGGTGTATTGATGTGCAACGAACTAACCATGATAAGTTGATGTGCGACGAATTGTCATATAACCCTAGGAAGTATGGTTGTACGTTTAATCGATGTTTTTTAAACAAATGAAACTAATTAAAACAATTGTATTTTTTATTGCAAACTTACAATCTGGAATTCAATTAATAAAGTCTTAATTTTAAAAATACATTTTTAAAATTCTTTTTTATTTCAGAAAAATTTGTAAAAAACCATTTCAATTAATGAATGAACTAGTATACTTATACTGAATACGTGTGTTTGAAATATACACCAAATATAGTCGGTGAGAAATTGGGTCATAAAATCTTTTTTCTGCTTTGGCAGTCTGCTAAATGGGGGGATTCATCTTAGATATGGAGTCATCTTGGATTTGGGTAAATACAGTAGTTAGTTCTTATATTTTGTGTGAATTATTGAAATGGCATTCGATTTGGCAGAGTGGTGCAGTTTGATTTTCTATTTAGCTTCCAGATGTTTATTTTTTATTCATTATAATGAAATACAGAGGTATCTTCCCTTATTGGTAATTTATTCTACATTAAATTTGGGAAAACATTAGGTGTGGTTTTGTAGCAGTCACAGAAAATAAGTACTATTTTATCATTTGTTCGTTGTGCACAAATATACCTTACTATAATTTGTTCTGAAAGGAAAACATTGGAATGTTGCAAAGTAGTAGACAGTCTGCAAATATAATGTAGAATCTCTACAATTATGAAAAAAATAGTTAGGAAACACTATAACAAAGCAACAACAAAAGTAAAGTAAAGTAAGTAAAATTGTGTCTAGAATGTGCTGATGATGCTGCAATTAAGCATGATAGTTACATTCATTATTAACAGCATGAAAATTACAATCTTTCTTATTCAAATCCAATTTTCCATTTTATTTAGATCTTATTTAAATACATTTCTTAATTCTAATTATGAGATGCAGGTGGAATGGACGCTTTGTTTGGTGATTATCTGCCTATAACCTGTAAGGAATAACACTCTGTATCTCTTGAGCACTTAGTCTAAGTATAGCTAATTCTAATTGGCTTTAACTCCATGAATATTATACACAAATCTTCCTTTTGTCTAAATCATGTTCACAAATCTTAAAAATTATAGGAGTTTTTAGAACCTTATACTGTGGTACAGAGACTTGCTAAAAAGAGCAAGATATTCGTCCCTTAACAGAAAAACTTTTAATCTTCATGGCTGAAGGTTGGCTTTTTACATGAAGTATTGCTTTAATAATATTTTGTTAATTCTTATCTAATTTTCAGCTAACAATGACAAAGTGCTCTACCTCGAGTTGGCACATGGTGGTCATCTTGGCTTCTACGAAGGTGGCCTAATGTATCCCAATCCAGTTACTTGGCTGGATCGTTCACTCGTGGCTCTTGTTGGTGGTTTGGCCTATGCACATGCCAATTCCTCTAAAGCTCCCGTCCCACCACCCATGCCATCTTCCTTAACTGTATCCAAGGCTTTCAACCGTGAGCAGTTTGCAGGGCATCAGTCAAGGACTATCGTAAGCCAAATGTAGTTAGGTGATGAAAGAGAAAATTGTCAGAGGAATGTGCTCCCTTTACCTCCTCTATTTTGGTGTAGCCGTTATCAATGGCTGTGAATTATGCTCATTTTATCCAAGAAATTAGAAAAATTAACCTCATTGGATAGATGAAACTGGTGGGGTGTATTTTGTAACAAGTAATCCTAAATTTGAAGTTGGGGAAGGTTTTTGATATAGAGCAACAAAATTATCAGTGAACCTGGAAGTTGATTATGTGCCTCTGACAAGTCAATTTTTTAAAATGCTGAATCAATCCCCAAGAATCTGTGCATCAGACTTCGGAACTTCATACATGGGACAGTTTTGCAACATTTGTGTATACGGATGTATCTGAGTGGAAAATAATATGCAAGTTTGTATCATGCTATTTTTTTGGCAAAAGCATGTGCACACTTTGATGAGCCAGTATTTTATCCCAAAATTTTTTAATGTGGTATTAATTGTTAAAAAAAATTGCCAAGACAGCCTTTTGTAGGAAGAGGCGTTTTTTAACGTTGAGTGGTTTTTTTGCATTCTTCCTCTGAAGTCAAGCCATAAAGAGCTATTCCTTTTATTCCCTCGCATGTTTTGTTCCTATGTGGGACCGGGAATTGAAGTATTTAATTGATATATGCTGCATTTCCTCACATGATAAACTTCTGCAATTATGCATTTAATGTGTACTCTATCATTTCCTCTGTTGCTGTCAAATTCATGGGTTGCTTCATTTGATGGATACATGTGTATAAATAACTTCGAAGTTGTTTGCACATTATTTTGAGAAAGTAGCCCAATGCATTTACTGTTGCCTAAGGATGAAAATAATTAGAGGACCATTTACGTGTTTTCATCTCTCTGGTTTTGAAGGTGGTGTTTTTCCACTGATTAGTTTATAACTTTAGCGTTCATTCCATATTTATTGGCTAAATTTATTCCATTTGTTTTGAGTGTCAGGTGTGATGTACTACTAATACATTTCTCATCACATTGTTATTACTCCTGATATTCTATTGTTGGTAAATCATACATGCATTTTAAACCTTAGTGGGTTTGTTGAAGTTGGACCAGGAAATTTAAACCAAAGATATTATTTTTAGCAAGTGAACTATGGCTTGAACAAAATATGTTACTATAACATAAATTTTCTACTATTTAAAATCTTGGGAAATGACGAGCTTAACTTATTATTTTGTTTCTCTTATTTTTAAAGATTGCTTACTTGAATGAAGAAGCAGTTTTTTTTATATATCAGAGACATAGTCAATTATTTTTTCAAAAGAAAGGAATGAGTAGATTTTGAAATGGAAATTTGTACTAAATTTCCATCAGAAGGATGCACAACGTGTGTTTTTTGATTATTCAATGTCCAAAGTCTAAACTGTTTCATTTTCTACAGAAAAATTGTCGAGTTATATCATAGCTGTGTATGAATGAATGATTGAGTGAATATAGCACAGCACAAATGAATTTATTTTTCAATTGTAAATAAAGAAAATGTGATAAAATTATGTTGACACTACATTTCCTTGATGAAAATTGTATTATGATGATAAATGGATTTTATCATCTTCTGAAATGATTATAATGTTTATTATGTACTGTTATATTTTTCAAAGAATTGAAAATGAAAGATTTCTAGGACAATATATATATATATATAAATGTGTGTGTATAGTTTGACAATAAAATTTGTTGTTCCCCTGTTTTCATATAATTTTGTTTGAATATATAAGTTCTTACTGAAATATGTGAAATGAATACAATGTGAGATTTATGTGAAGCTTTGCTCGCCTTGCCTTAACATCCGAGAGTGCTTTGTTGTTGCAAATCTGTGTTTTTGGTGCAAAGCTTGACAAGCAGCTGTTGTAATAAATAATTACATAAAATGGTGTTTCCTTTCTTCATTTGATATTTACTCTTATAGAACTTCCTATCATGGCCACTGTGCAAGGTGAGTTTTAGAGCTGGCTGCCTCGGGCAGCACTTTTCATGGGGCTGCATTATAGTAGTGTCACCACCGATCTGCACCTGTGTCATGAACAGGGAGGACATTTTCTTTTTTTTTCCTTGGGCAGCAGATTTTCATGCAGCCGCCCTGTTGACTATTTATAGAAAAAATATTTCAACCATTGCAATGAATGTCTGTCCTTGGACAGTTTAAATTCTTTTCCAGTATAAATGGAGCATTTAGTTTTTTATAATTATACATGATTATTTCATTTATTTGAAACCACCATGATACAACTTCTTTATGAAAAAATCTTTAATATATGCTATTACTTCTTATGCAAATGTAAGGCAACCTTTGGATTTTCAAATGTGAATTTAGAAAACGCTTTGTCTTATTTAAAAAGAAATGCTATCACCACTGTTACTATTTTTAATGGCAAATTTCTTATAGTATTATGGTTGCTTCCAGTATTTTTAATTCATTGTTGCACACTTAAAGCTTTTTATTTGGATATCCACAGTAAATTCTTTTCATTTATTTTTGATTAAGAAGGGCTATTTGTTATTCCATTCTTAATGTTTTAATTGCTTCTCACACAAGTTTAAGGTTACAAGCCAGTGACTTAAATAATGACATTCATGGTAGAAGTTTTGTTCAAGGTAAAAGCCATTGTTACCTCTATATATTATATTTGACAATATAAACATTTTGATTATTGTACTGAGGGCCGGATTATGGCCTAGGCACTTTTTAGAGCCTACAAAAAGCTAAATAAACATGTTAACGTTTCTTCATAAATTAAAATTCATACCATGTGTTTGAATTATTTGTCATAAGTTGGTATAGTACTAAATGCTGAAGCCGATGACTCATGTGCAATAGAAATTGTAGAGTAGTGCAATTGAATATGTCAGCTGCCAAGAACCTAATTCTCAATCGTGTAACAAAATTAGCCATGAAATTCTGCTTTCTATTTTGTCAATATTTCATTTAACAAGGAAAAAGAATAGTAGTATTGGCAATTAAGTGTTTAGTTATAAATTCTGAACAATTCTGCAAAACTGAAGAAATTCAGTACCAAAAGTAAAACCATTAAAATATATTTTAATGATATGATTTTAATTCTAAAAGGAACATCTCAGAATGTCTCTCGACCATGTAAGTCGGCGCTCCATCCTTCGGAAGGGAAATTAAGCAGTTGGCCCCCTTATTGCTCTTTGTAAAGAATAGGCTAATGCTGGCTCCAGGTTTCCCTCCTTTGTGTGGGAGGAGTCAAGGCTATAATAATCCAAGAGGTTGATCAGTCAGAAATTCCATAAAAACAAACATCAGAATGCATTGATCAATACTTCCTGAATTTAGGAAATTTACATTGAAGAATCGAAATTTGATAGGATGATTGAATGCTAAAAGTTCATAAGGTTACAGGAACGTTTTTGGAATTGATATTTTAAGCAGCAGAATTGTAGCCATTGAATTTTCAACTACGAAACAATTTTGATGTTGAATTAGGAGATCTTTTATTTTCGTCCAATTCATGGAATTCCATGAACTATTACCTTATTCGGCATTTTATATTATTTTCATGTGCTCTTCTCAAAATTCAGTTGAATCATTTGTGTCAGGAAGTAATTTTGCTTAATGCAATCTACCAAGAGCAAATTTACCTCCTACTAGTGATGACGTTCTTTAGAGGTAACCAACTCTTATGCGGAACTTGCACAGGTTAATTTTTAGCAGCCTTTTTCTTTGGAAATAGTGCTTGTTATCAGCTGGTAAACACTATTATTATCTCAAACCACTTAACAAAAATAGAAGAACATCAGTAATCTGTTGGCTACCTCTCTTCGGACTGGCAGGCATTTGGGTATGCTTAACAGTTGACGTCATAATGGCATTTTTTAAAATCCTTTGTTCTTTTAACAACTGAACTCTCATCCTTCTATAATAAAGGCATAAGTGTTATTGTAATTTTGACTTTCTGCCTTCTTTTGAAAGGTGGTGAGACCATTTATTTGAATAGTATTACGGTGTTTCATTTTAATCTCTTAGATTTTAAAAAACATATAGTCTTTCGTATAAAACTCCAATGCTTCACTTTTTGGCGGCAACAGGCAATACGCGAGTATATATTTCGAAAAATATTGTCGTTCAATCGAATTTATGTAGTCAATAAAATAAATGCAACATATTTATTATATAACACATTTTAAAATTGTAAGAGCATGGAGACGGTACGTAATGTTTATCGTTTCTCATCCCATAAATGCTCAACTCGGGATTTCGTGTCGATTTAGCGAGGCAGGACGACATGTACCAGGCGTCGAGGCGGTGGTCGCCGTTTTCTATTCAGGAAATAATAGATTCCAGCACGTCTCCACGTCGTAATTCTGATTCACTTGAAACTAAAATAAAAATAGTTTTATATCAGCTCAACTTTTACCTTCTGCATTGAAAAAAATCGATCGAAATATTCTTACCATTCTTTTTTCTATTTTTAATGTTTAACAGTACAGATAAAGTGCATTCTATCCTTGAAGATTGAAGACATGGTAGCGCATTCTGAAATAAATAATTTTCAACTAAAATGCGTCTTCCGCCAGGATAAGGAGATAAGATTAGAAATTACTATAATTTTCAATTTTGTTAAAATCAAGCTCCTCGAGCTATTACGTCAAAGTTATCGAAATAATTTATACAACTATACATATTTTTTAAACATTCATAAAGATGAAAACCTTATCGGAAAATAGGCTACGATTATCTTTTAGACATTAGATGCATTCTTTAATTATAAAGAATTGGCGCACTTCGTAAGAATATTACAAGCAAGTTGTCTTGAGGTTGAATTCGCGATTTCTGCCACTGTGACAAACGTACACGAGTATAATCGTATACTAATGTATTTTCTTTGAAATCAGAAAATTATTTTTCCTTATATTGTGGTAGCCCTGCTAATTAGATCCGTTCTAAACATGTTAAATTCGTTTTGGCATTCTATACTCGCCCTAAAAACGAAATTTCTTTTTGAAATCGGTTCAGCCAATACCTTCCAAATTCATAGTTACAGAATTATTCTAACCTTGATATTGTAGTAGCCCTGCTTAGTCAATCCGGTTAAAATTTCCTATTTTGGTTATTTATTTATATGAAGATTATATATACCATATTGGTTTTAAATGCATGCGGTCAGTTTTCTAGAAATACGTGTAAAAAATATTATTTAACTTTTTACAGTGGCAGCCCTGCTCTTAAGTTCCGCTTTACTCATCTTGATTTCATTATGGTATATTGTACAAATATATATATAAAAAAATTTAATTGAAATCCGTTCAGTCAATTCGTTCCAAATACTTAATCACTGAAAGAGTTTAATTTGTAATTGTGGCACCCCTGTATAACTGATTTGGTCTAAGTCTACTAACCTGGTTTTGTAGTAATATGTTTATTATACGTTTTAATTTTGATTAAAATTGATGCGGACAGTTCAACACAAATACGTGTTAAAATATTTTTTTATTCCTTGTATTGTGGCAGCCCTGCTATCTGTCAATACAGTACATCTTGATTTTGTTATTTTATGTTGCATACCGCCTTCATGCAAAGGTTCGCCAAAATCAGTTCTGTCAATTCCTTCCAAATTCATAATTACCGAAAAGTTAAACTTTGCAATTGTGGCACTCCTGCTGAGTCGATCCGGTCCAAATATGACATTTTGGTCATAAATTTATGTGAGTATTCTAGGTACCAAATTTGGTGGGAATCGGTTCAGCCAATTCTTCTCTGATATATGCGTACTGAGAGACAGATGGACATCACGGCGATAATAGTGCTTTTCAGCAATGAGGAAAAGCACTAAAAATGGATGCCAAGAATCTCACGCTCACATCCGTGCGCGAGCTGCAAGAAGGCATTGCACAAAATCCGCAGAACGCATTAAGACACTGTACCCAATACGCGGACCGCATTCTCAGTCTTCACACCGTTTCATCTTCTCTGGATATTCGCTCTCCCCTTCCACTGATTTAGGAGGCGTAGAATCAAGAAATTTTGCCCTGAATAAAGAATGCACCCAGAGGAGTTCAATGGCGTCATCCAAGGGGAGGGGTGATCCCTCCTCCCCTTGGATCTGCTACAGGTGCAAATGTGAATGAGCAATAATTGGTCCTCGCAGGCCACTTGTTTGAGACCTCTCTTCTAGATAAAGCAGGATATATGGCTCATGGCACGACAGAATAGCCCAGATGCACAAAACTGCATATCAGCGGTGACATCCATGCAACACCACTCCTATAACAGTGCCACTTCAGGATTGCCAACGTGAAAATGATAAGGGTATAGTAAAATAAGAGGGATAAAACGTAAGAAAGACTGTAAACACGCTATCGTAATTTTTCAAATATAATGCGTAACTAAGATTGCCGAGAGAAAATACAACTTTGTCTCATCACAATGAAAAACATGCACTTAGTATTTTGCATATTATAATTAATTATTGGCAAAGCCTTTTGCGATAGCGACGAGACCTTAGAGAAGTTGATAAAACTACCTATTAGAGAACGGTGTTTTATTTAAAATTTGAATAAAGAAGGGAACGATTTGAAGCGTTGAATATAAAACAATGAGAGAGGTGGATTTATTTTAGAAAATTCCTATTTGTATATACTTTTAAATAAATAAAACTAGATCGACTCATTCAAAAATTATATTTAATAAAGACTGAAAAATGAAAACAAGAACCAATTCTCATTTATGCTTAAGAAAATGCTATGATAATAAACAATAACAATTTGACTATTTGGAGTTACAGGGTTTTAATTAAAGAAAAGTCATTATTGTTTATTTTCATAGCACGGGAACATCGATTGCCCCCAAGTTACCGCTCACTCGATTAACTAAAAGATCTTTAAAAAAATCATGGTAAAACTACATTTTTAGTTGCAATGCATCTAGTAATTGTCACCGAAAGGCTGCCCAAGTGTACCTTTTTGGTATGTTGACATTTTAAATAAGCCATTCATTATACTGTGAAAATTACGTAGAATTCACTTGCTTTACAAGATTCACTTGAGTTGGTTACAACTCCTGAAAAAATTAAAATAACTTCTTTCTCATTCATTTTGCAAGATTTAAACATCCCACTAAATTCAATTTCTCCTCATAAAAATTAAGGGATGGCTTAATATTTGGGAGAAGATGAGTTTCTGCATCTTACACAAGTGATTTGGTGAAGTAAACTTAGCGTGACACAAAACTGGTCGTCAATTCAATACCACTTAACCGCAGGCACTGGCTACTGCGACAACCATTATGACACTGAATTGCTTTCGTATGATGACTGACGGAGGCACACAATCACATGCATTACATTATTGATCGGTATGAAATTAGTAAAATTGGGACGCGTGCAACCGAAAGAGCATGCGTATATGCTGGAATTGAGATGGATCATAATATAAATAATTTGATTGCAGCTTGGAAACGATGCAAGTATGCACAGAAATCTGGCAAATACACCGGAGTATGCCTGGAAATTTCCCAGACACGGCAGTCGTGGACTAATTGTGCACCACCAAAAACTTGTACCTCTGAAAACAGGGCACCTCCCCTTTCATGTGCCTGTGAATCGTGTTTTTCCCGCAGTCAAAAGCATCAGATGCCATTGCAGAACAATCATTTATTTGTGGCACGTGGCATCAAGAATACTTGTTTACAGTCTTAATAATGCAAATCACCAGTCGAGCTCCTCGCCTTCCCAGTCCTCTAATGACCAATCTGGTGAAGATATGTAACGTTATTACTGAACATTTTAAGTAATATGAATTTCTCAAAGAGTGGGAGGGAAAGAGGGAGTTGGAGAGTGATATAGAGCGGGAGGGAGTAATGGAATGAGGTGGAGAGTGTAATGGAGGAGAGATTGAAGGGTGGGAAAGGAAGAGATAGTGGGGTATTCAGAAATGGAGAGATAGGGAGAGAGAGGAGAGGTAGAGTGATATAGGGAGGGGGAGAGGGGATGAGGGATACAGGGAAGGAACAAGAGAGAGTGAATGAGATAGGGAGGTATGGAAAGAGGTTGACAAAGATGGAGGAATGGAAAGAGAGGGAATGTTTGCCATAGAAACAATTTCTAATGACACACTGAAAAAAAAATTTGTTGGGGAAAATAAAAGTTTTCATTAAGAGAATCAATGCCAACGAAAAAGGATAAAAAAACACTATAATGAGAACTGAACCAAACAATGGAATACCATCCTGGTGTGTTATACACCATGATATAAATCATATTGTGTGCAAGAGTGATGTCATTAAATGTGAGGTCAATGAAAACTTTGCACAAGTAATGAAGTTTTAATTAAAGACTTGTGGTTGACTCATTTTATTTTTGTTTTCATTGAGCATTATAATACATTTTCTCATAAAGAACCAGTCTAAAAGTTATTCCATGATGGCTAGTTAAATAATAAGCTCTTAGTACATGGTAATCATTTATATAAATTTATTTAATAATGAAAATTAAAAAAAGTACTTGTCTCATATGAAAGTTAGCCCAATTGGTCAATTTCTTGTTAGGTTTACACATGTAGGCACTTATGAAAAATTACAAGCACTATTTAACATTATGCAATTTTGCAATATCGTTATGAGCAAAACTCCTGTTTTTTATGATAATGGTAATAGGGTTAATTTGAGATAACAGCTTGGTTTGACCCGAGCTAATAATTGAACACACTTTTGTATTTCTAGCCAAAATACCACTTTAATTGAAATGTCCCAGAATGCCTGTTTTCAATACAGTGACTACAACATAAATGAGGAAGGGTAATAAATAGCCAACTGACCCACAACCTATAAGTTACCTGGCATGAGAATTGTCCACTTGCATGACACATGGGAATCAATCAAGGAAAAAAATATATACTTAGCATTGGGACGCGACTATTCCATTATTTTTTTATACCGTTTTAGTACTCTTTTCCTTTGTCATGTGTCACAATAATTGAACATCATTATGGCAATCGTAAAAAGTACAAAATAATAATAATGATGATAAAAATAAAAATGAGTCAGTATGATATAACAATGATGAAACTAAGCACTATGGTAAAGACATTCACAAAGGTTTTTTTCGCTGGCCTTGGGGCATGGGTGAAGAGGAAGGGGTTAACGTGACATGACACCAGGAGATAGGTGGTTCAAAATCATTTCGATTACATACAAAGCCATGTGATGTGTGTATGTAATATTGATAATTTCTTTTTTTTACAATATCACCGTCTCCTTGCCTGTTCACGTCCTTCGTCCCACCCACATTGGGGTGGCCAATCATTTTATAACCCTTGCAACCTCAGGAGACACATCCCACAGTCAGCCACACTAAGAGAATTTTTTCGCTGCTAGCTATGCACAATTTCACATGTTCCGTATGCATAATGTTTCTTTTTAGTCTCCTTTGACATCAGCACAACTAGATGACTGTTAGAATGATGAACAATTGATATTTTGATACACTTTTTTTTGACAGTTCCTCGTATGCTTTATTTTTTTTCGATCAGTCCAAGTTCGTTTTTTTGCGTAAAAACTGCCCTTCTCTAATGTCAACAAAGGCAACCTGTGTTCAGTCATCTCCTCTTTACAAGAAGTATGCGATATTTTTACGATGCATTCACAAAAAGTCCACAGTCTACTTTTAAAAGGTTTTTTTTTTGTTTGTCAGACAAACAACATTTTTTTCATTACTAAACCTTGCCCATCTTTTAAATATGTCAAAAAGAAGACACTGATATTAATGCATGATCTATAAAATTGGGTCATAGCGCTCATTTCTGATCAAAAGGGGATGAACAATAGTGTGAGAGGAAACTTTACAGGTACTTTCATCAAATGGACATTCTATACAGAATGAATAGGATTTCACAAAGAGAATTATTATACAAAACAATCTTAAAAACAAAAAAAAAAAACAAAAAGTAATAAATGGCTTAGCATACCACTTACAACAATGCTAAACAAAATCGTCAAAGAAAATAAGGGTTAGTTCGACATCATAACTTTAAGGTTGGTGACAGCAATGTACAAGATGCATTTTTATATTGAAGCAATGGCTATTTTGGAGAGATACAAGTAAGTGTGGCAAAGAGTTTGGAAACATTTTTCAAAAATCCAATAAGGATCACAGACATTAACTTGCAAATAATACAAAAATATTATACGCATTGCAACAAGCTTTTACAGATAAAACCAAATTGCCTTCCCTCTCATTTTGAGTCAAAATTTGTAGTCCAATTTCTTATGTAGATAGATGGAAATTTCTTACTCAGCCAAAATGAAATAATTTTATGCCTGGGAAATGTCAAATTCAATTTGTGAGGATGTGTTTTGTCAGGCTAATGTTATTTTGCAAGAGATGAATAGCTATAGATGAGGAGTACAACATTATTAGATTAGTTGCACCATACAATTACTTTACTAACAATTACTACAAATGTGAAATATGTACTGGAATAACTTTCTACGATATCTTGCAGTTTATGGCACCATAAAAGCTATTATTAAAGGATGAACATTAGGGTCAGCTGAAGCACCATGAAAAAGAAGCACCAAAGTAACATCAGACAAATGTGGATTTTAAGCTAGTCAAAGAGAAAATTCTCATATTGAAAGAGTTACAAACAACTTTCTTCAAAATATTATGATTAAAAAAATTTCCCTAATAGTTCAATATTACTTGTGCAATCAGTTGAAAATCTTTGACAATGCTAAAAAAAACATTTACAGAAAAACACATCCTCAAATTAAACTTGATGTAATAATTATTATGATACACAATATGGCATGTGGTGTAATTTTATAGAGAGGAAAGTCTTTTTGCAAAATAATTCCAAGATTCTAATAAAAATATGATATAGAAATAATACCATGTCCAATCCTCTTCAGCCACACTCTTTTCATTTACTGCTATTTTATATTCTTCTTTCGTCTTTTAAATACACAATTCAAAGATCTCCCATTTCATTGATCTACATTGTAGGATTTTTTTATACCTGCCATCTCTCAATTTAAAACCGATTCACTATTAACGAGTATTTTGAAACAGGCTGTACAATATGTGTCAACATTTCATATATATTTATATATATATTTATAGATTTAATATTATATATATACTCTCTGCAGCTTATGCAAACAACAAGTTTATAAAATTCTTTATCACCATTCTAGATATTAAAATGCTTTTAAACAACGATTAATGTTTTAAATTCATCATTACTTTCTTGCCCCATTGCTATTAGATTTGCACACATGCACACACAGACACGCAAACTCAGTCACAGAAAAATCATTCTCACATGCAAGCATTCTGAGCATATTTGATCTTCAAGCACTCGTTCATTACTCGCACAACATGCGCACAAAACAGCCACGCATGGTGCTCAACTACAACTTTAATTACACAAGATATTATTTTTATTATTTTTTCTCTTCAAATTTAAGGCATGTATGTACGTACCCCTTACCATATATGATTTTATTCTCCCTTCCCTTTAACCCCCCTCCCCCAATGTCTCCTATCGAGATATCATTTTTTCCAGTAACAGAGAGTATAAGTCTATAATTTTTTCTCATTTACAGTTGAGAGGGAGGTGAAAAAAGAAGCTCCCAAAGACTTAGTGAGAAAGAAGGCTAGTCTTAGTCAACCAAACAAAAACTCTCGATATAATGTTTCATACAGTAATAAAAAAACATGCACTATGCAAGAAAGAAAACAAAATGATGTTTTAAAAAGGCATTTTTCACAACTATTGCCACTGTTATTTTTTTTAGAGTAACGCTCGACACAACTGGCCTGTAATACTATAGTCAAGTTTATTTTTACATTCGGAATTTCTGGGAAGGCTACCTTGGTGATTTTCTTTCTACCATTGTAACAAGAGAAAGTAAAAATGTTAACGAGTATAAGCCAATTAAAATTAAGTGTTATCATTGGTAGGTCAACTGGAAGAAGACATCTGGGTGTATTTTATAAATGGAAGTCTATATAGGCATATGGCAGTAAACTTCATGTTTGTTTTTGAACCAACCAGATTGTTCCATTACTCCGAAACTGTCCAATGGCGAGGTTATTATCCATCTGATGAAAATCAGGTACCACATTGGCCATTCCAAATAGAGACAGAGGATTATAAACTTTTGTGGCCCCGCAAAAACAATGTGCAAAAGTTGAGAGAGAGATAGAGAGAGAGAGAGAAGTAGGGAGGGGAGAAATTCAGGGTTCAAGATTTCAAGAAAATCACGGATCATCTCTCTTGAATCCTTCACAACACTTTTAAATTCACAATCACTCAAGGCAGCTGCCAAAATGAGTCATTATTGTCTGTCGTTGGCAGTCGCTGCTGGATGTCTTTCCCTGTAGAGTTTTTTTTGCTTTTTCATGTAATGCACCATACCCTACCTCGGTGTGCAAAGATTGCATTGGAAACTCAGTTTCACCAAGGTTCTGCTAAACATTCCGAACTTTCTACAGAGCACTCCTCCTCCACCGCTACTTCTTCACAATATGGGTCTCAATAGGTCGGTCTTGCTTGTGGCCTTTTATTTCCATCGCTCAATTTCCTCTTGCCACTTTCAAAGTTAGAGAATTCCTGGAGAATTGATTCTTGTTGCAGTTGATTGGAACTCTTCGGAGAGTTGAGATCGAGATAATTTTGATCGCGAGAGGATCTTGAGACATCTGCAGGGCAAGGGACAAGAGGACAGGACCGTGGGTAGGAGAGGACATCTGTTTATGGGATTTTACAAAGAGACACTTCCAAGTTGGCGGAGCAGTGTGGAAAGAAGCTCACGGCGCTCAGAAAGTTGGTGTCCTGCCGATGTTCAGCTGTCGACAGAGAAGAGCTCCTTGTGCAGTGCAGGGAACTCCAGATGAGGTGTGGAGCGCTTGAACTTGGCCAAAGCATCCATATGAAGGATGCTCAGCTCTCTGAAAAAAGAATTTTTCCAAGGGTCAGAAAAATATCTGAGATCTGGAATGGTTTTGTAAGATATCCCTAGGGTCAGCGCTGTAAATAGCTATATTAGCACCTGGGGAAAACTACCAAATATTCGTCCCCTCCATAAAAAATTCTCTAATACATATATGGATAATTAATAAATAAAACAAATGATATGATTTCTTACTATAAATATACATAATTAAAATACATAATTATAAATATAATTACATACATAATTACACACATAATTTAAATACAGAAAGCATAAATATTTTAACATTAAAGAGTTATTCTATGTGATTTTAATGCAGCAAACTCATCAATAGCATCATCAAAATTTATAGTTTCTGCTATGTATGATGTCTGGAACAAGTATAGTAGTGAAATCTCCCCTGTCCTTGTGACATGCACAACTTGCCTTTAACAATTTTTGCGCCCCTTCTTTATAGTTATGCCCCGCTTGCCACGCCCTAGTTACGGCACTGCCTAGAGTTAACCAAAACTTCTGCTAAAGCATACTCTTGAAACAGAATCATTATTACTAAACAATGTTTTTGAAATATTTTAACGTCAAGTAGTTTGCAGGGGAGTAAAAACTTTTAATGCCATGTAAATGATAAATCAAACTCTCAAACTCACCTAAGAGCAGGAACCTTGGCAAGTAGTGCATCACAAACTGACACATCTCCTTTGATAGGCAATCTGTGGTTCCTTTCCAGCTCGGTGCGTAAGGCCCTTGCCACCGCTTGGCCTAATCGACTGATCTCACCAACTCCTTTAAGCCCAGGTCGATCTTTAAAGTATTGAAAAATAGAAATTATAGAATTCTAGCCAATGATTGCATTGTAAATTAATAATTAAGATTGACCTAACAATGTCAAAGAGAACAAAAATTAAAATTTGAATTGAATATGGTATCCATACATTTAATGCAATCACAAGGGATATGTATTAAAAAATGTAATAAGCTGAAAACCAAAATTATGTAACTGTCTGAAAAAAATTACATTAGACTCATTTTCTGATCCTTAATATTTGACAAAGATACTCAGTCAAAATTGAAACATACTATACAGCCATCATTATTTGATTTTAAAGAAAAACAAAGAAAATTTTTGAAAAATATAAAAAACAAATGAAAAATTAAACCTTCAAACTAACCTGGAGAAAGAAGTACATATGCAGAATAGAGTGCCAATTCAGCATCTGTCAGCTTCATTTCAGCCACAGATCTGGCCAAATCAAAAACACCAGCCACCAGCCGTGTCTCAGCTGTGTCAGTGGTGAAAAAGGCATCCTGAAGAAAAGGGAAATGTGACACATGTTAAGAGATTCTCCATATTAAAAAATTAAATATAACAAACTTAGTGGATACAAATATATTTTTTATAAATTGCATATTTATGTATTATTTTCTAAGAGGACATACCTGTGGGAGTGCAATGGCCCCACCACCATCTGAATCCACTGTTCCACCACCTCCACTTCCATCACCAGCATAGAGGAGCACATTTCCTGTGGTAGGATCTAAGTGTCTGCTCATCCTAAGCACAGCCAGCTCAAAACTTCCAGCTTTGAGCAGCACTATTTGGTCATCCTAGTTTTGGAAAATACAAAAAAAAATTCAGAAACCTTATTTCAGTTACTGCATGACTTAATTGAGCACATAACACAAAATTATAATGACTTTGCTTATAAGTAATTGTCATTTAAAGGGATTTTTGAATTTTTCTGAGGATGAAGAACAGAATAGCAAACATGTAAAATAATTACCTTTCTCTCTTATGTTTGAAGTTAATAAAAAAGCAATTTAAAAAATAATTGATGTTGAATATATTTTTTTAAAGATTCCATGAATCGGGTGGTGAAGCTATAATTATCACAGTTACCTGAGATAACCGCATGAAACCAGGCACCATCTTGGCAAATTCAATGATTTGTTGGATAACAGAAGTCAGCTTCTGAGCACATTCCAACCAGAGTTCTTCATGAGCCTGTAAATCAGAAATAAATAATCAAATTACTAACATTCCATTTAGAGTTTCGGAATGGATAGAATATTTCCTCTCACTTTCATGTAAACTTAAAACAAAACAAAAAGAAACAAACAATCTACCAAGCAACACATAAAACTCAAACATATAGAGAAAATATAAGTTGCAAAAAAATGAAGTATGCTTACATCATCACTTGGGTTTCCAAGGTGTGTAATCTACTGGCATCAGTGGAGGAAAAAGTCTTGAAAACATTTTAACAGGCATACATTTACAAACATTTTGAATCAATTTCAATTCTTAAACATGTGCAAAGCAAGACTTATGAAAATTTCATAAAATGCCACATGATTACGCCATAGCATTTAAAAGTGATTTAAGTTTTAATGAATCAATTACTGTCATTAAATTTATTCACAAAATAAAGATACCATTGATATCTTGAACAGAAAATACAACAATCTAAACTTATCCACTGCATCAATTTTATCAATTAAATCTTTTGCGGAAAAAAAGAATAGAATGGTAGACTTCCTCATACCATGTTCTTGTAGAAGTGGACTTTAGAGAGATCCGGAGGCTTGCGGAACATTTCTTGTATATGCTCCGTGGTGTAAAGGCAGGTGCGTGCATGGGCATCTGCTATTGTCTTTGAAAGCAGCTCTGAGATTTGAGCTGGGTCTACTTTTGCACCACATGGAAAGAAAAAATTGAGAGTTAGGATCCAGTTGAGGTCAAAAAAAAAAAAGGTACTACTGGCCATTTCTCTTTACTTTCTATCACATATTGAGCACACTTAAGAAAAAAAGGAAACACCAAATTAAAGACAACATAAGATTTTAAGATAAGTAACAAAAATATTCTCATTTACTGGACTTTTGACATCTTTTATTCCAACCACCGACTGAAGAGAGTCAGTCTAGTATAATATTTAGGGGAAACATCTGGGTTTTATTAGCTTTACAAATCGAAAATCATAAATAACTTCACTGACAATTAAAAGTGTATCAACATTCTGATCAAAAACATTAGGATGGTTACTTAATTTTGGAAATGCACTCTTAATATTTCTATTGATCTCATTTAACATGAATGTATTTTTTGTTTATAGAGAAAAGCCATATTAATAAACAGAGTAGAATAAATACATTTAGTTCATGGTGGCTGGATAAGTAAATGTTATTCTAGTCTGAAGTGCATATGAAAATAGTGACTACTTCATGTACAACCCATGCAAAATTAGACAGTTCATGCAATTGAATGTTTATTTCACTAAATTTGGAAAATTTAACCAAACGTTTAGCCACTTTACATATACAGACATTACACATTCAAGCTTCGAAATCTACATGCACAAATTATTTCAGGAAACCCATTTTATATCCGAACTGACTATAAATACATGATAAACATCCTAGGCCATTTCTTCTTTTATTTATGATCATTATTTAACAAGCTTTTACTCAAATGATAAATAACAAAACTATAAAACCATATGAACATACAAAGTAATCATTTGGCATCTAAAAGCAAAAGGAAAATGAAAAGTTGACGAATTTAATTAATTTTGTTGAAAGAAACATTAACATTTCCAAATTTTACCTTAAAAATATGCTCTCGGACTACAGCAAAAATATACAAATGGGAAATTTTGGCCATATGAACATAATTCTGAGAGAGAAAAAAGTAAATGTTCCTCATTTTTTTCACAGGCAAGCAGCAATACCAACATTGCAAGAGGGAGGGTACAAAAGCACATATATATGCAAGCAATGATGCACATCCTTAGATGAGCATTGCCAGGTGGGAGAAAGGTTATGGTGGTGAAGCCTCCTCCTCGAGATAAGGAGATGGGCGCAGCCCCTCAGCTGTCATTCTCTCTCCCCCTCTCTCTTTCTCTCTCCCTCCCTCTCTACAACCATCTCCCAATTGCACTTTGCCCTCCCTTACTCGGCTGCAGCGACTCCTCCTCTGCAGGTGCAGATACTGACACAGACTGATCTGGTTGGAGCTGTTGGTGCTGCTGGTGATGGTGGTGATGGTGGTGGCGGGCCGCCGGGAAGGTGGTGCTGTCCACAAAAGCACCACTCCCACTCGACGGTGGCACACCCACCTCCACGCATCCTCCACCCATCACGCTCTGCTCCCCCACCTGACCACCACCTCCTCCTCCCCCACCTCCACTGTCTCCCCCTCCACCCCCACCTCCCTCCTCCTCTTCCTCTTCTTCCTCCTCCGCCTCGACTTCCTCGTCCTCCTCCTGCTTCACCGTCACGAGGGACAAACTCCCTCCACCAAGGCGGAGGCCACGGGACACCGACTTGCCACCTGTTTGTGGGCACGGCCGCAAGCATCGGGACGTCACAACGCCCGGGTGCAAGGCATGAGGGTATGAGGGAAAGAACCCAACAGGGCATAACCCATCACCAGACTCAATGAATACTACATTCACTCAGCCATGAGCCAACATCTAATTTTATCTTATTATAAAGGTTTAGGGTGCAAATGTTTACAGGAGCATGCGAAGACAACTAAGATACGAGTAATGTAAAACCAAGCATTGCTTGAAATTGATTTGGAGTGATTTTGCTCATCTCTGACAATTCAGGAAGCATTATTTGTGGCTTTGCAGTTAGAACATTAGGAAAAAATTAAGAATACACTTGGAAGAATAATATCAGTTGGATAGATCATCAAGTGTTGATATTATTTTATGTGATGTATGTATGAGAAACTATTGATAATTTATACAGAACACAGTAAGAACATTAAATTTTGTGTAGGGTGAAAGCAATGTAAACCATGGAATTTTTGTTCAAAATTCAATTTACAGGTTATATTCTGAAATAAATGCAACTATTTTTCAAATCATATAAACTGGTTGAATAACAATAATAGAATGAATTTTAAAATTAGAAGTGTTGTGATACATGTTGAGTAATACTTGCAAGAAAATCAATAATTATTTTACCAGCATTAGTGATTGTGTGCCACTTAATTATTATTTTGCATGCTGTTTTGTGATAATTGATATGTCTCAGTAAGAGTAGATATTTCAATCAAAGATATGTTTGAAAATTCAATTACATTTTTACCATAACTGCTTTATTTTCAATACAGTATTGTATTCTAAATCTCAATGCAATTTTAATGAAAATTAATTATAAACAGCATACTTTTATGTATTAAAAATATTATTGTCTGTTATGAGACCTTAAAAACTCAGGAATTTTTGTAACTTGACTAAAAAATTAAGTTGTGATTTAAAAAATTTTATTTTTGTGAAATTTTTACCAATGAAATAATGACAAAATATTCATTTATATGTTGATTTCAATTATAAAACATAGTGTAGTAATGCTCAAAAAAGATGGTCTATAATTTAATCATAATTTTAAATATCCAATGTAATTTTAAGCTTCAAAAGAATATTTAAAATATTATAAATATTTCATTGAAATTAAGAAGAATAAATGTTAGCTTTTAAGTATCCAAAGACAATAAATGGTCATTATTGACCGAGAGTCATGTTTTTTCACTATTTATTTTTCAAGCCCATGGCTAAGTCGGGTTAAATAATGAAAGAAAATTAATGGATATAGTATGGAAATGAAGTTAGAAGTTTTGTATTGAATTTATTAATATGAAAATTAATTGCCTACTCAAAGCAATTTTTGGGTAATTTACTGATAAAATATTATTCCATAGAAAAAAATCCATCTGAACTAGAATAATAATTCACACAAAACATTATGAGCAACTTTATCAATTTATCATTCTCTAATAAGTGCAGCACCTTGTTAATTAAGCTGTTGCTTGTAAATTAATCACTATTTGTGATTCATTGTTAATTAATGCCTCAAACCCAAAGCTTAACTTAAATGTTGCCAGTTAAACATGAGTAACAGCAAAGTTCATGTAAGTCCACAATCCCTTACCATTTACTTTAACAGCAAGCTTTGTAAGAAGAAGAAAATGTTAACCCAGCCAGACACCACAAAAGTATGAAAAGAGACATGTGGGAATATAAAAATGATATCATAACTTGGATGGTTCAAATTGAAAACGGTTAAAACATTCACAGAAAAGCATTTCAAAAGGTTTTGAACCATTCCAAGTATGATATTTTACTAATGGATCAATGAAATGTATTAGGGCTGCACATTAAAACAACTAAAATAATTGGATGACTGAAACTTGATTATTTTCTCACCTTTAGATTACTTTTTCAGAAAGATTTTTCTATTATTTCCTACTCTAAATTTTTCATTTGTTCTGCAATTCTATTCTAGTAAATTAGGAGCAAAGAGTTGAGAAACCAAGGAATATATTTTTCCTCAATAATTATATTTAATTATTCTGTTAATTTTCTAATTTAAAAGAACATGGACAATGCATAATGAAACAATTAAAATGTAAATGTATGTTTTTAATTAGGATCATGGCAATGTTTTCTTTATAATTCACAATACAGAAATTTTAGACATCGCAAGATTATTTGACTGATCTTCGCATAGTGCCGCTACATTTTCTTGGTCATTGGTAACCTTCGTACTCACCCGTCGCAAGCATCGTGGGAGCCATCCCGGAGGCTTCTGCTCCCACGTGGTGCTGGTGCTGGGAGAACTGGTGCTGCACCTGCTGCTGCTGCATGTGTTGGTGGTGCATCGGCTGCGTCTGGCCTCCGTGGTTCACGCCTCCTCCGCCCATGTCCATGCCCATTGGCGAAGGCCTCGACGTCGAGGAAGACTCGAAGGTGGTCGTGCTGTCTACGACGAAGTCTGCACTGATGTCGTACGTAGAGGAGGATGTGAGGTGCTGCTGTTGCTGCTGCTGCTGGTGCGAGTGGTGGTGGTGCTGGTGGTGGTGTGCGTGGTGGTGGTGGTGGTGCGGGGGAGGGGTGGGCGTCGACACCAGCTGATGGGAGGGTGCGTGCAGGGGAGGGGGAGTCCCCGACGTGTCGCCTGAACCAACAGTTGCCGCCGGGAAACCGTAACCATTTGGAGTGTACGAGCCTAGGTCGGTGGCGAACACGGTGTACCTTTTAAATAGAAAGACAAGTCAGTACTGATGTTCTAATGTATGTACATCTATATCAGTTATCCTGACATTTTCTAGTCCAACATTCCATCTTAATAAAAAAACTATCTTACCCTGTCATTATTAACCACCATTTGACTTGCAATCCTTCCAAATTAATACTAAATGTATATAGGAAAATATTCTTATTATAAACTATTTAAGATGCTATAATTTAAAAAAAATTATATTACAAACTATTATGCTTTGATAGTATGTGCCTAATGAAGATTTATTTAACCAAAATTCTTATAGGCACTAAGGGGAATGTTGGAATGTAATGGTCAAAACCTATTTTTACAAAAAAATGAATTTTTGAAAAATGAATTACCAAATCGTGGATCAGTTATTACCAAAATGCTAATCTAATATATCCAATAAGTTTATGGTCCATAGAGTTACATATATAATCTATTAAACGAATCGAAGCATAAAATAATGTGAAAACTTTAACCTGTCAGAACACAGGCTACCTTTTATAACATCATTGTGCACACGTTAGGGAAAAGCCCAATTGCTAAAAACTTGCGTTTTGAAATTTATTAATGCAAAAATTGTACTTGTAAGTGCTTGTTTATGAAAAAAGAACTCGTAATTACAAATTTTACAAAAAATAAAGAATTTCAAAAATTACGATAATACACTTTAAAAAAGGAAGATATACAGTCGTATTGAAATACAATTAGTATTTTATAAAAAATGATGTTAAGAATTAATACACTTTAAATAAAGGAAGATAAACAGGACTATTGATATACAAAACATATTTTTATAAACAATGAGGACCTTCATAAATTAATACACTTAAAAAACGAAGATAAACAGAACTTTTGATATACAAAAATTTTCATTTACTTATTCAGATTCCTCTTCTAATTAGTTTTTTATAGGGTAATACCATAAAAATAATATAAAAGGCAATAAACTCAAAATCCATATCAAAATCGAAGAGAAAAGCGACTCACACCTCCGTAGAAGTTCGCCAGAATTCAAATACGCCGTAACACGCACGACGGGGAATCGAGCACAAAATTCACAAAAGGACCATTTACACACAAACAAGTGCGAACACGTTGTTGGGACGACGTCGACTAGAAGTATGAACATAAACAGAAAGGTAGAAGGGGACACTAGCTTACACCACAGATAGGCGGCGCAATATTTGAAAAAATTAAAAAGCGCGGGGTTTCCCCCGTAGGCGCATATTTTCGCGTGTTAACTGATTAAAAGATTAAGAAAAATTACGGCCTCAGGGTATCTGTTTGCAAAATAGTTCTCAATACTGTATCACATGTAGAGATGCTGTTCGGCGTTAACGATGCGGAAGAAAGATCGATATTTTTTTGTTTTGAAAATTAGTCTTCGGCGATTTTCTACAGTCTGCTTAGCCTTATAAGCTCGACTAAAGAAAATGTTAAAAAATCCTGAATGATTCCACGAGGCAAAAAAATTTAAAAGATCAGTATCGACGGCTAGATAAACGTTTAATTCAGGCTTCTATGATAGAAGTTTGAGAATTTTTAGAATTGAATCACCAAAATTTAGTTTACGACCGGCGTTTGTAGTACATTTCCATGAATGGCTCGAGGATACCCCTAGTCAAGCAAAACTTTCAACAACGCGTCAAAAAAATTAATACTAAGTTTTGTCAGACGTCATCGCTTGTGAGACAAAAATACTATGTGATGTTAAAGGGGAAATACTTAACTGAGATGTGACCAAACTCATATCGAAAAATCATCTTCGTTATAGGAGAAAATACAACCGTCTTAAGTTAGAGTTTGTAGTACATTTCCATGAATGGCTCGAGGATACCCCTAGTCAAGCAAAACTTTCAACAACGCGTCAAAAAAATTAATACTAAGTTTTGTCAGACGTCATCGCTTGTGAGACAAAAATACTATGTGATGTTAAAGGGGAAATACTTAACTGAGATGTGACCAAACTCATATCGAAAAATCATCTTCGTTATAGGAGAAAATACAACCGTCTTAAGTTAGAGCTGCATGCTGAATGAGAACGGAAATTCCACAGAGGAATGGATTCCTGGAAACGCCTTGCCGTTCCAAGTTTTGGTGACGCAAAATTCCCTTGCATGTAAATAATGCAACGCCCTCAACAAAGTTTCAGCAGCTCATTCTCGCGCTATCCGTTATTTTGCAGGAATGTTTAAACAGCCACGAGGAAGCTGAGAAATTCCTAACAGGAAATCCGAATCTATTTCATACCCTGTCTTAACGTAGATTATTAAGCAATCGTGCGACTCAAAGTGGTAATTTCTGATGTCTCATTTCGAACACCAATAAAATAAAATTTACGTGTTTTAAATTTTATCATCTTTCTGAAGGGTCTGGGTGACGCTAATATGAATACTATTTGTTCTTATAAAAATAATATTGTGTAGTACGGAATGAATTAAGGAGTTCCATTGCATAATAATGATATGAAATACCTATCTTCTAACAAATAAATTCGATAAAATTTTCGAGTAGTCTTTTACGCCAATAACACGAGACAAGGTAAAATGCTTAAAAAGACATTACTAATTACTTACGCGTGAATTATTTCGCAACGGAATTTTTTTTTCAAATTTGGAAGATTATCATCATTAGTATAGGTATCGAGGCCATTAGATGATCTTTGTTAAAGCGAAATTTTATACAGGGTGGGCACAAAGTCCCTTTCCAAAAAAATTACAGCATATCTTTATGTTGCCCTGAATTCTCTGCATATAGTTTGATTCGTTTCCATGTTCTTTGAGACATTTCCTTCCACATTGAGGGTTGAATATCATTAAAGCAGTCTCTAATGGCTGTTTTTAGGTCTTCAACATTTTTCAGGCGCAATGCAACAACATGCTTCCTGCAGCAAGATGGTGCACCGGCACATTATGCTCTCGCAGTTAGAGAATATCTCAATAGCACATTTAGTGGACGATGAATTGGACGAGGATCTGATATGATGTGGCCACCTCGACAACTCGACTTGAATACACGCGATAATTCGCTGTGGGTGATTATGAAGGAGAACATTTCTCAACTGCGCCTGACAATCAAGCCATGTGCAGAGAATTCGGGGCAACATACGGATATGCTGTAATTTTTTCTGGGAAGGGACCCACCCTGTACTCTTATAAAAACAGAGAGTGGCAACCTATAAAAATCTTATATCCGCTGAAATTAATAAAGAAAAAAATCACCCTCATCGGCACCTTATTAAACATCTGACTCAGTCAAAGAAGGGGGTGCGTGTCACACAACCTTACCCTGTAGGCGTGCCGTTGAAGGTGGCCGAGGGAGAGGGCGAAGATGCGTTCGTTGAAGTGGTCGTGAGCTGATCCGATGAGGAAGGCAGCTGTTGTTGTTGGTCGAACACCACCGAACTGTCCGGCGCCGTCTCCCCCCCTCCTACTCCCCCTCCCCCCGAAGCCCTCATCTGGGCTCTGTGGTATCGAACCTCGTCCTCCACCTTCTCCCGCTGCTTCTTAGACATGCGCCCGAACTTAACGGCTGAAAATGGCAGAAAAGAAAAAGGTTTCGTTTTAGCAATGTCGTTTAGAGGGCGTTGGATAGTCAATACTCGACCATGGGTGCGAATCCTTAAATAATTAAATTGAGAACGCCCATTTCAAAGCACATTAACAGAAGAATGGTTTCATTTCAAGCTGTATTAGAAATAACACACACTCAGAATTGTCTATAAATACAACCAAAGGAGTAAAAAGCTTGAATAATATGTATTAAACAAATGGCCGTTATATGGTAATAATTTAGGAAGTAAAAATTAAATCATAACAATTTCAAATCTTTTTATGTATAAGTATGCATAAATTGATCTGTTTGAATATTTACCGAAAGAAATTCATTGAATTCAATTCACTAATTCATTATCTTCGAAAATATTTTGTACTTTCGATAATCGAACAACACAATTCTTAAATTTCTACATCTGTCAACAAGATTGGAAAGGTGTACTCCATGTCGGAGTACACAGAATTTCCAAATGCGTTCTTTGAGATTTCACAATGTCCTCAATATTTTTCGCTCAGATGAGAATTTAACGAGAAGCAAGCGAGGTACGTTGTAAAATACATGTAGGTCTTCATGTAAAGTAGTCGTAATTATTGTCCGATTTTAACCAAAATTGGAATCGGTCAATTAATTTTAACAAAACTATCCAATACCATATTTCATCACAATACGTCCAGTGATTCCCGAGTTGAAACAAAGGAACATTGTAAACTACATGTAGGTCTTCATATAGTGGTCGTCATTGTTGTCCGATTTTAACCAAATTTGAAATCGGTCTATCGATTTTAGCAAAACTCCCCAATACCAAATTTTATCAAAATACATCAAGCGGTTCCCGAGTTGAAACAAAGGAACATTGTGAACTATTTGTAGGTCATATAAAGTGGTCGTCATTGTTGTCTGATTTTAACCAAAACTGGAATCCAGCGACCAATTTTAGCAAAACTCCCCAATACCAAATTTCATCAAAATACGCCCAACGGTTCCCGAGTTGAAACAAAGGAACATTTTAGGTCTTCGTGTAAAGTGGTCATCATTGTTGTCCGAGTTTGACCAAAATTGAAATAGGTCGATAAATTTTAGTAAAACTCCCCAATACTAAATTTCATCATAATACGTCCAGCGGTTTCCGAGTTTCAACATGCGGACGGACGGAAACGACCTCCCCTATATGCGTTCACTTCGTGCGAAGAACGCATAATAAACCAATATTACAATCAAATAAGATGATAAATAAAAATAAAAATGCAAGTCGCATTTTAAAAAAATTCACATAATATATAAGTAAAATAATGAAAGCAAATGTAATATTTAGTGGGCTCCTCTCCAAATGTCAAACTTTCCAGTGAATAATTAAAAATGCAATCTATTTTTCCAAATCTATAAATCGATCGGTTACTACGGATATCATTTTCGAAAAATAGTACTTAACTTCTCTAAGAGTAAATAAAAAAACAAATCACTTATCAGTCGTTTTCGCCTCATAAAGTGAAAGAGAGAGAAAAAGAAAAAATATAATCTCTCCGTCCTACTTTTACTCCTTGCTCCGAAACAGTGGGGCACAGATGTGCGCAAAAAATAGAAAAAGAACACCTCCGCGCTGACTGGGACGGAAAAAAGGGCGAATGCGAACCAACGAACTCCCCCGACCTCTTCCTTCTCTCTCCCTCCCTCTCGCCGAACGAGCCATCCGAAATATCTGGGCATCTCCGCCAAGAGATGGCAGCAAGGTTGACTCGGAGCGAGTGCAAGACTGAAAAACCTTCACTCTTCTTCCTTCGCCCGACCGTTCAGAGAGGGAGCCAGCGGCACGGGCTCGCAATGCAGAGAGAGAGGAACACCCGAGAGAGGAGGAGAGAGTGGAGGCAGGAGGAGTAGGAAGGGGTCAACGCGGAAGCGATTCTAACAGCCCTTTCCCCATTGGCACCGCTGCCCTCGTGACGTAGGGCGTATTACCGCACGGAGCGAAGGGGAGGTGGGGAGAAGAGCACTCAGGCAGGTAGTAGGGGAAGGAGAGAGAGACCGCCACTCGTGTGACGTAGGCGTCTGGGAAGTGTGGAAGGTGAGGGGAGGAGGAGGGGGAGAAGGTAGGTGAGGGAGGGAAAGGGCCTGGCGGATGATGGGAGGGGGCAAGGGGTGAGGGACCCCGATAGAGCGTCTCGTACGGATGGGGGAGGGAAGTGTAACGGTACGCGATGCCTCCTCCCAATCCACCGACACACACACACCCACAGCCACATCACGCTCTTACCGTTACCAGAAGGAACGGGACAGTTGGATGGGATGGGCGAAGGAATGGATGTGAACGTGGGGAGGGGAAATAGAGGTGAAGGTAGGGCGATGGCACTGAGCGAAGGAGGTTTCAAGTTAGGAGACGGGGTTGAGGCAGAAGGGATGGAGGGAAGAGGTTGCGGTGTTGCGATCAAAGGGGAAAGGACAAGGAGGAGATAGTGACTGGTGGGAGAGGGTATGGGTCCAAAACAAATCTGTATGACTTTTTCCCTTACATGGTCGGGATGCTCGCAGAAAGTTTTTTTTAATAAAAAAACAAGATCGATGGATTAAAAAAAAGGTTGAGCACTACGGCAATATGAAGATGTTGAAAAAGAAGTAATTAGAGTCCCTCTTTTTCAACGATCGATGGAGTTAATCCCGTTCTTCGAAGAAGGCATTCGAACATTCGTCATCGGCTTAAAAGAGCACGAATTTTGTATATAAATCACGAAGTAAATCTGCTGCTAGGCACAACTGGTTTTGTTAGGTGGTTAGAAGCGACGACGGCACTGGTGGATGGTGAATTTTATGTGCCCAGGACTGATGTTATTTAAAATAAAAAACTAAGTTAAACTAAACAAAAGAGGAATTTTTTTACGAATAGCAGGTTCTTTATGTAATAATTATAGTTTATTTCTATTTTAACGTGATTTTTATTTTGTAGATTCAGTTTTTCGCGTGAATCGGGGCCCCTTCGACCCCGGGGGCCAGGGCTGCTTTAGTAGATCCGTCCATGAACGATGGGCTCCTGACTGTTAAGGATCATGGGAAGAGGCAATAAATATTTTTTAAACAGTAAAAAAATAAAAAAGAGAACAATGAAATAAGCTTAAACACATTCGAACGTAAACTCCAGACGCCTTCTGCACCATTGGCAAAAGACTATTCATGGAAGCTTTTAAAAAAATCCTGGCGAAATGAATAAACACGCTTTATCCCTTTGGACGAAACTTGACAGAAGACCCTAAGCGCAGTGGTTCCCAACCTGGGTGCCGCGGCACACTGGGGCGCCGCAGTTAATTGTTAGGGGTGCCGCGATAAAATTAGTTTTGTAAATAGTAAATCAACGATTTGGATGTGTTCACAGGTAACTAGGGCATTAATTTTATCTCTAATAAATTGATTATGGCGTGATACCAACAAATGGATGTCCAAAGGTTGTAATACTCGTTTGTGAAAATATAAAGACATTGCTTGAAGGCTAGGTTGCCGCGAAATTCTGTTTATCTTTGAAAGGGTGTCGCGCCTACAAAAAGGTTGGGAACCATTGCCCTAAGACAGCGTTTCCCAACCGGCGGTTCGCGTACCTCTAAGGGTCCGCGAAATATATCTGAGGCAGCGATTCAGCTAAAAACTGTCTTCGGACAGCAGCATGATGATGATGAACTGGAAACTGATGCCAGTATCAGAGATTCTGATTTTATTGTGAAAGTTTACATATTATGTGCTATATAAACTTGAACACACGTTCAAAAGGATCTGTTTTTGCAAAATTCGCTCTCCAGGGGTTCGCCGCCAAAACTTTTGCAACTCAAGGGGTTCGCGAAGAGAGAAGGTTACGCGGTAGATTCGAGTAAAAGGATGGTTTAGAAATCATTTCCAGCCTCATTGTTTTGCGGGCCGCGCACCTTGTTGCCCGCACGAGGTGGGAACAAAGTGCTCGGTTCCTTTTGAATGCACCTTGACCGATGACGAACCAGTCAGAGATGAGAGACGCTTTAATTGCAGAATGGCGGCGGCGTACCTCCAAACGCCTCTAATTACGGCTGCGGTTTTAACCTCTTTTTTAAAAAAAAGGACGAGTGCGGTGAGGTGGCGGGGTAGACGACTCCTAGAAGCAGCGATTGGACAGCTTGTACAAGTAAAGTTCTACAAGGGGAATAGGCGCATGCGATTCGTTAAAGGATCCAGGATAGAATAATATGCCTTTTGAAATATCTCTTTGTTCTCAGGACTTCGATATCATAGTCTAATTAAGGGAAGCGGAGGAAAAAAATACCCAGTACCTGACATTTGAAAAGATAATCGATAGTTAAAATAATAAAATTAGTAAACCGACCTAAGCCGAGAAGATTTTATATATTTCATTAATTACCGAAAAGAAAAAATCCACTCCCGGATTGAGATTATATATATGTATATATATATATATATATATATATATATATATATATATATATATATATATATATATATATATATATATATATATAGGGGTGCCGGTGGTGTAGTGGTTAGGACGCTGGCTGCTACTCGCCCAATGCTTGAAAAAGTCATCGGGTACGAATCCTGCGCGAGTAGGATTTTTTCTCAAGGTCACCCGGCCCCCTGTTTGCGTGGTTTGAGGAGACCGCGCAAATTCAGCTGTTCCGTCCTTCGGAAGGGACGTTAAGCCGTTGGCCCCCCTGGTGTTCTTCGTAAGAGCAGGCAAATGCCGGCACCGGGTTTCCCTCCTCCCTTCTGTGTGTGAGTCCGGTGTGGAAGGCAACGGGAAACCACCACACCGTGTATGTATATTCCTAGTCAAAACCAATTAATTAATTAATTGGTAGGACCTGTCGCAAGACAGAACACGAATGATGATGATATATATATATATATATATATATATATATATATATATATATATATATGTGTGTGTGTGTGTGTGTGTGTGTATGTGTGTGTGTGTATATATATATACATACACACAATCGAAATTACAACTTCTATGATAAGAATTTTTGATAATACGAAAGAGATATTTATAATTAGGTATTTCAACGCGTTAAAGTTCACTGCCTCGAAAATTCTACAAGTCGATATATTTTTTCCCCTTTTATGTTCGAATCGTGAGGATAACGACGCTATAAACGTTTAGGTTGAAACGACACGTGTTACCACTTGCAAAATTTTCTTGATAAAAGCACGCTTTCGAATTTCATTTACACTGGCGCGGGCTTAGATTTCCCAACTAAAAAATTAACCGTTTTCCTGTGATGGAACGCGGCCAACGATTAATGTTTATTAACGGGAAAACGATTTAACGCTGTTCTTAAAGTCAGCATTCTCGTTGACCTTATCACCTCTCAAAGGCGAAAGAGGTATTCAAATCCAACAAAATCCTCCGAGAGCGATCTCAAGTTCCGTTCAGATGGCGCAACATAGCCATAAATATCACGGCCGAACGAAATTATCAAATTTCTGAAGAGGTGAATTCGGCGCGTAATAAAATTCCGTGTTGAGCAATCGACGAAGACGTGGAAAGGTGACAAAAACAAGGAATACGTCACAAACGCTTCAATATAGGAGCTACGAATTAAAAGTTTCGGTAGTGCGGAGATTACGCTGTTATCCTCACCAAATCCACGTTACAGAAGCGATATCTTGTTATAAATTTCTAAATCTCGTCTTCGAACTTAATGGTCGGTCTAAAATTCTTACGCGCTTAATCCTTTCTTCAAAAGGAGAATAACCGAGGTTCTTAAAAAAACAAATCCCTTATGATGAAGCATATTTGTACTGGAAACTATCATAAATCACTCTTAACATAACGCCAAACTTATACTTGTTATCTCACTCCCGCCAACTGGCGACAAATATCGTAAATTACTTGCGTTTGCCCGTAAGCTAATTGCCAATTGCAATATTCCTATAGAAGAAAGCGGATCATGAAATACATAGAATTATTGAATTAGCAGCGAGATAAAGGTTTTAAGTCTGTAAAATAAGGCAGCAGTGCATTGGGAACGACTTAATACGTCAGAAAATCTTTTAAAAGTCAGCTATTGGGGACAAATAATTCTTAACGAAGTTGGAGCCGGATTGAGAATGTATGAATTTTAAAGGAACAAGAAATCAAGAATTACCACGACGGCACCATACTATCACAGAAAACCCGGAGTGTATAAACGATGCAGGGGGTGGAATATTTCAGAAGCTACCTTACGAAACTTTACAAGCGACAAGAATACACGAAGTTTACTGTTAAACAGCAAATGAGATGAAACAACTTAGCCGAAGTAAAAAGAATGCAAATCCTTTGTCAGTATTTTTCGAGCGCTGAGGAACAGACAAACCAACTCGTCATTTTCGGACACAGAAACAAATCACGCGACGATTCTTAAGAGAAGCAGGTTCAAAATAAAAAGAGATCAAAGCGTACTCACTCTTTCGGCGTTTCCTCACAAGCTGATTGATCAACCACGAGTAACAATCGTCTGCACACGCAAACTTTTCCAAGACCGTCATTTTAAAATTCTCTCCTTTTTGCTCGCCGGGTAATCACACGCGGGCGACTAACACTCTCTGAGCTATCGGGTGGCCTTAAGCCATATACAGCGAGCGCCCCGGCGAAAAACAAACGCGAAACGAATCTCCGAGCGCAAGGCTAGAACGCAATCGAACTCGCGAAGCGGGCGAACCGGCCGAGCGGGCAAGAAAAAATGTTCCGGGCGGAAATCAAAGTTTTAAAAATTTAATCCATGGTACTCGCGAAACGAAGCACGATCTAGAGGTAAGAAAGGACAAAACGAAATCACTGCGTTTGCACCCAGCGTAGCTATAGAGATTCCCGAGCAATCCACCATCCGCGATTCTGAGAATCTTTTAAGCGTTCGCCAGAGAGTCTGGGGAGAGACTAAGAGAGGGATAGAATACGAGAGAGATAGAGAGAGAGAGAGAGAGTCGGAACCGGCTGAATAAAAAAATACGAAAAACAGGCGAGCGCTGTTATTAGGCGCTGGCTGATAGAGTTGACTGAGAGATAGCGGTCTTACGTGAGCCGCTTCGAGATACTCGGGAGAGCGTGTGTGAGAATGAGGCGAGCGAGAGAAGAAAAAAAAGAAGACCGACGGAGCCTCGTGCGCGCCTATCCAGATATCGGTATGGCTGGGTGATGCCCAAAAATCGACACCCAAATAACTGAACCGCCGTACAATGAACGGGCTTCTTGCCCCGTGAACTGCTCGCGGGTGACTGACACCGGGAGAGAAGGGGGGAGCTTCCTTTTACCATCCATCCGAGATGGTCCTACTCCATCTCTTTTTGCCTCCCTCCCCCGTCTCCCCTTCATCCCTCACCCCTGGTTGGGGCTAAGGAACGGCCTTGGAGAGGGGTGAGGGAGGGAGGTTTTACGGGGGAGGAAGGATAAGAGGATAGCTTTTCGGTTAGGTCGGGCGGGGTTGTAAGGAGGGGGCGTGCATTGTGAAGGGGGTGGGGTGATGGGGGAATAACCACCCCCGAACTGCACCATAGGAGGGTACTGACCTATCCTCGGGCGGCTGCCTTTTGAAGTAAGGACCGATGCCCTGGCGGATTTGTATTAAGACCTGGAGGGTTATGCGCCAGAGAAGGGCGATTGGAGAGGCAGGGATTTTTAAGGCTTCTCTTTACTCATTAAAACTCGGAAAAAAAAACTTTAGAACTTTCGCTTTTACAAGAGCCGGCTTGTTCATACGGCCGCGGAGGTCGTTGACCGCGGCCCGAGAGATGTCTGATAAGCGAACATTCGGAAGAAAAGTAATATCCCGTTTTGCCCAGGAGACGGAATGAAAAAATTAAAGAAATGCCAAGGAGAGAGGAGAAAATTGGACGATAAAAGTCGTAAAACTGAATTCGTAACTGTTAGCTAAGTTGACGGTTAAATACAAATTGTTGTTCGTTACGTATTATAAAAGCATAAACATTCGATCCCCTGTGATAAAATTAGAAACTTTGGAACGCTAAAATATGCGATTTCTTGGGGCAACATTTCTCACATCCACTCAAATGAATGAACATAAAAGATAACGATTTAAAAAGGAGTATCGACGCCTGGCATGTGTAAAATGAATAAATGACTAGCCACTACTTCCATAAACAAATGAGAAAACCATATACGCATATACGAGGATGGCCATTGAAGGCGACTATGGAGTTGAAAAGCGTACGTGGTAATTTTATGAGTACATAATTCATTAAAAATGTTTATTAATCCAGTTGCGTCCTTAAAACGTAATTATAAGGCATTTCCACTAAATATTTTAGCAGATGATAGAATTCGTTAGCCGACGAGTGACCCGTAAACGCTAAAAGGGGATTGCGGGGAGCGGGATCGATCCCCATGAAGGAGGCAAATCACGGAACCGAAGGAGCCATTAGACGCGAGGCGTTGTTTTTACAGAACGGAGGCATGATAGACCGGTGAAATGGAAGCGCGAAAAGGCACGGGCGGCGCGGAGAAACAGAAGAAGATCGAGGGAGGAATACTAAGCTCCTAGACGGATTTTGGACGAAATTGGAAGGATGTGGGATGGAGTAGGATATCACGTGGCGTCGCGTGAAGAGTTTTAAGAGAGGCGAGGGAAAGGGTTCCGCGAGTAAATTGGTCGGATAAAGAGGAATAGCAAATGCGGTGAGGCCGACGGAGCGGGGGAATTGGATGAGGGGAGCAGGAGCGAGAAGAAAAAAAGCGACTCTAGAGGCGCTTTTCTCAGCGCCGTCTTCCAGTCAATTTTAGCACTAGCTTCTTCCAAAGAAAAGTTCTTTGCGAGGCGGAACCATCTGGCATATACTGCTCAATTTGCTCGCTCTTAACAGGAGCCATACATACGAGCTACTTGAGGATGGGACTAAACAAAGACTCGAGATGAGATTGGTTTACGCTTCGAGACATCCTCCTTTTAGATGTGGAACTTCGAAGGAGATATAGATGTATGTAAATATTCGTCTTTATGTGATATGATAATTTTATGTAAAAAATATGTGGTGATATGAACCGTTAATAAAAATATTTTGTACATAAAAATAATCAAAAGAATTAAATTTTCTACTGTGAACCTAATGAACCCATGAAAGAAATTATTCTGGCCATATATATAATATATTTATTCAGACATGGGCTACTCGCCTATGCGTATAAATGTGTACGAATAATATAAATATACATATTCATCAATGTACATCCATTTGTAAATTAAAACAACAATTGTCGAGATAAAATATGTATAAACATTGAAGCACGGTTATTAATCATAGGACCTGTCTTAAACCTAATACTCGGATATTACAGACAGACCATCGGCGAAATCATTTGAATCGGGGAAGGATTTCATCTCAATGAGCAATGCACGAGCAAAACGAAGCGGCAAATTAAAAAAAAATAAACACCGGGGCACGCCGCGCTTTTCTCTCTTTCCCGTCCCGCTCGACGAATGAACTCCGACGCCCGTTAGCTGCGAACGCACGAAATGGCACCGCGATCTCCGCTTCGACACCGAATTCCGACGCCCATTCCTCGCAATCGAACCAACTACTCGGAGAGAGCAGCGTGCGATAACCCGAGAAAAAGGAGTCGGCAGGGGCGGTCGCGGGAGAAGTGGAATGGTAGGGAGAAAAGGGAAAGAAAACGAGGAGCGTGGGCGGATGAAAAAGGATAAAGAAGAGCGGGAAATAAAAACTGGGATGTGAGAGAGGGAATGTGGAGAGGGCAGAATGAAAGAGGGAGAGAGAGAGAGGAGGGGTGGGACTTTCATATAGCGGGTTGATGGCGTAGGGTGTTCCGTGGGAAGGTCGACCCCAAAGAGTAAGAGGAGGCGGAGGTTGTGAAGGAGCGAGGTCAAAGAACTGTCGTTTGGGGGTGGCTCGGGCTGCGGAGGGCGGGACGTAAAAATTGTGAGGGGGTTGAAGGGATGAGGAGGGAAAGAACCGAGGGGTTAAAAGCGGGAACTGCCCTTTTCGCATTAAGGGGTGGGGGGGGGGGGTTGAGTTTATGGAAAGGATGTTTGGTAGAACGAGGATGGGGCGAGAATGGTGATGGGTCGGGGGTAGCGACGGGAAGGGATGAAGCGGGAACGGGAATGGGAAAGCGAAGAGAGACATGACACGGACTTATGAATGTCTGACGTCATTTCAGGAGCGTGGCTGATCTCTCATGATCAAAGTCCTTTAATAGAGATCGCAGGAGAGGAGTGCAGAAATCCTGACTAATAAAACGCATAATCTACAAGGATGCGGAATCGTCCGGAGAGGGGTGAGGAATTAGAAGTCACGAAACCGGCGGAAAAACTTTGGCGATCGATGGTTCTTGATCCCGGGTCATTGGTTCGCATCCTTCTTTTGTAATTTCGGTAATATCGGAAACGGGTTTGTCCTTAATGACCGAAGAAACAGTAATTAATTTAATCTCTTAAGTCTAATGATTAATTTTCTTCGTTAAAGGTCCTTGGTAAATGGAATTTATAGTCAAAGGCTATTACCTGTTAATTTTTTTTAGATTATTTCCATCAAATAAAACATTAAAGAGTTTAATTCTGTGCTTAAAATGTTTTTTTTTTTAGAATTATCATCCAGCTGTATTAGCGGAACTAGTAATGCACATTTTGTTCTTGGGAAATTTTTATTATTTCGAGAATAATGAAAAACTCAATATTCGAAAAATTATTTCACAAAACTATTGGAATATCTCTTAATTTATTCACGGTATTTACTAAGTAAATGACATGCACAAAATTATGATCATAAGGAGTTTAATACTTGTACGAGCTTCCAAAATCCATAGAAATATAAAAAATAGAGATTCAAAAAAATCAATTTTAAGAAAGCTCATAAAGACATGAAATAAAAGCAGATATCGAAGAATATCGCCAATTACCAGAAATTCTATATTTGTAACAGTCTTCTAAAAATCAAATACGCCGAGCTAAAGTGATTGTGTTGAAAATACAAAAACTAATAACATCCAAAAGCCAACAGCTTCCGAATATAGGGAAACATATATTAGTAGGTGAAGTAACTAATGTCTATTACTCCATCACTCCAATATATAACAGGAGTGGCCATACCTACTTGCCTTCGAAGCCGAATACGATGATTTTCATAAGTTCGAGAGCCGCCTGGCACATTCTGCGCTCCTAAATTTACGAACAGTAAAACAACCTGTATTCGAAGCAATTCGGATATAATTCATATCCATTAGGCAGCACAAACACGTCTCGAGTCACACTACGACATTGTGTCCTGTACAGAAAAACGTTGACACGCCTCTGCTTGGAAATTTAAAAGAGCCGCATACTAGGATAAAAGAGCCGCATACTAGTATAAAAGAGCCGCATACTAGGATAAAAGAGCCGCGGTTTGGCCACGTCTGATATATAACGTGAATTATCTATAATGATAATTTTCCCTTTTCCAAAAGTTCGTCTTATAGAGATTCCACCGCGTTTGCAATCCATTAGGGATATCTCACCGGCAATTATTAACGCGTAATAAAGAACATATAATCCTAATCCACACCTAATAAAACCCTCGTATAAATATTTCGGGAAGAGGGGGAGGATATAAAACCCCATAACGCCCATTTTCGTCCCCATCCTGCCCACGGAATCAAACTTTATTGCTCGCACTTGACCATGAAAAGGCGATCTCAAGCTCACGGTACTGAGGCATTTCAGTTACACCTCGGAGAACAAGAATGGATAGGAAATAAGGGAGATAGGGAAAGAGAGACGACCCAATAGTATTTCTCCTCCTCATCCTTGGAAACACCCAAAGTGCCTCTTCTTTGCCTTCCCTATATCCTCCACGAGAGAGAGAGAAGAGATGTCCGCTTAAAACGCCTCCCGACCCGCTTTTTATTGCGAGGGCTACGCACGCACGGGGACTTACGGAGCCCTTATCGTCAACGAAATGATCGTGACCCAACACATGCGCCGAGCCGATACAGTATTGCGTGTGCGTGCGCGTGGTACGTTCTCCAAGAGAGAGAGAGAGAAAGGACGAGAGGGTGGCGGAAAAGTAGTAAAATTGATAGATACCGCCAAAATAAAACGGAGCGCCGAAAGGCCGCCTGGCCAAAAACAACCGTTCTCTATTACGATCGCAAAAAATTTCGACCTGTCTTTTTTTGTATCGAGAGGAGGGGAAGTGGGAGGGAGTGAGAGAGGGGAGTGGGAGGGAGTGAGAGAGGGGAGTGGGAGGGAGTGAGAGAGGGGAGTGGGAGGGAGTGAGAGAGGGGAGTGGGAGGGAGGGAGAGAGGGGAGTGGGAGGGAGGGAGAGAGGGGAGTGGGAGAGAGGTGCGAGCATCCTCCGAAACGGAACGTGAGAGTGGGAAGGAGGAAGAGGGAGTCGTAGTTTCTTTGAGCATCACGAGCCTTTTCCGTTACCTTTTTACTGTTACGATCCACGAAAGTAAAAGTCTTCCCTCTCCCCCCTCCTCTCTCTCTCGCTCGGCGAGCGGTGGAATTATTACGGGAAAAACTGACCAAGGTTTCCATGCCGGAGTTTTTTTTTTTTTATTAGCCGAATCGTGTTCTTCTTCTTTTTTGTTTTGGAAAGCGACTGATGCTCCGAAAAAAATTTCAAGTTCAACGACCTCGGAGCGCGTTACCGCGGACGTACGGTACAAAAAGGATGACGACGACGATAAATTCAAGGTTGGAGTAGAGCTAGCGTTTTAATTGGTCGGTTTTGCTCGTTGTTCATCGCTTAAATCCACATCGAATAGCGGAAGCACCTCAATTAAAGGAAATGCACGAAAAATTGGGAACCCTCCGTACGTGTGATTAACGCGCACAGCAATCGTCCATATATACATTCATTTTCAAGAAATACCTTCAAACGTCGCCTGTTAGTGACTTAGGAAAGAAAAAATCCGAATTTATTTGCTGATGGATTCGACTTGAAAAACTACAATTTAATTTTTCCTACAACACTCAGCAGAGTCATTTGGTCGATTTACTATACGGATGACTTCTCCACCATTGTACTATGCCGAATTTATGGAAGAAGGGCATCCCGTTTCTCCGAATTTTTAAATTACAATTTTTGGGCAAGCGTAAGTGTATAGAGCTTCGATATAATGGTGAGGGGCGTTAAACAGAAACTAATTAAACCGTTTCCGCCGTATACCGGCAGACTTGAGCCTCACGTGATTTCAGAGCTCACGGATTATCTTCGTTTCCGAAAAAAATTATCAGCGAGTCGTGAAACAATGCTGTTGATTTAGTTTTGATTGTCCTGGAAGTAGATTCGATAGGGAATAAAAAAAAATTCCCGAAAGACTTGGAGTAGGATTACTTGACGCCTCGCTACCGATTATTTTCCATGGACCTCGCAGCGTTTTTGACGAGGTTAATGACCTTCAGTTCAAACGGCTCGCTGTGCCCGTCGTCTCAGAATCCCATTAGTAAACATTGCCAAAACGAGTTAATGATGATTGCTCTAAAGGTGCATCCACACCGAAAGAAACTGACGTAGACTTGTGTTACCAGTTGGAAACTTGAAGCTGATAACATTTCAAGTTGTCCACATCAACCTGACAATTTCTCGACAAAACTTGTCAATATATGCCGCTAAAAAAATTCTTGACCCCAACGGGGTTACCAACAGCAGCTGAGATGAGAATGTTGTCCTCGTTGCCGCAGCACGTGTTCGCCCTAATTTACGAAGTAGATCTATACATGGCATGGCAATGTGGTATCAGATTTCACGAAAGATGATTTTGATCCCTTAACCCAGAGGTCCCCAAACTACGGCCCGCGGGCCACATCCGGCCCGCGCAGTGATTTGATTCGGCCCACCTTATCAGCAAGAGTATTTATTAGATATCATTTATAGTATCTAAACGATATTTTCCGAGTGCTTGGGTGAAATCTACTTTTAATATAAGCGAATTACACATTACATAATCATAAAAAAATTCTCAAAACTTGCTCTTTGAGATTTTTACACGGCCCGATCAGTCATTTGAAATGCCGTATGTGGCCCGCACAGTGGATCATGAAGCCTCATGTGGCCCTTTCAGTAAAAAGTTTGGTGACCCCTGCCTTAACCGAAGATGCTAGAAGTGATGGGAGGTTTAAAAATTTTATGAGAATGGCAAGTACTGATTTTGAAAACTTGGTGCAACTGCTACGCTTCATAGTTTGTAAGGACATGAATCTTTGACGGGACGTGCAAGTGAAAGAACGACTGACTATTACTATGACATTTCTAACAAATGGAGTCTTTTACCAGCCTTATGTATATGTTTAAAGCATCTAGGCATTGCATTTCAAACATTGTTCGAGAAGTCTGCGAAGCTTTGACTTCTGTATAGAATGATCAAATTAAGACTATTAAAAGCGAACCATTTATTTTGGGATCCTTTAACTTTTTTCCGTTCTCTGAAGAACTTGCCAGCAATATTTTTAAATTTCCGTTAAACCTCTAGTATATCAACATTTACAGAATTAGAAATATCAGTTATTACATCACGCTTTCCATAATCTGTATGTTTAGGGTTTCATAGCATCTTTTCAATAATAATTAAATCTTCATTATGCAAAACAATTCCAAGAACAGCTAGCAACTAACTGGCAATGACCGAACACAAAGCAAGCAAACACCGGGCTACCTATAAATAGTTTTGGTTGCTGTTTCTTGAACAGAATTGGCAACACGTCCATCCACATTTCATTTGCTCGATCTTGTCGTCGACACAAGTTAATAATTTCTATTTGATCTTTACTCTTAAAAATGGCAACATGCCTTTCTGCCGGAGATACCAGTCGTCGACACGCTAAGTTACTAACTTGTTTCGAATGAAAATTTAACCACTGTCGGCTAAAAGTCATCGACATGTCGCAGACTTAGATATTGATCCGCCATGGGGAATAATTGAACGGAAGGCATTCGGGAACCGACTTTTGCAGGTTCCGAAAATTTCGGCGAAATGTTTTCAGGTTTTTGCTAAGCGTGACGAGGATGGCGTTCATATAATTCCTTTTCGGTCGTTAACTTGTAGTGATAACATAATCGGGAAGCATAGCGCGTCGATGTCACAATGCTGCTTCGAAAGGGACCAATGTTTCGACTAGAAGCGCAAAAGGAATGTGCGAAAGATACTTTGTAACAACGAGCGCACGTTTTGAATGGCTACATACGTCTTACATGGACTCCACTTATGGGATGGTTTCGAAAGAGGCAAGGAACAAAATTTCTGAAAACTAATAGCATAAAAACACCACTTAGCGCGTGGAAATTTCGTCTTTATGTGGTCCAAAGCGATACGATGAAAAGAGGAAAGCACAAACTTTTTTATTTATTTATTACGCGGAAGAGGGCGGTAGGAAAGTCATTATAACGAGTCGATTGGACGTTGCACCCCTTTGATATGAAAATAAATCTCGTGCTTTAACACGAACATGATGCTTTAAAATGAATAATTCATTATGCCATGATAAATCGTTACGATTTCAGCCTTTGCTTGAAAAACTTGAAATTGTCAAAAGATCCTAGGAACTACAGGCAGAGCGCCAGTCGCCTTTAATTAACACGTAAACTATAGTATATGTGATTTCGTAAAAAACCACAAAAGCATGGCTCCGAATAGTTGGCCTCAAATACCTCCAAAATATGAATTATACAAATCACATTTCTTCTACATCCTTTTCCAGACGGAATCATCTCAATAAATTATCAGAATAGTAATTACGAAAAATCGACGGGATGAGAGGTACGCCCGATGAATAAAAATAAACAGTAACATAATTATTCTTTGACTCGAGCTTAATTAGAGTGATTAATGAAATAACCGCTTCTCGCGGGCCCGGTCAAACACGTAGCGAATGACCGCACGAACAGGAAGCAGTTTATCATTTATGGCCACGCCGCGCAAAACTCAGGCAAACCCGAAAGATACGTCATTATCATTTGGAAAACTGTCCAGCCTTCCTCGATCGATCATTATAAAATCACATCATAGCTTACGACTATTTCTTTTGAATTCTAAGCGAGCAATGCTAGGAAACGGAAAAAGCTCAATAACCTTCGGCGGAAAGAAAACAAAAAGCGAACGCGCGCGCACACACCCCGGAACAAACGCGTGTATACAATGGAGGCGTGGGTGTTAACGGGCGAAAAGTGAGGAAATTCTGGCAAACAATGGACCCAACGGAGTACTCCTCCACTAAGGAAAAAGAGATACGCCTATTGAGTAAAGGTATGCATGACTTTTTCGGTACGCGACTGAAGGTAGGACAGATTTAGTTCCTGCGATCCAAATGGTAAAAAAGAGAAGGAATGAGAGAGGGGTGGGAATTTAATGAGGGAATGGGCATAGAAGAGGAGGAGGAATGAAGTGGGATGTTCAGAGTTGGTGTAATAGAGGTTCTGGTTAGGATGGGTATGAGGTGGGAGGGTGGAGGAGGGGGAGGGGTAACGGTATATTTCGGAGATTTTAAATGCGCATGTGGAAAGGGGAGAGGTAGGATATTGATCGCGATGAGGGGAGGATGGGGAGAGGGAAGGATGGGTACATAGGAGGGAAGTTGGGAGGTCGAAGTGAGGGATAGGGAAGATTGTAGGAGTAGTGAAGCAGGGATAGGAGAGAAGAGGCGAGGGAGAGGGCGGGATGGGACGGTTCACAGGGACCGACTTTTTAGGGTTTCGAGGGGAGGGGAGGAGGAACGGGAGGAGCTGAAGGAGAGGGGAGACGGGAACGGTAGGGAGTGCTGGTTGAGTGGGCGGAGGTCGGAAAAGACAGAGGCGGGAAAATTTGGGAATATTGATGGCGAAAGGAGGCATGGGGGAAGAAGGATTCGTGGATTGTAATGTTACTGTTTGGGGAAGGTCACTGACCTGCAATGCTCCATCCCAAAGGGCCGCCGTCTTCTATTCCTTCCCCCTTCACACACACTTTACGTGGCCCCCATGGCCTTCTAACCTCTCCTCTCTCTTCTTTCCCTTCCTCTTCCAATAGACCGAAATCTTTCGCTCTCCTCCCCAGTCCTACTCCTATCCTAAACCGCTCCGCCTCCAATCCTTCAACTCTGAACCAAAGGCTTTTGCCTCGGCAATATCGTACGGTAAAATGCCGTTCCACAATCCCCTCAAAGGTACCGACCGAGGTAAATGGGATTTTAACAGACGGCAGTTGCATAAGCGCACATGGAAAAAGGCTAATATGACCATATTTTGACAAGAGTGGATGGTGGAAGTTGGACGAGTGATTTAGTCCAACCGGTCCCCGACCTTCTCCCAAGACCCTCGGATCCGATTCCTGTCGGGAGAACACTGTTACTCGGAAGTTGAATAATCCCCTCAACCCCAACTCGATTTGTTAATCCAATAAATCCCTATTCAGTTATAGAGGGACGTTTATCAGGATATTTGGGATGAAACTCCTGACGATTCATAATTTACAAATTCTCGACAGCGGTCCTCGCAAACTTAACGTGCAATGAGGCGTTATAGATGCGCAACGCGGAGTGATATTAACAGATTAAAACTGTGAACTAACTGAATAGGCGAGAGGTTCCCAAACTGGGTGGCGCAGCTGATAGGGGTGCCGCGAAGAACTTTGTTAAATAAGTACATGATTTGGAAACGTTGATAGTTCTCAGGGCAAAAAGCTTTCTTCAAATAAGTTGAAATAATCTAGGACCAAGAAATGAATGCATCGTGTATAAATTTAAAACACAGTTTCAAGAGAGCGGTGCCGCGAAATTCTGTTTTCTTCGAAAGCGTGCCATTATGTTAATAAATTAGATGAAATAGCTCGTTTAAGACGGCCTTTGCAATCAAACAAACGGTTGAGATATTGATTGTCTTATGGTAGATTTAAATCATCCTCTGGAGTCGAACCCGAGACCTTTTTGAAATATTTTTTATGCCATTCGCTTCTGGTACGTGATCGTAGCAATCCTACCAAATTTGGTTGCGTGGAATAAGTATTAAATGTAAGGCACTTTCAATTTTTGGTCCTTTTCTCTTTTTCTCTCACAAATCCTCCTCCCTCCCATTCTCCCTCCCTCTCCCCTCTCTCTTTCTCAGGAAAAATATATTTCCTAGTCTCAATCTCGCCCTTATATAGAAAGAACATTATCTATCTATCTCTCCCTCAACCTTTTTTACTGTCTCCCTCCATCTCCCTCTGTCTACTCTCTCACTCCCTCTCTCTTCCACTGTCTCTCTTATTTTTTCCTCTCTTTCTCCTCTCTCACCTATTAAAACATTCAAAGCTCGCTTTCCTTACGCATATAGTAGAAGGGTTGAGACGACAATACAATCTCGAGGTTTAACAATGACAGGGTCAGCAAGGTAACATATCGATAAAATGTTTAAATTTTTCCAATAAACATGATTTAAACGTATAAATTGAGCGATTTTGTATCGTAGGCAAAATATGACGATAAGAATAAGAAACGTTATTTATTTTTCTTAAAACGGTTTAGGTTGGAAGATCGTAGGTCAATTATTTCTAATTTTAATTTGCAAAAGAGTAAAGCCTTTACGTCGAAAAATCGATTTTTACGTGTTATCTTATGGGAAATTGAAATCACCCTCTGGAGTCGAACCGAGGACCTTTTTGGAATTTCTTTATGTCATTCGCGACTGGTACGTGATCAATCCAATTCTACCAAATTTGGTTGAACTGGCTGAAGAAACAACTGAGATACTGAGCGTTATGGACATAATGACCAAGTGAATTAGCATTTTATTATTTTCTCCATACGTAGTATAGGGGAAAGTATTGTACTCATGAAAAAAATCGACTTCGAGATTTCAACGGAAATACACGTTTTGAGGTCCCCTGAACACGTTTTGACCATTTTCTCGATGTCTGTGTGTGTGATAGCTTTTTGTGGGTGCTCGAACTCAAAAACTATAAATCAGGTCATCGCGAAATTATTATATTTAACATTTTTACAAATATCACAAGAACTGATTAGTTTTTGGTAAAAATCGGTCAACCGGAAGTGTGTGTTTACTCTTGTCACTTACCCGCTATTTTGAAATATTTGCTTTAATATTTGATAAATGTAAAAATGTATTGGAATAAAAGTTGTAGGAAATTTAATTTTCTACAACCTTCGATTGAAACATTTCCCCATATAATGCATTGTTTAAGAGATATCTTATATTTTAGCTGCCACCACCACGCCACCTACCGACGACTATTGTTAACAATTGACGCTTAGTTACGTCTTAGTAACACTCCTTTTTCTTTTCTTAATTGTTGGAGCTTTATGGCTATATCCAATATTGAGTTTATTTCTGTTCTTTGTAAAGCCTAAAATTTTCTCGCAGTTTCTTAAAATATTGATTATTATGTAACCTATTTGGAATTTTTAGAAATATTACAGATATGGAGAAGGTCATGTGGTAGCCACATCAGATTTTAGTAACTAGAAGATTGAGTGAATTAGTTAAATAATGTTGACAAAGGCCTTTAAAGATTGAAGCGGAGCATCAGTGAAAAACTACGCAAAATGACTAACACAAAAGCAATTATACAAATAAAATTTAAAGGGAAATAACGTCGCATTCAATCTCGCTCCAATGGGAGAGAGGATATATTCGCCACCCCTATACTCAGCGAGGAAATCTGTATCTACTCGACATTCTACGAAATCCCTTTCCACTTCACCTCTAGTCTCTTAATCCGGAGTAAATTAAACAAGGGCGCTGCCTCCGACGGACCGCATAGAATACTAACAAGCGAAGGGACGCGATACGATGGGAGATGGGGCGTAATCCGCGTAGATATTTTTCTGCCCGCGACCTCGGCGTCGGGTTCGCTACAAAACCCTTCGCTCTGCTCTGCTCCAAGGGATGTTTTCGTATGACGTTTGAAGACTAGCGATGCTGACCAATCATCGTTTCGAATAATCGATTTTTCGGTGCCAGAGACTGCACTACGAGGGAGGTTGAGGGAGAGAGCGGGGGAGAGAGAAAGCGAGAGAGAGATAGAGAGAGAGATAGAGAGAGATGGAGAGAGAGAGAGAGAGAGGAATAGGGTTCCCACGAGTGCCCTCGCAAAAGAGCAGCAAAACAGAAGGGATGTTTAGGGTTTTCCACGCTGCTCCAGAAATTGAAGGCTATCGTATTTTTTTTTTCCTGGCGGACCACAAATCCTCACTCCTTCACTTCTCTCGCATTTTCTCTCTTCCTTTATACTTTCTACTCCCTCTCATTCCATTTCTATCTCCTTTTCTGTCTTCAACCATCCCCTTTCTAGAAAGTTTTCTTAAAAGAAAAAAAAACATGCGAATGTGATCACTCTGTCTGTCCGTCTGTGAACCTTTTTGTTTTAAGAGATATCTGTAGAATTCTTTTTGAATTAGATAGCTCTTATAAATCTATGAATTTTCCACCGGACGGATTTTTTCCCGATAACTCACAGATTTTTCTCTAGGTGGCTTCAAATTCGGAAAATTCAAAATTTTGAAATGATATTGTAGCTACTGAAGCTAGAGCAGTGAGGTTTTAACGGATGGGAAGGTCTAGCAAGGATCTACATTCCAACGGTGCGGGCTGCCCCCTCCCGAAAGGCAGAGGCAAACCAGAACCTGAAAATTTTTAAAAAAAATGTACTTCCACCTCTTGATATAGCAAGGGTATCTCAGTGGGATGGATCCAGAAACTTCCCAAAGGGGTGGACGATTGCCTCTCTACCCTCTTGAATCCGCCTCTGCCGACGACCCTATGTTTTGAAAATCTCGACCCATATCAGAATCTTTCTTTCCCTTGCGATAGAGACTTAATCCTCTGTGTAGAAACAAGGAATTTCGCGCGGAATGAATTTAAAAATGTACCCTGTGTAGGGCAATGTGATCGTCCAAGGAGGAAGGGGGCGATCACCCTCATCGCTCCCTCCCCTTGGAATCGCCACTCGTTTATCACTTGTTACTTCTAACTGCCCTTTCCCTTCTCGCCCTTCTCTCCATTTACACTTCATCCTTATTTTTCATCACTTTTCAATTATTTCTTATTATCGTCTCTATATTCCATGTATTTCTTCTTTCTCTTCCCTTTTTAGCCTACTTTTCAGAATGGAAATAGGCTTATAGTTTCGTCCTTGTGTCTGTCTGTCCCCCACATTAACTTTTGAACCAATAAACTGATTTTCATGACACTTAGTGGAAATCTCTTGCTACTTGAGTCGAGCTCCGGAGGATAGATTTTGTTGCGAAAATTAAAGTCCCGGGTTCGATTCCAGGAACTATCCTTCCCATTTGATTTACACGGGAAATCTGAAATCCATCGTGCAGGGTAATTTTCTCTTGCACATTAAAATATCTTATAATTGTAATATCGGAGCGCGAATTGTACTATTCTCTGAGGAAAGGAATAGATATTTTGATTTTTATCATAGAATGTTGCTTATACATCGTATTTATTAGAATTTCGCCTAAATACTGTCATTTTTGCAGTTTTTATCACTCATTACGAGAGTTTTGCCATAGCAACAATTATTGCTGGACTAGGATTCGGTATAGTCTAATACATATACGCGTATGATCAATTGAATATTCCGTTCGAATGTATTTGTAATATTTTATAAAGCTAAATTATGAAATTTGGGAGCATAAAAAGCAACATATCCGCGGTGATTTTAAAACTATTAAAGCCAATATAAGTATTAAATAAATGATTAAATGGAAAGTAGGAATCATAAGTTTCGTTGGATAACCTTGTTTTTTTCTTTCTCCATTCTTTCTCATCCGTCTCTGATCATTCTATTCGATTTATCCTTTACATTTCCCATATACAGCTGCTTCTTCTCTCTATTCTCCTATGCAGGGGCGGGCCGAGGGAAATTGGCACCTCGGGCGAGATAGCACTCCAGCGCCTTCGTCCGTAAATGTTTGCAGAGATATTTACAAAGTACATGTTAATTTATTCATCGTTCTGTAAAAATTATTGACAATGAAAACATAAAATGAATGCCATTATGATTCCAGCCTGTTCCGCGATATAAATCGGTATACAATATTTATTCATTTGCAAATAATGGATAGATAGATGGTCGGGTTAGCGCCCCCAATACTTTGGCGCACCGGGCAGCCGCCCGTGCCTCTGACCGGCCCTGCTCCTATGATCTCCCTCTTTATCTCCCTCTCTCCCTAACACAGTTCGTTTGCGTTTTTTCCTGCACGTCTGGTGTCAAGAGAGAGAGAGAGAGAGAGAGAGAGAGAGGAGGAGTACGATGAGGAGGATCGAAATGTCAACACGCGGTCGCTAATTGCGAAAACGCCCCGAAAACACGAACGCGATGCGACATACACGCGCGCGCGCACGTGGAATCACGTCGAATCGAACCCGAAGCGGGATGAATAGGAATGTCACGGAATCATTTTCACGTCGGAATTAAATCTGGAGGAAGGAGTGGGAAGGGGGTGAGAGGGAGGGTATTGGGAGAGGGGGGAGAGGATTGGAAGAGGGAGGGCAAGGAGTTGGAAGTTGGAGGAGAGGAATTGGAAGCGATAGAGTCGGCAGAAGGAAATATTTCCTTGGACTACATACGTAACCTCCGGCGTAAAATAAGAAAAACGGTTATTCCAAGAATGATATATTTCTTTTTTATGATGAAAGCAAAATAATTATTTCTTTCGATACAACGTTTTTTGGTATTTATTTTAATCGTTATTTATGTTATTCGTTATTTCAATTTTTGGATGAAAGACAAAAATATCGCGAAAAAATACGGAATGTTTTCGTCTTGTTTCCCATTTTTAATTGAAAAATTCCACGACGGACATATGGAGGAAGATGTAGTTCATCTTGAACGATTTTAAAATCTTTCCAATCATTCCTCTTTATCAGTATTTAATTTTTTAAATCCACTAACGCCGTGTGGAAATCAATTATTAAATGTGAATTAGATTTCTTAAATCATAATAATTCGATTAAAGAAATGTTGAAGAAGGATAGTTAATAAAAGGGCCAAAGAGAGAAATAGTAAAGAATTCGTTAATTTATCATAAAATCGCGCATTCGCGTCCTTCCAATTTTCCAAATGGCAAAACCGTGAATGAAGACGAAGTGTAACAATGAGCGATGAGAAACGAGATCATCGGATAATCGTCTTTATCCGGACGGAATTGTAAGGTTTTTTAAACCCACCGTAAAATGTTATAGAACAAAAAACCCTGACGGTATTAAAAACACCGAATTAATTCTTTCCGAAAGTAAAAACTCTAAGTGGACGGAACGAAATGACGAAAGAACGGAGAGAAAGAGGGAGATGGGAGAAGGGAGCGGAATGAAAAAGTGAGAGGGAAAGAATGATCGATAAAGGTCGACGGCGGAGACAAAGGGAGAGAGAGTGAAAGAGGGAGAAAGAGCGGGAGGTGGAGGAGGCGGAATTCCGCGTCGCGTCACCGTCTGCGGAGTGGAACATCATTAATCAATCATTCTATCCAAAATCTTCCCTTCTCCTCGTCCCTCCTCTCTCGCGCACACACGCAGTACGGCACAGGTCCTCCCTCTACTCTCCCAACTCCTCAAACTCCCACTCCAGCCATAACCAAACTCCCCAAAGAGAGGTGGACCAGGAATATTTTCCAACAGCTCGTAACCACCCCCTCACCAAAACCCCTTAACGCTCATCCCCAGCTATAGAAAAAAAGAACATCATCCCCGGGCGAGTCGAAAGAGGATGTTGCACATACCTTTCCGGCGAAAGGGATTGGGTGAGGGGAGTTGTGTGTGTGTGTGAACAAGAGAGAGAGGAAGAGAACGGGATGGTATGAGAGAGAAAGAGGGTTTAGGATGGAGTAAGTTTGAGACAGAGAGAGAGAGAGAGGCGATAGGGGGTTTAAAGGAGGGGGGAGAGATGGAATGAGGATGACAGGTTAGAATGAGGGAGTTGAGATAGACGGTTATCCTTATAAGAGGTTATGACTGTGAAGATCCATCCGTTCCATTTCATCTGGTAAAGGGGAAGAGGGGGAGAAGGGCGAGGGAGTTATTAGATGCTGGAGAGATGAGATATCGCCCTGAGAGGAGATCTGTGCGTTTGTGTGTGATCTTCCATAACGATTCGTTTAGCAAAGTACCGAGCGTGTTTTTCCGTTAAAAATGTCGAACTGTGGGATGCCATTCCGTCTTTATGAATGGCGTCATCTTTGTGACACGATGTCGCTCATCGATTGACCCTAGCTGGGCTACAAATGAACTTTTTCCCACAAAATTAAATCTACTAGATGAATACGTGTCGACCGTTAATCATCAGTTACACCAAGATCCGCTAAAAAAAATCAGGAAGGAATTTTAAGTAATGGCTCTCAAAACCTTACTTATCATACCTGTATGGCAAATAACTGAGTGAATAGTCTTAGTCGACAAAAAATTACACAAAATTGATAATTAATGAGGAATTACTTCTGCAACTTCCGCTCCTTTATCACAATGGCACAAAAACTAAATGAGCTCGAATGTTCGCCCTGCTTCGCGTACTTTCTCTAATAAATTAGCATTCGTTTACTGTTAAAATGTCTCCATGCGGGCGAAAATTAAGACGACCATTAACGGTAACGGTTGTGCCGCAGAGGATCGTCGTTTAATCGATAATAGTCGACGAGAGGGAGATCGACCTATCGTTCTGAAAACCTCCCTCTCGAATCAATCCTTCCGATTTCAGCACCTCTCTCGTGATATTCCACCCAGGTTCTCTTTCTCCTCCCCATGCACGCGCGCTCATACAAGCACGCTGGATCACGCACCGACATTTGTCATTTTTACTCTTTTTTATCGCGAAGAGGCGAGAGAGGAGGAGAGTGGGGTCTTTGACCGCTTATCTCGCGCCTTTTGTTTTCTTCCTTTCCTCCCGTCCCACGCTGTAAGCGACGTCGCCACCATCTTTCTCTCTCTCTCTCACTTGCTCTCCCTCTCAACCACCCAGACGCCCTTCCGCTTCCGTCTTCAGCTGAGGCGAACACCCATGGCGAACGTCGGACTATTAGTGCAAAGGGCAAAGAATGAGAAGAATATCTTTAATCAGGGCGGTGAGTAGAAGGGGAAATTGCTTTTTTACCGTTTTTTCCCTCCATTTCGCTTTCATTCGCAGCTCACCTAATACAATACCGCGGACGTGCATGGCAACGCATCACGCATAGCAACATTGACGTGGACTCAAAGGTTGAGTGCGACAAATATAATAACGGATATACTTGGAGTATATGTGCGGTTCGTTCGTCATTTACGAATATGGGAAAAAACTAATTCCCGCTCTTATGGAATTTTGTTAGCCTGATAAAAGTAGAAATAACATTAAAGCATGCCACGCAAAATTTGCAAATATTCTGACGAATGTTTTCGAAATTTTCAGCACACGTAATAACAATTTTTTAAATATACACGTTAACGACAATTCATTAAATAGAATCATAGGAATATTTTTTGCTAAAATGTCTCGCGGATAAAAAAATAAGCAAACATTTGCAAGACGTACGCAAAGTGTTCTAAAAGAATTTGACATCTAAAACCGCCTTCTATTGCTTTGAGCGGGTATAAGAGAGAGATTTTGAATTAACTTTTGCATCCTCCTCGCTCTTCTGCCGATTTCCCGGTGACGTATTACTGGAGTCAATGACCGATAACTCGATTAATGAGCTCAAAAAACAATGCCGCGCCATATCTACCAAATCTTACTCATCGATGTCTTCTGTAAACACATGGTTCGAAGTTTGAAAGTATATGTTGATTCTGCTGTCGATTCTCTGCCTTTTAATTATTTCTTCATCTGTTAAATTCCTCCTTGACGAATGTATAGTAAGTATTGTTCCACGCTTATGTCTATGCGAGTAGTTCAGGTGTCTCATATATATATATATATATATATATATATATATATATATATATATATATGCATACACATACATATATATATATATATATATATATACATATATACAGTGTCGTAACTAGGGTATGGCGAAAGTGGCGCTTGCCATAGGCGCTGCTTGTAAAAGGCGCCAAACGTTCCCGCAAATATGCCAGAAGTTTATTCTTCCCATAAATAAGTATTAATTTAATACTCAAATATTAATATAATAAAAACGTTAATATTCTTTATGAAAACGTAGCAAAAATAAATTATACATACACACGGTCTTTCCTTAAAATTTTGCCATGGGCGCCATATCTCCCAGTTACGCCTCTGTGTGTGTGTGTGTGTGTGTGTATATATATATATATATATATATATATATATATATATATATATATATATATATATACACACACACACAGTCAAACTCGGATATAACGAGCGCCACGGGACCGTCTAGTTTTGCTCGTTATAGCCGTTAAACTTAATATCCGTGAAGGCAAAAGCATGCATGCGTATGGTGAAATAAGACATAAGAAGTAAAAGTGAATATATAAACAGAAAGTTTATTTAGTAAATTTATGGAAAAACATAAAAATGAGAATAAACTAGAAAATTTAAAATAAACATTTGTACATATAAAATTTACTCACAGCTGCATCCTTAATCACTCCCCTTTTTAGAAAAATAACTTTGAATGGTAGCCTGTTTCATAGATTTCACTTTTAAGTCTCTTAAGTTTTTTCTTATTACACTTATTGCACTAAAAACACCATCGGAAATGTCAATGTTTTCAAAAAAATCATTTAATGTTTCCACAGCATCCTGAGCTTGAGCTTCGACACATTCAACAATGTCTTCATCACTGTCTGCTGTGTTTTGTACTGTCTCTATTATTTCACTCTCCGTAGGAATTCCACTAGTAATCAAATCATCATCAACATGAACAAAATTGTCAATGTCATTTACATGGTCAAAATTCGCAATTCCATTTTCTTTAAGCCATTCTGACAGAGGTAGATCATCTTCATCAACGTTATGGTTATCAATCGAAAATTCTCCCGATATTAAACCAGACTTCCGAAAACAGTTTATGATCGTTGTAGGTGAAACATTGTCCCATGCATCTGTCATCAAATGAATTGTATCCAATACAGAGACGTTGCCATCTAAACCTCTTTCCCTCCTTTCAATCAACTGTAGAACAAAAAATCGCTTGAAATGGCCTTTAAAACTTTTAATTATCCCCATGTCCATTGGCTGCAAAATAGAAGTCGCATTTGTAGGCAAAAACACCAGTTTTACATTGGATAACTCCTGCATATGTGGGTGCGCAGGACAGTTATCGACAAGGAGTAAAATGTTTCTATTTTTCCTCCGTAACTCGTTGTTCCACTGACTTACATATTGCTGAAAAATATTGGAAGTCATCCATGCCTTTTTATTAGCTGCATATTCAACGGGAAGCTTCTTTACATTATTGAAGCAACGCGGCTTTTGTGACTTACCAATAACAAAAAGTTTTTTTTGTCATGTCATGTCATGTTTGCGCACATTAAAACTGTTAAACGATTCTTAGGTCTTTTGCCACCAACACATTTGTCACCTTTGAATTTAAACGTTGCATCAGGCATCATGTTGTAAAACAGTCCAGTTTCGTCGGCATTGTAGATGTCTTCTTCTCTGTAACCTTTTCGACACTCCTCCCAAACACTTTTCACCCATTCACTTGCCGTTTTTGAATCTGCTGACAGGGCCTCTCCACTGAATTTCGCATAAACAATGTTATGCCGATTTTTAAAACGATCGAGCCACCCATTATTGCATGTGAAGTTTTCATGTCCTAACTGTTTTGCAAATTTATCTGCCTGTACCTTTAAAATGGGGCCGTTGATGGGGAAACCAGCATTTCTCTGCGTCTTAAACCACCCCAGCAGTGCTTGATCAACAGTACCAAGTCACACTTCCTCATTTTCTTGTTCGTTGTTAGGTTGTTCTCTAGTGCAGATAAAATCGCTTCTTTGTTTTTCCATAAGGTTGAAACCGTAGACGACGATAAATTAAATTTTTTTACCAAGCGGACACTTACCAGCGGACACTTACCAAGTCTCCGACTTGGTAAGTGTCCGCTGAGCTTCCTTCAACACCTTGTTGCCACCCTCATCACTACATTTTCATTTCCTTAAGTCTATATATATATATATATATATATATATATATATATATATATATATATATACATTTATATATAAATAATATCGATGAGTGGAATATCGTAGAAATAACTAAATGGTAGCCGTAAAGTACAAAGAGGAACAAGAAAAAATGGAATATTAAATTAACAAACAACAACTAATCAAGTGTAGAAATATAACTTACAAACACCACAAAGTATAAAGAAGAAATCGCAAATTCACGTCTTTATAAGCGCGTGAGGCTTAACCTATAATTCAAAAACGATATTGTCAGATAGGCAGTGATTACAATCTAAAGAGAATAAAACCTATTGCGTATCAAGTCAACGCTAGATTATTAGCAGTTTTTCCTAAGAGCCTCGTAATAAAATTGGCAGTGAGCCGTGAGCGGGAATAATTTTGTTCAACCCACGCTATCCCTTAAAAAGAGGTCGCCATAATCACGTTCATGAGTATGCACACACACATAAATAAATTCAGTGTTACCTCGATATAGCGAGAATTTGTAAAATTCATAAAAATACTCGTTCTAAGGAGTATTGATTGATTGATTGATATGGTCTTTATTTGGGGCGAGATTGAGACTAAGAAGTCCCATCTTCCACCTAACCCTATATTCGTAATATCCGAAAATTGAATTCCCTAACGTTAAGAAATTGACGGTGACGGTGTTTTCGCTCACTAAGTATAATGGATTTCTCGTTATATGCCGTACTCGTTCTATCGAGGTAACAATGTAGTTGCATGGGATTTTATATAAAAGTTGAGCATTATCCTACGGCTTAGCGAGTAGAAAGATATGGTAGCCATAATCGTGTTAAATTTAACACGTATCAGAATAAAATGCGCTAGACCGCCTTGTAAATATTTTTAAACATTCGAGGCACCCATGAGTTCAAAAGCCGCATTTACAGCCGGGGACAGAAAATGCAGGCTGAGCTCCCCATCTCTTTACAAAAAATAAAACTCCGTGTTATTTAATCACCAGCCGACAACATCTTCCGACAGACTGCGGAACCTATTTTTTATCTCCGGGATGATAAAAAAAATCAATCATATCAAGCGCGCCATTACAGTTACCGCGCGGAATGAGACGGGAAGAATTTTTTTGTTATTATTTCGATGAGAAGACATTGATCTCTGCAATTTTTATCGTCCACCTCTCCTATCCGGCTATCTCCTTATGGCTTCCTCTCTCCCTCCATCTTCCCCCTTTCAATAAAACTGAGTGAAAACCCCTTTCATTCCCCGTCTCCCCCTTTCTCTCTACTCTCCATCGTTCCCTAGTGATAGAGAGATAGGAAGATATAGAATATTCCCCGTGCCTCTTGTATACGAGGGAGTTTTGCGAGGGAGAGAGAACCTTTCGGCGCCCGTTCAGGGCAAGAGCAGACTCCGGTGATTGATTGCCTGGTTTTGAGGAAATCACGAGTGGAGTGGGTGGAGGAAGGAGTGGGGTGGGGGAGGGAGGTAGTGAGGCTGAATATGACGTAATCAGACAGTGATGGAGAGGCGTGGGGAGGGACGAGGAAGAGGAGCTACGGGGTTTAAGAGAATGGAAAATCGGAGGAAGTAAGGATGGGAGAGAGAAAGAGAAAATTGGAAGATGGGCAGGGTTTCAGGGATGAAGAGGTAGGGAACGGAGAAAGAGATTGGAGGGAAATGGATTGGAGGGAAAGTGAATAGGATGGGGAAGAGATAGGATGAGAAATAGGACGGGAAAGAGAAAGGGTAGGAGGGAGGGAGAGAGTGGAAAGTGATAGAAGGGAGGTAAGAGAAAACTCGGATCTATCTTTCCCTTTTTTATTCGCCATTATTATCTCTTCCTCTCCAACTCCGATCTTTAATGGCTAAAACCATAGCCTTTTGCTTTCTGGATAATTACGTCCTTATATGATCACACGGTTCGCTGGAAATGGCACAGTGGAAAACGACGCGCGCCGGGTCCGTTGGCACCCTTTCTCGTTCGTTTTATTAGGGCGACCGCCCCGAGGTCCGACGACGTGTTTGGCTAGGTGAAACTGCTCTCGCAGCGTCGTAAATTTTAACAGGTAAAGAGTTTTCACGCCTGTATAATAAAAAAGAAAAAATTATGAGTCCGAATCATTCGAGCCAGAGGATCACGCGGCGTGACTCATCGGACGTGATTCTCGAGATTACCACGATGAATTATTTACTCGATCGAGTCAAAACTGTGCCCGGTCGTTTATTTTTGTCCGGTCTTTTCGTCTTAGCGTTCCGTTATTACGACGTTTCGCTTCGAACTTCGATGATATGATTACTACTATTCATAAGCGCGAAATCGCGCCATTTAAGCGTAAGACCGGTGGAAGCAATCCCAAACCTTTTTCAATCTACAGACGCCGAAGGACCCGATATGCGATGTCGATATCGATAAAAAAATGTGAAAAACGTGCGGCGGGCTCCGCCCAAATCTCACGAAACCGCGGGGCTTCCTTGTTCATAACTCGACGCATTAGCAAGGATAAAACTTGGGAGTGATGAATGAGGATCCTTTTCCTGATCAAACTGCGAAAATTGAAAGTCCTAATCTCCGACAGCCTTTTTGCGTTACGGCAAAAAATAACTAAATCCATTTTCGGAACGAAGACTTTCGTGGTTTAATTCATCTTCTCCGACATTTAGAGAATCTTTCGTAATGCTTTCGACACCATCGGTGCTATTTCGAAGCTTGGTCGGAGTGATCGCATTAATATGTTTTTTTATAGGTTTTTCACAACGCGCCGCAAGATATAAATGTAAAGGGCGCAGGAAAAATGCTGGTATAGAGATTCTTGCGGGAAGTTTTACATCGAGTTCTCCCACGCAACTTCTCATTTCCTTCCAACCCCTTTCGCGCGTTAATTACTCCAGCCTCTCAATTTCCTCTCATCCATTCTCACTATCGACAAAATCTATCATTCCACTCTTCCACCCTTTCCACCCGCCTTTAATCCATCTCCAAACTTCGAACCAACTTTGGTGTATTAGTGTGAGTAAATCCCTCTCTTCATCTCTTTGTGTCTGAACACACACCCAAGTAAAAACAGTTATAGTCGAAGAAGATAAAATTTCGATTTTATTTTCACCGCTTTCATTCACGATACAGTTTGAAAAGTTACTACAACAGTCAATCGTAAAAGACCTAACAATGACTCCGCGCATGAACACTGTCCTCCATTGTTGCAGCCGTTTCTCATTTCTAAAACGAAGTTTTCGCGACAAGACTGCTATGAGAAGTGATTAATATCCCGCGCTATCTTTTTGAAGGTGATTTGTATTAACCTTACGGAGTAAGCCCGCGAAAAATAAAGGGGCAAGTCGTACTTTTTCCCACGGAAAACGTCGTAAATCTAAACGCAATCGCAATATGGAATTTATAAGGGGCAGCCACCCCACGTTTGGCGACCAGATCATCCAATCGGTCACCGCTTTTATCTCGCGAACTTCGATTATTCCGGCCGTCAATTTACGCGCTTCCTCTTTTCACTTTCCGTCTCTCTTCCCCCTCTCTCCTTCTCACCCTCACCCTTCCACTCGCTTGGCATCGCCCTCCACCGCCAACGCCTCCCCACGTCTGCCACACCCCGCCTCACCCCGCTCCTCACCCCACTCCTCACCTGACGTAACTCGGACCGAACGGACCTCGGAAGAGGGAAGGGAGATCCCAAAATATCGACTGAGGCGGAAGGAGCGGGGGAGAGTGAGGGAGGGAGGGAAGGAGGGAGGGGGGAGCAGAAGAAAGCGGGGGAGAGAAAGGAAAAGATATGGAGAGGAGAAAGGAATAGGGGAGAGAAAAAGGGGAGACCGAAGAAGACTGACGAATAAAAGTAAGAAGAGGTAGAAAGAAAAGAAGTGGAAGATAGAAAAAAGGCAAGGGATGAGGAAAGGAAAGAGATTAACGGAGTTGGGAAGAGTGGGAGAAAAAAGATAAAAGCGACGAAGAGGACAGAAGATGGAAAGATTAGAAAATAAGAGAGAGGGGGGATGAGAAAAGTTGTACGAGGGATTTGAGAGAGTGTAAGAGAAAAGGGATCGCCTAGTCGAGCGTGAAAAAAATTGCCAAACCGATGGCGTGTGTGCTCTCCTTAAGATGAGATCCATTGGAAACAAATGAAGAACGAAATTTCGAAACAATTCGTTTTATGGATTTAAAAAAATAGAAAACGGATAGAGAAGGGATCTACGTTAGCGTGAATGGAAAAAAGGGAAAGTGGGTAAGCGCTAACACTGGCGGTCGTAAAATGTTTTATTAACGCGTATGAATAATCAGAGACACTTAGCGAGACAATCGGAGATTACTACCGGAGATGACCATACAGAAATGCTGCTTTAGGGGTACATATCCTCGAGAGTATCTGGAATAACGTATTAAAGGAGTCGTTTACGGCGGGATTATCTCCACCAATGTCCGCTCGAATCGCATGAAATTGTCTTCACATGATTAACATACGCGTTCAAACGTTGCTCGCGAAGATACAAAGGGCTCGTGGATTTCATACGACGATAGAAAAGTATTGATTAAGTACGAGTTGGCTCGTAATGTGACATTTAATATCGCTAACATCTGACGCACGAAGGGCGACGTCACTTTCGACGTTCGGTTGCAAATGGTCGAACGGGAAGCGATAATAACTGTATGACGGACATAATGCGTTATTGGTTTGATAAGGTCTAAAAATGTGCTTCGAATTATCGCGGCTATTTAGGGGTTTATTTTTTCTGCTATCTTTGTTTTCTATTTATGTGAGGGATGATAGAGGCAACCTATTATAGGAAACGCAAAAATTGCTTGGCATTATATGTGTATGAATATATATATATATATATATATATATATATATATATATATATATATATATATATATATACACACACACACACACACACACATACATATACATACATCCATAAACATGTACCTATACATGTATGTATTGGTATTTTTATCGCATTTTTTAAATGTACATATATTCACTTTGGTGTCTGTGTATGCGATAGAGAGCTGAAACTTAGATGGTAGATTTCTTTACTGCTACCATTTGTTTCTCTTTAGATTTGAGTTTTGAAAAATATAAAAGTCCGGATTGGGACCCAAATAAATTTTTTTTTAAATATCTCCAAAGGTGTAAAAGATGGAAAGCTCAAAATTTGAGTGTACATTTCCACACTGATGCCACTTATTCCTGAATAGTTTGAGTTAAGAAAATTTTACTGAGGCGGAAAGTGAAACATTCAAAATATTTGTATACAAAATTGATGGCGTTAATTGTAATTTTGGAAGTATCACTTATTCAAAAAAGTATATTTTTATGTAAAATGTTTATGTAGAATGATAATGCGCAATACGACGCTAACTTAGCTATTAAGCCTATCTCATTTAAACACTAACCTCACTTTCACGTGGAACCCCCCGTTATAAAACAAAAGAGGCTCCAGTGACCGACTATGTCAGAATAACCACATGAAAAATAAAAAAATGCGCTAACTTTATCCGTTTTCATGGATAACACTCTACTTGTTATTTATATATCACAAGTTTTCCAACACTTGGAGATATTTTTACGCACTCTATTTCGGAACCGTTTTAAAGGGGACTATTTTTCACGCAGCAACACTGGAAAAAAAAACATTACGCACATAGGGGGAGGGGAAAACAAAGTAAAACCGCTCGAAGGAAACTTTTCACGAAGCGACATTCTTTCCCCAGCTCCTCTTATACCTCCCTTATACCTCCTCTTGTAAGTTATCGAGGAAATCGTTTACAGCTGCCTTCCCCACATCCCTTCTCTCTCTCTCTCTCTCCCTCCATACCTTCTTCTTCCTCCGTCTTTCCTCCCAATGACTACACGTTGGAGAAAACGTGAGGGAGAGAAGCTTTTGCGAAATCCGATCGAGGCGTCCCTTGAAAATACCTCGACGACGTCCGTCCGGTAGGACGGTCCAACGATTTCTTTTGCCCGGTAAAAAAAAATCGAAAGATGATTGTTCCGTGATGGCAATCGAAAAAGAAAAAAGTGAGAATGCGACTAAATGAAAAGGGGAAGTGAGGACGAAACGATAAATTTCCATCTCCTTCTCTCGAAAATAGAAGGCAGTTCTTGTGTATGTGTATGTGTGTGCGCGTGTGTGTGTGTGCGTGAGAGGAGGAGAGAGAGAGAGAGGGATTCGAGGAAATATATGAAGACAAATAGCTCCTGGGAAGCCCAGCTCGTAAGGAAGGAAACGAAGGACAGCGGAAAATAGAGAGAGGGAGAAAGAGAGAAAGAGCGAAAAAAGAAAGAAAAAACGGACGAAAAAAGTAGAATGAGGAATTAATGGGTCAGGGAGAACGGACTAATTGAAGAGTGAGATTTTTAAAAAGCGATAAGCAGGAGTTATCTCTTCATTTCGCGAGCAATTCCAATTTGGCGGAGAGTTAACTCATGAAAGTCCAACGCGTTTGATTAAACATTTCCAACAGAAATTTTTTTAAATGTCGCAAAAAAAAGCGGAAGCAGGTGTGCGCTTAACTTTGGGACGTATAAAAAACCCTAATAGATTCGGGAGACAGAAAAAGTTAGTTCCTCGTAAAAATCATAGCCTTGCCAAAATGTGAAGAGGGCGATTATTCGCATGTAACATAAGCGGAGGCCTCTTTCGCAATCCTATAATAGTAAATAATCGAATAACGACGGTGGCGCCTTTTTTCCCTCTGCGGTCGACAGGAAAAAATGCTTAATACGTATGTATACTCTCGGACGAACGGCGTAAATCATCAGAGTATTTTTCCTCTCAAACAGCGCGAGCAATTTTCTCATCGGTGGTTTCCTCTATTATTTTCAAAGAGAGACGTTTCTACCTCTTACGGCGTTGTCGAAATTTGCCAAATACATTTAAGCGCCTAAACGCCCAGTTTTCGCGTCGTGTTCGCAATTTCGGCACGATCTGGTTCCAACCGGTTGCCTCCCTAGGCCGGGTCCCCGACGACGTTATTTCGCATTTTTGAGACCGTGAAGAAGAGGCACTTCCCAACGCGGACAAATAGGAGGGAAGATTTACGATTATTGTTCCGAGCTGGGCGAGTAAAGAAACCACTTTCCATCGCCACGATAGCGGGATCGAACGCCGCAATGGCCCTGGCTGTCCTCCGGCACTAATGTTTAACGCGATTTGGCCCGAATGAGTGTTATTTCTCCGTTAAATATATAAAACAATAGATGAAAGTGTGTACTGCATTACAATTTATGAAAAAGGAAACAATAACAACATAGCCTGGTAAGTTATGTATATAAATAGATGGACGGACAGAAGATTATCAACATGTCGCTGTACCTTATTCTTTGATAGAGCATAATGCACTTATATTTCTTGCTCCAGCTTTAATGGTATAGTACATATCGTATACTTATGCCGATGGTAGACAAACTGCGAATTGGAGCGCCTAAAGAGGCGCTACTATCAAAAGTATACCTTAATTACCCGCTAGGAAGATTATCGACTTAGTGCCATTCAAACTTTTATCTAAGTTTCCCTTGGAGAAATTTATTAACTTCTTGGTACTCACACTTACTGAAATTGATAGTTGAGATATGGTTAAAGCAAAGATAAATATTTTCCATTAAGGATCGTGATACAATATGTGGTACTTGTGCCTTATTCTGAATTCTGAACAGTTAAAAATGTGCAAACTAAACCTTTATAAAATCTGTCGATCGAACGTCTATATATATATATCTCGACGTTTAGAAAACTAGACCTTTTTTCTATCACCCGTTCTCAAATTATATAGGTTCGGCTGGCTACTATCACTTAACCGAACGCAGCCTAGTTTAATCCAACGAAAAGGACAACGAGAAACTACAATCTAAACCGATCCACCGACCGACCGCACGATCCTTCCTTTCCTTAAAAATCACCGTTCGTAATTACTTAGGTCCCGCAACACACCGCAACCGGAAGAGGAGAAAACCCGGGCGGACGGAAATCCGAGTCGCGAAAACGAAAAAATCCGACGCGCATAAAAATCGCCACCGTAATCCGAAACTGAAAGGACCGCCTGACTCTATCCTCCATTTAAAAAGCCATCCCCTCGGACAAACGACTTAAAATGGGAGAAATAATGCGACGGGAGTAAAAGCGGCCGGAGAGACGATTTTTTGGGAACCGAACGATAACCGCGGAAAAGAAGGGGCTGGGGATTCCAGGGCGATTCATTCCCTTTTCTTCCATCTCATTCTCTGGTAACCCCTTTTTGAGATCATCTCCTTTCTCCACCATGCTCTATAACGACCACCCATCACTCGCTGTGTACAAAAGCTTTTCTGGTGCAACAGACATCGCCCACCCACCCCACACATTCCTCCGACCCCTTTCCCTCCTTCGTCCTTCCCCGCCCTCCTCACATCCGACGAATCCCTCCGTGTCTCGTCGAACTGCGGAGGATCGAGTAAACAACGAGAGTTAAAAAAAAGAAGAGTCGAGGGATCGAGTATCGGCCGAAATGAATGTAGCGAACATCTATGGAGTGCCGAACCATTCTAAGTCCCGCTCTCTTCATTTTGTTGCGGAACACGCAAACCACGCCAGATAAGAGGGAAGAGGAAAACGAATTGAGACGGAGAGTGAAAGAGACATTCTCTTTATCCTGAAATTCCAAAAAAGCGCCACACCCTTGTGAGAGGAGGGATATTTCTATTCGTCTTTGGCGCGATGCATATTTTCGCGACAGACTCGGTTCCGGCATCAAAATGAAGGAACCTGTTTTCGACAGTCGGTCCGCAGCGTGGACTTTTTGGTCGTTCGTGTCATTTGAGAGAGTTCGGGTGCAGCGAGAGGAGAGAGAGAGAGAGAGAGGGAGGGAGGGAGGGAGGGAGAGGGAGGGAGGGAGGGAGAGGGGGAGGGAGGAGGAGGGAGGAATGGAGAGGGAGGAATGGAGAGGGAGGGATGGAGAGGGAGAGATGGAGAGGGGGAAGGGATGGAGAGGGAGGGAGTGAGGGGGGAAGGGAGAGAGAGGGACGGGGGGAGAGGGAGGGAGGGGAGAGATGAGACGAGTCGGAAAGGGAAGAGGGTTTGGCATGATGAGGAAAGCGGAGGACGAGGGAGAGGTATGGAGAAGCAAGGAGAGGGAGGGAGGATAAGGAAGGAAAGGAAAGGAGGGAGAGGGAAGAGTTGGAGAGAATTGGAAAGAGGGAGGGAAGGACTTTGAAAGACTGAAGGAACGAGGAAAAATGGTGAGAAAACTACAGAGAAAGAGCAACACGAGGAGAAAGGGAGCTGGTGAGATGAGAATGAGAGAATAAACGAGAAAGGAGTTGGTGAGTGAGAGGGAAAGAGCGCGTGAGAGTGAAAGGGAGTGGAAAAGAGCTACGGGGATAGAGTGAGTGAGGAGAGGAAGGAAGACAGGAAAAGAGAGAGAAAGAGAAGAGGAATGGTATGCGAAGGAGATCGGAAGAGAGATTGGAGAAAAGGAGGGAGGGAATATGTGAGAAAGGGCGAAATACAGTCCCCATATAATGACACAAACACACATCAAGCCCCGGAAGAAAGAAGGGAAAAAAGAGAGAGAAAGAAGGAAAAGAAGAGAGAAAGAGCGATAGATAAAACAGAGGAAAATGAGAATCCACTCTCCCTACGTTTGGATGAAAAGGGGGGAGGGAAAGGAGGGGGGAAGGGGGGGAGGCGGAAGAGAAAGAGACTGGAGGGAGTTATGGGCTGATCGCTGTTAGCATCCGAGACGGGAGGACGGGATGAGAGGTGAGGGAGGAGTGGGGGAGGAGGGGGATTTAGGTGGGAGAGTGGAGGGGGAGAGGCGAAGGGATGGAGGTGAGAGGAGTGGAGAGTTGGGATGTGGTGGTCGATATGAGAGGAGAGGAAGAGGGGAAGGATGATGTGCTAAAAGATGAGAAAGAGAGAGAGATAGAGAGAGGAGACAGGATACAAGCTGTGAGAACAATGTTAAATGATGATAGTGAGTGGGTATGGATAATAGATTAAGAAAAGCGTGATATAGAGACAAAATGTCAAAGGAAGATAATGAAAGATAATGCGGCGAGGTAAAAATAAATCGTTTGTGCATAGTTCGTTGTTTGCTACTTGTTTTATTGGGGAAATCATAAACCTATCAGCGGTTCAGTAGCAGCGAATGAAAATTCGTTACTCGTAATCCATGCAAAATTATCCGGAAGCAACTAGTCCGTGAAATTTATCACTCGTATACTGTAATATTCCCGGCTTATAAATAACCCTAGAAAGCTCATAGTTTGCCCCTATGACGTAATCATGTTTGAAAGCACGCGTATTTTTTTATCTATGGCTTGGAATCTTTCCTAAAAATAAATATATTCCGCACAACGGAAACGAATTAATGCCCCCGTACGTCAATGCACGACGGCATGAAATATTACGGACCAATGACATTGAGGGAGAGGCAGATAGGGAGGGAGGGAGGAAGAGAGGTGAACGAGATAGCATCAAAAGAACGAGAGATGAACGGGGAAGGAGAGGGACTGGAAAGGCAGAGAGGATCGATGAGAGAAAGTGAGAGGGAAAGAAAGACAGCGAAGGGAAAAAGGGACAAAAAAGAGAAACAAAGAGAAAGGGAGGTTTCGAGATAGGCGAAAATATAGTGATGGAGAGAGAGGGAGAGAGAGAGAGAGAAAAAGAAAAATAGAGGAGAGCAATGCGAAGATCGTAGACAATTATAGGAAGGAGACGCGACAGGATGAGGGTGAAGGATTCTAGTGGATGAGAGAGGAATGAGGAAACGGATAAAGAAGAAGAGGGAGGGAAGAAACGGAAAGCGAGGGAGAGGAAGAGGAAGGAGGGTGTTTGCCACGAAGATGGCGAAGGGGTAAGAAAGTTGAAAATTGCGTTATAAATAATGAGGGACTTATGGGAGGGGGGAGGGAGGAAAGGAGCAATAAAAAGGGAGGCAGAAGGGAGAAGAGAAAGATGGCGACAAGGAGAGAGAAAGAAAGAGGGAGAGAGAAGAGGAAAGAGAGAGAGAGAAGAGGAAAGAGAGAGAGAGAGAGGAGGGAAGAGAGGTGGCGTGAGAGGTGGCGTGAGAGGTCTCGAGGCGAGAGAAAGAGTGAGACAAGGGCGAAAAAGTCACGAGTGGAAGAGAGCGGTAGGAGAGGGAAAGGAGAGAGGCAGAGGGAGAGAATGGGAGTGAGGGAAGGGAGACATGACGCAGAGGAATAGAGAGTAGACACGAAGGGGAAATAGACCCAAGGGAGGCGAGAGACGGAGAAAAGGGAAAGAACGAATGGTCACGTGGCAAGAGAAATGAAAAAATATTACTTCGTACGGAGAGGAAGAATCGATTCAAGATTAGAAGAAACGCGGAATCGATTTATATTTAAAAAACGGAATTTTCGCGCGAAACTATCCGAAGGAAAGGATATCAATCAGGCGTACGCAAAACTCCTTCCCATCCCCCAGGGGTCACGTGAGGTCATCCAACCACGCCCACGCAACGCGGGAAATAAGATAAACACCGCCCTTTTTTCCTTCTACTCCAACTCCCATTCTTACCCTAAGATATAATATCCTTAAAAAAATTTTAATCCCCTAGGGCGCGAGATGGAACCGTGATATACGCAACCATTGCGCATATTTATCATTCCCGCGTTCTGTATAATAAAACCGGCTAAATGCCTTCTCCTCCTCACCCCACTAAAGCGAAGCTTCCGAAGCAGAAAACGTAACGATTTCATTTAAACGCGACATAAAAAAGGATTGCGGGCGAGAGTGATTTCCCCCGAGCCGACAATGAGAGGGAAAACAACATAATTGTTCGAGTAGGAAAAATGGCGGGTCACGTACGAATGAGAGTAGAGAGAGAGATACGGAAGGTAGACGGAGGTTGATGCATGGAGGAAACTTGGAAGAGAAAGAACTGGAGATTTACAACGGCGAGTTAAGCGATAAGAAGAAGCGGTCCGAGGAGGACACCAGAGGCAAAGGCGAGCAAAAGCTCTCCTCTTTGACGCGGTCATGACTATTTAGCTCTTCCTGGAAAGCCTCACGGGAGAAGGGCGTTAATTGCTCCAAATCACAGGCTTTCCCGGAGATACGCGAAAGGGAATTGTAAGGAGGATCTCGCCCGAGCAGACGGCGCTCGAGGAATCCTTAGAGATTTAAAATAAAGTCGCCTCCCTTTGTGAATAAGAAGGAGGCGAAGAAGAATGGGACGGCACGATAAAAAGACGCGAGAGATGAATCGACGCGAATGTAAGAAGGTGAGAGAGCTCGAGAAGATGTTAGCTCTACGGTTCGAATCGCGAAAGGAGTTCGTGAGTGGAGAAAATGGCGCCGAAGAAATTAATTTCATCACACCCTCGTCAACGACAAGAGACTTAAGGTTATAGATGAGATGAGAAATGAAACGGGGAAACGCACCAAAAGCGATCCGACAAAAGCTGGCGAGATCCTTTTAAAATCGAGGGGAAAAAAATTCAACAAAGGGCTTCGCGACAAAGAAAAACATCGACGATATTTATCGCTTTCGTGGGAGAGTTCGATAACCCATCGAAATACGGGAGAGCGATCACGATCTACGCGATGAACTTCGATCGAAAACGTATAAGAATACACAAAAATAGACGGAGAAAAAAAATATATCGCGTTAAATTCGGGCGGATCGTTCCCTTCTTTTGTTTCGCCAGTGCGACAATTAGTCATCAGGGGGAGGACAGAAAACGGAAGTGGCCCGAAATCCACGCAGGCCTTCGGAGAATATTGCCGTCGCGGGATACTTCCGCGTCCGCAGCGCGCTCTATTTTTTTATAAAAAGCTTTTATGGGGTGGTCCCTCGATCAGGGAGTATAATGACTACCAGATACGATCGCATGGCTCGCGATAGTAAAAAAAAACCGGCGTTTTTTTTTCTTCAAAATGTCCGCCCGGCCATTCAAGCTCCCTCGGACGGCCAAAGTGACAATCGTTTTCTCTCCTTCCTCCACGCGTGCCCGCTCATCGATCAACGTAATGAAAAATATCGCACTAACCCTCCCGAAAGACATGGGGGAGGTTTGGCGGGTGGAATCGCCCAGAATTATCGACTCGAATACAGAAATGGCGAAAGAAAACGTCGTCCATCTTTGCGGAAAACATACAACGGAGGTTCATCACCCAAAATTCCTCCGCGCTAAGAAAGAAAAAAAGCTGGCCTCTGAAATTCTAAGAAAACATCGTACGTGGAGGGCATTTGAACGTCTCGTACAAAAACGAAACGAAAAAGCTCTTATTTTTTAATTTGTCCAAATGCCCTATTCCGACTCCCATCTCCCCGTTATCCAGTCCTCGCTACGACCATACAATGAGAAGAAACGCTTAATTTCCCCCCCACCGACAAAGCCGAGTTAAAGCTGTATAAAACGCCATCGCGCCCCGGAGCCCGAGCGCACGCACACGCACACACTAACAGCTCGTGCACCATGCCAACGCCGAAAATTTCTCCAACCCGAGGCTCTAAAGCCCAGTCAACATATTAACCTTTTGAATGCACTCGAAAAACGTCCCTCGAGTCTTTCTACCACCCTTCGCCGAGAGCCACCCTCTCGAGGCCTCGGTAGGAAATGAAGGAAACAATAGAGAAGAGAGAAAACTAAACAAATGACGGGAGATATTTTTTACGGCGTCGCGGAGGAGACGCGAAAAAGGAGAGGAATAAAATTCGCGCTTTAAAAGAGAGAAAGGAAATTTTTTGCATGAGTGGAAGAACAAGCGAAGCGGAGGTTATGATAAAGCTTCAACAAAGAGAAAGAGAGAGCGAGAGGCGAACAAAAGAATGGCGATAATAGGGAAAGCGCGGCGGAGAAAGAAGAACCCTAAAGAGATGTTTTTTAAAGGGGGAATGGAATGGAAGAAGGCGAAAGAAATAGCGATGGTTGTCGAAGAGTATCATGGTTAGATATCTTCTGGGAAAAGAATAAAGACAGAAACGACTTTCGATCAGAAGTCGCGGGGAATGAACATCAAAAAGCCGGAGGAGTAAAGAGGAAAGAGAGGGAGCAGTTTAAAGGGGATAGGAAGGAATAAAGGGTGAGCGAGAGAGAAAGAGGAATAGAGAGGTAGAGAGAAAAAGAAAATGTTAGAAGAAAGCTCTTTGGCTATTTCGGCTTCTCCGCACTCGGGAGCCCGCCCAGGAAGGAAGGGAAAGAGAAAGGGAGAAGGGGTAAGGCGAGAGAGAGAGAGAGAGATATAGAGAGAGGAGAAGAGTGGAGAAGGCAACGACCTCTATACGAAAACACGGCTGCCCCGCCCCTCCGACCCGTCCACAGCAAGCGGCAACGCCCTGCTCCCTACTTTCCCCCACCACGCTCTCAACTTCCCCTCCCTTCCCGTATCCTCCCTCCTTCCCCCCGCTTCCTCTCGCCCGCCCCCCCCCAACCCCGAGTCACTTCTACGCTCGCTCGCTCACTCTCCTCCTTCCTCCTTGGAGGCAACTCGTGAATCCGCCGGCAGGGGCAGCGTGGTCGTTTTTAGAGGAAAAAGGCTGCCGAACACAACCGGTGTCAATAACGGGTTGGCCGCGCGAGTACGCCGGGTTCGATATCGTGCCGGGGAAAGATATTTAGGAGGTCGTTCGATGGATTCAGCCGCTCCGACCTCGATGGAAACTGCGGGAAATTTGTTTTAGGGTGTTTGATCTCAGTTAACACGCAAACACATGCGCTTGTTCCGAGCTCGATTCTCCTCGATGAAAAATACTATTCATTCGTTAATTTAGAACAGAATTGCCTGAAGAAGCGAGGAACATTTCAGCGAATTTATTATTAACAGCCAGTAGATAAGTGAAAATAAACGCAGATAGAGTTTAATACGAAAGGAAGAATAGAAGAAAAGGATGTAAAGAGACACTAACCATTTCTCGTCAGACGGCTTTGAAAGCGATTTAATTTTCGTCGAAATTAACACCTGACAAACTGAACGTCAGCATGTCAAAATATTTGGCGTCCAAAATCTCCAGTAGCCAGTGGCTGATTCAAAGGAGGGGGCGGGCGATCGCTCTCCCCTTGGACGACCCCATTGCCCTCCACTGGGTGTATTCTTAAATTCATTCTGCGCAACATTCCTTGTTTCTACACCGAAGATTAAGTCTGTATGACAAGGAAAAGAAAGATTCTGATGGGGATAGGGATTTTCAAAATGCATTGTCGTAGGCAGAGACGGAATCAAAAGGGGGAGGGGCAATTGGGGCGATCGCCCTCCCCTTGAGAAGTTTCTGGATCCGCCCCTGCAGTAGTTAATATATTTCGAGGTGTGTGTAATTAAGAGGCAATTTTTTTTCCTTATATACGACCGAAAAGGCAGTATTATTCAAGTCGCAACATCAATTAGTCTTCCCAGAAGGTGGAAAGATTTTTTTCAAGCAGCTTCTGATAAAAAGTTTTTCTCGCGAATTTCGCCGAGCAGAAGCCGATCCGGGGCGTAAAAACTTGACGGAAAACGCCGGCGAAAACGAAAATATTTTATGCTTCCCGACGAGGTTCCAGGTCCACGTATTTCCATCCAGTACTAAAAACCGCGCCGCTCGCAACGACAGCCCGCGTGTTGTTTATGCGTTTGGCGCCGGAGTCTGACTGGATAGCGAGAAACCGCCTATAAGTAGTTCTCACCGGTATTCTCGGAGATGGCGAGTGTACCGAGGAAATGAATGAATCTCTCTCTTGCCACGTCTCCCGAGGAGTGGAATGAGACAAAAAATAAGAGAGGCGACGCTGCGTGATAGCCAAACCCGAAACTCTAGGACGGCAACTAGTAAAGATTCCGGTTCTGTTTAAACTAGTTTAGCCGTACGAAAACGATTTAGCCGGATTTTTATAACACCTCTAGACTCGCCAGAGAAAATTCAGAAATTTTTATCGTTTGCGATCTCGGCCTGCGTTCACCCACCCCGACGGAAAACCTGCGAGCGGGCTATAAAAACCGCCACGCATTACGCCAATGTTGCGGTCGAAGTACCATAGTTCCCCGGAGTGCTCGTTTATTAAAATAGCGACTTTTACAGAATGAGGAATGATTCGTCGTGATTTATGTTTAAGTTACGAAGGAAAAAAGAGCGTGGAAATAAAAGCTTTCTCTCTAGGCTCGACATTTTCTCACACGTGATTTTGACCTCGGATGGATATATTCGCTTATATTGGTCGGATAAGAAAATTGAGCGGTTCAAAAAAGCTAGCATGCCGGTGATGTATAGAAAAGAGCCCTCCTAACTAGAGAAATGAAGCATAATGGGCAAAAAAGATAAAATTAAGGCATTCTAAGATCAAGATCTTAGTTGAACGATCATTATGAATGGTAATTATCGAACAAAATCGGCATTACGCCCGTCAAATCTTTGGACGCTCTGTGCACTTAAACTAACTTTAGCATTAAAAGCGGACATATCCATTACAATGCGGAATGTTCTGAGGCTGTTTGAATATTTAAACTCATAACCAATAAGTATGACATGGAATGCAACTAAAGGAAGTTTTTGTGAATAAATGCACATAATGCTGGGCATAAATTCATTTACTTACATTCCATCTTATATGTTCGAGTTATCCTAACGTCTATAGATTCAGTAAATGATATTTCTGATGTGCTTCAGTGAAGTTGTTCAGTGTTGTAAGGTTCATTACTCAGTTTCCTCACCGAAAATATAATTCGAGAAGGTAGCTCTTAGTTGGATAATGCACCTGCTCGGAAAGTGTTGGATCCGGGTTCGGTTCCCGGACAAGTACAGAATTATTCTGCTGTAAGTTGATTTAATTAGTTCCATGTCAATGGCTTTAAGAAAAATAAAACAATTATCCTATTAAACATAATTAACGCATCATCGTTTTAAGCTAATTATGCAACTGCGTTAAATGAATATCGATTTCTTGGGAAAGAAATTTACTAGAGGAGTTATGACAAGGAATATACTACCCGATATTACATGTTTTAATTGCTTCGAATCTATCTGCTGCACCTTTATCCAATTCGTTACACAATGCCAAAAAGACCCTTCATAAAAGCCAGAATGCTGATAAAACTTTTGATATATCGCTTGTCTGCATGATACCGAAGATAAGATAGTAGTTAAATCGATTACGTGTATGTACCGTAGAGAAACCAACGTGACGTTGCCATAGAGTTTGTGGCGTGGGTGGCAATAAATTCGTATCCGGATGGAGTACAAGTCAAGCACGCAACGGAAATACTTAAACAATACAGACAGAAACAGAATTTGAGCAATTTGTCTTTTAGGAGACATTTTCCGAGCATAATGAATTCAGGGAAACATATTAGCGACTTATGATAAGTTCCGTTACGAGGAAATATATTTAATAACCGTGAAATTAGGGGTAGTAAAGGGAGAAGCATAGATAAAGGCGCATGTACGATAAATACTTGAGCCTAAAAACGTTGTTAATCCTACATATCGCTAATTAGAGTCGGCGGACTGTCAAGCACCTAGATTAGCTAGAATACGCACATGTATTTTACAGATAATAAATTGCATTTTCATTTTCTTTATCGAGTTCGTTAATGAATCGGCCATAGGGGGATGAAGACGAACCAATCATCGAGAGATATTTATTTTTCCATTCTCTCACAACTGTTCCGCCGTTTCAGCTCCGAAGACCTCCTGCATTCTGCGTAACATCCTCGTTAAGATAATTAGGATCGTTTCGATAAACGGAAGTGATATGCCGTCTCCGCACATTATTTGAACTTTCCGGTTTCGCGAGGAGACTACTAAACCATCCATAGAAATCATTCGAAAACTTCGCAGAGCAACGAGTCACGCACCAGCGCAATTATTCACCTAGGCACGCGGGAGATAAATAAATCGAACCCTTCGCGCCATCCTTTAAAAAGGGACGAAACCGACAATTTTCCCCGTTGCCGGCCAGTCGTTAATAATCCATTTAAAACTCATCCAATCCCCAGCGTCGAAATTACGCCCATTAACGATCAAGGAAGGAGAGATGTATTCATGTCATACAAGCGCCTCCGATCCTTGTCTCCCTTTCCTCCCGTCTTAACCCATTTATTTCCCAAAAACTTCTCCTAAAAGGAAAGCCGCAAAATTTTCCGGGCAAATAAACGCGATTCGTCTACAAATACCCCGGAACGGCGAAAAAATACGCGGGAAAGAGAATTCCTCCCTCCGCCCGAGCACATCTCGAAACGACCCTTTCCCTCTCCCTTTTTTTACTTTGGGGATTTTTAGGGGAATAGGGAAAATGCGAGAGGAGAATATGGAGGAGAAGGGGGGGGGAACTCGCGGAGAGAAATGTGGTAAAAGAGGCGGGAGAGCAAAGGAGGAGGAAGGAAAAGGAGTCTGTTTGCTGCGAAAAGAGGAAGGGGGGAAGGAGATGGAGCTTTTTCGCTAACCAGGAAATAAGTCATTTCTCGAGGCGGTGTGGAGAGAATAAAAAAAGTGTCTCTTTAAGACGTCCGAGTGGGTATTCGGCCGGGCGAAAGAGAGAGAAGTTTTGCAAAGGGTACTCCCTCTTTTTTTATTCCTCTCCCTTTTTTCCGCTCCCTGCGAAAGGGAGGGGGAGAGAGAGAGAAGAAGGTTGTGTGGCCCATTGCGGTGTGGTCCTCCCACACGCAAACGCGCACGCAAGGAGGGCCTTTTTTATTCTGACTCTCTGGTCGTAATCCACTCCATCAACACCAGGAAAGGACTTTGAGGGGTTTTGGACGCCGAAGTGGAATAGAGGACTGGAGGGAGGGAAGGAGGAAGAGTAAAAGAGGGAGTGAGAGTAGTGAGAAATTTCGGGAAAAAAGGAAGTGAGAAAGGGGTGAGAGACGAAGAGAGAGAAAAATGAAGAGGGAAGGAAGAAGAGGTCGAAGCATGGAAAGAAGAGGGAAAGAGATTGCGAGGGAAAGAAATGAGTAACAGATGAAGCAGGAGAGGGATGGATAAGAGGCGAGAGAAATGGAAGTAATGAAAAGCAGGAAGAAGGGAGAGTGTGAAGGAGGGAGCCAAGGCAGGAGGGTTTTCTCAGGAGAAACTAACGCATAAGGGAGACCTCGCCCTTCGTACTCCTCAGAGACGGAATAACCAGGAAAGAGAGGAGAGAGGAAAAAGAGAGAAAAAAGAGAGGACAAAGAGAGTTCGACCTCTGCCACTTCCTTATTCCTCACGAAAAGTCGTATAACCCTTTTGCCACACCTTCAAAAACCCTTCCCGCCCTCCTCTCCCTCCGCCTTACCCTCCCTTCCTCCTTCACGCGTCATCCCTTTAACTCTTAAACCAGCCACCTTCCTATTCCTCCCCCCTCTACCCCACACTCCCATTTGCTCCCTGCTTATCCCTCTCCCTACGGCACCCCAATTCCACTCCATAACTTCCCTTTCCATTTCAAACACGAGGAGTACATTTAACGTCCTCGTTTTAAAACATTTTTATTTTCACAATCGACGTCGTTCGACGAGAAAAACCGCGGAGTTTTATTTTCCTTTTTTTCCCTACTGGATAGCACAACAGGTAGGCGCCCGTTTAAACAAACGGACGGTTACTTTAAAATTCGACGCGAGTCCGCAGTTTTCTCACAGAAAAAAAAAACAAAAACGCTCATTCCGCACCACGCTTCCTTACGAGACGGTATTGTCGCGAACTTCGGACAAACAAACTTTTAAGGGTTTCATAGAGGGCGGTGCAGCGCGAAGTAAAGCAAAGGCGGATCCGAGAACTAAAACGCGTGTTGGCAATCATCCGGATAAGAATTTGGAGTTAAATAGACGGAAAAGCGGATCCTGGAACCGTAAAGCGAATTAAGTTCCTTGGCTGTTGTCGTGAAATGGCCTTCCGAATCGGATCGTCATCACCAGGAAAACCGTAATCCGGCTGCAAATTGCTTTCCATTAAGTCGAGAAGATGGCGTCTCTTTAATTGCCGTCGCGTTTCGATCGGAGTGGAAGGTGGCGCGAGTACCGCCCTCACGATACACGAGTAAGCGCCGAGACGCGCTTTCGATAACGCACAGATCTTCGATTGCGTCTTTTCTCTTAAAATCCCTCAAAGAGACAACGGCGAAGTACTGGAACTCACGAGGCACAATAGGTACTAAACCTCTCACTACCTCCATGTAATCAATCGGCGAGATCTCTCTCCCTCTTGTCAAATTAAATCGATGGAATAAAATCCGGAATGCCCTCCCATCATTGTTGCGTCGGACTCGCTTAAAATTCTGCCGTCGTGGAAACAAAAGGAACTGATATCAGCCATTTTTTTCCTCCGTTTCCGAAGTGAATTCTTTATTCCTTAAACTGCTCGTGGCTAGGTTTTCAAGTGGCGGATTATAAGGATGCGAATGGGGGAAGCATAAGCGTATCTCCTCACTCTCTTACCATCCCGAAACTTGAATCAAGGACGGGAAGGGAATTCAGAGAATGACTCGGTCCAATCTCCGCGATGCGGATAAGAGGATTGAAAAAGTCCGGGCAATCACACTCCGGAGGAATTTTTCGGGGTGTTCTTCTCCGTATCCGAGTCCAATCCGACCCTCTGCGATCCTTTAATGCTTAACCGCGTCCTCTTTAGATGGATAGAGAGAGAAGGAAGACCTTGGAGACCAACAACGCAATAACGAAATCGACCATCTCAAGACGGCGACAAGCATCGCATCCCTCTAAAAATTACGTCCTCCGCTCCCATTCGGAAACACTCGCGTAGTTCAGACGGAATTATGAGTGTGCGTCATCCAGGATCTCTGTCGTTGCTAAAATGCAGAATCTTACATGAAGACATAGATGGAGGACTCACTGCGGGTAGAATGGGTGCATAGAAAGAAAATGCGTACAAAGAGAGATGGATATATTGGTGTGTGGCCAACTGCTGTAATCTCTAATTGAATTTGACAAAAGGTTGATTGTAAAATTGAAAAAATTAATAAATATGAGATGGGGCAATCCAAATCTATACAAAGTTACTATAAGCGCTTTTTTCGCTTACTTGAAAATATCTTAAGTAACTTTGAAAGAAAGTACTAAAAGAAAATCTATACGAAAAGCTAAAATATTAAATCACATCTACATATTATTATAATTAACTGTTGAAAGGGTAACTATACAAAATTGATCCATCGCAAACCACACAATAAATATATTCAATTCCACTGTTTGTGTGAAAATTTAACGTTTTTAGTTTTTTCTAAACAAACAATATATGGGCTCGGCCGACAGCAAACGCTGCTCAAGTTCGCGGGGGAACAAAAGGAATGTAATTCATTAGACTGAGCTGGAAATGTTCACTCATTAGGGTCACCATGGCTACGACGACTCGCCTCCGAGGATAGCTGTTTCTCCTATTACGCAAGGCGAATTGGTTCAATCAAAACAACTTCTCGCAGGACGCATATTTCAGTCTGGGGAACCAAGTTGCACCAGACCCGTTAAATTACAATTCCAGGGAGAAAACCACATACGGGGTTGTTAATCCAAACACTACTAATATATGCACGCCGTACGAAACTGGCATTTCTGCATCTGAATACTGTATTACCCCTTCCGAAACGAGCCAACGTTGCTAGGGACGTCCGAAGAACTTGCAAAGCTTACAATATTACGGCGGTTATAGCTACTTCATTATCCACATTTTTATGAAAAATTAGCCATCGGTAGAAGGCATCAACCATATAAAAAGGGAGAGAGAGTGAAGTGGAGAGAAAGAGAGAGAGAGCCGAAGAATTCGGGAATATCGCATTACATCATTTCGTTCTAAAAGTTATTTTTTTCGGCAGCCGAGCAGCAGCTGAAGCAGAAGCGACGGCATGATTGAGCCGCGAGAGAGAGAGAGAGAACTTCGAATCGACCCTTCCCCCGAAAAAAATCTCTTATCAAATCCCCCCTCCCATATCCTTCCCCCCTCCTATTCGCCCCTCCTCCCCTCCCGTCATTTTATTGCGCGATCCTCCCTAGCTCTCGGATACATATGACAGCTAACCATTCCTCCCCCTTCCCTCTCTACTCCTCTCACCTCTTTTCCCCTCCTCCTCACGTCTATCTCCATGCTTCGCGTTTCGTCCTCCAGAGAGCGTCGCAAATCATTCCGATTGCTCTTCCGGGGTCCGCCAAAAAATACTGCGTCTCGTCTCGCGGAGTCCTTCGACAACGGCGATGTTTGTTCTCAGCCCATCGCGTGCAAGTAGATTATTTTTTTCTCTTGAGTCTCTCTCTTTGTGAGGATAAAAGGAGGAGGGGTACGCACCCACCCACCTGAGAACCTCGTACGGATAGCTCGGGAACGGTTAAAATCCTACTTTTAATGATGAAACTGTCGAAAAAATTGCCCACCGTAGCTGGGAAGATCGTTTGACTTTTTCGAAGAATAAAGCGTTGGCACTTCTCGTTGGCTGTGATTAAATTTTCGGAGGAATGTAAACAGAGTTGAAGGTGAATGAAAAGTTGTTTTGACGCCTCTCGAGATGAAAAGAACGCGGTTCATGCGCTCCTGGAAACTCTAGTATACGCAGGAGTTTCGTCTTCCTACTATTTCAAACAATACTTATACTGAGGATCGCTTGTTCCAGCAGCCGTGAGATATTTCATGTATGTATGTACTTCAGAATAGGCATCGAATTTTCAAGGGGCTTTTTATATTTGTCATTATTTTGTTAAGCAAGGCAAATAAAAACTAGAGTGAGATCGAAATAATCCGATGTATTTAACAAATAAATTTACCTTCTTTTATACAAATGGTAATGGAATGTCATATACGAACGATTCTGAAAATCACAACTTTGGAGCCGATGAAATTTCAAGAATTATGTACAACCAAAAGAATTTTTGGGGAATTCTGCCAGCCCACAGCATGCTTGAAAATCGGACTGCTAGAGCACTCAATCCTTCCGCTTAAATATCATTTTTGAATTTTGAAAATTTCAAAAGTTTCTTCCTCTCATCTTGATGAGAACTATCCCAAATATTTGAAATTTTCTAAGTTAATATTTTTAAAGACATTTACCACAAAAATTATCTTAAATGATCTCAAAACTTAATCTTCTGAAAAAAAACGGCCAAGAAGACTGAAAGACAGACGAACAATCATAGATGCGGCAAAAATTATAATAATAACATATAAATTAATAAAATATACTCCATTTTGAAACATTCTACAATAAGTCACTAACCACAAAAAATACCCCAAAAGGAATTCCTATAAAAATGATTGGTATATCAATCCTAAGGTTTATTTATTCATATTCTTAAAACGTTTTGATCCCGTCACTTATTCCTTGCATGTGTCACCGATGAATCATTCATTTGCTCCACGTGTTTCCACAACAACGCATAAAACACAACTCCGCGGGCGAATGAAAAATTCGAAGCGATAAAAGGCAGAATGAAAATATTCACGAGATTACGCGATGCATCTACTAAAATCTTGCCAAAAGCAATTCATCGAACTGGGTTTCCTCAAATAAAAAACACCCGCCTCGGTCGGAATGCAACTCTGCTCTTGATGCTCGACACGTAGACATCTAACAAACCCATCTCGATAGAGAGAGATCAGAAAACTTAAAAGGGATCACCAGGAAGTAAATTACTAAAAAAATAAATAAAGACGTCTATCCACCGGAGATTACGATCTTTCGGGTAAACACAGGGAAGACCGGTTACACACGCGCACGCGCGCACATTTAAGGAAAGATAACGCGGCTGTTGGAAAGAGCCACAGGAAAAACAAGAGAAAAACGGAATGCAGTTCGTATGAAAAATTGTGGGGGCGAAATCGTGGGAGGGGACCAAGCGATTAAGAGGGTAAAGAGGGAGGGCGGGTGGAAAGCGATTAATAGAAGTTTGCTGGGTGAGGAGGAGGAAGGATGAAGAGAAGAGAGGGAGGAAATAGGAGGAAGAGCGAAGGGAGGGAGAAAGAGAACAAAGGAGAGGAGGAGGGAGCGATTAGGAAACGTAGGGTGGGACGAAATCAAATAAATTGAGAAAGGAGGAAACTCTTAAGAGTTAAAGCCGTCCGCTAGAACGTTAGCTTGCGAAGAGTCATGGGGTGGGCGGAGAAGAGGATGGAGCAAGAGAGAGAGAGAGAGAGAGAGAGAACGAGAGAGTGGAAAAGGAGCCATTTAAAAAGTGGTTGGTGATTAACGCTCCGGAAAACGTAAACAGAAAAGGAGGGAGACGGACTGCCAAAAACTCCGAGTGAAATGAAAACGAAATGAAGTATTACGATGACACATGAAGAAATGAAACCGAAACGAAATTTTGAGAATCTCTATAAGTAATGTTTGTAAAATTTTATTAGCAATATATTACATTCACGTTCTGTGTAGACTTTTTAAACACCAAAGCTTTTTTACGAGGAATTATATTTCTTACATTACATAAATAGTGTAAAAATCCAAATTTCTTTATGGAAATATCTTTTTGGAAACGTGTTTAAGCTCAATGAAAATTTGGCGTAAGTTGGCGTTGATCAAATATTTGGATTACACGCATGTAAATCGGCAAGGAGAGCGAACACGTTTTCCATTGAGGATTTTCCTAACTTATGAGAGGATGTGGTTTTGAAATTAATCCACGGCGTAAACAAGGGCCCGCTAATAATAATAACAATAATGGGAGCGTTAAAACCCGAAATCAAATCAAAATAACGACTTAAAGAACGTCGTAGATCCGCGAACGTTAGAACTAATAAGCGTTCTGAAGTGTAGATTGGACAGAGTCATAAGAGGAAAGGGCAAAGTGGATGAGAGAACGAGGATAGCAAAGAGAACGGGATCGACTCGAGCGAGAGAAATAGAGGACTCTGGCCCAGTTTTTTCCCCGCACGCATCAGGCTAAGCTTTGTTGCCAACTCTTCGTCGCTTACCCCTTTGCGCACGAGCGTTCAGTATGGTACTTCTATTGGCAAGTAAACTCGGCAACGTGGCCAGCCAGGGAGACAGGGTTGAGAGAGGAGGGAAGGAAGGAGAGAGGAAAAAGGAGAGAGGATGTCGTACTGTAGAGGAAAGGAGGTGGTGGAAGAAGCGGGTGGGTTATATTTCCAAAATAAAAAGACATAGAAACAAGAGAGGGGAAGGGACAGTTCAAAAGATCCCAAGATCCGCACCCGCTCATCTCTGGCACATCTCGCACTCAACATTCACGCGTGGGTCTATTATGGGTCCAGACTCAATTCGACTAACGTTCGCGTCCTCATAATTATTGGATGGTCCGAGAAGAGAAGATAGAAGTCATCTTGGCCGATGCATGAGAGTTTCGTCAATTGCGCTACACAAAACGCTACGATATAAAGCGAAATGGCGTACGATAGGCAGAGAGCGAGGGAGAGGAGAGAGTCTCGAAACGTCACGCACTCTACGAGGCCAATAAATAATTTTAGCTTGTCTCAGCATCCGCCACATTGATAGGACGATCATTAATTTCTTAAGGAAAAAGATAACTTTACAGTCATTAGGATTTATACGTGAAGAATATGCTGAAGTTGAACCTCCTCTTCCCCATATTTTTGCGCGAGAAAACCTGGATTCAGCACGAAAATTTTAAGAAATTACTACTTACTATTTGCTACAGCAAATAGCTGGCGAGAAAACGAAGGAAATATGCAAATTTCAAGTATAGTTTTGCTTCTGGAAACTTAGAAATGCATTTGGTCCTATCGGTCTAGAGAAAAAAGAATTACATTTCAGAACAATCGAAAAAAATGTCGTCCAATTACCTGCTAGAAAGATAACCTATTTTTTTAAACAGGAAATGTACGCGCAGAGATAAACAGGCGAAACGAATACTCGTCCAAAAACACTTACTGCGTACGCTGAATTTCACTTTCCGCTATAATTATTCCCGAGGGACACCTTCAAGACGAATAAAGGCACGGAGCCGAATCCTCCTCCATTATTCTTAATTTCGTACTAAGACTTTTAAATCACGTCGGTGCATTAATTTTTCCGAGTTCCCTTCCGAAACCCCTCCCTTTTCTCTTCCCCGCTTGGTTTGTGTGTGTGTGTGTGATTGCGTGTATGTGTGAGTGAGGATGTGTGTGTGATCCCTTACGTGCATAGCCTATCAAATAACTCTTTCACGCGATATATGTAATTCGAGTCACGCAGCTCTGCAGGTTCCATGCTACGTTACAAATAGCTCTCCGAATCCTTTATAGGTCGGAGGAAAAGGAAGACTCGTTTAGATCCCAAGTTTTATTCCATCTCTTTTCGCCTTTTATTCTCCGTTCCTTTAACTCGGTCGGGATCGATAATTGATGCTAAGAAGAGGAGAAAGCAGATGACTTTGTTTGGGCGAGTACGAAGGGTTCGTTCGAAATTTCGGGACGACGGAAGGAGCTAAAGAGAGAGAGAAAGAGAGAGAGAAAGAGAAGGGCGGGAGGAAGAAAATCTGACCACCAAAGGCCCATTACGATAATATGGAAAGAACTCGAGTAATTAAAAACGACTATTAAAGAGGCAAAGGGAACAAGGCACTTGCGACTTAGAGAACGCTAAACGCGCCGCCATTAGGTATGGCGAATTGGGGAGAGTGGGATTGTGAGGAGGGAGAGAGGAGAGGGGGGGGGGGTCGCTAACAATTTCATTTTTTCCAATTTTCATTCGCGTATCCATTTCCATAATTGCCGACTCATCTGTTCGATAAGACCGGAGAGTAAGGCGGCGAGGACGTTGCACCGCGTCGAGGGAAGAGATGTATCTTAAACGCCCAGCGGCCAAGTAGTGGAAATATCTATAATGGCACGGATTAAATCTTCCGATGATGTGCTGTGTAAGGTTCTTTTCTTATCGTTTTCCGATCGCTTTGCCAAATTATCCCCACCTCTTCCGATCTCCAATAACCTAGATCTCTCGGAGGCATACGAATTTAGCAGTAAAATATGATAATATTGCCGCGATATCTGAGATAAGAGAATTCGAAAAATACATGAGAATTCGTAGAAGTTTCTAAAACCGAATCGAGAGTATTGCAAGAGAAAATGTAAATCGTCGAGAAGATTATCAAATTATCTCACAAAATCCGGTTCACATGTGTAAAGGAATCGAACTGACTGGAGTCACGGTGAAGTAATAAAGCACATTCGAGAATGAATAGATAAGGAAATCCAAACTAAAGGCAAACTAGAAGGGAGTCACGCAAAACCTTGCGTGGATGGGCACAATATCGCAATTTGAACGATTGTGTACTACCGTAAATGAAAACATCTTCGTAGACATGTCATCTAGCCGCTAGAAACGAAACCGCTGGCATTTATCCCACCAACAAATACCACAGATGGTGCCATTCCTACGGCCATGGGAGAGACACGACACGCCAACCTATAAAAATTGGAAGTCGCGTATGTTATCTCTTTTATGACTTTATTCCAGCGACGCACGACGCGTACATGTTAATGGCCAATGGCGGGAAGGAAACTTTACCTAGTATGATCCGCGATGCCTTTTCTTTCCTCTCCGAGAAGAAAAAAGGTGAAAGACCGGTAAGCTTTGCGAAACTTCCTTCATGCGCGTGGAGTCATCAGTTCCTACTATTCGAGACGGATGCGTCCCTTGCATCTCAATAACTTGTGATACCTTGTTGCGAGGATGGTTACAAAAACATCGCCGTACGATATGAACTTGTGCTTCTATAGGGGGATAAATTCACGCAATAATGAGGATAACTCGAGGCAAAATTATATCAGTTTGCAAAGTGTGTGGATATGCTGGGAAACCGTAAGAAATGCGTTCCGTCAGAGTACGTATCTGCTCTTCTCCTTTAACACATATTGGAGTCCTGGCGCCTTCATTCCTCTCTCCCACCTCCCCCCTGCACCCTTCTCCCCCTCTTCCTATCTTCTTCATTCCCCCATAGCCTTCCTGCTACGCCTCTCCACTAACTCTCCCCGTGGGGACCGTCCCTCCCTATATCTCCTCCCCACCCTTCACAACCTCTCAATTTCCCTCTCCCCCATCCCCCTTCCAACCTCCCTATTCCATACAAAACCACCTTCAATCATGCTCCCTCCGCTCGTCCCTCTTCCCCTATCGCACACCCATCGACAACTCCATCCCCATCTTACCAGACCCTAATCTGAATACAAACAAATGTGGAGGGTTTGGGGGGGGGGGAGGGCGGGGAAATAGGGACGGGATAGGTCCGTCCAATCCTTTCCCGACCGAAATAAAAAAACCTTACCTTCATACGCGTACGATCTTGTTTAACATAGGAATTTCGACGAAGGGATTAAGAGGAGGGGCGCGTTCGGATGGGTTTTGCGCGTATGTGCGGGTGGGTATGTTATTAAGGGCAGATGCGTGCGAGCGTCTGTTTGCGTGGAGTGCGTGAGACCGTGAGGGTGCGCGGATGCGTGCCCGAGGCGAAACTTTCCGAATCCTCTCCGTGCCATCGCCGCCTCGTGCTAATCAGCCGTCGCTAATTGAAATCGTGGGAGGATAAAGATGAGTAATATTGGCCGTTGCCCCCATTCCCCGTTTCTCCCGTTTTTCTGTGGCTTCCAAAAACCGCGTCCTCATGAATCATCCATTGTGGTGATGGAAACGGAGAAAATATAATCGATTCTGACTTTCTGATAGGGAATAAATAAGACGAAACTCGATTTGCTTCATTCTCGTCCAGATTGAAAGATGTAAGACCTACTGAACCTGCCAATAAACCGGCTTTGGAGAATGAACGAAAGCGAAAACATTTCACGCCAATGAAACATAAATTGGGTGTTTTTATATCGCTAAGATCCGGCAGACTTGGATGATAGATCGTTGCTCCAGAAATAAAAAACTACACAATAAAGTGGGCACGCGTATACAAAAAAGCGACGTGTTAAAACAGTAACGCTACGAAAACAAAGTTGAATGTCAGAGAAATAGTCAACGCGCTAATTTCGAATTGTTACCTATGCCACGAGCTTCGAATATAGCCGGATTTCATGTCCTGCCCGATTTCGGGTCGCCGGATAAGGGTTGCGGTACAGTATTTCGATCTGAATGGCAAACAAAAAGGTCAGTATGAATAACTAGATTGGAGTCAATATGGCCGCAATTTCGAGTTGATATTACTCTCTCCAGCGGTGGGTGTAGCGTGACTGCAGAGGAAAGAAGGGGGAGGGGATTGCGGGAGAGAGAGAGAGGGAGAGAGAGAAGTTAGTGTTTACCACCCACCGCTAGCATTTCCGCAATGGGACATTACTCTCTTCTTTATTTACATGCGACGAGTAATTTTCCGGAATTTCTTCCCTCTTCAGGGCGAGTGATATTACGGCGTAGATGCGAGGTTGGTGTGCTCCCTTTTCCGACGGCCGCGGAAGTAAGATATACCGGGCTCGAACTCCCGCCTAGAACGGAGAATTATGGATCTCGTTTTAGCGCCCTCTCGCGGGTGAATAAAACTAGATTAATCGCGGGGCGAAAATGGTGGTGGAGGAGGATGGCGAGTGCAAGGCGCACCTAATGGATTTCGATTTCATCCGCAACGCATCAACGATCGAGAGAGATCGTTGACAGTTTTCTTCGCACTAGATGGCGAACTCGCGTCAGCTTCCGGAACTACGCAGTTCGACCCATTACCGCCAGGTAGCGGAGATGAAATTCTCGGCCCATTTGGGACGGGCATTTTTGTTGCATCGCATAAATAGAAGGCAATACAGAAAGATTCTTTTTGATTATAACAAATTTTAGTCCATAAAATCTAGGTGCCGACAGTGTTATCATGTGCATCAGATGTTCCTCGTGCATTTTAAAGGAACAATAATAGATTTAAAAAAATGTTTTTCAGTATATGCACCCAGTTTTATGTGCACTCAAAAGTAGCAAATAAAATTTTCTGCCCTCAACTTGAATTAAATTTGTTGTGCAGAATAGATGTGGGTGGTAAAAATTGCCACCCACCCTTATTCTGCACAGCAAATTTAATTCAAGTTGAGGGCAGAAAAATTTATTTTCTACTTTTGAGTGCACATAAAAGTGTGTATACTGAAAAATATTTTTTTAAATATATTATTTTCTCCTTTTTAGTCTTCTTATATTTTAAAGTTGAGTTTTTGGATTATTGAAAATTGCAAAGATTATAAATTGAATTTTCAGTTTATTTCAATATAGGAAAATTCTTTAAATATTTGAAGTTTCACTATAATTCATTATGACGGCATTAATTTCCCTTGAAAGCATTAAAACATCTTTAATTTCCATTAAGAGCATTAAAGGTCCCTTCAAAAGCAATAATGTCGTTGCTATGGTTTTTATACATTTCCATTGTTGAAGAGAGGAAAAATTCACACTTTTTTCGATTTAAAGCAGACATTTACACGTATTTGACTTCTGCCTTAAAAAATTAAGAACTCCGCTCTTTCAGCTAGACAACTGTTCTTTTCCCGAATTCGTATTCCAATTTTAAGTAATTTTAAAATGCGTTTTTAGAAAGTCTTGCACTGAATCCCATGTTTTTCTTATAGGGTATTGAAATGGAACCTTGGGATTAAAAAGAAATATAACCTTTTTTGTGATTTTCGATTTTTCTCGTCGGTTGTCATCTGAAATAAGAATATACCCGAAATTTTAGCCTTGTAGCATTTATAGGGGCAGAGATATAAAGCGAGAAAGGTTCAAAAGAAATATATATAACAGAGTATGTTAAATAAAAGTGTGTAATAAAAATTTTCCACGTCCCTTCTGAAGGATGAAGTGTTGATTTGAGCGCGCTCCTCATTTCTCTTTTTCTCATTGGCTCGTCCTTCTCTCCTTAGTTCCAACACGCACAAATAGGGGAGCGGGCGTCCTCGGAACAAATCCTTAAGGATTCGAACCGGGTGTCGCAGATCATGGCTAGGCCAACACTCTAACCACTACTACACCACCGGCTCCGCCGTCCAATGAAGAAATTCTGTAGAAATGAACCAAAGGTCACATACTAATGTATGTTCCCAGCAGATTCATCTCTTCCTACGCGCAATGGGTACTAAGAGGTAGTGCAATGAATAGCTGGATAGCAAGGGAGAAGAGAAACCCGGTGCCGGCATTAGCCTACTCTTAACGAAGAGCACCAAGGGGGTCAACGGCTTAACGTCCCTTCCGAAGGACGGAATGCTGAATTTGCGTTGTCTTCTCAAAACACACAAACGGGGCCGGGCGACCTTAGAAAAAAATCCTACTTTCGCAAGATTCGTACCCGCTGCCCTTTCAAGCAGCAAGTGAGTAGCAGCCAACGTTGTTTAAAAGAACAAGCTTGGTACACTCACCGTCCCGGGACATGCCCAGCCGGAGGCATTTTTGAAGTCGACAGTACTGACATCGGTTGCGGTTCACGCGGTCAACGAGGCACGCCTTCGAGCGAGGGCACTGGTAGTTGACCACGGAGGACTGAGAGCGCCTGAAGAAGCCCTTGCAGCCCTCACACGTGATCACGCCATAGTGGACCCCGGAGCTCTTGTCGCCGCACACTTTGCACGGGATAATCTCGATCTGAGCTGTTGAGAGAAAAGAAAAAAGTACGAGCAATGATATCTCACATTCCAGAATACAAGAAATGATAGATAACCTACATAGCAAAACCGTACGTCAAAATAACATTCTCCTCTATGAGGCGAGTTTAAGTGGTCGACACTTCTTATTTGTGTTTAGGTAGTACAACGTCTCGTCGCTTTCTTGACATTTAAGGCACCACTGCCACTGTATTTAAATGCGGCCGGATAATGAAGAAGAACCCAAAATTCTTCTGCTAAAATTTCGAGCATCAACTTCGAAATTTATAGAAATATGTATTATTTTTACAAATAATTTACAATAAAAGTTACATCTATCGCGGAGTATCATTTTAAGCTATTCATATAGGTACCAAAACAGCGTTTTAAATGAGAGGGACAGAAGTCGAGGACTTCAAAATACCGATAACTGAGTTAAGTTACCGTATTAAAGCATTATATCAAATAAGGAATTATAATACACGTAATATCGGTACAGTACAACCAAAATCAGTACAGTACTGAACAAATTAGTACGGTTGGTCACTTTACTCATCAATGACATTTAGCGGTAGCATTTTTCTGATAAATTAATAGGTTGAATAGCAGGATATAAGCAGAAATAGGCACACCGAGACGAGTAAGCATATGCCATTAGATGTTTTGTAATAATTAAGGACTGATGTGATGTCTAGAACTTAATGAACTCACGCGAAAGAATTATGGCAAGAAATATACTTTGGCATGAATAAAATTACGGAGAAAATTTACAGTTAAAGAAATAAAAAAATCTTTAAAATAAACTCCTTAACCTTACGAATCTCAACAAAAAAATTTAAAGGTAAACAACTAAAATATATTAAGTTTACAGAAAAAAATTGTTCCACGCCAGGGACGATATCTAAAACACGTCTGATAATACGGTTGAGGAGTTTGTTATAAAGATTTTTTAATTTCTTTAACTGTAAATTTTCAATTTTTAGCATAGTCTCCTTTGTCTCATAAAATTAAGGAGGATCGACCATAAGAAAAACCACTGCTGCCACCGTAGCTTTGGTAATTTTTATTCAACAATTATCTCTTTCTTCAAATTTTGGATTCGTCATTGCAAAGAGTTCTTCTACCGAGAGAAAGCCGTCCATACTAGTACACATACCCGTTACTTACTTGGGTTCGATTTTAACGAGAGCCAGTTAAACCTCAACGCTGCGGGTGAGTTATCCTCAGATTGTTGGCACTTCGAAGCGTGCGAAAACCCAACAATGTCCCTCGCCACGCCGCTATAAAGGCGTTTGAAGAGTGCTAAATACAAAGTTTAGACGGCGAAAGGGGGAGGGAGGGTAAGATGTGCGAAAAATGAGGCCAGAAAGGGAGGGAGAAGTACAGGGTGAGGGAGATAAGTATAGTGGGAATGGGAGAGAGAGGGAGACTAGGAGGGTGCACAGGAGGAGATGATGCGGGAGTGAGGAGATGGGAGTGGGCTGAGAAGATGCATTGAGATGATCCGGAAATAACTTCGGATGACTGTGGCGGAAAGGATTGAGATGGAGATGAGGGACGAAAATAAGAGTGGAGAAGAGAGAGAAAGGAAGAGGAAATACAGGCAAGGGAGGAGGGAGAGGGCGGGAACGAGTGGGTGAGAGAAAACGCCGGAAAACAATTTCTCAATTCATCTACTTTCCTCGGAGGAGATCATCAAAAACCTCCTCCTCTCTCCGCTTCTCCATCTCTTGTACCATTTCCTTTGAGAGAACAAACAGCGTTGAGACGAGGTGACTCCAGAAACTCTTGATTTAATGTGTCTTTATTTTAAGAAAAACATTATTCCGGAATGGATTTCACGAGTCCGGTCTCAAGTCTTTCTCTCTCTGCTGAAGATATATCGTCGAGAACAGATTCGAATTTTTTTTTTAAAGATCAGTTCGAGAATGCTCGATCAAAAAATACTGGAATGACACTTAAGGAAGAATTCGTATTGGGGTAAAAATTAACACGATCTGTCTCTAAAATATGCGGAACCTTTCACCTCATGAATCGATTTCTTTATGCAGTTTCCAAAAAGTCCCTTTACCCCCAATGTGTTAAGAATGGCACATAAAATAGTCATATATGTCCTAATTCTTGTTCTATTTTTATATTCATTGTTATATTAATTGATATATTTATTTTTATATTTTTGACTTATTTAGTAGTCACAAGTATTTATAAAAATCAAGAACGTCAATATAATTTTACTCTAGGACCCTTAACACCACGATGTTTTGAGCTGCAACTGCGATTTGGAGTGATTTTAAAAAATCCTATTAATCTCTAACAATGTTTACGTTGATTAAACCATCGTTCTCTCCGCAAAATCATTTTTCCCGAAGGGATAGTAAATAATAGACGCGCTGAATATAAATGAGCTCCGCTAATTGCGAAATAAATTTGCTCCTTCCCATTGCCCTATGAGACAATCACTTTCAATTTTGCTGTGAAAGAGACAAACGTAATTTGCAGCTTCTCACTTTGAACAAACTTTCAAAAAGTCCGAAACAGCTCCATTCCATTAGAGGTTGACAGATAAGGAACAAATATTAGTAGGAGAAAAAGCTTTGCCCAGGTGATACGAGGGAGAGTCAGAACACCTATTTTTCGGAGAGAGAGAGAGAAATGATGGAAATTTTTTAAACGCGGAATGTGGATGCGTATTAGGAATAAGTATAGAGATGAAGTGTGAATTTTACTCGCTATAAAATCTAAGAATTTAGGCCTTTTTTGGAAATGATCGGAATAATGCGGCGTGTGGTAATAATTGCGCCACAAATACGTATTTGACGGCATTTTCATGCATATACGTTTAAGTAATCACGAAAAAGTGAATTCGTAAATATTTTTTTGTTTAAAGTACCTTAAGGGCAGTTCACAAAAAATGGCGGACGAAAATGTGAACTGCCCAAAAGATCTCTTTATTAAATTATAGGAACGAAGTTACACTTCTTTGCCCGCAGCAGCAAAAAAATGTATCATTTTGCGGAAAAGTTGAAAAACTATCGAAGAACGATATCTATCCATCCCGCATCAATTAAAATTTTACTGACGATGAACGAAATAGAAGAATAAAGTTTTTTTTTCGGTAGATGAAGAATGTCAATTTACAAAGTTGGTCAAAGAAAACAACGCAGACAGAAACGGAAGCCCAATTGCGTGCCCTACATTTGTTTCGGCTCACCAATATCTTGTTACAAGAACGATCCATCGAGAAAGATAGAGACGGAAGACCAAGCCTTTGATTAATCTTTTGCGATGCTCTTTTTTTCCACAGCCGCAGATCTTTCTCTTTCAGGATTAAACGATCTGACCGCAGTCACTTGTTTTCGCATCGAGCATTTTAAATCAAATTCGTTGCGTCTTGTTTTCAATCCGCAAGCTTGATGGGTTCGTAATTAAAATGTTTTCACCGACAAATTCCTTCGGGAGTAAACAACGAGGGGACGCGTCCTGATTTCGTTGAAGTTGTCTCACGAGAAATTTGGTCTTATTGTTAGAGGAATGATGAAGTAATCGCCGAATTGAAAAACGCATATCTAATGCGCGGAAAGTTAATATTTCGGGTTAATTTACTCCTATAATCCACGAACAATAAACTGTACGCGCAGGAATTTTGAATCGGAGTTAATACGTCTGTCTGCTTGAAGTTCGATATAAGCTACACAGTCGGATATAGTTGCGAGTTTATCCGCCAGACGCCAACGAATAATCCATAATATTAACTTTCTCTTAATACATATTATTCTTCTACATTTATAGGTCAGCATAATATCAACGACCCAATGAACCACGAAAGATAACAAGGTCTTAAAAAATGTTTCGGATAATGCAAGGAAATCGAAAATAGGATCTCGTTTCGTGACAACGGAATCGATTTTTAAAATTTGGTCAAGGACGTCATGGCTCCGACAATTTTTTGCAAAAAATAATCATGAAAACGAATAAAAAGCGAGCTAACTCGGGAAGCACAAAATAACAAAGCAAGGAAAATGGGGGACTACGGACAACTTGTGACATTTTTCCTCAGTTTGCACTCGGCGGCGAAGGAGATCTAAGTAGGGCGCGCGCGCAAGTTTTTGGAACCTCCAGTAAATCAGGGTGTCGTTTCGTCGTGATTGACGCATTCCGCGGCTATCGACCCTTTTTCTCTTAGTCACGTTATTCCCGATAATCGAAGAAAAAGAAGGATAAACAATGGCAGTCTCAATCCGCGCCGAAAACACTTCCGGGTGTGTGTGCGTGAAAAAAGAAATATTTCCCTCGGAATCGGGGCCGAGGTGTGGAGAGGGGGAAACTAGATGATATCGATACTGTTAACACATCGATAAATCTAAAAGGGTACAGTCAAGCGCAGATAGCGAGCCAAACATTTTTCTCTCATTAAATATAGTTTTTTTTCGTCAGCCCCGGCGTTTCGTGCTATTTTGAGGAATGGGAAAAAATTGTAACGGCGGCATTTTTTCAGAAAGCGAACGAAAGAGATCGCATTTTTGTTTAAGGTTCCGGGTTCCTTTCCTTTCTACGCCCAGTATTTTATTCATTCCGTCGCAATTTTCCTTATCTGCGACTTTCATTGGCCTCCTCCTCCCTCCACCCAAACCTCGCCTCCGCCCGATCCGCGAATATAAAAATGGGAAAAGATGGGCCATCGAGCGAGAGTTTACGATTCTTTTTTCACGATTCTTTGTATAAGGCCACTGACCCTCGCCATATTGAAATGGGATACAATAAAAAAAAAAGACTGAGCAAGTGGGTGAGAGGGAAGTATCACATAAAAAGCATTTCGCGCGAAGGATATGGTCGATAAAAGCTAACTCAGAGAAGGGAACTCGTACGGAGACGATTATGATTAGGAAATGCGCAAAAGTAAATTGTTCCGCGAGCGCGTTAACTGCCTCAAACCAGAGAAACATATTACGAATAATTTGGCGAAGAACGCTATATCAAATCGCAATGTCCGTACGTTTGCATTTATTTTTTTATGACCTATAAACACCCATACCTTAATTTTATTTTTAAAATTTCTGAAAAATCTCCACTATATAGCACAATACGTAGATGGCAGGAGATTCGGCGGGTCAAGTTTCACTTCTACGAATATTCCGAAAATTTTAAAATAACTCAGTGACGCACATAAAACCTTCGGGTCAGTTTATTAGAAAGCTTTTCTTTTTAGTCGAACATTAACGTCAATACTGAAAAAATAAAACGCAGATTCTCTTCCTCGAGTTTTCACTTCGCGGAAACATCACACTAGAAGCGTTCGATACGGGCGAGGTCCGCGCTAACTAATATTCACACTAACGAGTAGTGGAAGTGGTTTAGGACGATGATCCGACGAGGAGTAAAATAAAGCGACGTGTTGCTCATTTCACACAGAGCGAGAAAGAGAGAGAGAGATATCGATAAGTAAAGTAAACACGGCTCTTTTTTTATACATACGGGGAAGCATGAAGAAACGTTCCCTGGAAGCGAAATGGAAGATAATTCTCGTGACGAAAGACCGGGAATGATTGTCAAAATAGGCCAACCAGTCGATCGGTTTTAAGAGTGCTCCGATCGTTAAACTCGCGATAGGTCCTTCTCCCCTCCCTTTTTACCCTCTCCACCCCTTTATCCTCCCACCCTCTTCTCCCATTTACCTTCTCCCTCCTTTTATCCTCTCACCCCTTTACCCTCTCCCCCCTTACCTTCTCCCTCCCTCTTTACCCTCTCCTCTCCTTTACCCTCTCTCCCCGGGTATCCATTCAATCCCTTTACCCTCTACACCCCTTAACCCTCTCTCACCCCTTTATCCTCTCTCCCTCCTCTTATCCTCTCCCTTCTTTATCCACTCCTCCCCTTACCATCTCCCTCCTTTACCCTCTCCCCCCTTACCATCTCCCTCCCTCTTTACCGTCTCCTCCCCTTTACCCTCTCTCCCCGTGTATCCATTCCATCCCTTTACCCTCTACACCCCTTAACCCTCTCTCACCCCTTTATCCTCTCTCCTTCCTCTTATCCTCTCCCTTCTTTATCCACTCCCCCTTACCATCTCCCTCCCTCTTTAGCCTCTCCTCCCCTTTACCCTTTCTCCCCCTTTACCCTCTCCATCTCCTTTATCCTCTCCCCCCTTTACCCTCTCACCCTCTCCCCCCTTTATCCTCTTCCCCATTTACCCTCTTCCCCATTTACCCTCTCCCCCTCTTTTACTTTCCCTTCCCTTTACCCTCTCCCCCTCTTTTACTTTCCCCTCCCTTTACCATCTCCCTCCCCTCTTTACCCTCTCCCCTCCCCTCGTTAACCGTGTCTCTCGTGAAACGAACCCGCATAACTTTTATTCGTTGTAAGGATTTGAGCGATGCAGGCCGCGGTAAATCGAACGAATGAAAAACTTCCGCATCGAAAAAGAATCATATCAGCGACATGACTCGTCGTTAAAAAGTGCCATTAAATATTCCGAAAGGGACTACGTTTGTAAATCGAGGAGTATAACAGGTTTGAAGCAGTAAGGTTCACAGTTACAGATAAGGGCGCCAGCGATGAAAACGCATTAAAATGACTTGCCGGAATTCCAAGTGTCACACTGATATACGTAATAACGCGAAAAAATCTTTAACATTCCATCATTCGTTAATTTTCTGCCACGACTTGAGGCTGCTGACCTTAGCTTTGTCGATAAAACCAAATAAAACCGACTTATACAAATAGCAATAGTAATAATTATGTCGATGACGACACTAGACGAAATCCCGGTCGAAAGTTTTTATTATTAAAATTTAATTTTCTTTAGGTTTATTTGCATGATTGTCGACACTCACAGAAAGTTGCATTGAGTTCAGTAGAAATTAAAGTCGTAAGTGGATATATATATATATATATATATATATATATATATATATATATATATATATATATATATATATATATAGCAATGTCAAACTAATTTTCAAGAAAGTAAGTTATATCCAAATAAAAAAAATTATTCATCTCTCTCGCGTCAGTTTCCCTTCATTTTGGGATCGAGAATATAGTCAGCCTCCCTCGCCAATGTGCATACTTCGATGATCAACGAATATGCCCACAAGAAAGGGCAACTGGCAACCTGGCGACGATGAGACGGAATTCAGCATATTACGAGACCGCAGAGAGCATGGATCGAAAGATAGAGAGAGAACGAAAGAAGAGAAATGAAGTGAGAGGGGAGGGAAGAGCGATGAGGTGGAGGAAAGGGGAGGGAGCCATGCGAGATAAGAGCTTAGAACGGTCCGTCACTCACATAGCGAGCGGACGTGCTTTGTTTTGGCCAACAGCAGCAGCAGCAAGCGGAGTGGCCCATGTGCTCGGGTAAACGAATCACGAAGTACACAATAACGCACGCAGATGGACACGATTTTTTTTAAACCATCCTAAACGAAGAAGAATCAACTCCTCGGAAAACGGAAACTTAAATGGGTTACCTTTTCGTCTTGACGGAATATGCTTAGCTTCCAGAGTAGAAACAACCTTCGAAACGATTCGGTAAAAAACACAATTAGTGTAATTTAGTTCCGGCTTGAGAATCATATTCGGCAACAGATGGGCAACCGTCTAATTACTGAAGTAAGAAATAAAATTAAATAAATATCGTGTGCTTGTGCATGTATTTATTTGTTTGTTTATAAATATTCATGCATAGATTAATATCCGCACATGCATGCTTCAGGCATGGATCATGAAATCAAACGTAACATCTCAAAGTAAAATCATGACATCCAGTCATACGATAAATTATCGCCTTCACAAATGTTTTTGTAGACGTACGTGAGCATTAATGAGAAAGGCATCAAATACCGTCGGCTTCCCAGCGGCTTGATAAAGAGAGAGAAGGCGGAAGAGTTCACCGCAACGGTCCCAACGGAAGTAAGTGCGAGGAAGGACAAGGTAGAGAAAAAAGGATAGGCAGCCAACGGATAGCAAATTTGAGAGAGATAAAAAATAATCGAGGAATTTAAAGGGCGCGGGGCGTGAGAGAGTAAGGTCAGTGTGGGAAATTTTTCGCGGCGAAATGTCTCCTATGTCAATTAGTTTCGGATGCCGTGGTTTCAATGTTGGGAGCGTTACTCCTTGTCCACTCGGATCTCAGTTGCTCCACGGATACTGTCGCCCAACGACTGAGTATGGAACAGATAAGGTAAAGTTTTAAAGCAGATGAAATTGAGCTTCTTCGGTAAATGGAGAAAAATAAAGAAAAACGACGGAAATAGACATGCTACTCTCATAAAAAAATTCTATATTTTGCGTACTTAATGCTTCAAAAATATTTATTGAATTCGTCTCATTGCCGAAATAAAAATTAAAAACTACGTCATACTTATGTTTTAAAAATTTTTCCGTCGCAAAATCGCCGATGATGACGGCTGCTTTGTAGTCGAAATACGCATTTGAGTTTCCCCACTTTTTTATGGCTATTGGAGGGACACGGATTGTAGGCTTGTTGGATGAAAAACGATAAAATTTTCCCTCGCCCCCTCTTAAATTCCCTTTTCGAGGGAAATAAAGCCTAGAATGACGTCACTGCATTCCGGTAAACAAGATGATAATTAGAAATCTAATTTTAAAAAATAACGTATGGAAACTGGAAGATAGTAATAACCGTGCTATTACTCACCCTTCGCCTAAACCCCTTTAACTTTTATTAGTCTTTCTCCGCGTATCTATCACGCAAAAGATCTTAAACGCTTAACTTCTAAAACGTTCCCGTCATGGTTTAAAACTGATACAATACATTCTCTGAAAAACAAAAATCGTGCTTGGTATTTGTGGAAAGTCTTCCCTAGCGAAGAATCCCACAAATCTTTTACCGACTTACGGCGATACTCCAAACTTTTAATTCGCCGCGACTATGCTGAGTTTACGAAAAATATATCCGACTCTATTCCCTCCAATCCTAAAAATATTGGTGTCTCGTAAACGGTCGCCGCAATCACTCTAGGATCCCGGATGAAATTTATTATGACAATACTAATGCCGAGGGCTCTCATAGATCTGCTTTATTTCATAAATTCTTTACTAATTGTTTGTCACCCCCTACTAATTCCCCTCTGAACTTTGATAATGATGATTCTCTCTCACCTGTACGTAACTTTTCTCTATTTCAACTTCAAACAACCCCCCAGGAAGTTTTTGAAATCCCCTATAAAATTTCCCCCTATCGTACTCCCGGTTCTGATGGTATGTCCTTTATTTCTTCGTAAATGCTCTTCTTCTCTTTCTATTCCTCTATATATTATTTTTAACCGCTGTTTCTCGCTGGATACTTTTCCGTCCCAGTGGAAATCTGCTAACGTCATTCCCATTCATAAATCTGGTTCAAAATATGATGTAACTAATTACCGTCATTTCTCTTTACTTTCAATTTTCTCCTCCAATTACCCCAAACTATTGGCTTCCATAGATCATAGCGAATCTCCTCTTCTATCGCTTGAGGGGTCCACATTGCATTTTAAAAAATCAGTAGTCAACCTCGGTGTCATAGTAGATGAAACTCTATCTTGGGCTCCTAATACCAATAAAATCTGTAGTACCATCAACTCCTCCTTGCACTCTCTCAAAAAACTCAAAAACTTATTACCTAATTCCTTACGTAAACTCTTAGTGACCACACTCCGATTTCCTCACTTTGACTATTGTGATGTTGTTTATAATGATCTCTCCTGTGAATTGGCATTAAAACTTCAACGCACACAAAACTCCTGCATGAGATTCATCGGTGACCTTAAAAAGAGCGACCACATTAGCGAACATTACAATAATCTTTCATGGCTCAAACTTGACGCTCGAAGGAACTTACATACCCTGATGCAAATGTACAAAATCCTTACTTATAACAAACCTGACTACCTCTCTTCCCTCTTCAATGAAATCAACACAGTACACAAGCGGGATACTAGAGGCAAGAATAACCTCCTTATTCCTCATCACAGGACGAATATCTACAATAAATCCTTTCAAGTCTCCGGTTGCCGACTCTGGAATAACTTAGATGAAAATTTTAAAACATCTCCCTCCTTAAACTCATTCAAACGCACCTGTGTCACTCACTTTCTTAAACAACAAAGTAATCCTTAATCATCTCTTTACACTCCCCATAAATTATCCTTACTCATGTTTTTTTTTGTATTGTCTTATATTATTTTCTATTTCTTAATATAATTTTGTATTGTTTTTATATACTTTGTGTATTGTTTATATGTATACATATGTATGTATGTGTGTGTGTGTATGTGTGTGTGTATGTATGTATGTATATATATATATATGTATATATATGTATATGTATGTGTATATATATATATTCTTTCTTCTATTGTTTGTATTTTTTTTTGTTGTTTTTATTTTTTTGCTATTGTTTTATATTATTTTATATTGTATTATATTATTTATGTATTTTATATCTTTTCCTGCTTTCTTATAATATGCATGCCCCAACAACATTCTTTATATTCATTCATTGTATATATTTCATGTATATTTCATCTCATTCTGCATACTTGTATATTTCTTGTTTACATTACGCTATTACCTTTACGTGTACTTTTTTATGACGGTATATAATTACGCTGTATATACGAACTCTCCCACTGTACATACTCCTTCCTATTTAATGTTGTAGTTTTGTATTACCAAATGTACACTATCTAGGGTTTTCGCAGGTTTTTCACACCCCCCTTCTTAGTGGGTGTTTTCCTGCGTGGGTTTTGCTAGGGAGGACATGTCTGTTTTTACCTAGATTTTCCCCACAAACACAAATCTGTATTCAATTTTATCTTTTTAATTTGTATGATTTAGGTACATAATGTTTATATAGTATATTTTGTTATACCTTATTTTATTCTTTTTCTTGTATTTATTATAATGACGAAGGGTTAAATGTAAGAATGGACCTTCTGGTCTAAATTTCGCCCGAATAAAGACGATTATCTATCTATCTATCTATCTCCATTTGTGAAAGGATCATTTTGAACCGTATTTCACATCACCGCATCTCTCCGCTAAGCAACATGGATTTGTTCCTGACCGCTCCTGCATGACCAACTTAGCAGGTTTTCAACAACATGCTCTTGATGCTATAGCTAATAAGTTTCAGTTAGACACTGTTTTTCTAGACATCTCTAAGGCTTTTGATTCCATAAATCACAAACTTAACCACCGCTTTAATATTCATGGTAATTTCCTAAATCTCCTGAGTAGTTTTTTGTAAAACAGTACACAGAGTGTGGTACTATCTGGTATTGCATCAGACTGGTCTTCCATCACCTCCGGTGTTCCGCAGGTAAGTGTCCTTGGGCCCTACCTGTTTAATTTGTATGTTGATGATTTGGCTATCCTCCTCCACTCTTCCGAGATCAACACGCTTCTTTATGCAAAATTTTTAAGCAGGTTGCTACCATAGCTGACTGTACATCCTTCCAAGCATCAATTAACTTAGTATAAAATTGGTGTGATGTTGGGAAGCTAAGATTAAATTTAAAGAATTGTAATGTCATGACTATCTCCCTTCGCAGAAACCCTATAAATTTTAACTACTACATTAATTCGAATTTATTGACTAGAGTTTTACAGCAGAAAGATTTAGGTGTAATTACTGATAGTAAACTATTTTTTTCTGACCATACTACAACAATTAAAAATAAAGCTATGTCTCTCTTAGGCATTTTGTATCGTTTTACAGATATAGAGATTCTTTAGCACTCAGGATGTACTTTTCTATCATTGTATTACCTGTTATAACATATTACTCTCCTATATGAAATTGATGGAATGATATGATCCGAAGATCCTATGCAGACAGGCATAAGCTGTGAAAGATGGAACAATTTTTGAAACGAGAAAAAAGTCTGCTATGACCGGGAATTGAACCCGGGTCTTCCACTTGCCGGGCGGATATTCTACCTCTGAACTATCGTAGCAGAACATTTTCTCTCGTTTCTGAACACGGATGTTTCCCTTGGTGGGACGGGAACTAACCAAGTTAGTATCAAACTGCCCCAACAGATGTCCTCGAAGAGAATATCGAAGGAAACTCCTACCTCTCAAATGGTGAGATTGCCAAACATGAAATTGATGGAATGATATGATCCGAAGATCCTATGCAGACAGGCATAAGCTGTGAAAGATGGAACAATATGGTATATGTCTACTGTTTCTAATCTCTCTTCCCTTGACAGGGTTCTAAAGTTTTTCCTTAGAATTGTGAAATATCGTGTAAATTCTCTTCGGTATGCCTCTCTAATGATGCTATTTTATCTGCTCTCTCTTCGGATAATCTTACTGCGACTAGAACTAAATCTGATCTTTCTTTTATTTATAATATTTTACAGACTTCCGTTACAGACTGCCCTGAGTTACTATCTCGTATAAATTTCCGAGTTCCACCCAGAACTATTCGTTCTTCATCCTTATTTCATATGTTTACTCCGAGGATTTCTCGAGCCAAACGTTCTCTTTTCCTTCGTCTTCCTTCTATTATAAATTCCTTACCAATAAATCATTTATTAAGCTAGGAATCACACATATTTCACCTAAATAATCACAGTCATCATTCGATACAATTATTGTTAGTTTTTCTACTGGATATTTTTGTTATACCTATTGTTCATACCTAGAATTTTATTATTTTATTGTTATTATTTTCACTGTAAATTGGCGATCACGCTGTATGTGAAATTACTGAATAAATAAAGGTTCTCGAGCGCGCGCCCTCTTTTAACAAGCATCTACAGCGGGCGGAGAAAGGACATCTGTTTGACTTGCAAAATCTCCTTCAAGTCTCTCCATCTCCGTTACGGCACAATGTAAGATCACGGTAACGAGAGCCGCTAGGAATGAATGAGTTTTGCCCTAATCTTCAGCCGCAGCGAAAAAGTTGGGGAAGGGAGGGGGGGATAATAACTCGCGTCATTTCATCTAACAACACATCGTGGGAAAGATGGCGGCGGAATTATTCAATTATTTATCACGATAAAGCAATAATATTTTAGTTTCATTAAATACTGACACCACAAATATGCTATGTTCACACTATATGCTTCAATAAAACATTATCGAGCATGTCATACGGCTGAAATGAAATTGACGAAGTGTCCTTCTCCAATAAACATTAATAGGATGGGAAGGCTAGATGCTCACCACTGATGATGGCTGCTTTGTAGCCGAAATGCGCATCTTGTTTTCCATATTTTTAAAGGGCATTGGAGGAACCGTTTGTGACAATATTTTGAGTTGCAAGCTGTTTATGCGTACACATAGGCAAATTCGATAAATAAATACCATATAAATAAATCAAAGAAAATTGTCAGCGTTAGGCGTATGCAAACGTCCATTCTAGGAAATTATTAGAGCCAGATACGTATTATGAGAATTAGGGATTAAAAACGCGAAATGTCAGTGGGGAGCTATGTTTTTCAAATATGGAAACAACGAAAAGAATGACGACGCAATGTAGGATACACGCATATATTACAAAGAGGAAAAATTGTAACTTTATTAACCATCGAAATAATTTACGAGTGATCGTGAAGGTCGCATTTGCGATTCGTAATGGCCGTGCATTTTAAATTCCCGTGGCTTATATAATATTCCGATCGTGGGGCGTTGATTTGCTCCGCGGTGGTGTCAAAGTTAACGAGTAAAACGCGTTCCGCCGTGTATACGGATAAAATAAGCGCGTTTTAACGGCGTACCTCTCTTTTTAATCCATCTTTTATAAATAACTGAAAACTAAAAAATATAAAACGGTCTCTTCGGATACCATCAAATTCTCAATTCCTCACAAAACTCGAAAAATTTCAGATTCATAAATCTTTCAACCGTGCAAATCAAATTTATGCAAACGAGCAAAGACGAGCGGGCGGAATGATTTCACGATCTCGTATAAATTGAAACAACACCAGGGAGAAATGAGAGAAAAAATATCCGATACAAATGCTGGTGCAGGAATCGTAAAAGCGAGCGATAGAAAATCAGAACATCGCTCTTTCATTTCTAGACACTCATCGAAAATTTAATGAACTAATGAAAAAAAAATGTTGAAGACCATTTGAAGCCATAGTAATTCAGCGATTCTATACGTCCCAGGTTTCTCAAATAACGCGAACCCTAACATGGGTTTCAAGTGAAGTGGGGGCTGCGAAACATTCCACACGGGCCTCAAAGAAGACCCAATCCAAGACATCTTTTCTGTTAGACTAAAATGATATGGGCTAAACAAAAATAAGTAAAATAATTTCGGAAATAACCGCTAGATGTATTTTGTTAGACAATTTAATTTAAATTTCTAATATGAGTCTTAATATAATTACTCCCATACATGGTATTTATAACGAACAGAAATTTTGATTAGCTCATTATATGAATTTCTGCCAAAATTCAATTTTCTATCTACATCCTTGATCGAGTTATTCGCGTTTTAATAACTTTATACTCGGACCAACTGACTGAAAAATTAGCCTTTTATTATTACTTTTGTGATTCTTTTAGTTTCCCAAACCGTCCTCAAGTCCTCCAATCTTCTACCTAACTCCCGAACTCTATCGCGCAATCCTTCACCCTATACATTTTTTACACGCTCGGTTTGTTTATTAAAATGTCCAGCATGTTCCTCAGATTTTCATACCATTTCTAGTTCGTTAATATTGAATTTAGCTCATTATTACTATTTTTAATCTTTTCGAATAGTATTTCAGCTCTTGCGGTATTTCTTATCGTTAATAAGGCAACGAATGTTGTTTGCAGAATATCATTTCCCTCTCCTCCCATCTTTTTCTCCTTCTCGTATTAAAAGCCTTAAATACGCGCTTAAATGTATAAGAGTTGAGATAACAATAGGATTTCGAGGTTTAACAATGTAATTGATAGGCATGGCAACATCCCGTTAAAATGGCAAGATTTCCCAAAAATATGTGAATTAAACGTATAACATGAGTAATTTCGAACTTTAGGAAGGAAAACATGAACAGAATAGAAAACCTTATAATTTTGACTTAAAAATGGTCTAGATCTAAAGGTTGGGAGTCTATTTCTTCTAATTTTAATGTCAAAAAGAAGATAAGCCTGGACGTCAAAAATTCGATTTTTACGTGTTATCTTATGGAGAATGCAAGCCATCCCCTGGAGTCGAATCCTGGACGTTTTTCGAAAATTTTCCTTTGTCGCAGCATTTTCATATCCGAGTAGATTATCTCTGCCAAATTTCAAGTTAATATCTGCATATTCGATTGAGTAATTCGCGTTTTAAAAGCGTGACATGGACCAACCAACCAAGTGAACGCATATAGGGTAGGTCGATTTCGTCCGTCCGTGCGTCCGCATGTTAAAACTCGGAAATCGCTGGACGTATTTTGATTTGTATTTGGTATTGGGGAGTTTTGCTAAAATTGGTCGAGTGAGTCCAATTTTGGTTAAAATAGGACAACAATTACGACCACTTTACATGAAGACCTACATGTAGTTTACAATGTTTCTGTTTCAACTCGGGAACTGCTTGACATATTGTGATGAAATTTGGTATTGGAGAGTTTTGTTAAAATTGATTGATCGATTCCAATTTTGGTTAAAATCGGACAACAATTACGACCACTTTACATGAAGACCTACATGTAGTTTACAATGTTTCTGTTTCAACTCGGGAACCGCTTGACATATTGTGATGAAATTTGGTATTGAAGAGTTTTGTTAAAATTCATTGATCGATTCCAATTTTGGTTAAAATCGGACAACAATTACGACTACTTTACATGAAGACCTACATGTAGTTTACAATGTTTGTTTCAACTCGGGAACCGCTTGACATATTGTGATGAAATTTGGTATTGGAGAATTTTGTTAAAATTCATTGATCGATTCCAATTTTGGTTAAAATCGGACAATAATTACGACTACTTTGCATGAAGACCTACATGTATTTTACAACGTACCTCGCTTGCTTCTCGTTAAATTCTCATCTGAGCGAAAAATAATGAGAAAAATGTGAAACTCTGTGTACTCCGATATGGAGTACATCTTTCCAATCTTGTTATTATAAGGGGGGATCATCTCAATTCATGTTTTTATATTATAGGCATTCTATAAATATTCTGCAAATATCTAACCAATGCATAATGTATGCTGTACATTTATTAAAATGAAACGTTATTACCTTACGTAAACATATATCAGTAAATACATTTGTTTTCTTATTACCCCTTAAGCCTCCGCCCCTGCTAAAAATCAGTTCTATTTTTCCGCCGCTGCGCAGAGAATATGTAAACTTTACAATTACGCTGTCCTTTAACCACCTGAAATATTAAATTGCCCTCTTGCTCCGCGGAGTGAGGCCCCCCTGCGTGCCGTGCCTCCTCGATGACGGTGGCGTTTTCCCCGTCTTCTCTCTCTGGGGAAAACGGACTCGGATTTCAATCGCGGCTCGCGTTGGAAGGTGACGGTTGCGGGAGCGGGAAGGGAGAAAGAATGGGAAGAGGAGTGGAAGTGAGAAGGGGCACTTCCCTTATGTATTCCCCCCAACCTACCTCCCAGACGAAAAAATAAAAAGATTCTCCCCCAACTTCACCCTCTCCTCTCATCTCCTAAACTTCCTAAACTCCAACGCCCTCTCACTCACAGGGACCATCCCCCCTCCTCCTCTCTTCTCATCCCCCAAAACCCTCACACTCCCTTATCCTTCTGAGAGACAAGTCCCGTTTCTACGGTCCGTCTCAAAAAATTCCTCTGTGGGTTAGGACGCCTGGGGCTGTTAAGAGGATGGTCTTTGGCCTCCTCCCGCTCGTCCTCCCACTCCTACTCATCCTCCTGCTTCCCCATCTCTCTCCGTGTAACACTCGTGGGGAGGTTAGATAATTTCAAAAGCGGGAGGGCTCTCCTACTTCTCGCTCTCTCTAGCGCCATCTAGTCCGCCTCTCCCCGTTTTTCGATATAGCCACCTCCTCTCGCTATCTTTCTAACACTGCGGGGCACGCTTTGTAATTTCAAAGGCTTTCCGGAGGGGTTGGGGGAAGAGACGTTTCGGTGGGTGTGGTGGTGAGAGGCGGGGTGAGAGGGCGGGGCACACGAAAGATATCTCTATATCTACTTTCCTCTTTCATTCTCCTCCCCTCTATATATCTCTCTCTCTTTCCACCTCGCGCACGCAGCATCCTAGAGGATTACATGTGAGGGGAACTCGTGCGGAGAAGATGATCGTGTCGGCGTGCGTGGAGTGCGTGTTAACGGTCAGAGATCTCAGGTTTTAGATATAAAAAAGGAGGCGAGGGAGCGAGCGGGGGTGGGGCCGGAGGAGGGGGATGAGGTTATGAACGGGGGTGGGGATGTAAAAGATGAGCGGAGGGGCATTGTGGGTATCTTTTCACCGGAGCCCATATAAAGGTGGACGGAACTAATGAAGGTCTCATCATTATTAAGGGGTGCTTCTCTCCCTCCCGTTATCTACCTGTTCGATCGGCTGCTTACCGTAGGAGAACAGGTGCCTTTTTTCTAACTCCCCGTATAAAAATATTCGGATGGTCAGGTAGGAAATTCTTGAATGTTGGTCGGTGGGATTGATGAACGTTTCGACGAGAGATGATGCGTCCGAAGCATTTTGGAAAACGATCTCCCGGTTCGTAAAAGTAAACGGTGTGGTAACAAAAGGGAATTCGGTTAATTTTGAGGTTGGAGCGTTTCTCAAATATATTTCTACCCGCACGCTCGTCGTTGTTATTTTGATAATCAATCGAGTTATAAGGAAGAATAGTTGAGTATAACAGAAGTAGAAGTGATAAATGACCTTTTATTCGTTTCAAGTCCTGAAACACTTCTTTGAAGCACACGTAAATGGAAATCCACGGCCACATGTTAATATTTTCCCATTGTGACAGGCTAGGGTTCTCGGAGAGGAAAGACACAAATGAAAAAATAAACGTAACAACACACGTTTAATCGCCTTAAGCGCACAATGCAGTATGGATGCTATCACGTGAGAAGAAGACTGACGCGCTCTCTGGTGGTTGTGCGCAGAGACATACAACAAATGAAGCCTTTATTAGTCTCGTTACACCATTATTTTAATGAATGTACGATCTGTAAAAACAAATAATTCCGTCAATAAAGAAAATGTCAGTTCCTTTGACTGAAACCACGAAGTCGGTCTCTCGCGGTTCTTGCAAAAAAAATGTATCGACATTATAGCAGTTAACTTAATCACCGCAAGTCATAAAATGAAAAGGAGGGAGATGGAGAGGTTATCACTTTACAGGCAAGTTCAAAAAGTCTCGAGATGAAGTCATTTCGAGTGCCAAAACCCTCCCCTCCCTCCCGCGTCACATTATACGCTAAAACGACACTCCGCCTCTGCTTTTTACCGTTTCACGTATGCGCAGATAACAGTACCGCAGAGTGGGTACTTAAACACGCCAAAACAAAGACCCGGACAACGCACACACGTACATACGCCGTACGAAGCGACCTTTAACGAGCGCCCTCGCGACGACGGCGGCAGAAGCGCTCTCTGGGTAGGAACAAAAGAGAAACGAAAGGAAACAAAATTTTTAAAACACGACGAAAGAATTCCGACCGATGATTCAGAAAGAGTAGGTGGTAGGAAAGTCAATTCTCTTTTATTATTTTCGAATCACTAATTTCCTACCCGCGTGGAAGAGAGCATGGGCGAAAAAAATCAAGCGCTCGATAAAATAAAAGGTTTGGATTGAGTGTGTAAGTGAGATATTCCGTCTCATGTTAGTGGACTCTAGAGTTCGTAGAGAGAGGGGCAAACAGAAAAGGCGTGTTTTAGAAGTCGGCGTAATAATTCCTTCGCCACTGGCCGCCAGCTAGGAGAGGACTGCAGCGTGAGTACGTGCGTGTGTTTGTGTCCGCGCGTGTGTTTATGCATTTGTGTGTGTGTATGCGCTATCGAGACGAGTTGTCATGTTGACTCAACGTGAGAGAGCTCGCCACTAATTCCCTCTAGTAGGGTGACACAAACAAATGCAACGCGGCAAACCATGCTCGCCCTCTCTTGTTCTGTTCCACGCTCAGCCTCTTTCAACTATCTCCCTTTCCCCACTTCCCCCCCCCTCTCTCTACTCATTCTCTTCGCCCTCTCTCTCTCAAGCCAACTAAGCACTGCTCACCCTTTACGTTTTATCTCCTAGGCATCCACCCCTTCCAGCTTTTATAAAAATCCAATTTGCTCTCTCTCTCCTCCATCTCTCCTCGTCTTTCTCCCTTCGTCTTCTCTCATTCCATCTATCTCTTTAGCTCTTTCTTTTCAAGCTCATTTTCCTCTCTTTCTCTCATCCTATCCCCCTATATCTACCTCCCTACCAACATACCTCTCATTTTTCACTCTATCCTCCCTCTCTCACTCCCTTGTGCTTCTTAGTACCACATCCACTTACCTCCCGAACTCCCCCTAACAACCCTTTGGCTCTCTTAAAAAATCTCCCCCTCTGTACACACATCTCTCATCCAAGCTGCTTTCTCCATTATATACTATCCCCGACCTTTTTACCCCCGTCTCATTTCTCTCCCTCTACTTAACCTTCTCACCCTCTATTTCTCCTCCTCTCCTCCTAATTTTTACCACCCCTCCTTCCCCTTCTTCTCTCTCCTTCTTACCCTTTCCATTCCTCTGCCTCACCCCCCCCCTTTCTCACCCTCTCTCTCTTTCTCCACCTCACTATCTGCTTCTCTCTCTCCTCCAGAGTACGTACTGCCTCTACACGGATGCTAGTTTCTTCAGTCTTTTGGTCGCACAGACACACGTCAAGCGACTAGAGATCATCATCTTGCCAAGGTTCAGGAGTTTACCGGTTAACCGACTCGCGCTACGGTCGCGGCACGGTAAATTAGATCTAAATAGTCCGTTAATTCTATTTATCCCGGGAACTTCGTATGGCGCCCAAACGAATGTCACAGGAGACGGGTAAAAAGCGAAGGAAATTTTGTAGTAGCTTACCGGTGATCATCGAGACGAAATATGATATTCTAAATATTTCTTGCAGATCTGCGCTGCGCTACCTAGGGTGTAGTTGAGCGACGAGTACAATAAATAACAAGCACTTTAAGTAATAATTATAACTTTAATATTTTCAGAATTTCATATATAATAATAATTTGAAATCGTTTTGGAGGCGGATTGAGATATATGTTTTCAAAAAGCAATAACCATTACCCCTATTCATGTGATGCAGTTTTAACGGAAGCATTTAATAATTCCTTATCAACCAAACCGCCATTATCATCACGGAAGGAACGACAGTTTTTGGGACATAACAAATTTACCGATTCAAACTTTTCCCTCGCACGACTTCCGTTTAAAAATTTTTGACGTGGATCAAAGATGCCAGGAAACTCTTCGATAAACGAGCGTTTCCAATCCCTTGCAGAAGAAACACATTATCAAAACCGTTCTCCTCAATATCCTCTCAATCTCACCCTCATCCTTCCTTCCTCCCTCCTTCGTTCCTTTCTCTTCCTTTCATCCTCTCTTTCACTCTTCCGCTCTTCAAACAAGGAGAAAAAAATACAAAACCAAAACTCAATTTCCCTATCTCAGAACCTGACGGTTACTCATACTCGCGAGTCACTCTCACGAAATAACCCTATTTAAAAAAACCAAGCCTGCCAACCCTCGAGAGAAAAAATTATAATATTTCGGATGAAAAATGATTCGATCTTTTTATATTTTTCTCCTACTCTCTCTGTCTCCTCCGCGAGGGCGGGAGGGGCGGAATGGAGGAGAATTTTTAGGAACTCGTGGAGATGGGTGGGAGGCGGAGGGAATGGTAGGAGTTTAACGATGACGGCATAGTAGTAGAGAGGGAGATGATGGCGGGAAAGGGCTAAGCGAAGGAAAAGGGAGGGGAAGGAGAGGTTAGGAGTGGTTTTGAGAGAGGAAGGTTGTAGCGGAGTCGCGGCTACGAGGGCCCACCGCATCGGGGCGCTGTTACACCTGAGTGTTGGGGGTCGTTGAACCCGGCCGGCTGCTCCCCCCACCCCAAAAACATTTCCCCTCACCCCTTTGCCCCCTCGCTTTTTTTACCACCCCCCTTCCTCCTTGCTCCAGCTTCGTCCGGCCTCCCCTCCCCCACCTTCGCTCCGTCCCCACCCCCCTCCACCGGCCCGCGTCACCTCCTCCCCCTCATCTAATTATCTCATCGACCCCGGCAGTGCCTTTTTCTTCGCGGCCTGACTTATTAATGCGCGTCACGCATCAAGCGGGGAATTCGTATCGAAACGGGATTCTTTATTCACGAAAACGAAACGATTGCGTAGTTAACCCTTTAGGGTTTCTGAAAGGGAGTGATTTCTTAACGGTTGGGTGACATTACGACAAAAGCTTGATCAATTTATAGAGGGGTTCATGAGAAACAGAGGAGCTAGGTCAGGCTAAGTTGACCTTTTGTTTCAAACATAATCTGGTGGTTTGCATGATAAAATTTTTAAAAATTTGTTTTTAAGAATTCAACTTATATCAACGAGCAAGAAGTTATTTTAGGACTGACTTTTCTCTGTATTGCTTATATAAAGAATACATTTAAATATTCCTTGGCGTGATAATACAGAAATAACAGTTATATAAAGTGGAAAATTTATCAATGCCTATACCAAATTCTCCCTCCTAAAGAATAAATAACATATATTGGGAAGTTTTGTCCTAACGAGAAAAAGACTTTTATTTAGATTAGCCTAACTTGTGCTCAAATTACATTCATAAAAACATTCGTAAATGGCATGTTCTCATGACATCTCAATGAAATTACAGGTTAAAAATAATAAACTTATTCCTACTGGAAATAACCTAAACTAAAAATGAGTGCCTAGTAAAAATCATTCCAATTGAACGATTTTGACGTTTCGAGTGGATATTAATGGCATTCCATTGGCTCAGAAAAAAAAATTCTCTGGTAAGGAGAACCATTCGAGTATATCTTCCTCAAATACACGCTTTCTGCAAAATAAAAAAAACACTCCTTCAAAAAGCAATGGATATCGAATGGCTCCCTTTCCTTCTCTTCACTTCGCGTCGCCCTCCAATTCCATCCGTTCAGAAAAACCAGCCCAGGTAGCGACAGAGAGGGAGGAAAGGAGTGAGGGAAATATGAGGTGAAATAGAGAGAGAGAGAGAGAGAGAAAGAAAAAAGGAGGAAGAGAACAACGGCGTATGTAAAATAATATGAAAATATTCCACTTCCCCTATCTCCCCCTCATACCTCTTTCTCCTCCTCTGGTCTATCCTCATTCCCTTGACAACGGCCCCGTTATCCCTGCCCAAACTCCCCCCTCCCTCCCGCTCCATTCCCCATCCACACACCTACGCACCATTCTAACGTCATTCTCTTTCCCTCTTCCCGTTCCTACATGCCTCACACCCCTTCCTCTCCCTCCTTTCTCACCCTCCGGATAACTTCCCGAGACCCTTTCTCCCTTCAACTACGACCTCCCCACACCAGTTCAAGACGAAAACCTTCGGACTCATCCCTCTTTCTCTTTCTTCTACCCTCTCTCCCCTCCCTCCTCTCTCTCTCTCTCCCCTCCCTCCTCTCTCTCTCTCTCCCCTCCCTCCTCTCTCTCTCTCTCCCCTCCCTCCTCTCTCTCTCTCTCCCTTCCCTCCTCTCTCTCTCTCTCCCCTCAACCATTTCCTCCTCCTCGCCCTCACTTCAAGGGAGGATTTTCGTTCCCGACCAGCCGGTGCAAGACGCCGAAAACATCCACCGAAACTTACAACTTATCTCGCAGCGGGACTGTGTTCCCAGGGAGAACAAGTGTATTCGGACTTCATTTTACATGGTCAACAGACAAACGGTCTCTCTCGGATACCGACGGGGTTCAAGGGAAGGGAAAAAAATCGAGAGTTTGTTCGATTTCCTCCTCCTTTTTTGGATTTATCGATCCGGGTTTTTTTATAACTCCATCGGCCGCGTTTCTTCGGTTAAGTTCGCGTGCTCCATGCGAGTTGCTTCCGCATTCTCTCTCTTTCTACTCGCCGCTAAACTTTAAAACTGAATAACAACCGGCGATGAAGATAAACTTTTGAAGAATACCACAAATATACATTCATAATTGTTAACTTAAATTTGGTTCATTCGTGGTATTCGTTGCTCACAAGAAATTAAACAAATAACCTATAATTTTTATATAAAATTTGAGGACATACAACACCCTACGCGTCATAATAATATAAGAAAATAAATACATATCACGAACAAGGTACAAGAATGTTATTCCATAGAAGTAATGAAACGGAAAACCTATACTGTGTGTATGGGGGGAGGGGGGCAGACAGTGGGGGAGCAAAAGTAAAAGCAGCTAGGCTTTTCTACGTGTTGTGAAAACAAACGTCAATGTAATTCTTTGTGATGGATAGTGAAATCGCATGCCATTATAAATAATAAAGATTCAGGTCAACTCATGTAGTCATAAAAACGTCTAGTATATCATACGTACGTAGAGACTACAAAGCATTCCTGTCAGGTTAAACGATCATTAAATTACCAACGATGACGACAACTTCGGAATTATCTAGCACATATGGTTAACTCAAGAATTTTATGGCTAGGACGGTTAAGTACATAATTTATCCGATACCGGCCGCGAATTTAGCTTGACTTGAAATTAACTCAAAACCATCTTTCTGACAGAAATTGTGATATTATTAAAGAATTCTCTTTATGACAGGAAACGGGCGGAATGCCTCAATGATAGAAACCCAGCGAATATATCCAAGACACTTGGGTGGAGCATAATTTACCTATAGCATTATAAAGTTGAATAGGTATTCATAACATAGAGGGAGGCAAGAAATAATCGAGAAAAAGTTTTAAAAGCCATTTTTAAAAATCGGAATGAAAATGAGGAAAGAATACCTTCTACGATTCATCCCAAGTTATCGCCACCCGGTTTGTAGCGATGAGGACACTTTTTTAATAGAAAAATTCACAAATATATATTATTTCACATTCTGGTCCCATTAACGCTGCATTTGTTTGAAAAATCAAAGATTACGATGAAAATTAATGCAAAATAAAAAGCTGAGTGATTTTCGAGAGTTGCCTCCAACCAGGTGTCAAAAATGACGACTAAACATAGTAAATATCAAAGGATACTATCGGTATAAAAACTTCACATTTCCTTTAACATCCAAAGAATTTCTGTAGTAAAAATTATCATAAAAGTCATCTCGGTGAAATGATCTCCTAATAATGGAAGAGCTTCACTTACAGAAGCTATGGTGAAAAAAATCTCCACGAACGCACTCTTTAAGAAGATGGATTGTTATAGCAGCACAACCCTACTTCAACGCCGTAATGTACGCCAAACGGCGAGTTTGCGCCGTTTGGAAAATTCACGCGGCCCGAATATGAAATCCTAAAGGTGAATTATTGGCCTCGCTAAAGGGAATCATTTACGATCTCCATTATTGAAGCTTTTAAAAATAAAAGAACGAATGGGCGCGCTCGCAACAGCCGAGCGTCGCATCGCGCAATACAACCGGATCATGAACTATATGCGGCACATAATTCTCGAAAACAAACAGTCTTCGTTTTATCCTATTTTTTCACGCACAAAAATACCTTCGCTTATTCCTTTCGCGGGGTATGGATTCATATATTCAGATTGTTTTTTCAAAAAGACATGTTCGATAACGTGCTATCTCGGAAGAACTTGGAGCTGATTTTTCCCTCCGCTTGGAAAAAATATGTTTTAACTCAACGGTCATCGACCTATCGGTATACGGACGTTGGAGGAAGATATAAAAAAGCAAAGGAAAAAAAGATTACGTCTCGGGAGGTTGTTTCCATCGCTGATAATAACGATCGCTCGCTTTGACAAAACTTCAGGTTGAGCGGGAAGGCAGAAGAGAGAAAGAACATTCGATACATTTACACTGGCCTCTCAACCGTTTAAAATACGACATTTCTGTTCCTTATCCCCGTTCTATTTTTACCCACCGTCACACGCTTCGTTACCAAAAGATGGAGGCAGACATACATACTGAACGCCGGCCGTAGATAGGTAGTAGGTCAATCTGTCATATATCAAATTCTGTGTGAACGAAAATCCTAGCTTGACTACTAGTGTTATCCCATTGGCTTTAGATAGACGCGACCGGTTTTGATCCTCGCTTGTCTCCTCCGTCATGCTAACTGGGTCGTGTGATAGGAGAGAGAAAGAAAGGGAGGGAAGGGGGAGAGGAGGATGGGGTTTATCATGTGTGTGGGATGGATTCCTGTATGTACGCTCCCAGCCATCGTGGGAGTGAGTCACTTCAATATTTTAAGCCGTAATAAACATTTTGAGTGACTGGCGGATAGAGAGAAAACGAGAAGGATATACCGGAATATCACTAAAAGTGCACTTGATCGTGCGCAACTTGATCCGTGTATGAATAATTTTTCCACCGCGGAAAATAATGGAAAACTGATCCACGGCATTTATGAATAGATAAACCCGACGTAATCTAGGATGGGGGAAAGATGGAACTTTGTGTCGAAATGGTTTACGTTGTGTAAACGGAGGAACGTTTCCGATGATCCTATAATTTATTAACGGACGGAATTACGTTCTTCTCGTATGTGAGACATACTTAGGATTTAGTAGAGACAGGATTTTTTCCCAACATTGGATATATAAAATCAGAATAAAAAATAGAGTGAGGTCGGATTGAGAAAAACTCGAGTTAGATTCTAAATGATTGAATCAATGATGGGCAAAAAAAAGGCTTCGTGACTTAAGTTAATGCCGAAAACAGGCATGGGGGATAAAACTAAATCGATTTCGTCACACTAGCCTACATACCTAATTCCGCCGAACGTGGAAAAACACCGTGTGCAGCGATAGGATATCAATAGGAGAAAAATTTAACCCAAATAACATTACTTTCCCGTCTCGACCGTTATCTCTGGAGAATTTTTCAGCGGAGAAAACTGTCGAAAAAGCGAACTAAGTAAAAAAAACTCGAGGCCAGCGTCGAGGAGCATCAAAAACAAAAAAAAAAGAACTGCGATTAAGAGCCGCCCCCGAAAACAAAGGAAAAACGTAATTCACGAACGAATCGTAATGGCCGTTTTTCGATAGAGAAAAGTTATTGTTTTAATTACTGGATAAAAAAGGACAAAACATCTCGCACTTGACGTGGCCCAGTTCTTCGGCAGACGAAAAAATTTCATTCACTCTTTCCTCATTGGAAAAATACATTCGCGAGGCGGCGCTAGCGATGCAGCTCTGCGTTTTCCCACGCTTCGACGAAACAATGAAGTTCAAGACCGTAAGTTTGCTCCTATGAAAAATTTTCGCGTCCTTTCCTTACGCTTAAAAAAAAATTAACCGCAACGCTCTTCCACTCCCGGAAGCGTGGGAAGTAATAACGGTCGAAGCTTCTTTCGGGAAGTTGAAAAATTCGCGAGGAAAACCGCGTCAGAAAAGACTGGTGTCGTTCGAAGGGAATCGAAAACAAACAATACGAACATTTTATTCTGACAGAGGTAACCGTCACAATGACCGACAGGGAGAAAAAAATATTTCCGACTTCAATCTAATCGGGGTAGGTAGAGGCGACAGATATCGTCTACTTCCAACTCAAAATAGCTAATCTGGTAAGCGCCGGTCGTCAATATGTTGGAATATCATCCTCTGGCAACGTCGATGATAAACTCAAGTACGGAGAATTTTTTTCTGGGAAGACTCGGGAGGAGAAGAGAGAGGAAAATGTGATTATCAGTTACCTATATATATAAGATTGAATCTTAATTAAGTAATGCGAAAAGGGGTCCTGAATGTCCAAATATTACTGGGAAACCGCGTCGTAAACACCTGCAAGGAAGATAAGAAGCGCGAACAATTTTATCGACAAGCAGTTACTTGGTGCGTGGGAAAAGATTGTTTCCAAGTGCATTGCCCAGAAACTATTTATATAACAATCGCTTCCAATACGAAATCTACAGCATAAAACTAGTCCCAATCGAGTAGAAGATACATATATTGATGGGTCCGCAAAAAGCAATGTAATCGCGTAAAAAGTACTGCAGTACGTTCTTTGATATCATTATAAATCGAATAATCTTCCTCGCAACGCAAATTCTTTATCTATTTAAACGCTAAAATATGAGCAACTCAAACTCATGAAAAGATAAAGAACGCTAAGAATTAACTGAAGACCATACATATGGCATGTGAATTGAGTTCGTGGCACAGCTTCTGTATCTTTTCCCAAAAGCGACGCAATAACAAAGTGCAGAAAGCAAGACGACGCAATCATCAAAAGGCTCTCTTAGGACGCAAAGAAACGGTATTTTCCCTGAGTGAAGGAAGTTGGTTGTGAAGGCAAAAACACTTCTTCCAGATCTATCGAGCAAAACATGTAACCACCCACTCACAACATCTCCTAGAAGACCTTTCAACAACTCCTACTCGGCTAAAACATGGGCATATAAACGGGCAGATTCTCTTTTTTTATTACTTCCGACTTTATTTTTCTGTCACACCCGAAAATTCGCATCCATTGAAAGCAAGCGAGAGGAAACGGGATCGAAACCTCACAAAAGGCATAAGCGAACGAGTGAACAGAGGCACTAAAAAAATACGCTACTTTTTCGACCTTCTGAATGGTCAAAAAACCTTTCCTTTCCCGTTAAAGGGACAGCCGAAGACAATAGCTGCACCCTCTCTCTAGATTTGAGGAAAGCCGCCGCCCCCGCGCACACAAACATGTACACACACCCATACAGGCAACCGTGTACGTACTACGAACGCACCCACCGTAACCCACCACAATAAAACAGGACCCTGAAATCTGGAGAGAAATGGATCGTAAACGGAATTGAAGTGGAGGAGGAAGCTAGGAAGGGAAAGGCGGAGAGAGTAAAGGAAGAGAGGAAGCGGAGAGGGAGTGAGGGAGGGAGAAAAGAGCAAGAGCGGGGAGATCCGTTAACCAGCTGAGGTACGATTTATTGCCCTCCGTTATGGAAGCATGTTCTGCAAGGAGCCTCTCTCCGACCTCCATATACGAATAAGGCGTGGGCAAGCACTGACTAGCTGGTGCCCCTTAAAGTTTCCTACGAATCCCTCCCTGATCGAGCTGACGAGACGAAAAATGGAGGAGGGACGGAGGGAAGGGGGACACGAGGGAAGAACGAAATCACCGACACTTCGCGAGGCACGCACGCATACTGCGCATAGTTCGCCACCGAGAGGAGCTTCCCCGTCCCACAAACCCCCGACCCTCTCCCTCCCTCGCTACAAGGTCCCGCCGTCAGCCGAAAGTGAGGAGTGGTAGGGTTAAATCCTCGCGGCACTTCCTGGATCCCTCCGACGTGGTGGGCGCAATGCGGGGACTACCGACGTCCTGATAACCATCCACTGACGCCCACAGACACTTCCGGGTAATTCCACGTTCTACGTTACATCTCCGGACATCCATCGAGAGGGCGAGTGAGATATCTAGACGATGGAACGGTCGCGTTAAAGGTTTTTTTCCTCTCAAAATATGAAGCGTTCGAGGATTTATGGCTTTGGGCGATGTTTCGGAAAAGGGAGCGGGGGACTGTGATGCGAAGGGAGAAGCGAAATGACGGGAACGAAAAAATAAACTAAACCGACCCTCCCTCTATTTGTTGAGACCTACCGCACGCATACACAACCACACTTCCGCAGAAAATTTTTTCGCCCCTTTATGTCGTATAGAAAATTCTAGATAACAACAATGACGGACCATAAAGTTTCCAAGCATAAAAAAAATAAATAAAACAAAATAGCGCGCGAAATCGACGAATTTTCCGACAGTTTTTCGAATTCGGGATATAGCGGGGCATAAATGGAATTGCCAGACCATGGCAGATGCAGGGAGCAAACGGGAGAGGCGCGGCTTTAAACGAGTGTTCGGCTTTAAGACGATTCCTCCGACGGAATTTTTGAAGGTTTTAGGATGCCGGAGAGACTGGCCCTAACCCTTTGGATATTACGTTGGAAATTACGTCTCGGCTGAGCAGAATAACAATCGATTGTCTCAATTATAGATGTCGCACGACAAAGGACAAGATATTAGCACGAACGCTATGCCGGAAGGTCTGTGTTTTAGAGTAAAGGAACCTTTACTGTGCTCGCACAAAAACCAAAGGCGAATAAGCCGGCTAAAAATTTTACATGAAACTATCTTATTAAAAGATGTGCACTTTGGTGATTTAAAATTATCTATCTCCGACAAATTCAGCGACAGAAGTGATATAGTGACTTGATTTCAGAGTTTTATTTGCGCTAACAGCCACTATAAAATAACATTAAGAACGACCATTATAAAATTATTACGAATTTGAATCGTCCAATGGCTAGTGAAATAACTTTGATCTATTCAAGAATTGCTTCCTTTCCGTTTTATCTACGGTCTATAACTTTTACGCAGGTATTAAAAGACCAAACGTCCCTTCGAGAAAACTATCCTCTTAAGATAACCCGTTGAAATTAAAACCGTAAATAATTAAAAAATAAAGTGCTGACGATATTACTCATTGAGTGCGGCGTTACCGCCTCCCTCGATCGACCTGACTGGAGGAATGGGGGAGGCGGTCCGTGTCTTTTCAACTCGGACTGATGGAATTTAATGACCTGAAGAATTTTTGAGGATAGGCGAACCGTTACGAGTCCCTATCTGTGGTCACGAAACGCGTAGAAACCTGATAGCCCCAAGGGCTTTCGCGAGGAGAATCTTATGGCACCACGGATATCCTCCATTCGCCATCACGAAGAGCGGGAATTAACAGCAGAAAAAAAGGAGGGAGGGATTCGATACTTGTTCAACTTAAAGGAGATGATGGCGAAATGCCTCGGCGGCAGTCCAATTAAAACGTGAATAATGCACGTTGCGAACTGCGCTCGCTGAAAATCTGAAAATATTTTTGCGCCTCTATGGCTTGACAAAGGATGAAAATATGTTTTGAGGAGCGAGTTGAGAGGCGTATTATCTCCAGTTGCTAAGCAACTATCATCTTGTTATCTTTAATTCATAAAAGTCGCGAAAAGTTGTCTTATTTTTGGAATAGGATTTCGAAGAGTTTATGCTAACATTCGTCTCCGATGGTTGGATGGGGAGGAATAATTTGCTCCTATCCGCGGAGATTATTTGGGAGATAAATGCTGAGCGATCGCGACAAAACAAGACAGTTGATGAAGGCCGGTTAAACCTAAAATTGTTGAAAACGCCCTTACGACCATATCGTTCGGCAAATCGAAACTCTCCAGCATTATCTACATCAATGCATCCATCCGAATCACTGAACTTTATACCAAATAGAAATGCGCCAAAAGTAACTCCTTAAACATTTCAGACAATCATTTCATTGTGCATTATCTCTCCTGAGAGACAGATACTCTACGAAAATCGAGATATATGCCGTTGCCTCTGATTTGAACTTTTAAGGAAATGGAAATGCGTGAAAGTAACTCAACATCGAAGAAAGGCGGCGTGGGTGCGCGTGAAGGGAAAAGTGAAACGCAATGACACATAAGAGAGTAGTCTATTAAATACAAAGGAGGAAAGATGGCGACGTTCTCCTTCCTACCTCTTATGGAGTTGCAGTTGTTCCCTTGTCCGTTGCTCCCACCGCCTCCACCGCCGCCTCCTCCACCGCCCCCGGCCCTCTTGGCGGCCGCGAGCAGGGACGCTGGCGAGGAAGATGAGGAGGCGGCGGAGGAGGAGGGATGCGTCTGAGAAGGTCCTCCTCCCGAAGGAGGAGAATTGGGCGTCGTTGTCGAGTGCGGGTCGTCTGCCCTGGGGGGCGGAGGGGCCTGACCTCCTCCGCCTCCCCCGAGGGCGCTGCATAGCAGCGAGCCCCCTCCTCCCGCCCCCAAGCGGGCGTACACTTCCCTCGCGAAGCCTGCTACACCATCCTCTTCCACCTTAGGCACTTGAGGAGGCTGACACCTGTCCGTCTGCGGGGCGTAATCGAACCCGGCACTACCGACTAATCCACCTCTAGACCCTCCCCCGCCGCTGCCGCCGGCGGACCTCTCCTCCTGCCTACCCACCACCGCATCCCGCTGACCGGCGGCCGCGGTGGAATCCCTGCCGTACACTTGAGAGCCGCCCACTCTGGGGCAGACTCCCCCCCTCTCGCCCTCCACCTCGTTCACGGAGAAGCCGAGTTCGTCCAGATAAGACCTTCCGTGTCCAACATTAGTCCTCTCTCCTTCTCCCACCAAATCTCTGGGATATCTGTCTCCCAGACTGTCCGGATATGACCTTCCGGTGTGTCCGCCAGGTATGGAGGGTTTGAACACCGATGGTTCCCTCTGGTAACGTCCTCCGCCTTCACCCGTCAGGAGATCAGGGAAATTCCTCGAAGTCGACGACCCTCCCACGACGTCTCCACCTATTCCTCCTCCACTTCTGTGGTGGTGACCGACCACCACGCCTTCAACGTCCGATGGAGACTCGGTCTCCCACCCGTCTCCCGAAGACGCTGCTGCCGCCACCAGCAGCTGGTCCAGAACGTCCATCGCGGTCACGTATGGGCAACCTCCACCCCCTCCTCCACCCCCTCCACCTCCACCCCCTCCTCTTACCCTTTCTCCCCCACCCGCCCCCCCACCCACCCCCCTGACTCCCTCCCCCTCCTCCTCCAGCGTCGTCTGAGGATTCGGCGACTTGGCGCCTTGGCATGCTGGGCTGTGACGCCCACCGTAAGACTCCCCCCCACCCCTTCTAAACGCCGTTCCCGGAAGCAGTCTACGACCCTCCCCCCTCCCTCGAGTAAATGAAGTAAAAACCCTTCGGATTCTATTTCCTCCCCACTTTTTATCAAAACCCCACTCTAATTTCTTCCGCTTCCGATTAAATTTTTTGAGAAAACCGGTAAATTTTCCCACCCTTTATTTTATCCTGGACGGTGCCGACAGATTAAAAACAAAATTATTCAAAATATTTCAAACTCAAGCGCGTTTTTTTTACTTTAAAAGCTATCGAACTCTCTTCCGGGTATCCGTATCTCCAACCAGTAGACCAGGAGGCGAGTGACTCTTGGCATCCAAAGGGAGGGATCGGATTGTTAAGAAGAGGGTAAAAAAATAAAGGTCTGCCGCTCGTTTGCCTGGGAGATCTGGGTTTCGAAGCCCGAGCTCTCCTTACCCCTCGAGGCGTCCAAGTTAAGCCTCGAGACTCGAGTCACCAGCGGCGATTAATGAAATCCTTCGCGAGAAACCGTATGCACAACACTTCCTCCTTCACGTCTAATTCCACTGCTAACATTATCCTTCCCACCGTGTTGGACATCTATGGGGGAAAAGGGTTGGGAGGGGGAGGCCGCTGATTAAAAAAAATGTAGCACCTCTCACTATTTTAGATCCGACCCTTTCGCTGATCACTCTCTTATAAACTCCCTTCCTTTCTGCTGGACGATTATCCTTCTCCTGACTCTCTTCCCCCTTTTTCCATCCGCTTCAACATCCCTCCTCCTTGCGGCGTCTTCCTCCTCTTCCTCCAATTCACTCAATTCCTTCATCCACCACCTTGGTTTCCACTATGATTTTGTCAGACCCACCCCTGCGGCACTTGTGTCGATAATTCGAATCTTTTGATTTATTTGTCGAGCTAAAACGATCGGCTGAAATTACAAACTGCGGTAAAAAGTGTTAACTGCGGTAAGAACCGGGCTTGCGGTGTTATATCCGGAAGAATTTTGGGCGGTACATTCGAGAGAGTAGAAAAATTTCCTCGCCGGCAAAAAACAAAAGAATTCGAAGAAATATTTCTTCCGGAAAAAAAAACCACTTCCTCCCCTCCCCTTCTCCGTGATCACGAGACCGATTAAAAAAAATAATTATCACCACCGTAAAAAAAGCACTTTTTGCAGCAGGTCACACTGAAAGTTGCGAAGTTAATCTGTTTTCTTCCGCACTGGTCTTCGAAAGAAAGGTCAAAATAAACAATCGGAGTACCAAACGAAGACGAGAGAAGTAATAATCCCAGAGAGCACAATGGTGAACGCCGGAGGAGCAAGTATTCACCAGTAAACGTCGGCGAGGTTACCACACACGGAAGAGAAGACTTTTGAATGAAGAGAAGACGGGAGGAGCGTTAACACAGAGGGTAACGTACTGACACGGAGTCTCGGACGCGAGTGAATCGTCGGCTGAGGCATCCCATCCCACGAGCTGCGAAGACTAGCCTCCTCCCCTTCTTCTCCCTTCCTCCTCTTTCCCTCCCTCCCTCGACGCCTCCTTTCTCCCCCTCCCCTCGCAGCACATGCCTACCGAAAACTCTCCGCCTTCCTCTCCTTCTCTTCCCCTCCACACATACACACACACTCACTCTTCCTCTCCCTCTCCGAAAAGACTCGGCACCGCTCCTCCCCCCTCCACGAACCCGCCCGGTAACGAAAAGACTAGGGTGGGGAAGTGAGGGGAACGAGAGCGAAGAGGATGAGGAGAGGGATATTATTTCGGGAACTGCGCGAGCCCCCTTTTGCGCCGGCGCAGGCGCATGCGCGGTGGGACGGTTTTTTCACGGAAGGGGTTCGCGGAGAGGTCGGGAGGGATACGAAAAGCGAGCTCGTGAGAGCGGGCTATTACGACTGTAATAATAACACGGCGATAACACAATATCAACTGTCATAACATAAACGTCTCCAACGGCGGTTTGGTATTGGCGCAGATCGGAAAGACTTGGGATTCCGGACGACTTGCATGTCTCGGAGGGTTTGCGACGACTTCCTCGGCAAGTAGGTAATTGGTTTTACTTGTTTGCGGGAAAAGAGGAACAAAACATGATTCGGAAGCATGTGTCAAAAATCGCCAAGACTAAGGGCGAAATTATTCAAGACGTCTGTTAGGTAATGGAATTAAGACGAGTTGGTGAATTCGAACAAATAAAATTATCTATATAATCTACGAGAATGAGAATGAAAACGTGTAGTTAAAATTTTCCGTTTGTTCGAATATTTCGAAGTAAATTACGCATTTTATAATGATAAGGTGTTAAAAATAAATGCAATCCTTTAAGGGCATCTGTGCTTAGATTTCTACAAGTATTTCTCATAGATTAATAGTGCAGATAAACTCAAATGCAGGCAGGCATGTGCTGGTCACGAAGAATTCTGGAAAAGCAGGAAAAAATATTCCGCTTCGATTCCGGATCAAGGCAGAATTTTTCTCCTGCTTCTCCAGAATCAATAGTGCGGACGATCAATTCAAATTAAGACGCTAAGTCCTAAGAGTTCATTATCAGAACGGAATTCCTAAGAAATTTAGCGCTAATCATGGATAAAATATTTTTACCCTAACAACAATGTTGAATTAAAGAGAATTGCGGTTACAACTTGCTACTCTTGAAAAATAACAATGAAGAAAAAGAAGTTATCGTGCCTCTTCGCAACAACTGATTGTCAGCATGTAGAAAAAAAAATCGTTTCGGTAATAATCGCGACGCAATACGCAAGACGTATTGACGAGGAAAATTTGCCGCATAAATACACGAATCACACAAACCGAACGTCCGTATTATACGCGAGAAAATTCGGAGGACGCGACGTTTTATAACAAAAGAAATGACAAAAGGAGCCGCCGTTAAAAATGACTTCTCTCCCGAGAGGAGGGATTCCCTCTGCGGACCTCTTGTAATAACGACGCCGCGCCGTAGATATCTTTCACGGCGTCAAAAGGTCGCTACCCCATCCACCCACGCAAAAGCACGGGAGAGAGAGTGAGAGAGAAAGAGAGAGAGAAGCCTCCTTCAACTTATCCTCCCCCTCCAATCTGCCCCGACCCCCACACCCTCTCGCAACCCCATATCTCCTCCTAATCACCCATTAATGCCAAACACACCAGAGCATGCGCGGAGGCGAAGGAACGGAGAACACGCGCGATCAAACACACGCATGCACAAACGCAACACGCACACACACACGCGCGCCACTTTGCATCGTCACAGTGTCTCTGAGAGGGGAAAGGAGTTTGCAAAAGCCTTTTACACAAGTGTTTTTTGTTAATATTTTTCCAATCCTCCCACCCGTTCGATCCACTGCGCTGCATGATGAACACCTGCGGATTCTTGCGAAGCCGTGAAAGTTAACGTTTTACGCCCTATCCGTCCGTCTCTCGTTACCCGGGATGTGACGGCGTTTTGAGGCTTGAGTGTGCGCGTGAGTTTGACGGTGAGTGTGTGCACGAGAGAGGTGAAAGTGCACAAGGGACGGCTCTCCATAGGCGCCAAGAGAACAGAGGGTGAGAGAGGATAAACGAGAGGTTTAACGTCCGGTTTGTGATTAAGAACTTGAATAGCTCTGATTCATTCAAGCTCTCTCTCTCTCTCTCTCTCTCTAGCCCCTTCCGAGTATAACACGCCGTGGCGATGTGCTTGTCCCTATGAATAAAAGAGAGCGTGAATTTCTCCCTTACGAATGGTTTTTTTCCTCAACGGACGTCTTGGGTACATTTATCAACCCCGCTTGATTCCGGGTTGCCGCGTTTCTCGGAATGGATGCTCTTGAGATGAGTCTAGGGTCGATGATGGGATCGGAGAGGCGGTGCCCCAACTCTTATATGAAGACTGAAGCAGATATTCAACTACACCAGGGTTCACCAAACCTTTTAGCGTTCTTTGAAAAATAAATCCGCTTTTGCGTTCGGTTTGTCAGTTTGTCTGTCGCGCTAATTCCTCCTAAATGAAATCAGCTAGAGACTTCATTTTTTCACAAATCGATTCAGTATTCTGTCTCGTAGTGCATGCTCTCTTCGTTTGTACGTCCCTATGAAATAAAACCGCCATTTACAGTCTGCTTCAGCAGCTCTTTCCTTACTTGTTGCCAAAAGAGCCACATGAGCCTTTATATACCATTGTGCGGGCCACATACTACTTTCAAATTACTGAGTTGGTTTTAATTTCTTTTGATTGTGTATCATACGTCCGCATTAAAAGCATATTACATCCACGAACTAAAAAATGTCGTTTATATTTCACTAGATAATTAGATTTACAGTTTAGAATATTTCATGCTCATTTCACTCGCTGATATTTTGATTCAAACTAAAGGTACTCTCGAGATAAGTGATCAATATTGTCCCTTAATTGGTATGAACAAATTAAATATAGATGCAAATATGATACTGTGCTAAGAAAATTCAAAATAAGTTGTGTAACTTTACGCAAAATAAACACGGGCCTCTAGTCAGAGTATGATTTGCATGGCATTCCAATAACCTGAAAATTCTATTCTGGCCCAGACTTGCACATCTTCAAGATCTTTTTAGTATGTGTACCAAGTTTTAAATCTATGAGTTTTTTGTTTTCGATAATTAATTTAGATTATGATTCGTACGGTAACCGACCTCCCGTTCCCTCTACCCCATAAAAATAAATATCCTGGCACCGAAGTACACATCCTTACGGTCTCTTTAGTAAGTGTACCGAGTTTTAGATCTCTAAGTTTCTTAGTTTTTGAGAAATGCTGTAGGATATGATTTGTATGGCACCACTCTCCTCTCCCTCCACCCTCCAAAATATAAAAATTCTAGCACCGAGGTGCACATCCTCAAGCTCTCTTTAGTAATTGTTCCAAGTTTTAAGTCTAAGTTTCTTGGTTTTTGAGGAATGCTGTAGGATATGATATGTATGGAGCTCCTCTCTCCTTCCCCCATACTTCCAAAAATCCAAATTCTGGCACAGAGGTGCACATCTTCATGGTCCCATTAGTAAGTGTACCAAGTTTTAAGTCAGTAAGTTTCTTGGTTTTCGAGATATGCTGTCCAAACACACATACATTGCCTTTTACTAATTAACATAAATGGTATCTAATGACACTTTCTGTTGGCAAAAATATGAATATGCATGTCTTGAAGAAATTGGTGCGGGCCGGATATGACCCGCGGGACGTAGTTTGGGGACCCCCGAGCTACACGAACGACACGGGTGAATATAAGGGAGTGATACATGTTTTAAACTGGTAATTAATACATAACCTGAAACAACAGTGAAGCGCAATTTTCACTGTCTAAGCAAGAGGTTTTAAAAATTATTATTGGCGATTTTCTGAAGAATATTTTTAAATTAATTTGTTGCTGAAGTATCTTTAGTAGTTTGAATGGTATGGCGTAGCGTTGGAAAGGTGTGCGGGAATTTTTTTTAAGAATTCATAATCTAGGAATTAATGGTCTCTTCATTTTATCTCTGTAGATTAAAAACTAAAATTTTTGCACAAATCAATAGCTATCGTTATCGTTCGAAAATCGAAACCCGAAAGGTACGAGAAAAATTCAGTTATGAGTAAATAATTTAAAACGAACTGCTACAATGTACCGTCAATTCGGTTTACTCCTATTTGAAATTAAACGATCTGAACAATTAAGAGTGTTCCGTTTGTTAATAAAAATAGGAACAATGTGGCAATTACACTTGTGAAATTCATGACATGCTCCTCGGAAATACTTCGTCGGAATTAGCTGCGATTGAAACTGAAAATTTGATTCGATGTCCGTAAATGGATTCCTAGGCATGCCCTATTAACATTTGGTCTATAGATTTTAATGACGACAGTAGGAAAGATAATGCATCAGTTACTTTCTATTAAACGGAATAAATAATTTTTTCTATTCGTAAACACAAATCACACAGGAACGACTATTTCCGCTTGGCGTAACATCGGAAAAAACCTGAACGCAACGAATATCAAATTACGAGAGTATTTTTTCATTGAAGCCACGAAAAACCGCTAAGGGAGACAAACAATACTCTTCTTTGACGACCCTTTAGAGAGAAAAATTGAAGCAATTATTTCTCCCCCAATGATAGGCGGACAAAAAACTGAGCATTTTATTTCGCTTGCAAAAAAATCTATTTCATATCGACGGCTAACGTAATCGGACGGACGAAATAACATTCCCGATATTTCATCGTTTTTTTTACTTTTCGTCCTCAAAATAGACGATCATATACGTTCTTCAGTCGCAATAATTGCCTACGCGATTGAACAAAACAAGTCGAATCTTCGAAACGAAAATGGCGATGAAGAATTCCCGCTATTTTTTTTACCGCCTCTCAACGAGGAATCCGACAATCTCCGAGGCAGGCGACAACGCGAAACTCATAGCCGACAATTATTTCGTCGACACGCGGAAACAAAAGTCCCTCACGCGAGGCGTAAAAGGCGTAACAAAATCGAGCGAGGCGAAAAGGCTGCCAACCTCGATGCCCTCTTTAACCCTCCCTCCCTTTTGCCGCTGAATCCGCTTTAAAATCAACAATTATTTCGTTACTTACGCAACCCCGCACACGCCGTCCGCGAGCGCTCTCCGCGCGCACGTGCACGTGGCTGAGAGACATTTCCGAAGTTCCAAACAAGACGCAAGGCGATCGAATTAAAAGAAAAAAACAAATGGCGCGAGTCCTACCCCTTTGCGAGAATCGCTGATGAAGCCATAACCGTGGATAAAACATTCCGTGTTAATTTCTTTCAATAAGGGCGGTTTGCGAAGGTGATGGAAGGGGTTACGGATGGTTGGGGGTGAGAGAGGGGGAAATGTCGGGGATAGAGTAAGAGAGGGAAGAAGTCTTCGAGAGAGAAGGAACGAGTTAGGAGCGCTTGTGAAGAGGCAAAGAGCCAGAGCAGGAGCGAGCGAGCGAGTGAGAGAGGGATAGAGAGGGGAGGGGGTGTGAGAGAGTGGGCGAGAAACATTCGAAAATCGGTGGGACAACACCGTGAGGGCAATGACCTAACTACCCCACCACGAGACCCGTGCGCAACTCCTCCGCACCTCCTCCCTCTCCTACGCTACAATTCTCCACCCCTTTATCCCCTTCGTCTCCCACACGGAGCTATCCGACTCACCCACAACCTCTCTGCTACCTCCTCTTTTGCGCCCATAAGACACCTTCCTCCCCCTCTGCGACTACGCCCACCTAACGCCCCCCCCCCATACTCCTCCTCTACCCTCTCCCCCTCAACAAAGGACATTCATCCCTCATCAGAATCAGGTAGATACGGCGCTAGGATGGAGAATGGTGAAAAGATACATGCGTGTGCGCGTGCGTGTATAAATGAGATCATCGGTAGTAATCACGCTATCAATTTCTCTTCCGAAATACATACGTTGGAATTAACGGCCGTATTTATTTTCGGCTGAGGGAGGAAGAATCGGAGATATGTGTCGACACCAGGAGATGCAGATTTATATTTACACCTCGCAAAATAGAAGTTCGGTGATCCTAGTGGAATCGTTCGACAATTTTTTATCGTATTTATTTTCTTTAATTTTAATAATTCTGAGAGATGGATTAGTTTATTTTTCCGAGGGAGTTGATTTATAGGGAAGTCTTGCAACTGGGTGCAGTCGATCGACCAGATAACCTTTTCCGTCCGCAGATCTTAATTTGCCGGCTCATCCGCTTCGGCTGTTAGCAATGCCGAAGAAGTGTCTAAGACGACCGAACGAAAATGTTAGCGCGAGAGTGTCACATAACATGCGGCAGAGGAGATTTTGAAAGCGCAAATGAGTTTCCGGTGTCGATTCTCCAAGTACCTCGATTTTTAATTATCACGAATTAACTAGTGCGACGTCAATCGCGAGAATATTCCTCGAGGAGTGCAAACAATACGTCCGTTTTGTTACGTGCTTTCAAATTCTTTTCGTGAATTGAGCAAACAGCCACGGTGCCACCCAGTGGCGGGCCTCTTGGGGCCCCTGGCGCTAAACATTTGGGGGCCCCTGGGGATAAGCATTCGCGGACCCTGCAATCTAAATATATAGTGAAACCGCTCCTAACGGCTGCCCTCTTTTGTGACACCTCTTAACGATCGTTTTTCTATGGAATCATAGAGAGGTTCCACTGAGTTTTAAATTGAGACATTTAACATTTCTGAGATTATACACACGAACATTTTTAGGGACCCCTTACTTCAAAGGGCTCCTGTCGCACGGCAAGAGCGACCCCCCTTAAATCCGCCACTGAGTGTGAAATAGAACTTCAACATTTAGGGTAACTGACCAGAAGAGAAATCTTGGTTTTACTCCCGTTTTCGCAGATCAATACGGAACCCCAATAATTCGCGGAACTGCAGGGTACCACGTAATCCAAGTTGAGAAGCACTGCTATACCTCACGGGGCCCCATACTTTACGGGGTCCCTGGCGCGCGCCATGTGCGACCCCCTCCCCCCTAAATCCGCCACTGGTGCCAACAAATAAATTCCAAATCGAAGGCACAAAAAACGGCAAATATTATTTTTGCGAGTAATGACTAGCAACGAATAAAGAGCTTCTTAATGAAAATCGACATTTTAAGCAGAAAAGGCCGTAGCTTATGCATAAAAGGTCAGGTTAAAACCAAGAAGTTCCGTTTACCCCCCAATTTTCAATTCGATTATATTTACGGCAACGCCCCAAAACAATTACAGATCCCACGCCGACAAACATGGCCTTTGTTCCCTTCCTTTTCCTTTCCAAATCTGCCTCAACACACCAAAACGAATCCCCTTAAGGGATGGAGGTTGTTCTTTCCACCCGCTTAGACGATCGAATTTTCATAACGGCTCTCGCCTCGAGCATGGAGAAGAAGCTCGTAATTTTTGATGCACTCAAAGAGAGAATGTTGCGTAGCCTCTGAGATGGAGGAAACGCGTGGGAGGGGTGGGTATGGCAGGGGAGGCCGACGAAGGCCCTACATGCAAATAGGGGATCATTTATGTAAGAAAGGTGGAAAGATAGAGGTAGAAGTGAAACGGACAGGACAGGGAATCTTTTTTCGACGAGGTGCGACGCCTTTTTCATTCCGCTCAGACCGGGAGGGAAGGGGTGTGTGTGTGCGCGAAAGAAGGGGGCGTGGCATCGAGGGGCAGGGAGAAGATTGGGGAGGTTGCGAAGTGTAGAGCTCGCGAATACTCCGTACAACCCCTCCGTCTAACATCGACGACACGGCAATAAACACGCCCACACAATCCCAAACACGATTTCAAATCCACGTCGCGACGCTTCTCTTCATTTTATTGTCTTGGGAAACGATAAAAACGGTGAAACGAAGGGTTTTGGAAAGGCGTTCGATCGACGGATGGGCGCGTTTTCTTAGGGTGCTGAAAAGCGTCGAGCGTAGGGGTTTCACCGACGGATATATAAACGCTATTTTATTGTTGCGTCGATTCTCGTGCAAAAATAGCGCGTGACATATATGGAAACGAGTCATATGTTTGTCCTTCATGTAAATTAGCTTCCAAGTGAAACAAATCTCTTATTATATTCGACTGTTTTAGCTGTCACTTTCTGGAACTCCGTAATGAAAATTTAAAGAAAACAAATTTTATTGAAAGATTTCGTGCAAATTCCGCCACGAAAAATATTTTATTTTTCGCAGTGGAATTTGTATGAAGCCTTTCAATAAATCGCTAATTTATTAAAGCGTAAGTAAGATTCATTTATGGCAGAAAATTTGTCTAATGGGAACTTTATCTTTGTAAGTCATTTCAGTAATTTGTAGTAAGATTCAATTGAAAATTCTTTTTGCGTGTATAGGTACTTCAAATGAAATATTTTGTGTGTAGGGAGTAACTCTTTTTTATTCCGATTAAGTGCCTAATAATTGAAAGCAGGAATGGCGCATGTTTTAAAAATCAATAGAGGAGATCCAGTTAACCTAATAACCACTTTTTACACTTCGCACCACTTACAATAATATTAATTACATATAAATCAGAAATTCCACTATGCTTTGACTTTTGAAGACGAATAAAAGTGAAAATCCACAAAGAAGAAGCTATGAAACAGTTTCAAATCATTTCAATATCTGAAAAATTGGGAAATACAAATTTAGCTATCAGTGCAACTTGGAGAGACAATCTCTTCCTCAACCGTATTTCACTAGCTATATCATCTATAGCGCGACAGTCAGAAGCCAATTCCATGAATGCACTGCGGTAGAGCGCTGAAAGCTTTGTTCGAGAGTGCAGAACTTCCTCATTGTCCGAAATGGAAAAAGAGACAATTAAAGTAACTTAAGAGCTCTTTGTGTGCCTACCTTAATCCACAACCTCGGACAAATTCTACCTCACCGTCACGTGTTATTGGACATGATTGAAATGGCCGTCAAATCTTCATCGCTCAATTGGTTACCCATTAGTGACCTCAAAAAAAACTCCTTCGATCTATTCTGGAGCTATTGAGGTCCGGAGGGTGAGTGACAGGCGATATCTGGCGACCGATTTAGAATATATTTGGAGAAAGTGCTTTCTCCCTCTCCTTCTTCCGCCGCCCTAGTAGAATGCTTGGGCTGAAGTCGTTCTTTGTTATCCGGATCGAAATCTTCAGCCCCCGGACTAGATTTCTTCGAGTGTATAAGAGGTCATAAGGTCAATAATATGCCACAACAAATCGCGTAACATTATAAAGTAAGGTTAAGTGTGTAAAAAATTGATAAAAAATCTAAGCGTATTTATGCATATCTACATGTGTAAGATGGGCATGCTTAAGTGACTTCTGCAAGATATTTACTTTGAGCATATTCTTCCAAGTAACTCACTAAAGCTTCTTTCCGATACTGAATTAGAGCGTCATTATCCATAGTGGCTAAAATTTGCGTCACACATTTAAATGTTATGAGGCGCTCTGAAAGCTTCACCGAATAGTCATAGTTTCAGGAAAGGTTTGAGGAAAAGGATACTAATTTATGGGGTTGAACGACTCCGATAAAATGCGCCTTGTCATCGCGCGGGGCAATAATCGCGAATATTTCGTCTTCTTCCGCGGCATAAAAAGGGTTCTTGACGAAATCTATCAAATATTAAAGAAATAAAAACTGTGTGGAAATCACGATTGATTACGCTGTACACATTACGGACGGGAGGAGACACATGGCTTATATCGGTCGCCACGGTTGAACGGTTCCAAAAAAATTTTCTAGAATCGCAAATTACTCTTCTCAACAAATGCCTCCTTAATTGAGAGCGTTCCCCAATCCGGGGAGAAGTTTGACCGAAAATCGAAATCGCCTGAGGAAATTTTAATGGAGACCATGGAGGGAGGGGCATATAAATTCCCACTGAGTCAATAGAGCGTTTCCCTTATCTTGGTTTGTTCAATAGCGTGACAATAATAATAACATACAGGATCGAATTTATTCGATGTAACGTCTCCCGCTACTTGTAAAAGGAAATTTTTTATTACTTGTATTGTGGCAGCCCTGATTTCTATATCTGCATTAAAAATATTTATTCTGTTTTATAATGTTACAAACCTTCTTCAAACTAAATTTCGTTGAAATCAGTTAAGCCAATTCCTTCCAAATTCATTATTACTGAAAAGTTTAATTTTGCAATTGTGGCACCCCTGCTGAGTTGATATGATCGAAATATGCCATTTTGGTCCTGTATTTATGTGAAGATTCTATGTAGCAAATTTAGTTGAAATTGGTTTAGCCAATTCTTCCCTGATATATGCGTACGGACGGACGGACGGACATCACGATGATAATAGTGCTTTTCAGCAATGACGAAAAGCACTAATGAATAAATTAGCATCCCGTTGGATGAATCGAATACGCTGAGATCATAACGAAGCGATCAATTTGGGCGAATGATACATGACGTTTCAAGTATGCGCTAAATCGAACGTTGAACTATCGAAAAGTTCGTGTAAAGTGCAAGTACCTAATTACTTCAGCTGTTTACTTATCTATGCGGAAATTCATTCATTTAGAACAGTTACGCACGCCATTTTCCTATGAGTCTGCGAGCCCCAGTATGAAAAACTAAAATACATAAATATTTGTTTTAGCGAACATTTTTCAAAGCCTAGAGCAGCGGTGGGCAACTTGATCCACACGGCGGACCACATTGATGGTTGCGAATTCTTCAATTTCAATATAAAAGGATTTATTACCAGATTTTTAATAAAAATATATGAATTCGTGCGTTAAATTTATTATTCGAATAAGAAAATTCAACTATTCGCGGGAAGGAGAAATTTATTTCCAGCTGGTTCCCTACCCCGGCTTAAAGGAAGCACGGATCAGCGTAGAGGTAACATAAATACGACGACATTTCTCGGACGTAGAGGATAAAGCAACGCAGTCCTTCAGTATCTTTCATTAATCCAATTTCTTCTCGTAAACCGAAACGTAAGAAAATAAAACGAAGTACTTCCTTCTCCTCTCCTGAACCTTTTTGTTTCTCTCAAAAGACTTTATTCAACTCAATTTCGAACATTAGACTCCAACACTCCGCTCTCTTTATCGCATAATTTTCATCTAAACGACACGGATGCAAACCACACCAGAGGCGAGCGTATGCTCAATAAGTCGACAACCAATAACAGCTCGCGGGATGAGTCGCCGAATTTTCCTTTCTCGTTATTCTGTGTCGATTTCCTTTCGCATTGAAGTGAAGGGGAAGAGAGGGAGGCATACGAGGAAAAGTGGGAGAGGTAAGGAAAGGAAAGATTCTTGAGTCGCCGCTTTCTCTCTCTCTCTCTCTCTCGTTCTTTATGCAGGGCCGTTAAAAAAAAATTCAAGGGGTATCGATCTCGGATAGGTCGGGGCGAATGGCCACCACATGTTGAAGAAGTGCGCGTGGGAGGATGTGTGCGAGTGTGGGCGGAAGATGGAGGGTGGCAACGAGGATGACGGATCAATTCAATGCGCCAAACGCGTGAGTGGTCTACGGACTTATTTGATTGCCGTACAACCTCGATCCTCCTGTTGATTTCATATGTGGTCCTAAGAACTGGTTGAATATCTCTCGAGTGGGTCAACTTCAAAGGAAGCTGACTGGGTAATACGAAAATATCCTCAATCACGTATAACGATGTCAAAGAGATTTCGAAGAGAGTCGAGGAAAAATATCATCATGTCAAATGTTAAGTGAAATTTATTATCTGGAAAAATTATGAAGTGAAAACGGGTAGGATGAGTGGAAAATTCTATGAAAAATTACATCCCATTAAAAGTACTATCAAAACATGAGGAGCCCCACACAATGGAGAACGATACGATGGTTCAAGTTTTGGTTTTAGCTTGATGCTGATTCAATGAGGGGCGTGCGAGAGGTTTTCTTTTCTGTGCAAACCATTCATTCGCTCCAAGTATTCGCTTTCAAAAATGGAAGTAGCTCTAAGCATATATGAGAATGAAATTCGGAAAAAAAACGAAAAGGAATTTTAAGGAAGTATATATGTTCGTCTTGTTTGCCAGAGAGCGGCTCCTTAATACAGAACTGATAAAAAAGCGAAGGAATAAATAGTCGGCAGAACAAATAAAATAATATGAAAACCAAAGCGTTTCGTGAGTATCGAAAGAAACGTCATCTAAGAGAAGAAAGTTGTGGAAATTATAACTGTTGAAAATGTAAGCGGTCACGGAAATCACGGCAAATGGAAATAGGATACGTTGACCAGGGGCTGAATTCGGAAATCAGAACATCACCAGGTAAATGGACCTCAATGACTCGTTAAATCGACTACAGCTGCTCGTTATCTTCATGCAATCTCTACCCAATTACTGAACTGAATAAAGTCGATACCAGCGAGGAAAAAAACGAACAACTAAACTCGAACGTTGTTCTAAAATATAACAAGTCGAGGTGTACACGGGTATCCCGTGGTACAGAAGTGCTTTTCGTCAAATACGCCGTAGTATAATCGCACGCTAATGTAATCGCTTTGAAATCAGAAAATAATTTTTTTTACTGTGGTAGCTCTGCTTTTTAGATCCGTTCTAAACATATTCATTTCGTTTCTCCATTCTATACTCGCCCTACAAACGAAATTTCTTTTACATCCGATTAGCCAGTACTTTCCAAATTCATAGTTACAGAAGATTTCTAATTTTGACATTGTGATAGCTCTGTTTGGTTGACCCGGTTGATATATGATATTTTGGTTATATATTTATATGAAGATTATATATACTATATTTGGTTAAAATCCAGTAGGTCAGTTCTCTAGAAATACGATTAAAAATATTATTTCACTTTTTACTGTGGTAGCCCTGCTCTTTTGCTCCACTTTAAACATCTTGATTTCATTATGATATGTTGCAAAAATCCTATATGCAAAATTTAGTTGAAATCCGTCCCGCCAATTCCTCCAAATACATTATTACTGAAAGAGTTTAATTTGTAATTGTGGCCCCACTGTTTGGCTGATCCGGTCCAAATATGCTATTATGGTTTAGTATATATGTGTACATTATAAGTATTAAATTTGGTTAAAACTGATGTGAAAAGTTCAACACAAATACGTGTAAAAATAATTTTTTATCCCTTGTATTGTAGCAGCCCTGCTTTCTATATCTATACTAAACATATTGACTTTGTTTTGATACTATTTTTTATTAACTTCACTTGAAATATATTCATGTATTCAAATCCGAAATATTAATATATATTAATGAGTTTAAATCAACAGTTGTACATGAAAAAAATATTAGGATGTCTCTCTATAAAAAATATTTAAACCGTTTTCATGTTTTGATATTTTTATTATATTTTGAAATTTAAGAAGTGATCGATTGCTCACCTAGTGACACCAAGCGGCAGGAAAATGCAATACTTGTGTAAACAATATTGTGTTTGATTGTAAGATCAAGAGTTGCTTAAATTGGCTTCATAATAATCCCTGACATGAAAAGAAAAACTATGCATGAAACGGAGGAAGAAAGGCTAGTGAGATTAACGAGGTAAAAAGAATACTACAAGAAAGGGAAACATTGGAGCAGAGAAAGAATACACTGGAATGAATGAAAAACAAGGCAAGGACAGGAAGAGAAAAATAAAATTAAAAAAAGCGTCTGGAGCGATTAGAAAAGTTCAAAGTAAGTTATGAATTTTGCGTAAATAAAAAAAAAAGAACAACAAGAAGCACGTTTTGTTACGCTGAGGAAAAATCTATCACAACATTTGGCAAACGAAACCGAAGGGTCGCATTGTAATCGTCTAAATAATTTAAGTTTAAATCGATCTCTTCATCTTAACAATTAAATTCCTATTGGGATATATAGTAGTTTTACGACGGACATTCACAAATTCGCTGATCAAATTTGTTGTGTTTGCAAGGAACAGTTATCATTTCCTGAGAAGCTATTTTTCATTATCGGTTTTAAGGAATAATAACAGAGGTGATGCCCTTCAAGAGCTTATTGGAATACATGGATCATGGAATTACACCCGGTGAACTATTAAGTTTGTTAGCCGTAGAAAAACGCTTGATTTCCCATGTAATTCCTTTTATACAAATTATAAAATACGATGGCGGATTTGGAGAATATGGTCCAATATTAGCTACAATATAAATTTCTATATTGAATAGTAATATTTGATGCAAATTCATACATAACAATTTGGTCTCATTGTCATAATTTTAAATTCATTTCACTAAAAAGTATAAAATAAAAATATATAAAATTAAAAAAAATTATACTCTTTTATAAAGCGCACTGAAAAGTATAAAATAAATTTTTGGGTCCCAGAAAATTTCTGGATCTTAAAGGAAATATATATTTCTATATTGAATAGTAATATTCGATGCAAATTCATAGATAACAATTTGATCTCATTGTCATAATTATAAATTCATTTCACTAAAAAGTATAAAATAAAAATATATAAAACTAAAAAAAAATTTACTCTTTTTTATAAAGCGCACTGAAAAGTATAAAATAAATTTTTGGGTCCCAGAAAATTTCTGCATCTTAAAGGAAATATATATTTCTATATTGAATAGTAATATTTGATGCAAATTCATACATAACAATTTGATCTCATTGTCATAATTATAAATTCATTTCACTAAAAAGTATAAAATAAAAATATATAAAACTAAAAAAAAATTTATACTCTTTTTTATAAAGCGCACTGAAAAGTATAAAATAAATTTTTGGGTCCCAGAAAATTTCTGCATCTTAAAGGAAATATATATTTCTATATTGAATAGTAATATTTGATGCAAATTCATACATAACAATTTGATCTCATTGTCATAATTATAAATTCATTTCACTAAAAAGTATAAAATAAAAATATATAAAATTTAAAAAATATTTATACTCTTTTTTATAAAGCGCACTGAAAAGTATAAAATAAATTTTTGCGTCCCAGAAAATATCTGGATCTTAAAGGAAAATTTTCATTAGATATAATCATGAATCACTTTAAAAAAGATGTATGGCATATGTTGATTAAACAAGAATTTTTCAGGCTATTTATAGTGTAGTAAAAAATTTAATTAACACATGCCGTACATCTTTTTTAAAGAGATTCATGATTATATCTAATGAAAATTTTCCTTTAGATCCAGATATTTTCTGGGACCCAAAAATTTATTTTATACTTTTCAGCACGATTTATAAAAAAGAGTATAAATTAAAAAAATTTAAATATATTTTTCTATGTTGCACACCTCCTTCATATAAAATTCGCTGAAATCGGTTCGGCCAATTCTTTCCAAATTCACAATTACCGAAAAGTTAATCTTTGCAATTGTGGCACCCCTGCTAAGTCGATCCGGTCCAAATATGCCATTTTGGTCATTAATTTACGTGAATATTCCACATACCAAATTTGGTAGAAATTGGTTAAGCCAATTCTTCCCTGATATATGCGTATGGACGGATGGACGGACATCACGAAGATAATAGCGCTTTTCAGCAATGACGAAAAACATTAAAAAATTATTTGGCTACAAATTTTCACCTATTTTAAGTTCAGATCATCTGATTTTAAAAAAATCCTTTAGACAATTATTAAGAAGTTTTATCAATGATTAATTTTAAAGAATATTTATGAATAAAACTTTCAAACTCAAGTGGAATACGATAGAATTAATCCGAGCTAAGAGCTACATAATTTTCAAGAACTGATCAGATCTTATCTCGTCCGTATTCATATGCGTTGAAATAAAGCTATTAAACTTTTAAAAAGATTTCGAGTTTTGAGTTATTGAAACGGGTGTCTGCCTATTTGAATACGCAAATATGCCTACTCGTACTCATGTACATGTATGCGCATAAATGTATAAAAATATAATCATGACTGCTTGAAAATACGTATAAGTATTATCGAGTATGTACTTTTTTCAAGCGGATATAACCCCCTGGATGAGGGAATGTCAAAATTCCAAATCTAGACAGGATTTATAACGCACTGAGAAGATTAAACGACGAAAGGCGGGAGAGAATGAGAGAGAAAGTAGGTACGTAACGTTAACAATTCCTTACATTTCTACGAGGACGTGACGGGCATCACGGCGTCCGGGAGTCGCGGCGCAAAGTGACGGCCGAAGTCCTTCATTCCGCGCTCCCTCTCCTCCTCTCGCTGCCCCCTCCAGCCTCCTCCTTTTCTTCTATCCCTCTATGTTGGGTTCGCCCCCTTCGCTATAGGCACTCCACAACCTTTCACTCTTTCAGCATTTCCACCGCTTTTTAAACAAGGCGAACGGTCCACGCATGGTACCCTGCGGTAATACTCGAGCGAGCCGGCCATACTTCACGAGGTAAGTTGGAGGATTTTGCGGAGGAACAAAATGAAAGGATGTTTCTCCTCTAGGGATGTAAAAAAACGTAATACCGAGACAGGATAGGGGGTTAAGTTGAGTAATAGTGGCGGGATATGCAGGGGGAGTGGAAAGCAGTTGGGCGCAAGCATGGAAGGGGAAAATGGAAAGGGATTGAAGAGGAAGGGGAGTTTCAGCTATGGGATTAAGCTGAAAGACGGTTGAGCAGTCGGCATATCCTTATGAGCGGGTGCCCGTTTTCGTGTGCGAGAGAACAGTGAGTGAGAAGCATGAATTTTCCGTAAGTTTTCTTATTCAGCCTGTGGCAGAATATGAAGATAAAAACTACGTTGCGAAGATGACCGGTCAGGTATCTTTTAAAAAGCGCCATAGTGAATCTTATGCGTTTTTCCAGTAATATACATTTTACAATAAATTATAATTTTTTATGTTAAGGCTCGATCATTTTAGAACTTTGGTTCGAAAACATGAACAAACCTGTCGGCCTATGCACAACCGTGGGCGAGAAATAACAAAATAAGAGAAAAGAGTTCAAAGATTTTGAAACATTTTCACTATGAAGAATGAAAATGTGCGAAAGCTTATTTCCCCAGATGAGATTTTCATAAGATTTTTCGCATTATTTATTCGCCCGCCGAATGTGTCAATCGATATCGTTGATTTTTATCGCAGATCACATCGAATTGGGCGTCTCGCTCTCTCGTGGGTCTCGATTAATTTCGGCTGGAAACCGTCGAATGTGTGGGCGATTCTCTAACGGTATAGTGATGGTTCATGCCATCTAATTTCCAAGACCGAAGCTTCGCGAGTGGGCACTGACTATACTTTAAACGAAGTCTCTGGTCGTGTCACGCCATCCTCTACAGAGTAAGGGGAATGCCTAGAGAAATAACGTTTGGTGCGCGTGTGTGACGTAATCTATTAAAGAACGAATAGAATTACGCCGACATCCAATTACGACGAGAAGTCCTTCGCTGAACGTTTGTAGCGTTTTGCAGTAAAACTTATGGATTGCATTAATTCGAGCTTCCTCCTTGACATTAGGGGTGGAACCCCCTTCTCGAATTTCGTCTCACGCTAAATTTGCCGCTCCTCAGTTTGTCTACGGAATTTTCCTCCAAAGAAGTCGTCGCGCTTTCGTTTAAAAAAAAACTGAAATTTTTGAGGAAATACGAGGATCTTTCTTTACGAAGAAATTTCTAGTGAGCCAAGAATTTTCCAGGAGAAAGAAGAAAGATTCTGAAGAAGAAAAGAATAAGGTGGCAATGTGTAAGCAATCGGCTGTAAAGGCAAAGGTCGCATAAAATGTTTTTTAAATTACATACTAATTTAGTATGTGGAAATATTGGGACCATTTTTTCTTTTAACCTTTAAAAACAACCGTCATTTTTTATTATTAGATAAAAAAGATGTAATTTAAAAAATAAACTTACGTGATACGTTACAAACATCAGTTCGATCGCTTTCTCGATTCAAAAATACTTCTGTTTTATCATAAATTTGCGCTTGAAAACGTGCCATGTTTTAGATGGAAACCTGAAACTACCGAGGCACATCGCGTGATTTCCCGGTTAATGACGCGAATTTCTAAAAGGGAAGCAGAATCATGATAAAAAGTCTTCAGATGCCTACAGTGTGATGTTTAATTTGATAAAAATCTCTTTAAAAATTTCCAATAAAATGCAATTCGAGCCGAATCGCACTTTTACACTGATAAGGAATAAAGAACAGTTAGTACATGCGCTCCTGAGATTACCGAGTTTTGCCGGATTTTATTACGGGCACACCTCCAAACAAAAATCGCTACGGTATTAAACGGACACTCCCATTGAAATCAAACGGAATTTTTTCAATTGTAAAATGTAAAATCACGAAGGAATAAGAGAACATTACATATCGTTAAAAAGTACATACATCTCCCTCCAAATTTTTACAGCGGTAATTGTACAAGAAAACCATCTTCAGAAATATTAAACCACCTTAACATCCAACTCTCCGGGGGAAAAAATCGCCCTTTCTTTTTAAATATTTTCCTTACTCCCTTCAGTCCCATCCCTCACTCGCCTCCCTCCTTTATCCCCTCATCCCTCGTTGAGTTATGAATGACAAGACCGAGTACAGTTTCTGAGGAGGAGTGCGGACCCGTTATGAAACCCCGGAGAGCATGTGTTTCAGAGACCCGACCTGAGATCACGGAAAGCAGATGCATCACTCTCTTTCAGAAACGATCCCGCCCCCGCTCAATCTCCACTTTTTATTCCCGCTAACCGCCCATCCCCTCCCTTCCCCATTCTCTCCCCTTCTCCCACCCCCTCCCTCCTCCATTTCCCCCACCCCATTCTCTCTCTCTCCCTTTCCCCACCCTCTAACCCATCCTTCTCGATCGCTCTCCGAACGATCCTGTCGATCCTTAACCCAATGCCTAGAGTCCACCCGTCCCGCAGCCGCCGTCGCGAGAATAGAGTACCGCAGATAGAGAGAGAAAGAATCAGAAGCGGTGTGATCCTCGATGTCGGGAACTCCCGGGTTCAATGCCCGGAGAGGCACGCCGAAGCCATCTCGAACACACGAGGAGGGAGGAAAAGGAAAGAGAGAGAGAGAAAGGGAATAAGGGGAGGAGTTGATGGTCGGGGGAGGAAGCTAAGGAGGAGGAAAAAGGCATAAAATTCGTGAGGAGTGGAAGGTTGGAGAGACAAATTTTGAAAAGAGAAAAACATCGCCTTTTAAAATGAATTTTCCATCTCTCGCGACCAAGTTATGAAATATAAGCATAAATAAAAACATGAGTAATTCCAGATAGGATTATAGAGCTTGCCTAATGGCTTGAATTCAACAGATTAGTAAAACATGTACGTTTTAGCTACAGTATAGTCACCCTCAGTGGTAAATCACCGGTCGGGGTCTATTATAAGAAAATCAACTATTGGCAATTTTCCAATGGTGACGGTTGACTTGCAGCTGAAATGGGCATCTTATTTGTTAGTCCTTTTTACATAGCTGCGATATAATGAGCTTAAAATAAGGAAAAATTATCTATGAAAACGTAACGTGGATGGAGAAAATTATTCCGCCGATCACTGAATTTCGATACTTCTTCGTGGTTCTGCATATGCCGATACTAAAAAAAAACAATTTACCTTGTTAAAAAAATGACGTACTGTGTCATAAAGCGGAACATTTTCGTTGCTTGGAAATATTTTTTATAACTCGCGAGGAGCCAAAACACTTCCAAAATGGAAAATAAAAGTCGCTGAACTTCGAGCTAATGCACAAGAACACCTACGGAGAGAATTATCACCCTTCGAGTTCCAGAAAATTCGAGTTATGGAGATACTGCCGACACTTAATCAAGTTTGGATGATCCTACCCTATTTATATGTTTCGTCGCCTTTTTTGGGTTCGACGATCCTGCCGAGACGAAATTGTGAATGGCGCTTCATTTTCTGGAAGCAACGCCGATACGCATTTTCCCCTCGCATTTTGGATATTATTTTTAAAAGAGTAGGATTCCCGGAAATGCCGTAGGGAATAAATTAGTTCCGCGTTTAAAGCAGTTTTTTTGAAAACCTTCGACATATCCAGCCCGTTTTTCGTTGACTAATTTTTTCCCCTGGGACGGCTTATTAAAATGAGGACGAGTACACCGAACTCGATCTCCCGAACTTCGACAGAAAAAATATATATAAATATTGCGGAAGTGGGACTCTTAAAATAAAATATTTAAGGCGACGGAAAAGGAAGGAACCCCCATCTTCGAGACAAAAATGAACGGTAATATACCAAAGATTATATATATATATATATATATATATATATATATATATATATATATATACATACATACACACATATACTAGGTGTTCAGGAAGTTCCTGGAAACAGCATTTATTTGTATATAATTAAGTTCATTAAAACATGATGTTTTTCTTCATATTTACGGATACTAGACTTGCAGAATTCAATTAATTAATTAAGATATAATTTTGTCTAATAGCCAGTGTGTGTGATGAAATGCAAAAAGTAAACTTAAGACTGCATATGCATGAAAGGAGAGAAAAATTCCCCAAGATACGAAATGCCGCCTAACAGCTAGAAAATGTTTTTCACGTTTGTTCAACCGCCCATAGTGTCTTAGAATTGAATCTGTGACATCTCCTCTATGGTCTAACAATTAATCGTCTTTGTTTTGTTCTAGCCCATCTGTAGAAAAGCCCGTCCGGAATCCTACAACTCTTTTGTTTCCAAGGAAACCCCGCGCTTCCCCTTCCCGCCCCGTACAGTTCAGCTGGTTTCCCAGTACTTCCTTCCCCCAGCTCTATAGCAGCACACTCAGATACGCTCACACACAAACACGCGTGGTGTGAGATCCTTGGGTCGGCGTCCCCTCGGGTTGAACGCCCGGCCTTGACGCGAGCGTACCGAGATAGTCTTGCGTGAGGATGGTAGAGGGGGCGACGGGCTGAGCGGCATGGAATGGAAGGGAGTGGGAGAGAGCCGCGGGAGGGGAATCGAAGGAGGGTGGGTGAAGCGGAGGGAGGGTATAAGAGCTCCGAGGAAGGGATGAAGGGGGAGGCAGCCAGGGAAGGAACTGGAAGGAGTGCGGAGTGAAGGATTGAATGAAAACTTCGGGAAATATAAAACGAATAAAGGAATTACTTTCGTATCTTTTCTCGCCGTTCAAAGAATATGTCGCGTCCACTGTTTTATTCAGCAGCTATAAATACTGTGATAAGGTTGGCGATAACACCAGTCGTAGAGGAGAAAAAATGGTGTCTAAATTACGGACAGTTGTGCTTTTAAAGACTTAAATTTAGCTATTTCATTTATTTCAATGTAATTTTCCCAAAGAACTACAGAAAAAATAACGTTATAAGCCGTTATACTAAGATTAAAAGGTTGTTTCATTAATTAATTTTTACTAGACAGTTATTCATTTATGGTGTTTCTCTTCAACTGAAACTCAATAGAAACCGTGAATAAAACTATTTACACGAACAAATTATTGGAAACGTTATTTATGCTCGGTATGTTCTACGTATGGTAATAAACGTGGAAATTTTTCTCTCGTAATTACTAACAAGTTTACATGCCCAAAGTAACGTTACTATGCTGAGGGATGAAGACCCATAATCGTACTTAAAATTTAGTGAAACAGACTGGATAGGGAGCATAATTACTTTTCAGCGTGGGCGTATTTTGCAGTAAGCTCAGCATAAAATAAAGTCAATATCGTTTGCTTCTATGCCAAGCATGAAAGATGTTGCAACAACAAATAGATGCTAAAAGATTCTGCAATTGTATAGAAAAACATTTTAAATTAAATGTTATTGACGCCTGATTCATATCTGCTAGCTTGGTCGCGGGTAAATATTGCATCCCAACTAAGTAAACTCAAAGAAAATCTACTATCGATAACAGGCACACCTAGCGATTTCGACACGATTCCTTAGGAAAGAGCGTCTAAAAACGCAATTTAATTTTACCAGACATAGCTAATAAAATCGTAACTCGATGATTGTTTATAAAAATATACTAGACATAGATCATTAAAAAGGTTACGGGAAACAAATCGACTTCTTCAATGTTATGCAACATTAACTGTTACCTGTGAAGTAGCCTATAAAATACCACCAAAGCCGCAAACATTTATTTTCCGCACAGCCTTATTTGAATTTCTTACCACATTAATGACCGGTATTTTATAATTATGCAGAAAAATTACAAAAAATCATACAACGCGCATATTAGCACCAAAGACCTTCGATAGCCAGAAATCATTAATGATTTAAAGTGTTGAAACAATTTGGTCCTGAGATCAAAATTTAATTCGGAGATCAAAAGTTGTGGCCATTTAGACACAAGCAATGATCAAAATATACGAGTTGGAAAACGTTCTGCACCGGTGTCAAATATTCTAAGGTTCGTGGCAACAAATTCTCTTACACGCAGGTACGGCATGGTTGCATTTAAGAGAAAAATGTAAACTTCACCAAATACAACTCATTCCTTCAAAGTTAAGCGTTTTATTTCCTTATTAAAATGCAAAAATAATTAAATAGAAAATATGCCTAAAAGCAACAGTTCCCCAAGCCGGTGCCCGCAAGCATAATTGTGGAAAACCTCACGCCAATATTATCCAAGCCTCAGGAGTTAGTTTAGTTTACTATGTGCTCTTATTTCTAAAAAAATTCAAAACGTTAATAACATAGATGCCTTTTACCTATCATTATTCCTAAGGTCTGCAAGAATATGGTGGAGGCAGCTTGAAATTAAAAAAAAATATAGTCCTCGTCGGCAAACTCCTGCCTTAGAGAACCAAGGTTCTACAACAAAGGACCATGATGAATCCACGGACGATCGACGTATTATTGTGATTAACTGCAACTAAGATGATTCGCCAATAAGGATGAGGGGCCGAAAAACCAATGACTTAGAACAGTAAGTCGGAATGGGCCCCAAGCAGTGTTCAACCAGATGAAATAACGTCAGCATTACACCGCCAATTACTATTTTCGGATGAAAAGGCTATGAGGAATACGGTTTCTATTCAATGAAATCACTTTGCAGAAAACTTCCGGATTTCTTAGATTTTATTCGGGAACAAGCAAGGAGGTAAGTGGCACGAAATGGGATGTTCCCTAAAACGACTACTGCAAAACTCGAAAACAAATCCAATCTCTGGCCATATACCGAATAGTCTTAATTTTCTCCACCTAAGAAATCTTCCATTTTCCACGGAACGCTCCTTTCTGATATACCCGTTAAGAAATTTCTACGGGTGTGGACTTAACTCGGCAATTTTATTAATTTCTAATACGATCTTCGAGATTTATCTCCATGCAGTAAAAGATGATATTTTTCAAAAAGTCGCTTGAGAGTCAGAGGAAATGTCATGATTCAGCGAATAAAACAAATTAAAATTTCGAAGCGATTTTTCGTTAATGCTCTCTCCTCTTGATCCAAATCGTAGGGTAGGCTGAGCTAGAGCCCACCGTAATTTTCCAAGTCTTTTGATGGGCCATTACTGAGGATTTATATCGATCCTAGAAGTAACTTCCGCCGATAGGACTTTGATTGCTCCTCTAATTCTTTGATGAAAGTCATTCATTGTTCAGATGTTTCCGTGAATGCACAGTGATATAGCAAGGAAAAGAGAAAGATTTTTCAATTGAATTAGCCCACATGAACAAACCATTAACTGAAAAAATCTATCGATCAGTTAGTTATATTTTCTATTTTTATTAATTTTACAAAGCTACTAGAAATGTGTTTTGTGCGTTTTACTCATTTAGTCGTATTTCTTTTTTGTATGCTCCTTCAAAAGAGACTCCTGACTATTGCCATAACAATGGCTATTCGTAGCCAGTAGCTTCTAATTCACAGCAAATATTTTTGGCAATTTCTAAATTTATCGATAGCCATTCGCTCGGGAGTCAATTCTCTTACAATTCCGAACGCTTGACTTCCGCGGCGATTTTTAACTTTTCTCGTTTCTTTAAGTACATTTATGTTATAGTCTAGCTTTAGCTTAATACTCATTCAATTTTGCGTTATTTATCATTTTTTTATTGAAAACTGGCCCAATTTTTTTGTTTTAGTCTAATTTATTCTTACTTCCGGAGTTTTTGACCCGTAGATTTTTTAAATTACAGCTGGAACACCCCTCTAAAATATCTTGAGGTATTTAAAGTCGACGACTTTCATCACATTGATTCTTTTAATTATCACCTTAAAGCCCCAACCGACACTGCAACGTCCTATTATCTCCTCACGCTTTGAAGTCGTTAGCACCTGGCAGTCTTTCATAACATTGTTGCTGTTCAATACACAGTCGATTTTACATTTCCTCTGCTTGTGTCTCACCAGTTGCAGCTGCGACCAACTTCTTAGGGAAAACGATTTCTTGAAAGAAGAATAAATAAACCAGTTCACATCTTTAAAGCTGAATTAGCAAGAAAACGACGGCAACTAGTTAAAAGGCGTTTATAGTTTACACAAAGATTTTACAGAAACATAAGTTACCTATATCGTTCAACAATTCGGAGAATTGTTTGGATTTTTCTATTAAAAAAAAACAATTCCGCATGTTACACCTAGCCAAATTGTGCTTTCCTGACCTCAGCCTTAGACAACGAGACCCCTCGTTTGCATGCGATTATCATGGAGATTTACGCAGTGACTAAACACATTCGTCAAAATGTTGGTGAGCATAGTTTTTTGACAGGAATAGCCGATCGGGAATTCGCGGGACAGTGGACACCGCCACTGCCCGAACGTGCACAGCCACCTCGAAGGTTTTCAACTCCGTATGCAATGGTTGCGAGATTTGTTAATTTGTAGGTATGTGTAGGAATTTGGCCGATACATTTCCGTTTGTCTTTCCTGGTTCCACCAGGTAGTAAACCACTTCGTAACGAGATGTAAAAGATAATAATAACAATTACGATTTTAAATCAGAGCTGAGGTTAAATCCACCACCCATACAGTAGTGATTGCGGTTGAATCACGAAAAAAGTCGCGATTCTCGATTTTACGAAAGGATTAGCAAACACGCGATAATATTTAGCAAGCGTCCAGAAACGGGAAAGAGCGTATCTTTTTCGGGAAAAATAATTTTTGCCGACCGGAAAACTTTCATTTGTGACATAAGATTGATACACATCCGGTGGAGATATACGGAACGCAGAATTTGACGCGTAGCAGGGTGGAGTCGATTTTCCTCGTCGAGCATTAGCCGAACAGACATTGACCGATACGAAGACGTCCGTGAAAAATCGCGATACGGTCACAAGTGTTTTCAGGGAGAAAGGTCAGTGACTTTTCAAATGAAAAAATACTTTTCCGCTGAATCAAATCATCATCCTCGCGGAAAACCATTCTTTCGTTCAAAAAAATCCCATATGGAGGCGGTCGTAAAGGGCATGGCTCAGGAGAGGACGACTCACGGTGCTACTGTAGTTTACCTCCGTCGAACCTCGGAAAGACGGCCGTTAGCTTTGCGAAAAAAGCTACATTAGCTCATAACAAAATCTGATGATGACGCATCTCTTAAGGAATTTCGCGGGATTAGAATCCATCTTGGTTCGAACCGGACGTGTTCGAACTGGCGAGGGAAGTTCGTATACTCCTCAAAAGCTGTGATGCGTATATGCGTGCATTAGAATACTTCTAATAATCAGACTAAAATTACGTTTACAATTTGGTCGATATGATGCAACACTTGGTAACTGTGACATCATAACTTCTTATTTTACTATCATATAAGAGGCTAATATGGGAGATTTGTTAAAATAGTCTCTCTCAAAGATATAACGATAATTTATTTCAGAACGCTTAATAAAATTTTTCACTTTTACAAATATTCAAAGCGCAATTTTTATTTAGCTTTTATTAGCCGACATCACTGTAATATAGCTCTTGATTGACCATTTACAACAACATGTACGATCAATATGTCCTAGTCCTCGTAAGCAATCGAAACCGCGAACTTCTTATTCCGAATAATTTCGCCACATCCGGTATCAAAATCCACGTACCTCACCTAATTGATTATCAGGTGAGGAAGTAAGGAGTTTACGCGTGCCTTAGTACACGCGAGTGGCAATTTAAGCGCAGATTCCGCATTAAGCATTTTTCGTAGATGAATTTTCTCCGAAGAAACAATGGAGTGGGTGGATGTGGTCGGAAGAGGAAGGAGAGAGGGAGGAGTGGAAGAGATAGAAGTGAGTCGGTTTGGTAGACCCCGGAAGCTGGTGATGAATTTCGGAAGATCAGCGGGCAGTCATTGACCGCCGAGGCTGCTCGAGTGTTGAGAGTGGGCAAGTTCTTCTTTTTTTGGGGCGGGGAAGAAAGATTTCTGAAAGAAGCCGACTTAAGATTCTTTTTTTTCCTCATTCTCTATATCTCCTATTATGAATCATTCCACGATATCGACGTTCCTTTACTTATTTTTCAATCGCGGAAATGGAGGGGAGGTATAAGTTCGATTGGTCCTCCGGAAAAGTAATTCGCGCATTCCAGCTACGTTCTCCACCCGGACTTCCGTCGATCGAACGAGGGTTTTATGAATTTCTGAAGCGTCGATATTACATTCCCAAAATGGCGGCGTTTCGAATTTTTTCCGCCGGTTTCAAATTTTCAGAAACCCTCAACTATTAACGGCCGATGTTTGGCGGTCGGCGATTAATCACTTGCCCGCCACACCGGTGAATAATTCAGATGTTTTAATTTTAAATAGTATCTGCGGTAATTTATTGGAAAAATAACTCGTGAAACAATCGAAAAACAACAAAATATGTAAAGAAAAAAAATAAAAAGACCAAAGACGTATTAAAGACCAGATGCACGTTTATTTTCGATTTAAAAAGAATTAAATAGTAGGTAAATTACTCTTGTACGTCGATTCATTTCAAACGTGGCGCGTGGCACGTCTCCCATTGGTTATAATTCCTTTCCTACTCCTCGGAGTGATTTCGTAATGACGCGGGAGTGTATTTTTCGTGTCTTACGATGACGCCACGGTATGCAGGTTCGGATCACAGGTTTTTGACCCCTCGCTCACTCAGTTATCCCGCTTCAGACAATGGTCCATCTCCCCACGCGCTTCGATTGCCATCGGACGTATAACCGTACCGAAGGCCACTCGAAAAAATTACCTTGACGTGCGGAAAAATAAGTGAAATCGTTCGAGGACCGTTGCAGAAGGTTTTTTCCGCGGATCCAATCCTTGGACCACGTGATCTATTCAATACAGATTCAAGGATTCTTCTAACGATGACCTAGCATTTGGAACAGATTCGATGAATCACGGAATGAGAAACGCTGCATTCTGCTATGAAATAGCAAAAAATGATTTGTAAAATGGAAGAAAGCTTATTGATTATCAATTCTGAAGAGGAAAATTGAAGACTATAGGCTTTTTATTGATTTCCGTTACATCGGCAACCACATAGAATAGCTAAAACAGCCGTGTGCCTCAACAGAACAACGGATAAAGCAATGCCTTTCCCTTCTAACCACTTCCATAAAACCTCTCTGGTCCATCTTTGGGGCAAAATTAATATAATCATGTGAAATTACATGGAACATTCGAGAAACGATCAAATTGCAGGACGATAGCTAATGACATGCAGGAACACTTCAGAGGCCAAAAAACTTATCCTGGTAAATTACACCTTTACGAAATAAATATTAAATATTCATACGTGGAAATAATGCAGTTATAATGCAATCAAGATGTAAAAACATGCTAAATGAACCTTAATTAACTCAGCGAAGATTTTTCGATGACGAATACTGTACCAGCAAAAACGGGAAATTATCTAATGGTGCTTATCAAGGATCGATGTTTTCTCGCGAGGTTTGTTCGCTAGAGCATTAAAGAGTATATGTATAGCCGCCTCCACGTCTTCTCGTCCTCTGATATTCATTCCCCGCGGTCTCTCTTCCCGCCTTACCAAAACATTGGACCCGCAATTACGAGCGAATTTAGGAACTTCCGACAAAAGTCCAAACACTGCTGATAAATATCTTCGCGCGTTCGCATCTTAATAAACAAACACCGCCAAACATGCGGCAACGACGTCCGATAAATTACTTCGCATCCAAGGTAGATATTTGAATGGAACACAAAATTTCTGGCTCAAGGTAATCGAAATATATATTAGAAAAAAGGACAGGAACAGAATTTATCTCGGCTGTAAGGTATTTTCCAATTTAATTTATTCGTTAGTGTCATAGTAACAACAAAACACTGGGTGTTAAATTATTTTTTTAAAGGATACGAAATTTTTCGCCTTGACGTTAAGCTTGCTTGGTTTGCGTGCGTGAGTTTGTAGAATCCTGTCTTCAGAAAAGTTTATACATAAACGTTTAAAAGTAATTTGATATGTTAAATACGACACACAAATATATTTATATACTTCCTTTTTTGTTTAATACAGGAATACTGGACCATGGCCTCTAATTACTCTGGCAATGAATACAAAGTATCAATAAATAAATAAAGATATATATATATATATATATTTTAAGGTAGATCCGTATATTGTAGAAGAAACCTGAAAAGGGCAGGTGTACGTACAACGCTTGGTCATTTCCGAACGAACGGTAACAAGGAAATTCCCTAAGGTGTAGGGCTTGGTCAGTATAAACATAAACATGCATGTAACAGGAGAGCGTTTCGGTTTATACACTGCGCGGATGTCCCTTTTCGATCGATGCTTCGACCACATCCTGAAGATGACCGCTGAGATGCGGTCGATGGCGCCGATCGAAAAGGACGTCCGCTTGCCGTCTGAACCGAAAATCCTCTTCAAACGTGGATCGTGTAACACTCGATTCCGTCCATAAAAATGAGCAGGTACTGACATGGAACAAACGCAATAACTACGAACTCGGTTACAAAGACTACTTATGTGTATTTGTGTACGTATACAACCATGTAAAAACTTGCACTGTAGGCATGTCTAAAGTAAGATGGTGTGTATTAACGGCTAATAGGCCTCTTGGATTATTAAAGCCACTAAAGTGAGACGAGTGAATTAATCGGATTTATAAACGCCGTCGTAGCACAACGGCGTCGAAATTCGTTTTAATTAGTGACATGCCCAGTTAACGAACGAACTAAACATCACCTACTCTTCTCATATAAAATCAATCACCCTTCTATCGCTATTGTACTGGCGTTCATTTCTCATTCCTCCTCAACAACACACACGCACGCACACATCTGCAATGGCGAAATGCATCATCATGCAGCGTTGCTAGCGAGAGCGTCCAATGGGAGTCGATCCTCTTACTGCTGCAATACTACAATCTCCCTCCCTCCCCACTCACTCTACATTCTCCCCCTCCCTCTTTGTATCCCCTCCGCAAATACACACACAAACACACACAGCAAAAGTCCTCCGATGTCAGCTGTTCCAAATGGCTATAGCCCAAGTGGAGGGAGGGAGGAAAGGAGGATCGAATCGATTCGGCAAGAATGTTGAGGGAGTGAGAGAGAGAGAGAGGATGAGAGAGAGAGAGGAAGAGAGAGAGAGGAAGAGAGAGAGAGGAAGAGAGAGAGGAAGAGAGAGAGAGGAAGAGAGAGAGAGAGGAAGAGAGAGAGAGGATGAGAGAGAGAGGAAGAGAGAGAGAGAGGATGAGAGAGAGAGGATGAGAGAGAGAGAGGACGAGAGAGAGTGAGAGGGTGAAGGAAGAGGAGAGAGAAACCCTTTAAAAAAAGGTCAAACTGTAGAGAGTGAAAGAGGGGAAAGACCATTTCCTCCCCATCTCCTTCCCCCCTCGTGTCTCGATTTCGTGAATAGTCGTTGAGGAATCCGAAATCACGACCGAGTTCCGCTATACGGGGACATTCCGCCCGCAACCGGCGTTGATCGATTTCCAAGGAAAAATAGCGCGGGGTCCTTTTTTATATGATGTCCGCATTATGCCATTAAGCGATATAATGAGGACGTCATGAGCAGATTTCCGAGAAAAGAAATGGGTTTATTGGCGTGGACGAAATCGCACTGCTTTTGTAACGAGGTACGTTTTGCGCATCGTGATGCGTAATGTTTTCGATTTTTTTCCCTTGGGTTATTTTAATATTTGCCATAAAAATGTAATAAAAGTTATCACAATTATTTTCGACGAGGTTGTTGATTTTCAGTTCGCCATGGATGGAATGCATAAAAAGATATGCAAAAGAAATTTTTATAGGAAATTCATGTATTTTTATTTATTTAAACTATCTCAAGACAGCGCTCAGGCCCTTTATATTGCAATTTCAAACAAAACAAAATTATACCAAGTAACAGCTTGAGAAATACATAAACTACATAAAATACTGAAAACATAGCATTAAATAAAAAATATGGGGCCTCAGCAATTTCACACGGATAAAAATACACGGAGTTAACTGTCTAAAATTTTACACTTGAAACTCTAACATTCGGTAAATAAATAATAAATTAGATACATCCTTGTTTAAATCCTATAGAGCATCCTGAAGCTTCATAATGTTATTATTCCATAAGTCGATTATCTATTGCGCTCTCCACGGTTTCGGATCGAAAAGGCTAGACCGCGAAACGCATTAAAAATCTTACACCTTTACACCAAATTACGGACAATTTCACGCACCAATTTGTTTCAATTGTGCCGAGTGAGAGAGAGAGAGAAGAGAACGCGCCTGACACATCTTTCTCTCCTTCCTTCCCGAGATCGTGATTGACGCCAATTCTCATTGTATTCGGTAACAGCCGAGCCACGCGTGTGAAATTTAACGCTCGGGTCGCATTAAATCCGCGAAAGAATATGATCCTCTTGAAGGCTTAAATAGATGCGTCCGTCATGCGTAAAGCAGCACGTGTACGCCTTTTAAGTATAACGGAGGAATATTTTTTTTATGTCGTCGAGCCAAAACAAGCGAAAAACGAAGCGCGTGAGATTTGTTCTCAACGTCTTTCCGGATGATGTTGCACTTCTTGTGTTTCGCACGCGAGGCGGCGGAGGCAGAAGGCTCCTTTCCGGCAAAAAGTTTATTGCCGCAACTGGAACGATTTCCACCCACGCTGTATCGCGAGATACGGTTAAGACGTGATTCACTCGACAAATTCCACTAAATAATTAGTGGACAGGCGAGAAAATTCAATCGGAGTAAAGCTATACGGGAGATTTATGTGAAGAATCATTTTCAGTTTTTTTTTGTCTACGGAAAAAAATGTTTGGCGGAGGAAAGTTACGGAAACTACTTTCGTTATCGAGAAAAATTATATCGACACTTTTTTATCGCCATTCGTAGATTTTTAAAGAATATCCTCCTAGGATCATTACGAGAATTGTAATTTACAGTAAACGTGCATTTTTCGTCTACGTCAGCGACAAAAAAATCCATTCGATCGATTTATGTTTATTTTGAATTTATGTTAATCCGTGGGCTTTTCATTTGGATACAAAATTTTACTTTTAAATTTTTCCATTCCGGTGAGAATTGTGATAGTACTAAACCAATAAAGAATTATGATTGTTTCGATTCCAAGCGAAATCTCTGACCCAAATAAATATTTTACAGAGTCAAAGGTCACAACGCAACGCCAAAGACATACAATGAAACAAAAACTGTCTTCCTGAAGACCTAGTTCCAAAGTAGGAAGCGATTCCATTCGTTTCAAGAACGTCTTCCTCCACGCACTCCCTGTACCTCGTTACATTTCTAAATGCGCCACGCGACAATTCCAGGTGGTCAATTTTAATCGAGCTCTTCCGGCATAGATAACTCAATATCGCTTATTTCAAAATTGGCGAGGGAGTGCGGTCGCTGGCAAAGCAAAACCCCACCTGGGTAATTAATATTGATCGAGACGATTGAAATTCAATTAAGGTGTGGAAGAGAGAAGTCATTGAACCCTCGCACGTTGCTATGAAACATTTATTCTCGCGGAACTAAAGAAGTCTTTGAACGATAGGTATTATGAGTTTAATTCTAACACTGCGGGTCGATATAAGCTCATAAGAAGAAAATATGTCTTAGACAGCTTTAAAACTGCTTAAAGCAACTCTTCGAACATGTAGCGTAACCAATTTTCAACACCAAATAGCGCTAAGGTCAAGATATAAGTGAAGTTGAAGCTCTTTTACTTAAAAGTTCATTCGTAGAAAAAAATTCTTCCCGTTGTTACTAAGTTCTAACTACATTATTCTATAAATTGTACTATTTCCGGCCCTACGTTGGATTTTTAGCAGTCGAGTTTAATCTGTTTTTTAATGATGCCCTTGGAATTAAAAAACTGATGAGATTTGTTTCTGGTAGAAGCTTCATGGTCCCTTTGACCGCTACATGAACTATGTAAACACAAAAATCCGAGATTTATTACGCAATTTTTTTATATTCGCCGCATGACGCAAAACAGTGATTTTTTCGAAAGTTGGTTTGAGGTTGTAAACCAACATCAATCAGGACTGATACTGTACTCAGTAAACCACAGTAACTCCCGAGTTTTGAAATGCTGACTTGAAATAACTATTTTTCACCCCTCATACTTACGGGGTTAATACAAAGTTTGATTAATGTTGTACTCTAAATTGCTTATTATGGAAAGCATTTTACACACATCAAAAATCACATTTCAAATATTGTTACGAAATTATAAAAAATATGACCGACGAACAGCAACAATTCGTCACATGTATACGGACGATTGGTCACGTGTGGCCGTGGGGAAAACGTATTGAATCCCCCTATAATAAAGCAATCAGCTATAAAGCAACAGAAGAAAATAATACCAGAAACGACTTTCCTTTTATATTGATATATTCTCCTACTTGCGACCGTTTCAGTGTAATTTATAATAAACAGGTAACCATCATAAATGGAAGAGTGTGTGTGTTAAGTACGTAGTAAGTATTTATGCGTTAATAAGTATAGTACACTGGCATCAATCCAATCGATCTATGTTATCAATGGAAGTTCGACACGTGTCACGTCTATATAAGTCACGCAACTTGCACGAACGCGCTTCGATTTCTATTTCTAGCCAACTCAGTAATATGGAAAACGGCTTAAGTCTCTCTAATTGGTTACGTCTCGGAAAAGCGATTCCCTCGATGGGCATTGTTTGATTTTGGTCTTCCCTTCGCTCAGGGAATCGAAATAACAGTCCGCAGCCATTAGAGTTAAGTCCCGTTTCCCGCGGATTTTTCAGACAGCTGACGAGCGACGACCGCAAGCAAGCCGGCGGAGTAGCGGGACGAAGTGAGAGAGAGAAAGAAGCATAAAAGAGAGACAGGATTCAAGCACACATCCACACTGCATCGCTTCGTGCGGCAGATCACGAAAAACATGGGAAAAGGGACGTCATTAGTCGGGCGCTTTTTTATTTTAATGACTTCCTACGCCGTTAATCAAAATGATGGCGATCCCGCGTACCGCGGTTTACAGCCGGTTGAATCTATTCATAAGAGGTGGGGGTTCGAAGTTTTTTTTACGGATGGCCACTAGGAGGCGTTGGAGTGGTGGGAGGAAGGGAGAGACGACCGACACAAGGAAAATTTTATTGCAGCGCTAGACCTCACATTCCTTCCGCAGAGAGAAAATTAAAAAAAATAATCGGTCCCCTTCTCATTGGTGTGTCTGGAGACAAAGTCGGTGAGTTGTCGAAATTTAGGATGGTCCCGTAAAAATATTCCTATGTAGGTGGTCTCTCTATCCCTCCCCTGAAAAGTTTCCTATTATAGGAACACATCCCAGCCGTCATGTAACTGTGTTGTACTGTTATCGGAGTTAGCAGGTTTAAATTACGTCTTCGATATGTAATAAATTTCCGACTAAAAAAACGGGAATTAGTTTTAGGCTTTTCCCCACAGCTTTGATAGAATAGCTTACAAACAATAAATGCGACCAGTCATAAGTATTCGTTAACCCGAGTCATCGTTATTTTTTGAAATGATCGATACGTCGTGGGGTAACTTCCTTGGGGCGAAACTAAGCCGCTAGATTCTTTTTGAAGAACGTTAAAAAAATTTCAAAACAGAATTCTGTGCGTATGATCTCATCCTCGCGTCCGAGAACATTTGTAATCCTTACGAGAGAGGGTGCCTGAAAAGCTTGATGCTGGCACGCACGCAAATAGTGTCGCAATGTATCTTCCAAAATATTCTATTTCGGAAGATATTCTCATTTTCATTCCCGAAAAAAAGTTAACGCGCTTGGGGAGGAGGGTGAAAGATGAAAAGAGCTAAGAAGTTTTTAAAAAGGAGCCCCATCTCTTTACACACCGTTTATTCCGAGGAATAATGGCCCTGTGTATCCTCAGACATCATTACTCGCACATTACCACCGCGACGCATCCTACCTCACCCGCGTTAGAATTCGTGGGTGCCCGCCGTGTCGCGACGTGACTAATTCTCGTATGGATTTGCTCAAGAGGGAATCTCGCATGACGCCCAGGTGAAATAAAAAGAGAAGGAGCGGATGGGGTGGGGGAAAGAGGGTAGCGTGAAGGGGGAATAAGGCGAAGAGGAAAACCAGTGGAAGAACGGCAGCGAGGAAGAATAGGAAGAAGAGAAGAGAGACGAGACAAGAGTTCAGTGACCTCCCTTAGCTACTACGTCCCTCTGGCAACAGAGTGACGAGGCAAGCCACAGGGAATGATCGTGGGAGGGAGGTGGATTCGTGGAGGAGGAAGGAGGAGATGGCCGTATAAAAAGAGAAGGAAAGGGAGAGAGGAGAAATGGAGAGGGAACGAAGGAGAGCGCAGAAAAAGATTTCGGCTCGAAAGGTAATAAGCGTACGGTCCCGCGCGTGATATTGGGTGAGAGAAGAAAGACGAGGGTAAAAAAACGCAATATGTTAGATCGGAAATTGGTTGTGAAGAATGAAAGGTTACGTGGAAGCGCCATCTAAATGAGATTGGTTCGCGTCAACACCGAAAGATGGCGCCACCGCTCAATTAAATAAGCTCGTAGGTGGGTCTCTTGAGGAATATGGAGTTCTTCCTCTTGCCCGTGGGCTGGGAGAAGGGCGGGAGTATCATAACTGTCTGGAATCTCGACCAAGATACGTCTAGTTCGATGCCAGACTGAATTTCTCTTCTTCGATATACTGTAAAACATCTTTCATGAGCAGGGTACACTACAAACAATCATTTGTGGTGCTAAATATACCGAAGAGAAAAGGTGTTCACTACGCTATACTTCAGTTCGTCGGGATTTGGGTGGAAGGAGTATCTGTTACCCTCTTACGAGCAGATGGTAAGGGGACTTGGAAAAAATTAACGGGAAAAGCCGAAGAGATCCGAAGGAGGCCGAAGTCTGACGACGTCACGCCCATGATTTCTGTTACTTTTCTCGTTTTTTTAATACCCTTCCCCTACGTGACATCATCACGCCTCCCGTTTCTCCCCCTCCACTTCAAGAGGGAGAGGGGACAGAGGGCGTCGGCATTGAATGTAAACACTAGGGTTCCTCTACCCTATTCTCCTAACCCACCCGACGGCGCCTCTCTTTCCCCTATGCCCGCCTCTATGCTGATGGGAACCCGTTATTCTATCCACTCTCATTATTAACTCCTGAAAGGAATTATGCTTTGGCGGAAGGCTGATATAATCTTCTTCTAAGCAAAAGAAAGGAGATGGACCTAACGGTAAAACAGTCCAAGTAACGCGCGGCACTTAAAACAGTTTTGGGCGGCTTGATTGATTAACGCGTGAATGAATGACTGATGGCATAGTTGTCCGGAGCGACAATTATATAAATAGAACCAGCTAACAGAGGCGAAGGCAGGTTTATGGCATTACGGTATGAGTAATCACGGAGAATAATGTTCATCTTTCCCTTGCATGGGAGAATGCGTGATTTTTCTTCTGTCGAGTTTTCGTTTCCCTTTAAAATAATAAACACCTCGAAGCGGATTCAATCATGCGATTGCCGCACGCAATGAAAGTCGCTTTTTCCCATAAGGATTTGTTTCATGAAACAGTTTTTGCGGTTGCAACGAAGGCGAAGAAAAATTAAATTATCGAGTGATTGGGGTGTTATCGTGTCAAGTTCTACAACGATTAGCGAAAACTAAAGGTAAGTTACCTTAGATCAGTGGTTCCCAATCTTTTTGAGTATTAGGCTCTCTTCTTAACTTAAAAAAAATTTCGCGGCCCCCCATATGATATAGACTTCGGTAATTATGAAAATACATGTTAACAAAAAATAACATTGATAAACTCAGTAGCCGTGGTAAATAAATTTACATTTTATTCATCAAAACACATATTTAAAAATTAGTACCTAATAACATCATACTACTATATATTATATACATAATATCCTTATTCTGTACGTTGGTCCGTCCGTTTGTCCCCCGGAACGCTCTATAGAAATCCCCATAAGAGAACACTTAAAAATTCCTTTTTTCACTTGCAGGCTTTTTTCTTTTGCAAAATTAAATTAGAAGTAATTGACCTCCGATATTCGGACCTGGACCACTTTAAAGAAAAATAAACATAAATTCTTATTCTTATCGTCGACTTTTGTCTTCGGTTCGAAATCCATCAAGTTATAGGTTTAAATCACATTTATCGGAAAATTTTAAGCTTTTTAAAGTTACAGCGGAATTACCCGTTGAACATCAACGGGACTTTGTAGTGTGATTAAAATATAACTTCTGAGGTGTGTGTGTAAAACTTGATTTGCCACTCTTTGGCTCCGTTATTCTTCCTCTTTCTATGTTTACTGAATAATAATATTCTTCAATTATTAACGTTGCAATCTATTAAGTTTGACATTGCGCGAAGCGAATAACACAATTCTTTCGTCTATTTGAAGGCTTAATAGACGCTAATTTATCGGAGGCAACAATGAGGTTCGCCTTGGCAAAGAGTACGAAAGAGCCATAAAATTTCGAAAAGAAATGCGTGTTTCCAGCGCCGTAACTAGCTATACAAGCACCCGGGGCAAACTACCAAATATGCGCCCCCTCCATAAAAAATTCTCCAATACCTATGTTTTTTACTATATGCATTTTGCGTGAACAATTAATAAATAGAAATAAACTATAAATGATGTAATTTCTCACTATAAATGTACATAATTTAAATACACAATTATAAATATAATTACGTACATACATAATTGCACACACAATTAAAATACAGAAAGTAGAAATATTTTAATATTAAAGAGTTATTCCACGTGATTTTAATGCAACAAACTCATAAATAACATAATCGAAATTTATAGTTTCTGTTATGCGAATGTCTGGAACAAGTATAGTTTGAAATCGTCCCTTTCCTTGTGCCATGCAACCTCACACAACTTACCATTAACAATTTTTGCGCCCCTTCTTTAGTTGCGCCCCGCCCCTTCCCGCTTGCCCCGCCCTAGTTACGGCACTACGTGTTTCTGACAAATTCTTCCGTATAACATCTAAACATTGCAAGAATAAGATATTTTATAGTTTTAGCCGTCGAATAAAACAAAAATGGAGAAATTCGGTCCATATTTACATATTGTAATGAATGAAGGAAATAAACCTTGCACCTTGAAAAATCGAAAATCCCGCGTAAACTTATGGGAAATAATAATTGTCTCCTGGATGTTTGATTTTTCTAGAGAACACCTCATGGAGGTTTAACGATTGTGAAAGTTTCAGTTCTTAATTCCATCGGGAAATGCCCAAAAATACCTGGGAAGACAGACAGACGGACACTTGAGAATTATTATATAAGGATGTTGTCTTGCCGACCGTGTCATTGTTAAACCTCGAGATTGTATTGTCGTCCTTATGCTATATGAGTAAGGAAAGTGTGTTTTGAATGCTCTAGTACGAGAGAGAGAAGGCGCCCGAATTATTTATAATTAAAATGGTGTTTTTCATTAATTTCTTTTCAGTTAACCTCCTATTGAAATTTTTTGTAATTAACTATTTTTATAGTTATTTTCTTGGTTTTTGCAGTGTATCTTGTAATTAACCGGAGTTATAAATTTTCATCGGATACATGAATCACGCAAAAAGCCATTCCTTGGTATGCAGACCTTTTTCGTTTACATTTTAAAATATTTCAAGGATGAGGTATTTAATTTAGTTATGAGAAGAGAAGAATTTAATTCTCATTCGTAAATCTCCAAAAATTACGTTTTAATAAGATTTTTCACGTTTTCACGCATTTTGTTCATATTGGACTACTGTTGTCCCAATTGTTGAATTCTATTCTTGGCCTCATAATAAATGCATCCATTTGGTGCTTTAACACGGGTCAGACTTTTTACATGGGTATAACTTATTTACTGAATCTATTAAGTAATTAGAGGGAAGGAAGGAAAAGAGAATGGGATTGAGCAGAAATTGAGAAAGAGGAAGATGACGTAGCATTTGTATAGGATTAAAAGGAGCTGCAGTACAAAAATAACAATAATAAATTATAATTGATTATAAAAAATGTTATACTATTGAATCATGCGCCATTACCAAATGGTGGGAATTCACAAAACTAAATATAGGGCATGTAATTTTCAATGGATTTCTTTAACTGATAATACAGCAAATATTTCGAACCGAATTTCAAATAGGAGCGAAAAATAACATTTTATGACTTTTATTTAAATTTCTTTAAATAAAGTGATTATTCTGGAAAATTTTCAAAACTAATATATTTAAGAGAAAAGTGCGATCTTAAAATATAGTTAAACTCATTGCAGTTCATGTATTTAGTTAATAGTAAGTCACTACACATTTTTCCTTTGATGGTAAATTGACTGTTCGTTCAAATTTTATCCTGTTTTTTTACGGGTTAATAAGAGTAAAATAATTCATTTATTAAGTTAAATTCTATACGTTTTAAATAACTTATAATTTGCTCAAATATTTCAAAAAAATTTCAGCTATCTATATGCATTATATCTCATTATTTCGATTTTCCTCTTATTTTCAGCAAATATTTGGATAATCATTTGGCCTCTCTACTAATAATTACTTAAACAGTATAACTGAAACAAAGATAACTTTCAAAGACTGATTTGATTGTGCATGAAAGCCAAACCAGATCACAGCATATCTTACTGGTCTTTCATACCGAAATCATATATATTTGTAATACTTTTATGATAATCCCGTCATATTTGACGGGCAATTACGCTAGTATACCTATATTACAATTAAGTAGATAGATATATAGTCACTCAATGAGATGGCTGGTGCTGTTTCGCAGATGTCACAGTTTGAATATCTGATTGAAGCGGTGATAGTTTCAACCTTAAATCTCTTTCCACATTCAGCTTGTCTTTGTACTTTGATTTCAGCGCAACAGGCACAGAAAATCCACTTTCACAAACGTACGCTCTGTAAAAAGGCATCAAGTACTTCACAGATTCATCAGATAGTTCTGGGTACTCAGAACGAACGTTTGCATTACCCGGTAGCGAAATGCGAGAATTTCAAAAAAGTTTCATACTAAAGCGAAAGAATAAATTCTTTCGTTCACAGTTGGTAGGAACTGAAAAGGAACGGAATAAATAATGGTTTTGGGTTTCGGTTCAGGTTCAGAAGTAATATTTTTATCGGTTAAGGTTTTCGGTTCGGTTCCGGTTCGTTGCCCTGAGCAGAAAGGTGGAGAAGAGACAGGGCCCCTTATATGTCGCCGCCCGAGTGCGGCGCACCCCTTGCACCCATAGGCCGGCGAGGCTCTGTGGCCAGGTTTAGAGAGGAGCAAAGCAGCCAAGTGCCGCATGCAAACAGCTGATCGGCCATAGTAGTGATAGAAGTGACTGTTTCGGTGGTTTGACGAACTAATATCGAAGGTTGGAATTTTAAAATTGTTTCGTAAAAATGACGGTCTATCGAGTTTTTCCGGGAAGACTCGATCCTAAGAGAACAAATTTGAGTCAGATTGTGTTGAAATGTAAAACAACTGAATAAATTGAGAACAATTCATAATAATTTCGTATAATAAAAATTATATTTTTCCAAAGTAAATTAACTAAATAAAAATTATTTAAAAAGATCTACCATTAGATTCTAGACACGTGGTCTCAACCTTTCCGACGCCACGTACCACTTTCAAAGAAGCAGGTTTTCCGCAGACCTCCAAATATCTGTAAAACCTTATAATATATTAAAATAATAAATATAATTGGGTACATTACTAAAATAACTTTCTCAGAATACTCGGGAATTATTTTCAGTTTTAGTTTATTGATCTCTAATCAATTGAAGCGGACCACCCGGCAAATGCTCGCGGGCCACTGGCGCTCCGCGGATCACAGGTTAAGAAACACCGTTCTAGACAAATCTCGTGTCTCCCCTAGCAACCCGTCGCGCCTCCCACTTTGAGAGCCTCTGCTCTAAGGTGATATAGCGAGGCGCCAAATTCGAAGATGCCTGGTTCTCAGCGGCGGAAATAACAGGAAACCAAGCGCCGATTGGAGAAGGAAGACTTGCTGAGAAGTTGTGAATTTGCCGATTTCTAGAAATAACTTCGCGGCCCACAGTTTGGGAATCACTGCCTTAGATCACCAGCGTGTGTAATTTGTCTTAGGACATAGCTTGGTTAAGGGATAAATGCTTTCAGATAAAGCTCTCGATAGAAAGTCGAGAGGGAAGGAAAGAGAATGGGGCCAAAATTTTCCATGACAAACGAACACAAGGTTCTGAAAAGGAATTCGTTTTAGATATGAAAATCGATCGTGATTTACATATCGATACCCCATCCACTTATCGATATCGAATCTTTTAATCGGTTTGGCAATATCTCATCGTAGTTCAGTTACTTCTGCCGAAAGAGGGAAAAGATGTATTCAAATAATAAGAGCCGAGATACGAACATTACTACAAGGTTGGAAATACGAATACAGTTAATGTTAGATAAAAATTATGCTAAGATTTCACATTCTTCCAACTTAGTAAATATTAAAAATAAAGACTAATAGAAAGTATCGACGTATACCCTTCACGTATCAATAACGTACATTAACTTTCGACATCACATTCAATCGAATGACTGCCAACTATTTACATCTGTAGCTGTATGGCCTAATTGCTTCTTTAGCAAAAGTAATATAGGTATATCATCGTTTTAATCGAAATTCGATGTTTATGATAACTCCGCGATGAATCTTGGCCCAACAAACGCCAACCGATCTGATAGGTCATACACTTAATATTGACCCTAAAAGTTTTCCTGGTGGGGAGACCTAATTTACGAAGGAACTTGTCATTACTGCTTTTGCGTCACGAGCCAAATTACTCAATCTTCATAGGAAACGCAATCTTTTGAGTGCTCGACAGCACTTCAGCAATGAGGTCGCCCGTTCGAATCTTGTCCGGTTGAGCGGACGATTGCGTAAATTTCGGGATAACTCTTTTATCGCTACCCGGATCGGAGAGATAATATCTCTCGCGTCAAAAGACCGTTGGGAACGAAGGAAGAAAAAAGGCACTCATTAGGTTGCTTTCGGATGACATTATTTGAGGCCAGGGAAGTATCTCGACAGCGACATGGGTTGAAAAATCGGAGTGAAAGGAGAGAAGGGCTCGATTCGGAAGGGATGCAAAACAGAGCCTTTTTAGGCGACTATTAGCCATACCATACCCATTCGTCCGTCTGCGCGTACGTCTTCCAGTCCGTCCCTCACCGTAACCATAGAACAGCGGAGTGCGGAAAATAAAATGCGTTAACAATCTGGGATCATTATAAACAGGCTATAATCAAGATACGAAATACTGACTTGCCCATAGATATCGCCGATGCATTGAAGTCTGGAATCATAGGCAAAATAGACATTGTATTCTTCAAGTTAAGCACACACTTTTCTTATATATTAACACATAATCATCATGATTCATCTTCTCTTGATTGGTGTACTCTGCCCTCGGAGTATTTTATTTCCTGAAATACGTAAAACTGTCATTATAAATGTTTGTTTAGTTTTAAGAATAAAATGCCTATTTTCCCTAGCACAGACTTCTGGACTATACGATGACAAGTGTAATGCTGAGACCTTCAGTCATGGAAAAGTTGATTGCATATGGAATTAACGTTGTTTAGAAATTTGATTCAACGTCTAATGCATTAGCGCCCACATTTATACGTTTCTTCTCAGCGACACGTTCACGGAGTTGATTATATTAAACTAGACACGTATTCATATTTTCTCGCATACTTATCTATGCGAGGAAACTCGCTATGAGATTCGATATAGACGTAATCGCGGAAAGACTGCATCTAAAAAACGTCGTACATCTTTATAAAATATTCTTTCTTGCGAAAGTTAATAATTTTTTTATTTTTTCATCCTCCACTCGGATATAATTCGCTCATGAAAATCCTTCGGCACGTGCCTTCTTCGAATTTATTCCGCGGGCACTGCGGGCGGAAGGAGCGCGGTATCAAACGCCAATCTGCGCGCGCCCTCCGCCTAACGAACCATTCACTCATTCTCTCGCCCCACGCTCCCTTCATATTTTTTCATTATACGAGTTTCCTAGAATAACCGTAAAGAGGCGCCAAGGGTGGGTCATCAAACGCGCAGAATTTTCTCTCTCTCTCTCTCTCATAGAGCATAAGGTTCTCTCTCTCCCCATTCCGAATCGCGTGGAAAGTGACGCTTCCATGGTCCCTCCGCCTCCCTCCCTCAACCCAGGAGAAATATCTTCGCTCACTTAGGCACTGGCGCCCTCTCTCGGAGAGAGTGGAAAACTATTCAACGCCACGTGATATTTACGGAAACCCCATCGGTAGCCGTGGCAACGGGGATGACGCGGAATAAATAAACGGGCGGGAGTGAGAAAGGGAGTGAAAAAAATGGTGGAGGAGGAGAAGAGAGCACGATGGAGATGAGAACGAAAGAAGATGAGCGAAAAGAGGGGAGAAAATGGAAATCCTAGCTAGCATGAATGGGAAAATCGTGTTCTTCGGGAAGACTCCCTTGCATCTGCGTTCCTTCTTTTTTAACCGCACAAGGAATTTACTGAGAGACGTTCGATCTGTTTCTCGACGCATCAAAGCACTTGACCGTGGGATTATTGATTTATTCGCGCGCCGAAAGGAAAAATATTCTCCAGTTACCTTATGATAGCTAGGAAATGGATCCACCAACAAAATAACATTTAAATAATTTTTGCACATCAAGCAACATTTTCGTTGCACAAAAACTGAATGAATCATTAATAATTCATTAATTACATTATTTTCCGGATTACTTCATTATTTCTCTGTGGTTTCCCAATTTATTAAATAAATGATTGTCCTAATATAAAAACCATAGATAAATCAACTAACACGGCTTTGAAACATTGAATATATCGATTCGAGAATGGAATGAGTATTATTTTAATTTATTATTCAAATTTTACGGCTACCTGTAAAAGGATAAATTACATAATTATGAAGCTCACCTCATGCATTGAAGTCAAACCAGAAGCCTAATTTTGCCAAAGTATTAATCTTCTCAAATGATAATTCTACGATCGTAGATTCTACCTAGGTAGCAAGAACAAGAACCATTATCAACGATAAGCAACAACCGATATGCAGACGAAAGCGATTTAAGCTTTTGTTTTAATTGCTATATGCGTTACCTAAATCATGGATCACTTACGAGTTATTCATTCAACAACAACATGCACTGCATACGAAGTATTTTACACAGCATTAGTTTGAACTTACATCTATAAGGGCCTGATAAAGAAGCCGTAGGGTGAGGAAAAAGCGTTAGATGAGATTCGGATGAATGAGGCAGCGGAGCGGGTTGAAAAAATGGAGGCTTGACGAAAACAAAGGAATAAAAGGGAGAGATGAATGCGATAGGGGAGAGGTTGCTAATGGGCGGAGATAAATGGGAAGGGGAGGACTCGGCGATGGAAAATGGCTGAGAAAGAGAAGATATAAAGTGAGAGAAATGGATGAAAGAGAGAGAGGGCAGACACCGAAGTTGTGGCTTCGTCGAGGTTAACGCCTTCCACTCAATCACGTCCTCAAAAATCGATCCACCCCTCGTTTCTTTTCGCCTCCTCCCTCTCACTACTCCATCTACTTTTCATCCCCTCTCTCCATCTTTTTATTTCCTCCTATTACCTTTATGAAAACCAATATCGACATTTTTTCGATGCACTTAACTGACGCAAGTGGAGAGAAAAAAGTAGAAAAAAGGATGCTTTCCTACCCTCGATCATTTATTTCAACGATGGGTTTATTGTCAAGTTATCAAATAAGAACTTTAGTTGTGTGAAATTACAAATAATAATCCATTAATTAAAGGAACGAATAATTTTCAAACGCTGTCATGCTTATGTTAATAAAAATAGCATTTGTTAATGAACTGTAAGCTGATTATTTAAAAATATCGCAACGAAGAGGACTACTTTCTAACTCTCAGAATGGCAATACACTTGGTATATCATCTTTATAATTACCTAGGCTCCTAATGTAGCAAGAAAAGAACATTTGATCCTAAAAATGTCCAATAGAATGAAACAGGCGTATTGCCACTGAAAGTGGCAACTTTGCTGTTAAATAGCGCATCTGATTAAATCCATCATTTTATGGCTACAAGTTAACTTGATTACTTGTTGGAATTACACCGTGAGCGGAACTCGATAATTCATTTTTGAATTTGCACGACTTCAATTATAAAGACCTATTTTTTAGTTCATTCGGGCTATTACCTTCAGTCGAATTAGCGAACCAACCGATCGATTACAGGAGAAAATATTATCCGACTACGCCATACGCATTAACCTTCACAACGATGAAAAGATTTCACACTGTCTCCCACTGTTTTTTTTGTTTCGCTTCTTCAAGCACGGATCATGAAAAATATGCGCGCACAAACACGCACGTGACGGAATAAACCGATAGCATTAACACAAACGAGGCGGAGTGCATGGAAGGGTGAGGATTGTTTTTGAGGAGCATGGGGGGAGAGAGTTATGAGGGTGGGGTTTAAGTAGCGAGGAGAGAGCGCCGGGGAAAGAGGTGGGCGATGTATAAACTCACCGGTTTGCCCTGCTGAGAATCACGGCGGAAAGGGTCGGATGCAGGAGGCTTTTAAGATTGATGTGTTTAAATGGGAGAGGGGGATGGAAGGGACGGAGGTAGGGTGGAGAGCACGTCGATCTTTGAGAGAGTGAGAGAAAGGTAGGGAGAATGTCGGAGAATAAATGTGGGGTGTATAGAGAGAGTTAGTGGGAGAGAGTGATATTGAGAAGAATAGAGGAGTATTGCCGCACTATGACGCAATTGAGGGAAAGTGTTTCGGTGGTTGTTCTTAGGGAGTACGACATCAACGCAAGGTTACTGAAACTTACCTTGAAATGTTCTTGGTCCGTGCTACTTAACTGCTCAACCTGCTTTAATTATATGCACGAGGATTACCTAGCGTGAGAAAAAATTTGGCATTCTCGTGTAGTTTTTATCTTTCAACGCGTGGTTTTCCCTACTATAACAATATCATCTTTCATCCCATCAAACGGAATTTATAATCCAATATATGCTTAATATTTATGATTGACAACGTAGGCAACTTTGAAAGTAATTTCCTTAGTTCACGCACTCCTCGATTCATGATAGAATTCGAAAAAAATCCTTAATAGAAAAGCAAATCTTACGTTATTTAAACGACCTATGAAATCGCGCGAAAAGAATTAGTTAATGAGAGCCGAACGCGATCATTAATCGTTTTGCCGGTCCACGCATATTTGGTCTTTCTCTTATTTGCGATAAATCCTCCAGCCCGTTTAATTTCCCAATCTTTCAACGAGTTGCGGCGAGAGTTCGAAATTATTTATCGCTCCCTCTCTTCCGACAGAACTCAAAACCAGGACTTCGAAATAAAAAGGAGAGTCAAAAAAGTCAATATCAACGAGACGCAAAACCTTTTGCGGTTGACGAGAGAATGACCGTGACGCGGCGGAGAAAAGAAATCGCGCCAAGATTAATAGCGTAATGCTTAAAGACGGACCGATGCGGACAGGTGTCGGAGACACAGGGTGAGGAGGTGGCGAGAAGGGACAGGAGTGATGGGGTGGAAGAACCTGCGGGATAGAGAAATGCTTCGGCGTTAGAGTCATCTTTCGATTGCGGTTTAGATGAGGCAAATGACTCGGACGGAGAAGGGAGGAGCAATGAAAAGAGGGAGAGATTGAGGGAAGTTCGCGGAGAAAACAAAAAACATCGTAGTATTTGACAAAGAAAACGAAATACTGCCCTAACAAGGATAAATATTAAAATCACGCTCAACATCACCACCCTTTAAATGTATCATAGGTTTCTGCCTATTACAAAATTCAATTATATCAATGGTATTCGACGTTTACCTCAATAGCAAGTTATACAAAAGAGTTTCTGGAACAATAGTAACATATTTTACCAAATACAATCTTTCGATGGTTGTGATAAAAGGAGAAAAACCTTACTATCCTTCCAGAAGAATAGAATTAAATACGACCGGTTTATTTAAACTCGTGACGATTTTTACCATGTTTTCGAAACATCGTCGATTATTTTTCTTTCCAAAAAATAAATGGAATATTTCTTAAATAAAGGTATTTTTTAATCAATCAATTTCCTTCTTACGGATTGAGCAACACGCGCTTGACACGGACAAAGAAAGCAGCTCCATCTTGCGGTCGGTAATAAAAGTAAGGAGGTTGAAACGAACTGGTGGAAAGACAAATGAAACGCGAATGACGACGCCGATTTCGAGTAAACTTTTATCATAAAGGGCGTATCTTTTTCAGAGCTTGCAAAACCGTTCTGCCGTGAGAGCGCGAGTTTGAGAAGTACAGATGAGGGCGGAATAGTGGTGTCCGAGATGCTAAGGTGGAAAAGGGGAGGTCTACGGGTAGGGAGAGGGGGGAAAGGGGAGGAGTGGAGCAGAACGAGGTGGCATAGGTCGCACATGACGGGGATCGATTGAATGAGCGACGTACCCAAGGACGTGAGCTGTTTTGAAACGGAAAATGTTTTCTCTACCTTGCAGCCACCCTCCCGGCAGACACGACGGGGGTAACAACGCCACCAGCACCCTTTCCTGCTACCTACGCCCTCTCCACGAAAGAGAAGAGAGTGAGAGAGGAAGGGGGAGGAGCTACCACCCCACGATGCCTACTATCCAACAAGAGCGAGGGTCAGAGTTCAATGTTTCCTCTGTCGGAGTCGGTTTGTTTTCCGTGGGGGAGAGAAGGGGTAGTGCAGGGGGTGGAGATGTGGGGATCGAAACGTTTAAGAGCGAGGAAAATCGATCTAGTGATGTCACTCACTCGCTCGCTCTCTCTTTCCTTTGAAAAATATAAAGGTGTTTGGTTTTCTTTGGGATTTGCATTGTTCGTGGACGTGGTATAAGCGTTATATATAAAATTTGGGCGTGACACGTTGGAGAAGTGAGCACGAGAGAGAGAGAAAGGAGATTGGGGGAGAATTTCGAAATGGAAAAATGCTCTCAAACATCACGAGGGAGAAAGAAATTTTGAATCCGTGAAAGGAATATTGTTATGGTGACAGCTGCCATTTATTGTATCTCTTCTTGTATAAGGTCGAGAAATTTTCTTTAATAAAGAATTGAATTTTTATTTGCAATGTACACCAAAGCTGTAATTTTACCGTGGGAATTATACTTTTTGAGTTGGTTGAATTTTTCCCGTGAGGGGCATGTTGCATTTCAGCGATAAAATTCTTTGCGTAGTTACTTAAGATATTCCAAATTATGGACTGAATATACAGACCACAAAAAATATTTCACCATGAAGGTTTGAAAGGAAGAATTTACACTGTTTTAATTATAAAATTGTGAATACTAGATTTCATGTTTCGCTTTTTCTAGCAGTTCTTAAGCTCTAAGCTTGTGAAAAAAGAAAAAAATCCTTTAGAATTACTCCGGAAGAATTTTAATACCATGCAAAAGAAATAATAAGGGTCTGAAATAAAATAACAATGACATGCATTTTTGATACGTGAACTTTTAAGTCGCTAGAATAGACATATTGACTCGTAGTTTATCATCGGAATAGTTTATGACAAAAAAATATATTAATGGCAGGTAAAAATAGGGTTCCTAGCAAAAAATCCAAGGAAAACACGCGCTAAATATTAAGGTAAACATTTTTCGTATAATTCATGATTCGGAATGATATGAGATTCTTTATAGCTTTTTCAATTCATGCCGTGGAATAAATTTACTTGCTGTCGAAAATAAACGATTCTTGAACTCTTAAAAACTCTCTCTCTCAAAGGTTTGCCGAACACGAAAGTGTATTTCGTGTTCGTTTTTTATGACCGTAGTCCGTAAAAAATCCCCGAGTTGCTACGACAACGAATTGGAGTTGTTTTTCATAAAACTAAACGCTCAGCAAGAGGTTGAATTCCTGATAATAGGCACCATAATTCATGTCCATTAGGATTCTCCCTTCGTGTTTCGAGCTAGAGCTATAACCCAATAAAGACGAGACGCAGGCATTCCTCGACGTAGAAAAATTAATAAAAAGGAAACGCCGAAAGTATATCCGCGCATGCGATTACATATCGACGAATGAGAGACTTGAAACATCTTCGGCGCGTGATTACCCTCGAGCACGCCATATTCCGCGAGATTTAACTCGAAACCATAAAGCTCTCTCTCTCTCTTGGTGTGATACCCGCTTTCCCGACTAGCTTCCCATGTTTCCTAAGGGACAGCGAAAGCAAGAAAGTTGTTTCCTTCGAAGGAGGGAACTTTAACTCGAATTGGATTCTGAACCAAAACTGGTAACCTGCCACCGGTTAGACCAGTTCGGCAATGGGAATCGACAGAGGAAAAAAAGAGAAACGCGAAAAAAGATAATAACGACATTTCTTCGATTATGTCCGTTTTATGTGCGGGGAATTTTATTTTCAATGAAGCCACCTGTCGAGTGATCCCGGGTACTTATGCATCACCCAAGTCACGTTTCTCGAAAACTGTTGGGCTGTTTATCAATCGGGGGAAGAGAGAATTATTCCGAGATGTGAGAAATAAAGCAGCGCCGTAATGACACCGAGATAAATCATGCGAAAGAATATCTTTAAATTACAACAAGAACTTCCAAGATGAACTCGGTAAATTTCCGTCATAACAAGTGTTTATGAAACGATCAAGTGTGCTCGTTGTGGCGAGCTTGCTTCTCTTTACGCATGAGTACGTAATTAATTTCACCGAATAAAATTGACTACGTCTTAAAAAGTCTCGCTGTAGCATAGCTTACGTCATATATCTTACTCATTATAATGGACATTAAAGTCTTAAATTTTGTTCTATATTTATCTCATAAGAGTAATCACGGCCTTCACAAAATACTTTTCTCTTCTTATTTAGCATTAATATAAAAATCTGGATAAAATATGATTGCACAATGTCGCCTTAACTGTATTATTTTCAGATTTATGGGAACCAACTGAAATTTATTTGAATTGAAGCAAAATACAATGTTTTACGAATGAGATTTTTTCGCAAGTAGCAATATGTAAATGAAAAATTCATTAAAAATAATAAATTTAATACAAAGTACGGGGGGAGATATGATCGCGCAAAATTTTCGACTATGTTAGTTTGTCCCTAAGAAGCAAAACAATTGTATGATTCATATAAATAAAATGGAATTGCTGTTTATCTTAACGAAAATCTGTTCGTAGTAAAGGGAATAGATGATAAACTGCATAGTTAAAAAGTACATTTTTTAGAGAATTGCTTACTCGACAATTAGAAACTTTTAACACATTAAATTAATTTCCCTTTCATTATTAAAATATGTTCTTCTAAGACTATGTTTATGACTAATATGTTGAATTTGGTGTAAAATAATGTTCAAAACTTGTACCTTTATTTTTAACCTTCTGTGAAAGAGAATTATCCAATACGTCAGTAATAAAAATACGATAGTTCAAATATGAGAGAGATAAGGAAATATAAAACAGAATATCTACATTAATAACCTCAATATCGTTAGGAAAATAGAAATGGATAAATGAATAGATATAAAAAAGAAGCCAATTGAAAAATAAAATGAAGGAAAACTAAGATCCGAAGATGAGACAGTTATGTTGTTTGGTTGGTTGATGGCTACCGCCACCAGGGGTCAGACAAAGCCGTGCTCCACGCTGAACGCCGCGAGTAAAGTTATCGAAAAAATGGAAGATTTAGAAAATATCCGAGTAATTAAGTGGGATATTTCTCGCTCTAAGTGGAAATATTTAACTACTGATGCATTTAAAATATGGACCTGAGGTGAAAATATTAATGAAAATTTAAAAAGTAATTTTTTCGATTAACTCAGGAGGAAAGTACAGAATTTGTTTTTCTCTGGAAAATATCAAGGAATATAAATTTTTAAGTAGAATGATAAGGAAATTGTTTATTTTCTAAAATATTTTGGTATGCCATTAAGTTTGCAATGCAATATTAAGACGAGCTGGAAGTTGTAGCGCAGTAAGTGGTAAGTTGTACGAAAATAATCACTTTCTGCGCTCCATAATTACAAAATATCATTGCCAGAGGAAGAAATAAAATATAGACATACCGTTCCGACGACTATCCACCACATCTATGAATAAACTGAACGATAAACTCACCTGTGGGAAAAACAGACAAAAATTTGTAATTAGAAATTATTAACACTAAAAAATATAAAATGAAATGTTAGATATAATACTAAATTTAAACTTGCAAACAAACAGCATCGTGTAATAATATGAAAAAATGGCAACTGATAAATTTCTAGCATGCTTTCAGAGTACAGATCTCGCTTTCGCAGAAATAATTATTATGCAAATCACTAACATAAATGGTAAAAACGACGATGGCAATAATATAAATCAAACGAGGACAATATCCTAATAAATACCATAAAGAAGAAAACCACCTAGACTCATGAGGTAATTAAGATATACTTGCGCGTTAATACGTTCATTTCTTTAATTATCATATGCCGCAAAAGGTAAGCAATTTATGAGTGTAGGGACGGTACCATAGACGACGACAGCGAGAGAGATCGAGAAGATGTAAATGCAGAGATTATCAAAAAATTATTTCCATTACGAACGGAAGGCATACCATCGAAAGAAACTTATCTGAAATATTTTATTTCTAATCGCATATTTCCCGAGGAATTCTGCAGAGATACATCGTGGATGAAAACGAAAGGCAGTAAAACACCTTTCATGACGAGAATAATGGATTTCTTCCCTTAGGTTGGCATACCATCCTTCACATACGTGCATTTGAAAGCGTTAATACACGCGAGAGAAAGTTTAAAGAGGAAGAGGACATGATATTTAGAAAAAGGTTAGTGTGGACAGAATGACGGGGTAGAAGAATGTGTGGATGCGTCGAGAAGGTGTAGGAAAGATTAAGATTCTCCCGAGTAGTGCCAGATGTCGCAATGGTCGCTGAAAAATGGAAGGAAGCCAAATCATTCTAAGCCGGCGCTAAATAATGCTTGTTTCTATTCAAGTCTCACCGTAGGACCTGCTGATGTATGGTAGGTGGGTGGGTGTATGCAAAGTAGCCCTTTGTGTTGCCTCGACTGCACAATAGTTTAACGATTAATTAATGGAAATTCCGAATTTATAGCTAATTGAAAATGGAAATAATCGAGCTCTATCAAAGGATAATACACTTACTCAGTTTGATTCCATGGCTTCATTTGGATTATTTTTACTCCTTTTCTTTAGGTGCAGTGTAAATGCTGTAAAACAGAATGATCGTTATTTTCGATTCTCAATACTGGCGAGTCAACCTTAACCATTTGATCGCGGAGGAAAACGAAAAACAATTTGTAATTTTATGCTTCGCTTTGAATAGCATCTGACAACTGGCTACTGTAATAGCGAGTAGGGGCATGTCAAAGAGTAATGTACTCGAATAAACATTTTCTACGAAGGCCCTCAGAATATCAACACGCATACGTCCACGTAAAAGAAAGAGCAAATCGACCACTTCAACTACTTTTTCGCGAGTAATGATTGACGTGACGATACGTAGCCGTCATCGTTAGATGGCGCTTACCGCCGAAAGAAATGCTGCAAGACCGCTTCTTAAAGATACCTTCCTCTATTTGGACAGAAAATAACCAACGGAGATAAGCCAAATGGTGGATCAACATGCTAATTTACAAGGTACGACTAAGCTGCAGAACGACAGCAGCGCTGCGAGGCGGTTGCTGAAGCAATCAGGAAATGCGTGTCATAAGTTTTTTCCATAAACACGATTCACGAAAAAGTAGTTTGAGATGTAAAAATATAGAAGGTGATGAAATATTTCATTTCATTTTGTTGTATTTTTAAAGATGATATGCAAAAGTCAATCGGTTATTGTCTTTTAAACGTTCAAAGTAATCATACTTGGTTTCAGTGATTCAAATCAAAATGAAAGATTACAGCCAAATGTATAAAATTATAAAAATAATAAATAATATAATAATTAAAAATAATGAATTAAAATGGTCAAATTAAAACAAAATATGGATACAGGCAAACTCAAGTTAAAATATTCAGTATGAAGTATATAGGTATCTAAGTTTAATACTTCAACGTTTGTTAATGTTTAATCCACATAATTCTTAAGAGGTTAAAAAGCTTAGCAATAAATTGCTGATTTTGATATTTATAACCAGGCCTGGACAAATCTGGCCCAAATATGTGAGCCTCTTCCAAAATCCAGAGGCCAGGATAGATTTCAATGCGATGTGATTTAGAACCAGCGTTATTTAATTTTTATACATAACATATACACCACAAATAGGGCGCAAAAATACTAGTTACTTAGTAACTACCGAATTGCGAAAATATACCAGAATCAAATAGACGTCACGGTGCAATTTTTAGTTCGTGTGTTTGTCCTGCCTTTGCTTATAATAATCTTGAATTGAAAAATATATCGATACTGCAAATCTTAGCCATTACAAAAATGGTAATCAATCGACAGAAATTTCACATTATTAATAAAATAGCCTATAATTTTGTGAAATGACCTTACTATCTGCAATATCAAAACGCTGAATTCTTGCAGGCTGGGCATCAAAAAATTTGATAAATGGTTCACAAATTCATCGCTGTGCTTGTCCAACAAAAAGAGCAAACGGCGATTACATGCTATTCCAATTGTTGACGCAACTTCACCCAAGTCCTCTCCTATAAGACTACCTCTTGCTTCCAAGAGTTCCACGGCGTGGCGCTAGAGGCTCTTGTGCGTGACAGGAATCGCCGGTCGGTCGGTTGCATGACTTCTCTATCTTTTTATCTCTCTCTTTCTCTGCTTTCTCTTCCCCTCCTTCCCTCTTTCTCACAATTTCCATCGTCTTTTTTCCTTCTTCCAACTCTCCCGTCTCTCTCTTTCCCGCTGTCTTTTCTCCCACAGGCCCTGGATTCCACCAACACCGCCGCCGCTGGATGGCTGGCTGGCAACATCGGCCCGAGGTACGTAACACGGCAAGCAGAAGTAGGTCAGTGGTGTATTTGCGCCTGCGCGGTTGACGGCGGTCAATGGCCTCCTCCCTCCCGATTCCCCTCTCACGCTGGTTCGCGGATAGATGGAGAGAGAGAGAGGAAGGGGTATCGGAGGGAGGGAGGACAGAAGGGAGGGGAGAGAAGGAAAGGAGGGGAAAAGTATAGATAGCAAGATAGAAAAAGAGGAACGGATGAGAGGGGAGCAAAATGGGCTAAATAAAGCAGAGGACTGAAAAGAGGGAGTTGTATTACGACTCCAATGGATATTATTGTGAGCTCGTCATCAAGTAAGGAGGAATTGATGCGAATGAACACCGTACAAGTTTATGAACATGACTTCTGTCGCGAATTACATTCCGATAATTTTGTAGATTTCTTCTCCTATCTATCCGACGAAGATTTTCTTTTTCCAATCAATAAAAAGACGAAGGAAAGCGTCCGCGAGGGTGTTCCTTTGATGAATGAAAGTGAAAATTTTCCATTCGAAGATGCCCACGACAGTGCTATCTGCTGCGTAGCGCGTGAGGTTATGCGGCGTCGGACCGTGATTGCGACGATTAAATTTAATTTTTCAGAAGAAATACCTTACGCCTGAACACGCTTTTATAAGAAAGATACGTAAAGCTATTTTCTAATATCATGATTTAATTAGCGATTATGAAGATCCATTAATGGGCGTAAAAAGTCTTAATAAGTTTTCAATATGAATAAATGTCAAATAACAACAGCAGTGCAATATAAATGTCGCTATTGCTGTAATTATGCTTGATTCGTGAAATCTGCACAAAAACGGTGAAATGTAACTTCCTGTGAAAATTATACTCGAAGTATCTGAACTTTGACTACTTTAATACAGGGATCTCAAACTCGAGGTCCCCGTGGTACATTTCTGTGGTCAGCGAAGTAAGCTAGTTTACACAAGCGGCCAAAACTCATTTTTTTATAAAATATTTCACATGTATCCAAGAAATTTAAGAAGTATATTAAATCAGCACTTTTAAAACGTAAACATTTTATTGCTCAGTCTGTTTTATAAAAAGTCTGCACAGGTGGGGTATTAAGTATGTTCTTCCCGCTGCTAGCTTGTTTCTTGCGTGTTCGAAGAACCTAACTCTCGACAACCCACGACGCCTAATATAGTATTTTTGTAATGAATGGGTTTAAGGCCGCATCAAAGGGTTGGGGCGATTTATTCCTTGTGGAAAGGGAGATTGTGAGCCCAAAGAGTATGAAACGACGTGGGGACTAGGAAAGTATGCGGCCAGCGGAATTGGTACGGTGCCTTAATGCAGCCCGCTGGTTCGATGAAGGGCCTTTATGCGGCCCTCGCACCGATGTGAGTTTGAAACCCCTGCCTTAATATATTTAAAATAAAAAGGTGAGATTATAATATAAAAATTTTGACAGTTCATTTGCAACCACTTGTCGGTAATTTGTTTCATTTCCACAAGCAGAGATAAATTACAAATAAATAAATACATATCTTAAATAACGGCAAGTCGGAAAATTAAGAAAATTCTTGTTTTAGCCCTTTAACGCTCACATATCTTGAGGATACTTTTTTGTAGATGAATGGTGGCTAAATATTTAGCCACCTATATATATATATATATATATATATATATATATATATATATATATATATATATATATATATATATATGAAGGATTGGTCAAAAACTACTTCTGTGCAATAATTTAAACATTATAAACGACTTTTATAAGAAACTTAACCAATTTAGCTGAAAAAGTATGTGAGCAGTCAGAGAAAAATGTGGTGTCTAAATATTTAGTCACCAAGCGTTAAAGGGTTAAATCCATCTACTTTGGAATCATAAAAAGGATACTAATTTTCTACGCAACATTTGATGATGACAGTTAAAAACGAATCGGCAATAGTATTTATCGTTGATTCGTGTTCAAGATAGTATTTCGGTATTTTAAATAGATTAATCTAAAATGTATAACGAAAATTTCTTTTAACACGAGAAATGATTAGGAAATAAAACGACATTGCCAGTAAAAATTGTACCAATCCATTGAACACTCAAACTTTAACCAGCATTTCATTGTCGGTTTAGTTATGTCGAATCTTTCTAACGTATAGAAGCCTAATTATCATTCTAAAGGTAAAAAATCGCGCAAAGATATTTTTTTGTTTTGTGTAGGGAAGGCTAATAAAAAACAGATATAAGCACAACAGTCATGAAATATGTATATAATACCGATAATTAACTGACAGACATACCTACGAGATTTTCCCCACATTCGTAAATCATGTATCCTCTCGGAGAATATTTTCTGCTCAAATCGTCTCGATAGCGAACTGGATCAGCTGTCGCGGGAAGTGAATTACGACTACATCCGTTCACATAATAGCGTCACAGAAATTATGACTCTATGAAAAAACGGGAAAAAACAAACCATTTTAAACTAAACGAGATCCTGGACAAGACGTTTACAACTTGGTGAAATGCACATGCATGCATATTTGTGTGCGAACGTGCATTTAATATGCGTGTTTGCGCGCAATTACATGTGATTGAAGGTGTTTACATGTGTACATGCTTGCTATAATACCTTTGTGTGTGCGTGTGTGTTTTTGTGACGGCATCGTTTTCACTGAGTTTGCTCGTGCCCCTCTGCTCATCTGCAACTTGTGTACATGCGTGTGTGCAGGGATCAGCTGCCCGAGGCGTCGAGCACAGGGCTATCGTCGATTTGGTTTGTCCTTTGCACCTTGCATTTTTCTCCGCCCCATTCCATTGCTACCAAACAACACTCAAGTTCCCGTCTCGTCTCCCTCTCTACCTCCACCACGCCTTTGACCCTCCCCGTCGCCTCTCACCTACACCACGTCACCTCCTCCCACGCCTACCTCTCATGCTCCCTGTTTCCCACCTACGTGTTCCCCACCCTCCCATCCCCTCCCTTTCTCTTCCCCATATCGATCTATAGTAAGTCCACCCACCCCACCCATCCTTCACAAGTCACATCACATTCCTTTCGTTTTCCTTCTTAGAAATTTTTTCCCTCCTCCTCCACCCACTCCGCACCCTCTTTTGCTCCCGTTTCCCGCTCGCCTCCTCCCGCTGCCGCTGTCCCCTCTCCACAAAGTCCTCGCTAGAGTTTTTTAACTGGGTCACGAAACATGCGGTCGCCTTTTATTTGTCGTATTTTTATCATTTCGCCTACCATTCGTAATTGCTCGGGCTTTTCGTAAACAGAAGCAAGGGACCGCCGTATTTTTTTGTTTGGAGAGGAAGAGAGAAAAGGAGAAAGAGAGGACTGGGTGGAAATATTATTGACGGATGTCAATTAGGGATGAGTGAAAGAAAAGACATTATATAGCTACATCAATCCAAAAATGACACCCTAAGATGGGGAATTGTTTGGGCGGGGAAATGCTTGGGCTGGGAAAAATCTTTCCAGAAATAGATGTGACCAATTCTCCCTACATTTGTAGGATACAGCAGTGTTTAAAGGGTTTTCCGTTTGGATTTTCTTAACTACAGAATGTAAATGAAAATAAAATTGAGTTTTACGAGTGTTAATAAATAAATAAATAAAAAAATTATATATGTAAATATATTAATACATACTAGGTTTCAATGAGCAGACAGTGACATTTTTAATCTTGCCTTTTAAGTCAATTATATTTATTTAATTCATAATTTCGAAATTCCAAAAATTTAGGGCTAGAACCGTCGAATTAATACAACGAAAAGTGAATTACGAGACTTTTACTATTATAACAATTTTTTTTAAACGAACCACTTCAAATACATTTAGAAAGTTTGCAATTCATCTTGTTTCTGGAACAAGTAACCAATCGTTCTTTAGATAAAAGAACTGTCCATATCATTTAAAAGTTAAAATATCCTCCAATTGTTTCAGTAAAAACTAGATTTTTAAGAAAAAACCGGAGACAGAAAAGCGATAGTATGTTTTATAAGTTTAATCGAAGGAAAGAGCCCGTTTTTATATCACATTTATTTACTTCATTATTTTCAAAGCCTCACGGGTATCAAAAAACCTGGCAGCCAAACCAAATTAATATCTTCTAAATGATGATAATTCCTACGGTGTTAGGCCATTTATGTATATGATATTCCTTCTTTTAAGGGAAAAATATCGCCAACATTTTGCCCCACATTCCTCCGAGTCCATTCCTTCTGTCGCGTGTTTCTTTGGGTCAACAGAACTGCATTAGCTCACATTACACCCCTCCTCCACCTTCTCGTCCTGTAGACTGCTGGAGAAGATAAGGCCCCAGTCGAGGGAAAGAGAAGCCAGTCCTTAAAAAAAACAGCTAACCCATTGAAAGGACATGGAAGACGGCATAACGAGATCGCACAAAAATCCTAAGGCTTCGAGAAAAAAATGAATATAGCTGCTGGATTCGTCATGAGAGAAGACAGATCGCGGGAAATGGCAGGGACTTCAGTCGACGGTAAAGTCGGGTCTACTTCAGTTACGGCACGTCAAGTTGAGTTATGCATTTATGAGCTGGTTAAAATTATCTCACGGACCCGCGAAGACAGGTGACGGTCGAGTGTGAGTTTACGTTCCATTCCCTAGGGAAGACTTTTTTCTAGGAGTAAGATATTAATATTACGCCCTGATGAAGTCATATATATCCTGTTGATGTACTGAAAGAGGTAATTTACAAGCTTCCAGCAAGCCACAAAATAATTAAGAGGGTTATATAATCCATTCGTTTTCATTAACATAAACCAAACCTACGCTACAACGTCTACAGGCTTGTGAATGAGCTCTTTCGGAACATCAACAAGAGATCTTATCGATTCTCAAATAAGATACATCGGGACATACATAATCCCAGGTTTAGTGATGCTTCAAGGAATTGCAAACATAATTGACGCATAGTTTGATTTGAAACGTGATACATCTCTAAGAAAGGAAATCTTTACTCGAGATCATTTTTTACTTTCCTACATTACGGTTAGATGAAAGAAGGGGCTTTAATTTCATCGATTACAGAATTAAGAGTAAAGACAGTATGGTATCTATAGCCGCGGGAAATTTCAGAGAGAACAAAAATGATATACGCCCAACTGTGGAAAAGCATTTCGATGGATCAAATTTTCTGCTGAATATACCGAGTCAAAGAAGTCGAAGACATGCTTAACTTCCACCTCTAAAAACCAGATATGGAAACGAAATAAAAAACACCGAACTCCACTCGAATGAACGCTAAAAAACGCTAAAAAGAATCACCCCCTCGTACCGCTACGACAAATTCGCAGCAACGGCAATAGGTAAGTGCGACTGCCCATCACGTGCAAAAATCTCGCAAACTATTAGGTGCCACACGATCCTTTCGGATTACACGCATTATTACACGTCCTTGCGCGAATTACCACTTCGATCTAAATCGAAATAGTGACTCACGCGAGTGCATTACGACTCTGACCGCTTCTTTTTATTTCCCTCCGAGAGATCGGGCCGCCGTCCAGATTGCTCTCCTTTAATGAGAGACGCATCCGGAAAAAAAGAAGAGCGAAAATCGCCGGTAAAAACGAGAGCGTAACCTGCCATCGTTTCAGTGAAAAGTTAAGAGTTGCGGTCCTTGCTCGATTGATTTTTTTTTGCGTGGACTACTAGGTAAGAGTTAGCGAAGTGGTGCAGGAGAATGAGTAACGGTAGGAAAGAGGTAGAGAGAAAGGGAGGGAGGGAATTTGGAGGAAGAGATATAGATAGAAGGAAAGAGGGAGAGAAGGAAAAATGGGAGGTACAGGCAAACTATTTCATTGCCGATTCTTGCGTTAAATGCTTCGTTACATAGAACGGGCTAGATTAGATGCGTATCAAAAATAGATATGTACATGTAAAAACCGTATAAAAGTTCGGTAATTTAAAATTTACATATTACTGAGAAAATGAGATACAAAAGATAACGTTATCACTTTGAAATTTACGGGGCAAATAAACTAATAGTTATAAGGCTTGGTTATCACAAAAAATCCCACTGCAGGAAAACACCTACACACGGAAAGGGGCGAAAAAATTCGAAAATCCACATGCCTATTATGGAAATTGACCACTTTTTTCACATCTAGCTGCAATTTCAAAGATATAAAATTAAAATTTTACAGTCATACGAATTACAAGAATGAATGAACTAGGGAGAGATAGGGAGAATGAGGTAGATAGAGGGGCGCAGGCAGGGAGAAAGTATGGAGAGTGAGTGGGGAAGAAAGCGGGAGAGAGGAAAAAGAAGAGGGATAGAGGAAGAACGTAAGAGAGGTAGAGGAGGGGATGGGATGGATTTGGGTGGGTGTATTGTCTGCGGCAGCTATTCCAAAAGGGTTCATTGCCCGGGACCGCAAGGAGGCCAACTCCTCACTGTGTCATCGCCCAATGAGAGGGAGGCCCCAGCGGAGAACGAGAGGAGTAGAGGGAAAAAAGAAGATCGCGCGATAGGTTCTTCGGGGTGTGACCAACTGGAGTCTTCCCTCTCTGTACCGTTGCGAGTTGAGAGGCGGTTTTTACCGTTCTTTCTCCCACCCCACCGCGAGAGGGTGGCGGAGGAGGCGGGAGGAGGGACGTTCGGAAGAGCGGTATATGAGTCAGCAATCCGCTTGTGTCCGTATAACGTAAAAGAAGATCGGCTCTCACGGAAACCCACGTGAGAATGTAAGAGTGTGGGTGAGGAGGAAACGAGAGTAATTTGTTTTTGCCCGTGTTCACCGATCGAGATTTGGAGGGGGTTGGGTTGAGGTACTCTGGGAAGAGTGGATGGCCGCCGATCGACGTATCACGTATCTCCCTATCGCTTTTCCGTTATTCACGGTTCCATTTATTTTTATGTGAATCGAGTAAAAGAGGATGCATTTTTTACTTAATATTTTGCTTGGGAGAAAGGTCGGGTAGCTTATTTCGAGAATAAAAATACGAGGGGAGACGGTTCGTTTGGACGAGAAATTTTAGTCGTTTTAGGAAAGTATTACGATTTGCAAGTCGCTAATTGGGAAAACTAATTACGAGGAGTTGTACGAACTGTGGCGGAAAGCCAGAAATTTTGTGTGGGAACTAGAAACGATAGTTCTCGCGTTTTTCTGACAGAAAATCTTCAGGAAGTTTTTTCTCAGGTATGCTTCTTGATTACATTACGCTGTATTTAACGGTACAAAATTATTTTTTTCTCTAAGAAAAATTTTCGCTTTCTAATTGATTTCCAGGGCAGCTTTCCGCCTAACATTTGCCGATAAATATTGTCAGAAAATAAGAAAAATAAAAAAAAAATCGTTTCCAAAGTGTTGGAAAATCATTCTCACATTCAGTTCCGGTGAGAAAATCATGAATCACACTTCAATTTATTTTTTCCAATCGATAAGTTTCCGTGTTCAATTTAACCAACTTCTCATCATGATAGGGATACAATTACACATTATATAAAAATAACACGCGGCCTACAAAAATGTACTTAATTGATAACTTTAAAGAAAGAGATATCAAACTTATTTTCCTTTCAGCTACACTATGAACCGGCTACTTTAAAAGAACTTTATTTCTCCTTCTTTTTAAAACTAAATCTCATCATCTCATCATATCATATCTGAATCAACCTAATTCGGATTGAAAGATAAAAATGGAAACTTTAAAAAAGGTGAACGCTAATCCGATCGCTGATCCCTCAGTGCTGTGAATCGCAAACTATATTACACGCAAGGTTACTACGTCTATCGGCGATAGTGATAGACACGCACGTCCTCGCGTTTTGCATGTGAATTCTATGTGGGGTTAACGTGGTCGGTAGGAAGGGCGACGGATGGTTTAAGATAGGCATGCGCGCGAAGAGGGCTCCGCAAGCAATATTATCATAGGAAAAGTCGTGAACCAGGCCATTAGTGGAAGGGGGAAGAGAGGATCCTTGTGTGCCTCCCCCTCCCTTGGAATGGCGCCAAAAGTTAACCGAAAGAAGTGGCGGGCACGGGGCTTAGGACGGAAGTATGTGGGCGTATGTGTATGTGGGGGGGGGGGGGGTATGGAGGGAGCGAGACAGGAAGAGGGGAGGAAGAAGGAAGAAAGGCGTGGTGATGACTGAGTGATGGACAAATATGAAGAGGAATAAGATATTGTGTATTGGAGGACAAGTAAATTGGTACACTATATTTAACTTCCGAGGAGTAACAAATCGAAAGATTCAAAAAATAATTTATGAGCCGTCATCTAATAGGTAAATTAAACGAAGTGGATGATTCCGATGAATACCTTTATACAATAATCAATATATCAGAGTTTTAATAATTATATAGTATATATAATGAGATAAGAGTGAACGTTATAGTCAAAGTCACTTCATAAATCGCTGTATGCATCAGGAGTAAGCAAGTAACAAAAATAAAATCACCCGCGAGCCAATCTTCATAAGTACCGTAAATTACAACAAAAATGTTTTTGCACAAGCAAATTATTTTTGGTCTTTAATTCCTGTATATCTTCACGTGGAACGCCAGATATTATCTAAAAAATTAATTTCTTTCTAAAATAAAAGAAACATTTCTTACAAAATGGTTATTCGAAAAGGACTCTCCCGCGTACTCGTCTTGTGAAATGGCTTCTGGCAGTATGTAAAATAATGAAACAAAGGAGCGCTTTAAAAGCGCTCATCCTTACGCGATGAGGAGACCACCATTCCGCGAAAATGACTCCTATTTTACTGTCGTCACCTAACGGGAATCCCTTGCCCCACATTTACGCGCTTTTCACCAGAGCCTGCGATCACTCGAGCGGAACTTTAAAGAGTGGGATAGAGAGAAGCGTGAGAGGGGGTGGAAGAAAGAAATGGAAGAGAAAAGGTTTTGCAGGGAATTGAGGGATCGACGGCTGAGGGAGCGAGGGGAAGAAAGTAGGTTTATCGGAGTAAAATTTCGCACAGAGAGATAATTTTAAATTTAGCGAAGGGGAGTGACAATGTTACCATTAAGGCGATACATTGGTCTCAATGAGTGAAGTTGAACAGGAATAGGCTTATGAATGTCGAATAATCTACGGATTCTTTATTGTTTACCTATACGTTCTCCGTTGAGATCGCATTGTACTTGCTAACGAGATGTATAGAACCTGAAATGTCGCGTATCCGCCTCTGTCGAAAAATCTTTTCTATCACATAAATTATAGTTATTAGTATCATAGAATGTAACGATGACGTTTCCAACCCGAACGATTCTCTCCGAAGGCTTCCATTTCGGTGAATGAAGGATTGACCACTCAGGTTGTTAAAGGAAGACCTCTTGGGCAAGCCTTAAAAACCGCTGTTAAGAACGAGCGCGGAAACGTAATAGCTTAAAAAGTTAGCGGCGCGTGCTGTTTTACTAAAGGGAAGAGGACGGATAATAAGAGTGGGAAAAGGGCGTGGAGTGGTAGGTCAAAAAAAAATCTTCACCTCCGGACGCGTATTTCGCATTTCGGATTCGAGACGCATTCTTCGTTCTTCAGCAAGACGCGTTCGTCGCGGTCCTTTTTTTCGAGGAGTCATAAATAAACAAAATGTGCGCGAGTTTCGCGCAAACAAACGCGCAGGCATTCGGAAACGCGTTTTTAGCCTTATCCGAAGGCGCGTGTGTGCGAAAACAATCACGACGAAGTTCGGCGTAGGTAACAAGAGGAATGACTTCTAAAATAATTTAACTTGGTAAAATTTTAGATAGAAATTTTACCAAATTAAATTATTTCAGAATTGTGGGCTTCTACAAAGTATCGGCCGAAAAAGTTGACTATAAGAGGGATGACCTTTTTGGACGCTATCAGAATGTTTTCCGGTTAAGGGTCCCGAAAAGAATGATCGTATAATTAATCGCTCAGGCGAGCACGTGCTCGGCATGTGACGATGGTATGGCAAATGAATTGGGGAATTATTTCTCCCAACATGTTATATTTTAAAAATGTATATAAAGGAAACCAAGTTTCTCGGTCATTTAACCTAAAACATACATAGAATTATCGCATGGATTTATTGTGCCCTGAGGAATATTGTTTTTAGTTTTTCATTGATATAGAGGAAACGAAAATCTTTTAAAATGCAGAAAGGAAAATGGATAGATATATTATAATTATTCGCTAAAACACTTTCATTCCACAAGGAACAATTCATATTTTTAAGATCCGTCCGTGTAGTTTCATATAATTACATCCTGTTAAATCTGTCTGTCTGTTAAATCCTTTTGTTTTCCTTCGAAACGAGTCAATTGATGTTTTTTTAAATTATTGGGATAACTAATACTTGAGATACAGCCAATTTTTAAATTGAAAACAAATTTTAAAATGTAAATGCGGCACTTTATATTTCCCAAACCTCTTATGTAAGGACTCATGAACTTAAAAGAAGCGAGATAAATAAAAATCATACATAAAAATCTTAAAATTGAAATACAACTAATCCATCCATAAAGCTCTATCATTCAATTCAGTTGGAACCTTATACCCACGTTTGATTCTTTTGGTGTGAAAGGATCGTTAATTTATAAACCCCCGTCAAATTAGTCACCGAGATCTTGTCAAAACATCGTAGCTTTCCCCCATGACGAAAAAATAAAAATCATCGATGTGACTAACGCCATATGGTGCCCCGTGGACCACGTTTACGACTCCCTAAAAAGGAGTTGGAAAAGGGAGATAGACACCTTGAGAGAGAAATAGAGAGAGAGAGGAGGAGTGAGAGAAATAGAAAGACAAGGCTTTTGAATGTAATCTGCGACCGAGTCTAACATTTTTCCGCACTTGTCATATGTCTGTGTGTGCGTGCCGCGTTCGGAGAAAGGTGCACGCTCCCGATCTGGCAACGCATACCCTCTTCTGAGACAAGTGGACATCGATTGGACCTCGTCCAAAAAAACAAAGAAGCGACTACTCTGCTCTGAGCGTGCAGTTGTTGCGTCGGGGGACATATTGGACGTATCACGCCCCGACACGAGACCGGTACACGCGCGTGCATTTTTTTCGTATTTTCATGTACGCCTTTAAGCGTGTCGCGGGACAACAGGTGGCGACGCCGTGTCGGGGGTGGCGGCTGGCGCGGGAAGGTGTCGCGCGCTCTGACGAGGAAAGATCTTTGCTCCTTTTTTTTTACAGAAGACTTGTTGATTCTGAAATTTCCTCGCAGATTCTGATTCGCAAGCGGATTTTAGCGTATTATGGAAACAGAGTGAGAGAAAATTGCATGTAAAGGATGTAATAAGTTGTAATTACTAACCAGCTGAATAATACCTCAGGATGTGGCAAAAATTTAATAAAACCATAGGGAAAAATTATAAAAATATTCATTAAAACGCGTTATTTGTGAATCTACGGTGACTTGTATAAAATAGGACAGAAATATTCCATCCCCACTGTATTGCGAAATCATGCAGAACTTATCACAGCTCCTTCAATGTTGTAAGATACTCAAGAGCTACCAGGTTGCTGGAGAGTTTTTTCACGCATAATAATTAAGAAAAAATAATTAGTCATTGGAGGTAAACGCACTTTTTGCTATATCCGCCGTCGATTAAACTCAGTGTGGAGCTGGTTGCCGTAATTTAAGGGGGAAGGGACGGAGAAGGAAGGAGGCGGTCCCTGGTGGTGGAGGAAGCCGTATTATAACCGGAAAGAGGCCATGGCCGCCTTCTTCTCCTCCGCCTTCTCCGTCGCATACACATCCCATCCACTCCCCCCACACCCTCTTCCCGCCCCTCCTCACTCTTTCCCCGCAGTGCAAGACGCCGTAGTGCCCGACCAAGTGCACGACGATTCTTGCGATCGCAAGGCGTTGCAAAAGCTGGGTGGAGTGGGGCAACAAAAATATGATACGTCCTGGACTCGGATTCAAAGTCCCTTTTTATCTTTACGACTGCTGGACTCCACTCCGGCGTCGATCGCCGTAACACGATTGAAAACGTATAATTAAAAAAATGTTTCCATTCAAAAATATTTTACAGTCAAACGAAAACGCGCCTTTTTGTCAGTGGGTTCGTTTCAAAATCTTTGTAATAACGAACAATTATTTCGCTATTTAAACTGTAAAAAAAGTCACTAAAATAGTCGTGTAGTTTGTTCTTCTGGCCCTTAATCACTTACGAGTGTTAAGGAAGAAAATCAATTACAAATTAATTTTAAAATTTACATCTTACTCTTATTTTTTTAGATTTACCACGACAAAGTGGAACCTTCTTATATTTGTTATTCCGGGACGGGCAAAATTTAAATAAAATGCGGAAATCTGCATGGAATTTGGAAACAACATATTCGATAATCGAATTATTTTTGTTTCTCTAAACTAAAACTATCATTTGTGACATTATGGATGATAAATGTGACCCGCGAGTGTGCAATGGTTTGAGTAAAAAATTAGAAACACATTAATTACGTTAGGATAAAGTGGAGGTTAAAAAAATTCCAATAACACGGTTGGGAAATACCACCGAAATGCGTATCTGGTCTCTCTAACTATAATATGGATATTGGTGTAATTTTAATTATCTATTCTACACCAGTCATAGGGAGAGTTCGATAATTCAGTTTTAAAATTACAGGTTAATGTTTTCCATCTCTTACTTTTGTACGGATTTATCTTTAATTAAATAGCTTGGAAATTACGACTTTTTCGAATCGCAGAAATAATTTCCTCTGAGAATTATATTACTCACGAATAAATAATGAAATACAATCCGCTTGCTTCACTAATACGGCTCGCGTTTGTTAGATAAACTGGCTGAATCGTAATTTTCAAATAAAATCGAATGGTGTGAGGCTTAAAGTAAAAACGTCATAGCTGTCCATCCAAATAATGCCGCATGGATAACTCTCATAGAATGCAATAAAAACCAATCAGGGACAACAGTGGGTACACCGGGGCGAGGGCTGGCAACGTGCGAGCAAATTTTTTTGTCATTCCCGACAATTACGCGTAAGGTACGACGAGATGATAATCGAACGCAAAAAGTGCCGGCAGGACAGATCCCGAGGGGTTTAGAACTCGGCGAAAACCTGTTCCAATTTTACTTTAGCTTTAATGATCGAGAGAAATGTTTGTCGTTGCCGCAGTAACTTTCAACGCCATTATAAATGAAGTCCGCGACTCGTAATTGATGGATTATTGCAACGCGGATTCGTTTGTTACGGGGCGCACTTGACGAAGCCGGATTCCGACGGACGGAGATATGGGGAGCCCTTGTTTGCTTTATTGCTCGACTCGAGTCGTGCGTAATGAAAATGAGGTAATCGGCTTGGTATAACTCATATCCTATGTTGATGTGTTGGGTGTTGAAACTGCGAGGATCGCAAAACTAGGCTTAGGGTTGCCCGCAGGGGACACTCTTATTATTCGCATAGGATCAGATAACTCTGTTCGTAAGCTGATATATCGCAATGTTCAAAAAGAGAAAGATGAAAACGAGTTGAAATTTAATGCGAGATATTTGAGGATGGTATGCATCAAATTTATACAACTTTACGATATCGTTAGGATATAAATGTACATATGTTAAAGAACATAATATAAATTAGATAGTCGAAGATATGGCTGATGAATTTTACACCTTAGTAAAAATCGCTCCATCAGAAAGTCGGTGTGTGTCATGGGATGATGAAGATGAGAGCTACAGAGGAAGCGTATTTTTATGAAAATGGCAAATCGGCACAACCAAGTAATCTTAACTATTACAACTTACAGCAGTCCAAAATTTCATGCTAGTCTTATCGTGATCTCGACATTAGACGAAGTAATTTATGACATTATAAGTACTAAAAAAAATTAAAACCGAGATTACATTTCTTCTATCTACTAGTTTACTCACGAACAGGTAAAAGCGAACTTCGCCAACACTTCAATCCTCGAGGAACTCACCTGAAAAAAGAAAGAAGAAAAGTTTAAGAACTCAGTTTACAATAAAAAATTATGCATTACATATAAATTCAGCTCGGTGATATTATTGATAGTATTAATATTAATGTAAAATTTGTCTAAATTCCACTAAATTGTTTATTTCCAGGATTCATGCAACATACTAATACATTAGATATAATAAATCAGACATTTCGGTTTAGAGCAATAAATGATATATATTAATAGGTTATTTGACACTTCAAAGGGCAAATAATTTTTATTTTTCGAATTATGTATTTCAGGTGTGTGAATAATAAACTCTATAAGCTGTCTGGATATTAAATCAAGAAACAAAAGGGAATAATAAATAAGAATTTATGTCTGCTAACTTTAGCTAAAATTTATTTTTTGAGTCCCGCGGGCTAATACCACTTGTTTTTGGCTGGAGTTTTAACTTTCATTCAGTTTACGCCAAAAAGTTTTTTGAGCCATCTTTGAATATGGCGAATATATGATTATCAAACGTTCCAAGAACTTTACACAGATAAAAGTCCCTCAAATCCATTGAATAGACGTTCATGCTTTCGACAGTACAGCAGATAAACCAAAAACGAAAACTGAGCAACATCCGCAAAAAAAGCTTATTTTAACATACTTCCGTCTTTGTCAAATCCACATAATTAATTAATGGGTAATGGTTTTCGCCTGTGCTTAAAACAGAAAACTTTCGACCTTCAGATCAACTTACCTCGATATTTCATTTATTTAAGGAATTTTAATGCGCATTTCTGCGCGTCCTGGAAAAAGATCAAGCAGAAGCTAAAAAACGGAAGTTTACCCTCATTATGCTCGCGCCGAATAATCGGAGGCATTAATCGTTTTAATTTCCAATCCACGCCGATGCTCGCGTGTGCGTGGAACAAAAAGTTTCCTTTTTCGCCCACGAGGCGGTGTGGCGCTAGCTACGCCCATTCTCTCCGTACATATGTACCTCTCTCTTTCTCTCCCTCCCACCCTCTTCCCTCCCTCCTTTCCAAGAATACGCAATATCCGGCGGAGGCACTACGCTGTCTGCCTCGGGACGCGAATCCGCCTCCGAAAGAAAATAAACAGCGTCGGAAGAGTGAGAAGGGAACGAAAAAAAATCGAGCGAGGATAGTAAACATTACTCGAGATGCTCTCATATTTTAAAGCCAAAAAAAAAGGAACAGAGGAATCCTAATTCAGATCGGAACGAACAGGTTTCGGTCATAATTTCGTATTTCGTGAAAAAAAATTATTCTTCCTTCTCGATTCGCCGCCTTTAAAAAACTCAACCTATAACTGACATCGGCTTTGTAAACGGAGGACGCGAATCGATTTTTAAAATGCCGGCGATTTGGGATCCATCGCTCTTCTTTCACATTTGTGTTTTTCTCGCATTTTATCTTGAAAGGTGGTCGAGACAATTCGAAAAAGAGAATATTTGGTATGAATTTCCCAAGATGAAAAGATGTCGCTTCCTTCTTTTCGATTTCCCGTTGCTTCGGCTGAGATCCCTTTGAACGCCCATGCCTTCCTACATCCCACCCCTCTCCATCTCCCATCTTATCTGAGCCCTACCGCGCAGTAAAAGATTTCGGTATCTACGGAAACCGCTCTATAAGACGGATTTTTTGCCTTCACCATGGTAACGTTTACGGAGAAGGAAAAATCGCGGTGTTTTGCCAGGTCCTTATGCTGCCTAAAAATTTATTTTTATGAACCAAAAATTATTTGTTCTAAAAATTTTCGCCCGATTTTTTGAGCCGGAATTTTTGATACTAGATGGAAAGTAAAGGGAAGTTAAAGTAGCATATGATCTTCATCAAAATGTTGTTTGACGCAATTGATATAGAATATAAAAAGACACACTATTCAATTTAATCCCTACGTTCAGTGCAAACAATTACACATATATTCTATTTCTATTCCATATTTTAAAGTCGGTCAAATTATTTTTAAAACGGTACACTATCATATGTTTTGAATTCTTCCTGGAATGTTGGTTTTCATCTTATTTATTCGTAATATTCGATTAATTTACGCAGAATAGAGCAGAAAGAAGACATTCCCTAATCTGGAATTCATGTTTCATCCAAATTGTTTTAAATAGGGAATAAATTCAACGATTCGATACGAGAGAATTAAAGATCATCACTACATGAAAATTTCAGTCATTCTGTGATTAACAACTCATGTCTCCGATGGTTCCGGCGCAGAGATCACTTGACGCTGCCTCAGAAAAACAAATATCAAAAGAACCGTCGTGAATATATCGCAATTATTATCTTATTAAATCTAAACCCCTGAGGTACTATGTGGTGGATGTCTTCTTACTCTTTTCGTCCTTTTACCATCCGAGAGATTGCCAATTGAACTCACTCGACTTCGACGCTTCACTTTCGCCTGTCCCTTCTTCCCTCCCCCTTGATGGCGGCCCCGCTTACTATTCCAAGCTCGCCCTCCGGTCTTCTCATATCCCCTCACCGCCTCAACCACTCGCTCTCGGATCCAAAGTCAGCGAAAACCACGCAATATTGAGCAACACTGGTCTCGGGAACACTCACACCCACCTCCCTCCCTCACCCTTCCTGGGAATAGAAAGTTACTTCCCCTTGCCATAGCAGACTCCATCCTCTTGCCTCTCCCTCTCACCCACCTCTACCTCTCTACTGCATGTTGCCTTAACCTCTCTCGCGTCCATCGAAATCTTCCTTCTTCACGTCGTTAACATTCAATCCTAACTTCGACTGTCACGTGCCTTCAAATAACAAGAAGGATAATTCCGCGATGTCGATACTATGCGAAATAAGTTGACCCTATGGCGGGATTAGGTCGAATTGACGGGTTCATAAATTTAAGCCGAGTTTACAATTCAGACGTTAATTTTTTATGGTTCTGTTGGTTTTATCTTATCGACACGCCACATCATTTGACTGGATTGAACTGACCGATCCATCTTTAGTTGCGGTCAGTGAAGTGCGTTGAATATTCTTCTATTTGGCATCTTGGAGAAGTGTGAGGATCTAAATTTATTTGAAAAAACAAAACAAAATTTGCCTCCCTGAGATTACTTTAAAACTAATTGGCATGAAGAAAGGGACATTTTTTTCAGTAATTCCACGCACGGTCGTTACCTGGGTTGTGGAACAATATATTGTCTATTTTTTCGTAATCATAATTGAATTTCATTACTTTGAGCCAACCCAATGAAGTTTATATTGTTTTATTATTTTTGTCATTCATTGTCATAAATATTTTAAATCTACTATTCAACGTATAAACAAACGAAGAAGTTGCTTTAAATGGGGTGATACATTCTTACCGATTATGAAATCTCTGCTGCAGAGCAATTTTGATATTTTGCGCATTATGTAACAATAAAAAATCCAAACGCTATCGGGAGAAGATATAGACACAACATTTTAAATAAATATCTCTCTAATTATGTTGAAACACCTCGGTTAGGAAAACAATAATCTCGGTTCCCAGTAATTACGAAATTCCAAGGGAAGTATGAAAATGCGTCGCGTGCTTAAGGCATGGGGAAAAACCTCGGTAATATTTCGAATAGGTTACGTATCATTCTTGTGGCGAGTGTTTGGATTAGGAAATCATATTTTCAATAATAAGTATCCGATAGGAGAAAGGATGTATTAAATAAAACAAACTAAAAATTGAAACTATGCACAATTAATCGTAAAAACTGGTCTTGTTAAATATTCCCTGGAGGAATAGTAAAAAGTTTTGATTTTAAAAATTGTTTGTTATATTTGATACATCTGTTCTTCTACATCATGGAATTCCACCAAGTATATGTCTCTTCAGTGAATTATAAGTTTCCCATAATTATGACACGAATTATAATCCTGTGCCGAATACCTTGCAGTTAGTGCGTATTTTCAGTTTCTCTGATTGTTTTATAGTGGACTAAAAGTGGAAGGCAAAACATTTTACCGCACTCAACAATAAACGCTAAAATAAATTTCGTTCATTCCCTCGTTGCGCTGTCGTAACACGCTGTTTTATTAATACTCGCTAACATTTTACTCGACCATGTAATGTACATTGTAATTTTAACACCTGAACAGTCCTGAACCCTCGCAGCAGAAGACCGTACAAAACGATACACCTATCCTCAACTTAAGTTCCATGTAGACTAAGGCGAGAATCACTCTCTTCCACCGCCTCCTTAAAAAGATAAAGATCTTAACGGCGAGAAATAGCCTGCGTCGTCCGAGTTTCGAAGCTGATTTAGAATTATCCTCCGACTAGCATTTTTCATAGCTTCGGGAAAGGCTACCGCAATAACTAACTTTGTGTACCTAACTCTTTCTTACTCTCTCACTCCATCTCTCTCGGGACACGTTTTACAACACTAAATACGGCGCGCGCTGTGACTAAGTCGCAAGAGGGGAGGGAGGAGGAGGCCAAGGAGGGAACAAGGAGAAGAAGGACAGCAAAAAAGACATCCCCCAGTCTTTCTTCGCTGGCGAGAAACAGACAGGGAGATTACGCCGTGATTTTCCACTCCATACGTCGATACATATTTGCAGTAACTAGGAAGGCTGGAAGGGATGAGGGAGGTAGAGAGATTGTAAGTCAGTGCGAGATGGTGGGATTGGAAGCGATAATTACTGATCCCGACCCTTAGGTCCTCACCTCGACTCGGAGCTCACGCACGCGCGTGTGTGACAATGGCTATTTCGATTTCGAATGGGTGAAAGGTGGCCGACGAGGAGTTGCCTCGTTATGAGCGCGTTATCAAGATGCCTGTGCATAAAAGGGCCAAGCAGCGGAGGAGAGGCGCGGAGAGGGAGAGGCGCGGAGAGGGAGAGGCGCGGAGAGTGAGAGGCGCGGAGAGGGAGAGACACGTCGTGGAGAGAGGTTAGGTCGGTGGATGGGAAGACTAAAAAAAGAAGCCGCCGACTGGGAAACGCGCGCGCACGCCTTTCGATTGTCTTTCAATCCCGCGCGGCATCATTTTCGATCTTTTTTTCCGTCACGGATGTAGTCCGGTGTGGCGCCTGTTTTCAACGCGACGCGGACGCGGGTGAGGTCTCCTCCATTTGTCGGCGCGTCGCTCACGAAGGCTCTCCCCGACGACTTTTGATTTTTCTCTTTTTTCTTAAAGCAATACGGGGCTGAGAGCTAAAATAGGCTTTGCGATCGTTAAGAGCAGATAAAGAAGAAGGAAAAATCTCTCCCTATTCACAGCGATATGAAAATGAAGTAAGCAGTTGTGGGCGCAGTAGTAGTAGTCTATTTACCAACTCAGGATATTCCGAATTAACTACTACAAAAATAGGCGTAGAGAAATAGAATAAATGCGTTATTAAACAAAAAAATAGGCTGTCCTCAATGGTATTTCTTCTATGTATAATAGTTATTAGAATCGTTTAACTATCCCTAAATGCGGCTACATTGCAGGTGAAATATGCATACGGTTTATTCAATCTTGTTACAACTGTAGAAGTAAACCTATTTTACAATTGCGAATTAATAAACCGTTTAACTATACAGAGTGAATAAAGAAGCGAAGCAAAATATTACACAATTATGGGACAGACATAAAGGGTAACAAATGGTCATCATAGTTACAACAGGATGAAGAATATTGGGACTGGACGAGACTAGTGGTGCCTAAAAGAAGAAGAAGTTAAGGAAGATGGTGTTATTCTTTACAGTTAGGAGAAGGAAGTAGGACACCAGCGAATAAATACTGCCAAGACGGATGCGTGAGATTCAGTTAGGAAAACGGTTTAGAGCCTTCTCGTCGGATGCGAATAATTAAAACTACCCCGTTAAGTGCTCGTTAATATGGTGAGATTTTGACCAATCTCTACAGATTCGAGGGCTAGATTTTCAACGATTGGACCAAAAATCACTGGCTACAATAAAAGGATAAAAAGGACCCCAATATCGATAATGTTCATTACTGTCAACAGCCGAAACTATCCGGAAAATTCAATTGCTCTAACTTGAACGGTGTATAAGTATTTCGCCGGACACGAAAAGGTGACGGACTGACGGACAGAGCGATTACATCAGCGGACTAAAAAACACTAAAAATATATATCATATGTAATATTGATCGTAATTTACAAGGCAAATTAGGAGAGCTAACAGAGATGAAGGAAAAAACGCAAGCTTTTTGTCCCGAAGAAAGTAGTGCTCGATTGGAAAGTTACTGTCATTGCATCCTATTGCAAAACGCCTCGAAAACTGATCGAAAACCCGGAGAAAATTAACAACGCACTTACCCCCTTCTTTCAAACAAAACATATTTCTCGCTCAGTTGGACATTCTCACTGAAAAAATGCCAGGTTATTTTAATTATCAATCGGCGAACAATGATTATTATTTTCATTCCGAAAGCTTTCGGGTCGCACGAAAGTGGCGGCGGGTTGTCGTCACCGCCGCGCGACACGGCTCGGAGGGGGAAAAAGGGCGATTTTCTCTTCTCCCATTGTTTCCCATCGGGCGATATGCATGTGGGAAGAGGAAAGCATATAAAGGAGGGAGGGAGAGTGCGAATCAAAGGGAGGGAGGGATTGGGAGGGAGTGGGAGGAGAGTGTGACACCACAGCGCATCCGGCGGGAAGAGAAAGCGGGTGGAAAAAATCAACGACCGCGGCTGGAGGGTAAAGGGAGAAGGGGAGGGGGAGAAAAACCAACGGGCGAACGCTTGGCGCTACCGAGACATCCTGCGGTCAATCTTTTTTCGCCACGCGCAGCGGACCTCTTCATTTCGAACCCGCCGTGAAACGAGCGGCTATTGCTCCTGGAGTTTTTTTTCAGGTAAATCACGAGACGTTTCGATTTGTCGGTATTTTCCTTTCGTCCGATGTTTGTTTTTCCGATTTCTTCGCTTGTTTTCGCAGCGTTTTTGCGAAGAACAATATTTTTCGTTTTTTTGACACGCTCGTCGGGCAGTTTTTGTAACGCCGCGGCATGAAACTGAACTAGGGTTCGGTGATTCGCGGAAAGTGTCAACGTTAGGTTTATTTTTTACCTACCAACATTATTCCGAACGTTTGTAAATTTTGTTAATTTTTAGTTACCTTAAAGTATTAATGACGTACATATTCTCTATTAAGTTTTTCTTAATCCAGAATGCTTGATCCGACACATAAAGGAGATGTAAAATTACAAGCGATAATACAGCCGTCAGCTATAAAAATCTCGATGCCCGCTAATGTATGTTTTTCGATGGGTTAAAATGAGTAAACGCCAAGCATTTTGCAACTGTATTACAGCATAAAGAGGGCAATTTGTTTTGCAGTTATAAAAAATAATTCTTTTCTTATTCTGCCAATAAAGAGTTTAATTTCTTACATTAAAGAAAGGAAGTATCGATTGCACACCTATTATAACTAATTATGCTTAAAGTTAAAGAAATTAGCCCACGCAGTAAACGAGTCGTCGATTATTTTTGCCATCACCAAGGAGAGATGGGGAAGGAAGAAGAAGAGGAAGAATTCTTCGTTTTTCAGTCTTTCTCGATTACCCGCGCATCACCTCCAACAACAGTCTTTAACAGGTCGTTAATCCAGGATCAGAGCGCTCCCGCCAGATAAAAGAACCTAAGAGCCGTAAAGAGCGGGAGGTAACGAAAGAGGGAGCGCTGGGAATTCCCGTAAAAGTGTGATTCAGAGATCCCATTGAGGTTTCTTTGAACGACGCGACGGCGTCGAAACACCGAAAGCTATCAGGGCGTCCTCCTTTCCGACTTCCTCTTTAACTGAGAGGAAAAATGTCAGTCGTGCGGAGAGTTAAGAGGAAAAGTTTATGCAAGACATGTAGCGGGATATGGAAAGATAAGGCCACTTTGCCCACATGTTGAAAAGTAAATCCCCGAAGCTCAAAGTTTTCTCGCTAGCACTTCTACGGTTTTCTCTTGGCGAAGCGAAATCTTACTTTCGGGGCTAATAATTTGAAAAAATACTTAGTGGACAATGATCTGGAAACCACGGGTTCTGACAGTCATCATAGCACAACTGCCATCGGCAAACCTCATATTATTTTCCTCCTTCACGAACAAGTGGTGAGCTATGCATTGCTTCTAACGATGTGGTAATAAGTAAGGCTGCAATGGCGATGGATAAGCTGACCACATCACAGAAGCCGACGCTACGTTCGAATTTAACTTTGACAGCCCCTCCAGACATCTAACAAATGGCTCGACGCATTACAAACGACGTTAGTCGTCGAGTTGTAAACAAGCAAAGTCTCTGACGGGCAGTAGCTAAGTAATGGGCTTCAATAAAACCAACGTTAGGGTCTGTTTGAATTATGTAAAAGAGTAGCATTTTAATAAAGAGTTCTCGGTAGCAATCAACGACGAACAAGCATCTCTTTTTCGACGATTCGATTAAATAACCGCGCGGAAAAATAAAGGAAAATATTAGGTAAAATAAATTCATAAAGTATCGTAAAAAATCGTTTCTCTCTTCGTTTTCCTTCTCTAGGAGAGACCTAAGTTTTAAATTAAAACCTAGAACGTCCTCCCACCAGTGGCGGATATAGGGGGAGGGGGGGGGCGATCGCCTCCCCCCCAGAGCTGAAGTAGAACCGAAAAAATATTAACTTCACATTTACGAATCGACCCATTAAAACTTGTAAATTGTAATTTCATTATAATCTTATTTTGTTTTGTATCAAATGAAAAAGAATTTACGTGAATAACCTTTCAATTACTGTGAAAACATGTATGTAACTGGTACATCGCCTCCCCCCCTTCCCCAAAGACATTTTTTGGATCCGCCGCTGCCTCCCACTGCTTGCTGAGAGGATTCTTAGATTCAACCTGGCAATGGATATTTGCTCTGCCGTCGAGATGACAGTCATGCCATACATCCTCCGACACGCTAACGCCAATATTGCATTCCGTTTCGGAGAGCCGATTTCGACGTTCTGTTCAAACGAGGATCTTGGCTATGATCAAAAAGCCCTTCGATCCGCCAAGAGTCGCAAATGAAACCTTCCCACGCTTTACGGTCGGGGGTAGATTGGGTTTGGGTGTGGTTCCGGAGAGTGGATGGAAGGAAAATGAGCGAAATGGAAGACCAGAGATGGAGGTAGGAGGTTGTAGGAATGGGAGGAGGTAGGAGTCATGAGATAGGAGAGAGGGAAAAGAAAAAGGTTTATGCTGCGTAGGTTGGTGCGTTCCGAGTATAGGGAGGGGTCAGGGAAAGTGGAGTGGAGAGGGTAGAGGCCTCCGTGGGGCAACAGGTGGTCGGACTGGGAGTCATCTTTGAAGGGGCGGCGAAGAAAGATGAGGAGAGGAAAATAGTCGAGGAATTGAGGTGAGGAAGTCTATGATTCTTATATGGCTCTATTGCACCTCGTGAAACGCAACAGAGCGGACCGAACCGACCATTAGAGTCAAGTTGAATATCGAACGCATATAACACAAGTTTTCGCTACTCGAAGAAGATACTTTTATCCATTCCATCAAACAGGTTAAAATGTAATAATATAAAATTCTGAAAACCCGATCTTGTTTAAACCCATTGAATTCCGAATTATCGGAATTCGAATGCCATGATTAAAATCAATTCCACCGTAAATTTAAGTGTAATGGTATTTTTTAGCTCATAGTCGACTATAAAATTCAGATTTCCTTACCATTTTCTTCTAATTTTAAATTCCTCCGGAATAACGAGAAATATAAGCATATAAGATGCATTGAAAGTTATTATTTAAATTTCATTTCCGACATAATGCCGCGATCCCCAAATCATCTCAGATCAATTAAGAAAGCCATTTATACGCTTGACAACGTGTCGAAAGAAACATCGACATTTAATTATGTGTAACAAAGTAGACTAAAAGCTATTTCCAGCCAGCGTGTTTAAAAAGTCATCATTCCACTCGTTAATGCCGCTGTCGCCTGGAATAAACCTAATTAGCAATATCTAAATCGCAGATAGACCGACTCGGCATTATCGCGAACGAGCCCGATTCATTTGAAAAGAGAGACACGAGGAAAAGGGAGGGGGAGGTTCGTTTCGCTCGGCGTTGGGCGGGATTTTGAGCGGGAGAGTTAAGGTGGCCGACGGGTTGGGTTGGGGGTTGCAGGGCGACCATAAATTCCGCACAGGTGGTTCGGTGTATTTTTCAGACGAAGCATTTCACGATCGCCAGACAGATATCGATATGTATTGGATGGAGCTCTTTTTATTAGATCTCCAATACGCTCGAGAAAAACCGCTGTCACTGTACGCCACCGCAAACCGGACGCCATAAACACCATCTCACGCTCCCCCCGCAACCTATCCTCCCTCTCTGTCTCCCACCCCATCTTCCTCCATCACACTCTCTCTCTCTCTCCGGCGCAGGGGAAGTAAAACGCCTTCCCGCAATCCCATATAACCCAAACCCGCCCATTCCCGTTCCACTATTCTCTAGCTCCATTGCCATCCCAGGGGACACATAGAGAGACACTCGCTGCCACGCTACCCGTATGGCAAAGGCGGTCTCATTCACTGTAAAGGTGATGGGTGTCGCAATGTCACAATTGGAGCAAATACCACCGACCCGTCTTTATACACATAGGCGCGCACACATGCACGCATGTGATACGGTCACACCCCCTTCCCTTACCCCGCCCGTATCCCCCTCCTATAAAGCGGCACCACACGCCGATATAACCACCAATGGTTCTGAAACAGATCGATCTCCGACAAACTACGTCAGAAGCCTTCCAATTTTTTTTGTAGACTGTCGCTCTTTACGAATTCCTGTGCGTTTCCCCCCCAAAAAGATGCAGGTGGATGAATGAAACAATGTGTCGTTTAAAAGTTTTCCTAAGTTTTAGAATGTGTAGCTGTATGTAGGGGCCTAATTTGAGATTTTTGAAATTTTCGTCGCTGCTGCAGTGGTTAAATCGATCAAAATATGTTTTCAGGTGAAATAGATCGAGAAAATTTTGTTTATAACGGGAAGAATAAAAAAATCATATTATCAATAGTTTACGATTATTATCAATGTGTTAGTCTATTTTCCCCATTTATTTGGTTTACGAAACGTAAAAAGCCATCCACTGCTTATAATTGACACGTAATTATTCCAAATTAAAATAAAACAAAAAATATTTTAAACTCAATACGCCGTCTCTGCAGAAAATGAAAAGCCAAACTTATACTTTAAAATTAACGACCGTGCAAGCCATTGTAAGGGAAAATGAGAAATTTTCTTCTTTATCAGAAACCTGTCAAGATGATTATTATTCCTGCATTATTAAGGATAATTAAACAGGTTTTGCAAAACGACCGCCTCCTTAAGCTTGTTCTCCCTCCACCAGCTCGAGAAAAGAGGAGAAAGAGCCATTGACGGACAATCTTTGCGATCTATTACGCAACGCAGGACAGAACGAATAAAGTTATTCTCGCAAAGGACGCATAAATATAAACATTTCAGTTTTCCACGACTGCTGCATCGCTAAATTGCATGCTATCCAATTCCTGATGATATCGAAAACCCGAAATGAGAGAGACAAATATAAGTTAATGTGACGAAATGGCCAATTCACGCACAAAGGATTCCAGGAATAAAAACGTAATTTCAATTCGTTAAATACAACTATAAAATTATACAGAATCGAAGTCACGGTTCCTCAGCCTCACTCGAATAACAAAGGTCTCTCTCAATCCTGTTCCGCATTTTCTCTCTCAGACCAACGTTGAATTTAAATCGCCAATTAAAAGGGAAGCATTTTCTCCAAATAAAAAACTTTACCCGCAATATCATAATTTGCGAGCGTGAGAAACACAGAAACGGTAAACATCCCACCCCAAGGACGGGGAAAGACCGCAATCATGATAATTTATAAAAAAGGGGATGTCTTCCGACGTCATTTTGCGTGAGAGAGAGAAATCATAATCTGTCCCGCATCGCTGCACGAGGAGGAGGCGGAGGAAAAGGTAACATTAAAATCACATTGTTTGCGTTATTTTTTTTAAATATCCTTGCGCTCTGGTGTGTGGACGAGCATGGTCTGCCTTCTCTCACAGTGTGTCATTACAAGCCGCCACCACCATTTCCACCCCACCCTCCTTCCTTCTCTCCCTCCTTCCCTCTCTCCCTCCTTCCCTCTCTCCCTCCTTCCCTCTCTTCCTCCCTCTCTCCCTCCCTCCTTCCCTCTCTCCCTCCTTCCTTCCTTCCCTCCCTCCCTCATTCCTTCCCTCTCTCCATCCATCACTCTCTCCCTCCTCTCTCTCCATCCATCCCTTTCTCCATCCATCCCTCCCCCTCCTTCACTCTCCCTTCTCCACTCTTTCCTTCAGTCTCTCCCTCCACTCTCTCCCTCCTTCACTCTCTCTCCTTTCCTCTCCCTCCCTCCTCTCCACTCCACCACTTCGCACTAGTATATCCCGTTTACCTTCCAAACTATGCCATCACAAGATCCTCACTCCGCCCTCTCACCTTCCACGCTCTCCCTCCTCCCTTACCTTAGGCCCAACACACCTCCGCCTCGCCACCCACCCTCCAAGAGCAGCGTCACAAAAACTTTGAAGAGTCTTCACTTAGCCGCTAACGCGTGTGACGTAATGCGCACTCGAAGGGAGAGGGGGAAGATAGGGGAAAGTCCCCCGCTCCACCACCATAGGAAGGCGGGAAGAGAAGGACATTTGCATTCCCCTCACTCCAACCATTTTCATTCCCGAGCGAACGCCCTTAATGGTTGCGAAACGCTTAATCTTACGTTGTGCGCGAGCGCCATGATAAGACTTTTCCCTACACCCAAACCCCTCCTCCATCTACCTTTTCAGCCTTCGCCGCACCCTGTCTTTCCATGTTCGACAAGGCGGGCTCGTTAGCGACATTCGGGATGGAGGGCGGGAAAGATCTTTTGGAGGGGTTGGGTTGAGTTTTTCGGAGGCGGCGTGATGAAAAGGCGAAACGCGATCGACGTCCATTATTATTTTTTTATTTGACGAGCTAAGTTCGACAGGAAGGCCGATCATTAATTGAGAATTTTTACGGTTTCCTGGAAGACGATCGGCCTTTTGAGGGTATATCAAATCGATGGATGTGTCAAATAAATCGAAGAAACGGGATCATGGTAGAATTGGCGCTTCTGCAAGGGATTTGAGAGGTCTGAAAAAGTTTAAACAATGAAACGAAAGCAGTGTTCCACAAACGGTATGAGTCGCTCTTTTAACAACCCGTTTTCTTTCCAATATCTTTTAACCTGATTCCGTGAAACGAAAATAAAGAATGTAAAATTTAAAAACATGGACAAGTACTGATAGTACTGAACGATAAATTTATTTTCTATCTTATTTACTTCTGAAAAGGTGCTACGGGTAAATTTCCGCGCATAGTTAAGTATTTAACTTTTAGTCAAGTCACACCGTGATGTCTTTCAGGTATCGCGATGAAATTGGACAACTATTTTTTTAATACGAACAAACGATCTCAATTAAAGAGTAAAGCTAATCTTTTCAAGCCAATTCATCCATTTACACAGGCAACTAGCGAATGGGTCGTTAGGCATATAATTATCCCTTTTTCTTTTTCGTGCTGCAAGGTATCACAGAGAGCCCATTTTGAGGACAATGCGACGATAAACGCCCGCTCAATCGATTGTGTGATACTGCTTCAGAAGAACGGTGTGTAGCCGAGGCGCGGAAGGGTCGATGCCTTCACCAGCAGCATTGACTGGATCAAAGTTACTATTGAGCCATTATCATTAACGAGCCTTTTTTAACCAGCATTGACACTAATGTCCAATTAGCTTATCGCGCGACAACCTATACATTCTTAATGCGTGTGAAACCTCTGCATGAAATGAATAAGGGTAGGGGATGAAGGAGAGAAATCTTGTACGTTTAGAAGACAACGACCAAGGTAAACGGCTCGTTGTATTCAATTACTGCAGGAATAAGTGGTGATTAGGTTAAAAAATTGGTTCTAGTTATAAATAAAAAAATCGTTCCCTCTTCACTTAGTGCCAACCATAAGCTTTATATTTTGATAACACCTCTCTAGCTGCCTTGCAAATTGATCAAAAACTATATTTGCAAGCCGGAATAAAAACTACTTATAATGTTAGCAGACGCGGAAAGGAAGAAAACTACCTTTTAGACCAAATCGGACAATGGCGCCGGGAGAAACGCCTTCATCACGCTTTTCTGCCACTTCAACGACTTTTAAAACGTTTTTGATCGAATGCGTGCCGTTTCAGAACACCATTAAAACAGCGATTTGATGTCACTTAAAGGAGCCGTTAACACCGCAGACGTGCACGTGATCAAAACTAAAGGCCGTGTTTTTTATAAATCGAAAAAATAATCACGAAGCAAGATGAACGGAACATTTTTACGAACTGTCCCAGCTTTTTCGTATCGTGTCCTTAACGAAACCATATAAAAACACCCGGATCCGATAATATCTCGCGGGCTGCGTAATCGAGTGATAATGACACGCGTTGAGCGATGACTCGGATAGTATCTGGACGCGTGAAAGTGCAGGCATTTTCAACGGGCGGACGGTGGGTAGAGTTGGGCAATGCTTTTAAATCGCCGCAGTCCGTAGACAAACACACACACAACGCGCGCAGATATCCAACCTCGGCATGAAAAGTTCCACGCAGAGCGACGAACGGACGCAGCCTTGTTTATTTTTTCAACGTATAAAAAAGGTATGATAAAAATCCCTCGTCTCCCTCGAGTCCGTGAGAAATCGCCTTTGAAAAATCCATTTCTCGTTTGAGAGAGAAACCTTGAAACCTTTTGCAGCACGCCTTATCGCGGGACGTCACGCCATTCCCGGCCAAGTGAGGGACGGAGGAGAGGACATTCGAAAATATATCGTGTGCCTTTGCAGATTTTTACATCTGGAAAAAAATAAATAGCGTCTATCTCGCATTGCCTCTTCGCCGGGAGTATGATGCAATATTTTTTTTTCGCAAATACTCGGAGTCGGTTGCGGATATTCACGTCGAAACGGGTTATGCGAATTAAAAAAATTGTCACAGGATGATTCAATTCCGGAAAGCATTTTTATGGCGGTTAAAAAACTATAGAATGGGAGTTAAAAGAATATAACTAACTAAAATAAAGCTATCGCGGTCATCATCTTAGCGATAAAAAACCTTGCCTATTAAGGCTCAAATGTTTAGCGGAGTAGTTAGGAAGTTTTAATATTTCGCTGGGGCCTAGAGTTGCATAATTTCTCAGTTAATTATTTCTTCTTCACATAATGTACCCATAACATTTTTTCACTGACGCTAATGCAATAAAAAGGAGTCTTTGTCCAGGTTACCACATATAAAGCGCATAGCATACGTCAAGAAAATACACTCATACGGAATGTTTATGATTTACAGCTCATTTTCAGAAAAATATACTGTACAATAGAGTGAATTAGGACAAAGTTGGACGGCGTTTTTATGTTTTTTTAAAATTTTATAAACGTCATGATGCCTGTATCCATTCTTTGCTAACGTTTTGTTTTTCACGTAAGTTTATAATATATGCCAAATTGTTGGGTCACTCTTGTCGCACGAATACGTCTAAATATACATCGTGTCCAAATATGGCTGTCATTTTCGTTGTGTGTATTACTTTGAACTTTTATTTGAGTTGAGATGGAACTTTAACTCATGCTAGAGGGTGACTGATAAATTTAAACCTGTGGTCACAGGATCGTAAATGAAAAATTTACCTGAATGGAATTAAGTGAAATCCGTTGAAATGTGTTTTTAAAGAGAGCTTATTGAAAAATGAGTTTCCTTCTTAAGCTTTTCTCGCCATTTTCCGCACCCTTCTAAAATTCCTCGAGCGATTCGTCACTTTTAATAGCGCGCGGAAGAGTCCTGAAAACTCTTAAATCGCCTTAAATTGCCGGGCGCTTGCATGCAATCTTTCATGGCCCACACCACGATAAAAGGCAATATTATGAAAAGGCCACACCTTCGAGCGTATAGTACTGAAGAAAATAACGATTAATAGACGTTTCGAAACACCCGTTTTTCGTGGAAATATATGATACTTTCACGCCCTGCAAAAATAGTATCGAAGCAAATATTACGGAATGATCGACAAATAAGAGAGACTGGAACATGCTTGTACGTAAGGAGATTGACAAATGAGATAATGGTTTAAGGGGCACCTATAAAATTTAAGATCCAGGATAGTGATGGCTTGAAATAAATTACTTTCGCAAAATAACAGTCAAAATGCATTCTTTAGTGATAAACTGCAAATGTAGCCCACACAGGTACAGAAATTAAGCTGTTATAAACATGGAAATCGACTCAAAAACGAATTACCGAGATCCTTTTATGGCTGGAATTCAACAAAAGCAAATTGAATTATTTTTCCTCAACATTCCTATGATTATTGGGTTCACCTCATTTTTGAATTGAAACGGGATTAACACCACAGGATTACTCAGATTTGCTTCGTTTCTGGATTGAATTATAAACAAATTATTTTAATCTCAACATTTCTAACAAAAATGAATTATAACCACCAGGCTATGGAATCGAATAGTTCATGCTTCACATTAAACTTTCAAAATGTTTAATTAAAATTAAATCCGTGATTTGCGAATCCCTGTATTTTTGTTGTGTGTTTAAATGTATTTATGAATATGTAATCATTAATACACACACATATACACGTTCACATGGAAGGAAAATGAGCAAGTGTTGTCCTAGGTAAGGTACCCATGTGCGGGAGAGATGGCCATAGTATTACACAAATCACAGAAGGAGTAGCTTTAGCACTTTAAAAAAGTCCCCCCGAGGCAGAGTGGTCTATCCTTAAATGGAGAAGAGGGATGGGGAAGGAGTTACAAGGTATTAGAGGGAGATATCGGAGAGAATGGAGTGTGAGAGAGAGATGAGGAGATGACTAGAGAAGGGAGTGTATGGGGAAGGAGATAGAAAGAGAGAGAACGAGGTTTTTTAAGAGGCTATGCAGAGACAAGCTGAGCAAGAGGAAGGAAACCTTGAAGCGAATCGTTGAACTTTCGTCCCAGATTTTTTCCTCTACGGCCGAGTGACAAGAGAGAAGGAGTGGTGGAATAAGGGGAGGAGGTGGGAAGAGATAAAAAGAAGGGGAGGAAGAGAGAGAGAGAGAGGGAAAGAGGGAGAAACTAAAGGACAAAATGAAGAATGAAAGAAGGGAAAATAGTGGAAACAAATTGTGGGAAGGTAGATAAAGTACAAAAAGCAAGAATGAGAATAAAAGGCAAAGAAACAGAGACGAGAGAAAATCGAAGAGGGGGTGGTCCGAAGAAAGAAAGATACAAAAATAGATAATGCTAAAAGATTTGAGTGAGAGATAATGCAAATAGTATCAAGATTAGAGGAAAGAACAATAATTTGTGAAGGAATGGGAGATGGAGTGAGGGTAAAATAAGATGAAGATCAAAGGGGGAGGGAGGAAACGAGATAGGGGCATCTATAAAATTGAGATTACGCAAATGGCATAAGGGATGATGGGATGATTTATTTTGGTCGCCCGACCAACAAGTGAACAAATTAGAATTTATGGTCGTAGAAAAATATGGGCAGAAAAGAAAGACTAAACATTGGTTGGACGCATAGGAGCTATAGTAAAAATAGGAAGAAAAAACAAGCAGTGACGTGTAACGGGAGGAATAGATGGGTATAAGGCAAAGCATCCATGGTGAAAAATTGTGAATAAATATATGAGCATTAACGAGAGTTAATTCACACTATATATATATATATATATATATATATATATATATATATATATATATATATATATATATATATGGATGTCAACCCCGCCAACCTGAAGTCGTCTGATTGGTGAGTGTTCACTGGGTTTCCTCATCCCAACACCTTGTTGACATCCATATATCTATTTTACCTTTCCTTTTCCGTAAGCTCCTATATATATATATATATATATATATATATATATATATATATATATATATATATATATATATATATATATATATAAAGCACTGTGAATTAAGCCAGACAGGTGGGCATACAGAGGCAAAAAATAGCTAAAATGAAAGTCGAAAAGCGAGAAAGTGAAAAAACGTAATTAATGATAGCGCAGTCGACTTATCTTGTATTTATGCGTTGTAAAGCGTTACATGCGGCACCGGCGCGCTAATTCATCCATCATCTTGATAACTTTCCCAGATTTTTGTCTACCTTGCACCAGATTATGCGGCGAGCATGAGTGATGAGAAACCGCTTCGTGCAACACAGAAGTCTATGTCCTCGGCGAGTTCCGAACTCGCCACCTAGACGGGAGAGGCGGTCACGCCACTCCTATTCCTTTCTATGCCTCGCGCGCGAGGTTCGGTTCTCTCCAGTCCCCTTTCCATAGTAGACGATTTCGGATTGGAAGACAGCCGATTTGAATAATATTCTTGCCCAAACAGTCGGTTATCGGGGCGAAGATTAACTCGCGTCGCTCTCGACTAATTGATGAGTGACAGCCTCATTAGTACTTATCCTCTGTAAATCACGCGAGCGAGATTTGCGTTTATTTTTCTGCGCAATTTACGTACGTACGCACTACTTATATTTTCAAGATTCACTTTCTGGTGATAACTTAGGAATAATACGGGAATTAAAAATTCAATAATACTTCTTGTTGAGGAAGGCAGTTTTTACTAACTGCTCGATTGTCAGTATAAATTCCCAACCTTAATCCTAAAGAATATATTTTTTAATATCTATCAACTGATCAACAGAAAGTAATATTTTATTTAAATTACCAATATATCACCAATGTGGAGACCCTGGACAGTCATGATAGGCACATACAGATAGAATTGCCAACCGTAAAACAAGAGGTTTTAGCTCTTTTCTATAAGGTAATCGGACGCTAGGTGAAAACTATCAATTTTCTACAATTTACACATTAGGCAAGGTATCCTTGAGAATTGTCGAAAAAGAAGCCGAGTTATTCCCCTCCCCCTTGGTTCAAGGGAGTTCAAACTCCTCCTTAAAGTGCAAAGGCCCTACCGTCCTTGAAAATTCGAGTCCCTGAAACTATATAATAGCTTAAAGAAAATCTCGTCACAAACAAGTAATTATTTTGGACCTGCGTCGATTAGAGTAAACAAGAACTATCCAGTGATTTATGATAGGTAGGGCTCACTTTCCAATATCTGTAAATGTGTAAATTAACAGAAAATGAAAAAATCGGCAGGAAAACTGGACGACATTCAGATAAAGAGAAAACAAAGAAAATTTTGAATGATGCGTACTATTCAGAGAAAATTTTCATTTTGTTTTATTTCATTTACACGATAATTTTTCGGAGTGTATAACAATAAATTGTTTCGTACATCCCTTAAAAGATACGTGATATTCAGCGAAAATAATAAACGTGCGCGTTCAAAGAAAATTACCTCGAAAAAAGGTAGCTATATTCCCTGCACATTATGATTTAAGTGGACGATTCACAGAAGCTTTAGTTCTGAATCGAGGAGGAATCACCTGTTTTAGAATTCTGTGAGGTTTCTTGGTGGAAAAAAGTAGGACAATACTTTTGAACTTTGGACAGATAATAACATCCCATTCCGCTATTACTTTCGCAAACAAATACATACGCGTTCCCCGTTAAATATCGCAGGCGAGCGATTAGTAGGTTACTGTGACCGACTTTTCTTCGCCCATATATTTGCCGGCGAGATGTCAAATTTTTTAACCAATATAAAAAAAATTGCTGTATTAATGGCTCGGTCTAAAAAAACGAAAAAAAGAACTAAAGGAAACTATACTAGTAATATCCCATTTCTAAGTCTTCTGTCGGAGGGAAACCTTTTCAACTTTCATTCAGTTATTCGTAAGTGTTGCCGAGGGCGTCTTTCACTTCGAGAAAGGAATGGAAAAGGGAAGGAAATACGAAATCTTTTCGAAGCTCCCGGTCTAATTAAGCATGCCAGTTATGCTTAAAAAGCAGAGTATCCCATAAAAATAAATTTAGCGAATTATTAATGTATAAGAGTCGAATTTTCCAACAATCGGCGCTTCTTATCAGAAGAAAACTGAACCATTTGGTAATTTTTATTTATTGAAAAAAATCGAAGCAGAGAAAATCAGAAAATATCTTTAAAAGCGCGACAACAGCTAAGACGCAACTTCAACGTTTACAATCATGGCATAATTACATTTTCGATTTTGAGAAACACTTCGGAGGAATTTGAGAGAGTCGGGGTAGTCGACTCGATTCGGTCAAGAAAGGCACACTTATGCGATTCGATTTTCAAAGAAATTCTTGGAAAGATTGCTCTCTAGGATTGTTGCAATGAAAACGAACACCACACCCGCATATAAAAGGGGGAAGGAATTACCCGCTCACGAACTTTCACTTTCCGAACCAACAGGTGGGTTTTATTAATCTCCTTCGCAGGAATTCCCTGCCAGAGGACCCATTGTGACTTTCGCTACATACGCTCGTTCGAGCCGCGCAGACTCCGTCACCGGGGCAGTTACACGACGGACGGAATATATCGTAATCTCGCGCACTTTTATGCTCACGTCGCGCAATTAGACGCTGCAGTCGTTTCCCCTCGCAGTAACAAAGAATGGCACGTTTTTTGGGAAGGATTTACGCATGGCTATTTGTAAAAGGTCTATTTGGCGACGATGGACTGTTAAAGAGACTGGTTTGTGCAAAGTGATCGTCCATGACCTACGCTACGACTCCATATAGCGTGCGCGATTACGAAAGGATAATTCATACGCGAGACGTGGATTAGATGGATCTATTGCGTTGCCCATAAAAAATCCTCGAGGAAAATTCTTAATGGCGACAATTGCGAGAGACCTCTTCTCCTGAATTACGCAAATGCGAAACAAAATGAGCACGGTTTAAGGGTGGTTCTTTTTCCCAGCATTATCCTATCAGTCATGCTCGGAACTTGTTTCTCCGCGCATAATGCTTACGGACATAGTGACAGAGATCGAGGCTCCATTAGGATGGCCTATCCTCGTTACGCGAGGACGAAATAAAAAAAATACCGGAATATCACCGCTCGCAAAAAAGGTCGGCAAAAAACAAAAATACGCGTTACTAAATGCGCTAACAGCAATTCCAAACCTGCGCGATGGGCTGAAGAAGGAATAACCAGACTTCGACGAGACCATCTTGTCTATTATCGTGAGGCATGAAATGAATTCGTAAAATCGATACGACTAAAAAAATGACGAAAGATTTTAGCGCTTGCGCCTAGACCACTGCCATAACTTGACGATCTTGAAAAAAGGACGGGGAATTGCGATAAAATGGCTTGCAGAAGCGGCCAAGAAAACGGGAACGAGACGTTGGGGACGTGAGGTTGTGAAAACATACGGAGGAATAGGCCTGAGAGGTGGCGTTAGTACCGAGGATGGGATGGAGAATTCCCGTTCTGTTGATTGCATTATTTTTGTAAAAGAGTCTCCCTCCCTGAAGCGATCAAGATGCGCGATTATCGAATATATAGGCAGGCCGGTTTCTATTTTTCGTGGATATGCGAGCATATGGGGTGGAGCCACGGGTTTTAAATAAAATATATGCGTTGATTCTGCATACAATTTGGACATTAATTTTCGTGTGAAGAAATATTGTAGTTTCTTCTTCAAAAGTTTGCTCTAATACTAAAGTTCCGGTTCAGTTGAATAAGTAAGCTCAAATTTATTTTCAACAAATAAATTAGTAGTTTTGGATACTACCAGGAGATTTTTGTTCATATATCAAGGTAAGACTAAAATGGAGAAAATTTGAAATCTCGCGCGTATCGTCAGAGCTTCTGTAAAAATGGGACTTTTTGGTTTCTATTTCATGCAAATATTGATTTCAAGGCGTGATTTTCGCACTCTAAACTAATGATTTACACTTAAATCGATCATCTCATTAGTTAAAAAATATTGGTAAGGATTGGCTGAATTCAGATGGGCGCTGATAATTTCATGAGAACAATTTGCGAAATTTATGACTACATTTAAAAATATCTTGTTTCGAAAATGGAGACGGCTTTGTATTAATGCTATTGCTTAATATTCTCGCAGATTTTGTTTCTGTGCTTTAGAGTGGACTATGCGACCGCGCGAAAGACAATGGCCAAAACAAAAGCCGCGAGAATTGCTATTGACAAAGAAAAGCGCTAGGGAAAAAAGATAACATACACGAACGCATACAAATAATATGAGACGGAATTTCACATCATTGATGTATAAAATGAAACGAGGACTTTTAATTTTTAATTTCAAAACCATTTTTTCGCCTCTCTGATCCGACGTTTTGCAAATTTCGTAATTTTCCAACTCTTAAGTTGCTTTATTTTTTACCCTTTGTTGAAAATAAAAATTCTAATGTTCTGAAGTTTTCCGTACGTCCGCTCTTGTGTATGATATATGCTCAGCTAACAAAGGAGTCGAATTTTTAAGTTGTAATATTTTATTCCGTAGTAAGAGTGTTAGGCCATTGATATATAGCTCATTTGTCTGTTCAAATGTGTACACAAAACCAACAGTATCAATGAAACTAGAACTACCTAATTCTCAGTGTGGCTCTACGTACAAGATAAAGGAACAGAAGTATTTGTTTATCATTCGACATTTTCTGAATGAGTATTCTTATGCCAAGTTATTTGCAATTAATTCCTCCACAATTTTTGAACGAATGCGCTTTAGACTTTGATAGATAGACTTTGAATATCTTTGAATTAAAACCTGTCATTGAATATCTTTGAATAAACCTCTTTTACAAATAAACGTAGGAAAAGGGTTGATGCTAAACGATTCTTTGATCAATAAGCAGTCAGGGAAGACGTAGTGTCCTCCATTTATAGGCACACGAATAAACATTAGTCGTGACCATTAAGATAGCATTCACATATGCTGCCTCCAATGTTGCTCGCTAGATGGCAGAAATTAATCGCGGAGAACGAAAGTACGAGGTACTTAGGTCCCGCTCGCAAGCCGGCTGTCTTATTGGGTGGCTGAAGCCGCTCAGGGGAGTAGAGGTGATGTATTTTCTCACTTCCTTGTCCACGTTTATTTATGGGATCGAATCTATCCCTCGTGAGCGAGGCCGCTTACTTTAATGCGTTACAACCAATCATTCCCGATCCCAAATAGAATGGAAAATATTTCACCTGTTACAGTATGCACTAGAAATGCTAAAATTGTAGTCAAACTGGCAATGATTTTCTACTTTTGATAAAAATTCATTACATGTAGTTCTTTTTTTCTTTATTTAAAAGACAAAGCATGTAATAGGTATTTATAATAAATATATATAATTGAGCAAGTTCGAATTCACATACCAATCAACGGTCAGAAATATACCGAACAATTCTTAGACCTTGACTAGTAAAAAGGTTTCTAGGGGAGAGGTGGAATTTTTGTAAATAGTCATTATAACGAACGACTTGATCTATCGTGTCAAGTTGGAAAAATATTCGTCATCCTTCAATGAAAAAAACAACATTTTGAAAGGAGCCAGCCAACAGATCGAAATCGTAACAATGTCGGAGAACAGGGTCAAAAATCTCGCAGCCTTTCCAGCGATATTGCGTCTGTCCGCTCGTTCGAAGGACGAAACCACTTATTATCTGCACGTGGAGATTTTTTTTACATTTCCTCTGTGTGTGTGTGTATATGTATATATATATATATATATATATATATATATATATATATATATATATATATATATATATATATATATATATATATAAGGCCCGCGGCGGGATCTACGAAATTGGCTGTTAATCGTCACACACCTTTGCACTCTAGAAGGTTCTTTCATTCGGTAGTCCGTTCACCCCGACCTCACCCCACCGGTCGAATATAACCCCCATGCGTGGATTCCGAAGGCCTCGAGGACTGCCTCCACCTCTCCCCCTCCACCCCCCCCCTACCATTCCTCATCCCCCTTCTTCCTCACCTCCGCACGATCGACTCCAGTACCACCGCGGAATGACTTTTACGCCGGTGTAGTATATGTGCCAAGGTCGCTTTTCGGAACCCCAGCGCTTCCAAAGCGTCGTCGACTCTTATGAAATAAATGCGAGAGGACGATGGCTCCCTTGAGCATTAGTGTCGCAACACTTTGTCTCCCTCTCTCACTCCTTCCCTCCTACGATCCGAGGGACCAAGAAGACGCCACAAGGCGATGGCTAAACACTTTTTTCAAACAGGGTGCCAACTCCTGCGCCGGTCGTCTGTTGTGGAACTGATTATAAATTTCACACGCACCCGCACAAACGTGGAGTCTGTTGCGAGATATCTGAAACCATTTCTCGTTCTCTTTTTTTCCCTCTTTCCCTATCTCCCTCTTCTGTTGTCTTCCATTATTCTCTTTTTCACTCTTTTACCCTTCATATCTTGTCTTCTCTGCCTTCTACTATCCAGAAACTCTCATTTAGCGTTTGTTTACTCCTTTTTCTACACATTTTCCTGTTCCATTATTCGTTTCTCATCCCCGTTTTCCTCTTAGTCCAAGGACCTTCAGAAAGACAGTTTAAAAAAACAAAGAGAAAAGACTTGGACATTTCCGATAAAAATTAACTCGGAACCACTGAGGAAAAACGTAACCTTATTCAAACTTAAAAAAGTACCAAATTATTGCGCGACAAATATTTCGTCGCGATGCAATATCACGGCTTTATTTTGAAGTTGAAGGAAAATTATATTTCTTTCTGTGTGATTTTAAGTATGAGTAAAGTTCGCAAACATGAGGCTCCCGTCATCAACTTAAATTCGAAAATCAATTTAACCAAAATAAAAATTCCTAAACCTCTCACTCAGAAAGATTTTAATGTTCAGAATCGATTTAAACTGAAAGTATATTTTTCGCTTAAAGGGGAAAAAATTATGGGAAAAATAGGTTTCTATGACATAAGTCAGTCGTGATCCAACGTCTAAAACGGTTTCCACGGTCAGAGACGGCCGAGTAATACCCTTCGGAAAGGCGTGAAACAATCTAATTGCGGTCACAAATACGGCAGTCCAAAAAAGAAAAATATACCGCTCGTACTCATCGTCTGTCGACGTATTAACCGACAAAATTCACATCCTGCAACGGTTTTACAAAACCGCTCAAAACACCGACGTGACGCGATTTTGGATATTCTCTTTTTTCCCTCTTTGTTTCGCTTCCTTTTTTTCCAGAGAGCACACTCGTAAAAAAATAAATTTTTCCGACAAAAAAGTGGGAGAAATCCCCGCGGAAACAGAAAATAACGGGAGGTCTTCCAACCCCTCCGATTCGGAGCGGCGCGCGATTCCGTTAAGCGGAAAAAAACAACGGGACCCGTTGTCATGGCGACAACAAAGATCTTTCAGCCCTCTCCTCTTCCCACCCCCTCTTGGAGCGATTTGTCCGTGAATCCTGTGCTGGCTTGCTCGCTCTCCTCTCCGTGCCTATGGACGAAATCCTCGTCACAGAACGTAGGCCAACCGCGCATACGGTAGCTACGCACGGCGGTGGCGGATTCCGCCGTTCACTAATGGCGGGATCGCCCAGAGGGGAAGAGGCCGTCTCACAGAAAAAAAATCGGCGCATTAGCGGGTAAATTACCCAAGGAAACGGCAGAGAGAAAGAGGGTTAGCGGGAGGGAGTGAAAGGGGGTGGGGGAGAGGGGTTTGGGAGGAGGAAATGGGGCGGGAGTCGAGAGCGGTTCCTAACCTACCGTTACCAGGCTAGCGGGCCAAACATATTTAACGCGAGGAATTTCATTCGCGGGGCAATGAAATTTTCCCGGCCACGTGAACGTCATGACTCCGTTCTCTCGGAGGGGGCGGATGTGCGATTTTCGCTTCGTTTTTCGGGCGATCAGAACTATTAGCTTATCGATTCGGTGGGCTCGCAAGAGGTTGCTGCTGCTCTTGCGGGATTACGGTATTTTTGTTTTTTTTTGACCGATATATTACGGGATCGCGGCAACAGATTTTCAAGCGATCGCGTGAATGTTCGACGAGAATGATTTTAAGTCAACAAGATGAATAGAATAAACTTGATTTATTGATGTTGTCTTAATAACGTCCCTTCGGAAGTGTGATTCATTAAATTTGGGTCTTTAAATTTCAGTCATCAACACAGTAATAACCGTTATCATTAGTCGCAAGCATATGACAAGTTTAAATACTCTTGAGTTGAAGATCCATTGAGAAATGAACAGTATTTCGTATCTCACTTCCCCTACGGGCCTTCCGACAAGGAACAACTTCTTACAACCAGTAGTTTGTTTTTTATTAAAATATATGCCTCTGTACCCAGACGTGCAGAAAGAATGATTTAATGAACTTATTTTTTGAGGGAGAAAAAACATAGCATATGTAAATCGCCGGTCCGATAAATAATGCTGAATATTATCACGTATATCGATAAACGTCCTCGTAATACGGATAAACACGCGGACGTGCCCACATTACGCTACAAAGCTGTCCAATAACGCCCCGAAGAGTGACGTAAACTGCGCGTTACAAGAACGACACGCAAACACTATCAAGCGTGAACGTCACATTTCATCACATTTACTTCTTTTTGGCCTTTGAGAGAGGGTTAGGGAGTTGGGGAGTAGGATGGTCCACGCTGCATACAAAATAGCCTTCGAGTCTTGATAACCGTGAGAGAATACCCGTGAGGTTTATCTCGTTTCTTCTGCCATCTGAGCGGCGCAAAAGGTTTTCATGGTCGTTAGCGACATATCCTCGCCGGGAAGGTTGTACCGGTTCATTGAATCCGTCCGTTGAATTTTCACTCGTCGCTTTTGTGATCAAAATGTACGCTGCGTAAAACGTTCTTGAGGCGCTGTATTGAAATCTTGGTTAACGAGAACAGAAGGGAATTAAAGACACGAAATTAAAGGACGCTCACGCTTCATACGACAAAAACATTGTCCGTGTTGAGTAATTATGTTCCAAAAGTTAGGACAGAAAAATACCGGATCACATCGCAATCATAATTTATGTTATAGTCATCATCGTATATTGAATTTTTATCGAATGAATGGAAAAACACGCAATTATTAAGCAATAGTTCATCTCACAATTTGGCAAAGAGGAGTCATTCCTTCCCGCTGCGCCTGATGCGACACTTTTCTTCCGCGAGAAAAAAAGTCTAGGGGATAACAACACAATTAACCGCCACCTATTAGTCAAATTATTATGAAAACAAACAGAGTGTAATTGACGCGCCCGGCGTAATTCCCCAATCTCTCTTCTATCAATCTGCTCCCGAAAGAAAGAGAAAGCCTTTAATAACTTTTCCGTCCCCACCAATTACCATCCCAACCCAGCAACCCATTTCCTCGTTCGATCCCACCCCTCCCTCTGTCTCTCATTTCTATCCCTCTTCTCCCTATTATCTCTCTCGCTTCCTACTCTCTCCCTTCTCTCTTCCACTTCTCATCCTCCCGTCAATTCACTCGCTAAGCCACCAATTTCCCGAGGAGCTCCTTGCATCGACACGCCTCTCTTCGGAGACAAAAGAAAGAATTAAAAAATAGGAAAAATGGGCGATGAAAAACAAACAAAAGGAGAGAGAGAGAAAACCCACGCCCTTTCTAACGCGCACACGCACCAAGGCAAGCAAGCGCGCGCACACACACACAAAATCTTTAAAACATTCACCTTCCCCTCCATCCTTCTAGCTACCTCACTCCACTATAAAATTCCATTCTCATATTTACCCTCTCTCCTCCCTTCCAAAGGGTAGGAAAAACTACTCTCAAAACTCTTCAGAGAGAAAGGGATTGATGGGGTGAAATGGAAGCGGAGAAGAGGGAGAGAGGGAAGAAATGGAAGGGCGAGTTTTAGAAAGGAAGGGTAGAAATAAAGGAATTACGCCACGAAGAGATGGTGGACTCGTGGTGGAGAGGCAGCGAGTGGAGGAAAGAATGCGAGAAGCGGGAATTCCGGAAGAGAGGAAAATGTCTGGCGATGTTATGATAAGGATGGATGGCATAAAGAAAATAAGGGATTGCCGGATAAGAGAAAATTCCGCGGCGGAGGAGAAAAATATTAAAGTAAAGGAAGGCGGACCAGAAGAGAGAAGAAGGAAGCTTAGTCGCAGGAGCGAAAGTGACCGGGGATGAGAATGTTATTCCTTTGAAATCGCTAAGCGTCGCTCGGGGTGTACCATAAATCCCTTAGCGATTTAACGCCGTTTAATTGATCCTCTTTTTCCTCCATATGCGCGCGCGATATCGACTATTCAAAACCTAAGCAAGGTGATTCGAAACAAAACCACAACGGGCGTTAAGACGTGAGACAAATTTTATAGAGGGGAGGAAAAAAATTAGTAGTTTTAAAAGCTCCCAACGTTTTTCGCCGGTCCGTGTCTGATACACGCGATAAATTGGGGGAAGCAAATGGGAGTTTTGGAGAAAGGGGATGGAAAAATCGTTCGGTTTTATTCGAAAAAGACATTTCGCCGACGGAGCGGCGTAACTGAAACCCCTTTTTTTGCCAATTGGGATCTGGTGGAGAAGAGGAGTGATGGATGTGGAGTGAGTGATAGGGAACGAGGTACAGGCACTCGAGGAGAGTGAAAGGGTGAGAGAGAAAGCGGAAGGAGATGGGAGAAAGGGAAGAGGAGTGGATGGAAAAAGTAGAAGCCGGAAGACTTTTAGACTCTTAAAGAGAAATATGGGGAGCGGCAGGCAGATTGATAGAGAGAGAGAGAGGGAAAGGGTGGGGAAGGTAATGTTGGGAGAGCGGAGAGATTGGGATGAGGATTGGTGGAAGGGAGGGGGTGAATAAGGGAAAGGAGAATGGAAGGAGGGATAGAGTTGTAAATTAAATCAGGGAGAGAGGGAGAGAGAGAGAAAAAAAGAGAGACGGCGTGCAAGACTGTCTTCTTCCCAGGGCCTTTCCTCTTCAATGGAGCCTCTTCCTCCATAAAAGGCTTCTTCTCGTAAGGGGGTTTTTTATGGCAGAAAACTAGATTCGTATTTGCCATGTAATCGCGTAGAAATTTTTAATACGATTATTCTTAAGGATATGAGAGTTGGAAATAAACCTTGAGGATGTGATTCTGGGATTGGAGGAAATGAATTGTAGTACAACTTTGCTGATGGCTTAAAATAAAGTAATAAAATGGAATTAGGGGTTTTATTTTGAATTCACATACCGAAATGACCCTATCGTATTATTGCGCTGTGTTTATTCTGAAAGCGAACGTAAGTTTTTAATCATCATCAAAGACACGATTTTGTATATATGCTGGTTTTTATCGAATTAATTTAACTTTTATCCAAGGTTTGATGCCTAGAAATCTTCATTTAGTGAAAAAGACATTAAGAGTTTTATATTCCACTTAAATGTTATCTTAAAGCTATATTTTATGCGGAACGTCTTTATATTACATATTACCCATGTTAGGAAGAGAATTTAATAGAAACCTAGCATACTTTTAAATGGAAAAAATCACGGCATTTTATCATTAAATTTTAACGCATTTTCGACGACAAAAGAAGCTTTTAAATAAGTTTATTTTTAAAAAGTTTAATATTATTAAAACAATTTTGTGCTTATATGTCTATAGTAAAAATTTTTAACCTTAAAACGAACACAAACTTGGCGCGTCCTTGATCCACATTAATTGTTTTATCAGCAAATAATCACCTCATCTCGCTCCACTTTCAAATATCACGCTAAAAGTAAAACACCATTTTTCGATATCTTTTCTTTTCAGATAGCAAAAACACACAAAAACAACGCGAAAACACCAGATAAACTACAACAGCAATTTGGCGTGTCATATTCGAGGCGTCTGTAAAACATCCTGTTATTCTGAATATGTAAACCGAGAATTTCATCGGAACCATTTCGGGAAACGTGTGTACTACGGATTGAGACATGAGCGTGCGCGTTTGTGTAGATATGCATGCAAATATTTGGTGATGTGCGCCAACTAAGAGAAAATAATAGACGAGACGAGAGCAAATTTCCCGCGCCCGGGTGCAATCTTATCCTTCCGCCATTGTTTAGACTAGTCCACAAGTTAACAAGGGATGAACAAAGTAGTCCCAGAAGCCTAAGAAGGAGAGACTAGGAGGATGAGAGAATGATGCTAGAAGTAGAAAGGTTTTTCGCTTTGGCTCCCCAGGGGACTAAATCACTGAACTGACGATGTGAAGAGACAGGATCGGTCTTCCGGAAGCGGCCGAGCGAACGTTGGTATAGGATACGTAAATCTCCTTGAAGGCATCTGGCGGAGTAAGGAAGCAAAATCGAAGAGAATGAGATAGGGAAGTAGATAGGTTGATATACGCAGATAAAGGGAGGTAAGGAGAAAGCGTAGATAGTCGCGATAGGAAGAGGGTGTGGGGGAGAAGACGCCTGAGTGGACACGAATGAAACCGCACTTGTAATTCTCTCTCTCTCTACCTTTTTTGCATTCGTTCTTTTACAGTCTTCCTCCGCCGCTCTTTTTTCCACCTTTCCTTACAGTAGTCGGTACGTCTTTTAGCGCGACCTCCCTTCCAGTAGGAAGGGAGATTGATGGAAGATCGCAACGACGAAGAATAAGCTTCGAGGAGAGCAACAGCAAAAGCGAAAGAAACGCGCATCTCGACGCAAAAGGAAGAGAAATCCGCGCGAATAAAAGTAAATCCCCGTCAGACTCGACAGCGTTGGCGTGCGGAGAAACCTTTTCCTCCCTTTTGAGTCTTCGCCGTAAATGCAATTTCGAGTGCGTGTCATGATGTTAACGTCGTTATGCTCTCTCTCTCTCTCTTAATGGGACGGGTAACTACAGTTTCCGATTTTACGTCCTGTATTTTTAATAAAAAAGAGAGCAGAATTAGGAGATTTAATGGTTTTTCGTCGCTGTCACCTACGAGAGAGATGTAAAATATACGGCGTATTTTAATTATCTGTTTAAGAGGTATATCATTGGGATTATCATAGGCTAAGGAGAACTGTTACTTCTATGTTAGTTATCTGAATTATAGAATATCGCTGTTTTAATGAGGTTCATGACTGGGTCTTAGTGCATGCGATTACTTTTGCCTCATATTCAGAGAAATACCTTGTACTTCGTATCTGAAACAATATTTCCTTTAAGTAAAAGCATCTCAAAAATATAAATGTTCCAAAGTAAAACACTAAAATTGAGACATAAAAAATCCTTAATGCCTTTGATCAGCACAGAAAAATTACAGGGTAGGTATTTATCGCCTCGACATAAATCTCTAGATCCATAACAATTGAACGGTACTATGGGAATTCCTTCAAGCTCACGAGATTATTCTCATCCTTCCAAGTCCAGAAAAAGCGTCTTTTCTCCTTTTCTTATCCCTTCCTTTCTCTCTCTCCCCGACTGTTTTTTGGATTTCTTTCCTCTCCTTCCCACAATTTTCACCCTCGCTCCCTCGCAGGAAACCACCCCAGTTCTTTCCCCCACACCCTCTTTTCATTCCAGCCCCATCTACTCCGCCCTTCCCCATTCTTCCCTTAATTTTCTCTAGCATCGTGGCTTTTCGACCCCCGCGCTCATTCCTTCTCTTCCCAGGGGTCTTCGTAATATCCCCTCTCTCCCACCTACTCTTCCTCCGTCTCCTTCCTTGTAGCAACCATTTCCATCCAATCTGCCCCTCCCATCTCCCTCCTCGAAAGCATCGCCGACACCGAAACCACCCACGCAAGATTCCACTTCTCCATTATCTCCCTCCCATCCTTATTTATCTCCCTCTCTTTCTCTTTCCGTTCCTCCCCCCTCGATTATTCCGCCTCATCTTTTGCTTCCGAGTCGTTGTCCCTGTTCTTCGCTTGATTAATTTTAATTCTTAACTCTCAGGTCGACTGTTATTCTCCTTTTTTTTCAAGGAATAAATGATATCTAAGCCACCGTTATCGCAGGAAAACGAAATTTTAATAAAAAAACGACTTGAAAATTAGAAGCGAAGCGATGAAATTAATATAAAAAAATGCTCGATACATGAACAAGGGATTCCTGATCATTTACAGCCAGCAAAATTCTCGTCCTAAGCACCATTGGAAAGATCCACGGATGAATATTTTCGGATAAATAAAAAAATGAATTTGAATACAAATACACAGTTGAAAACAGCTCGACATATGGCAATCCTCTCTTTAAATATTTTAAGCTTCCCTTTTTTACTCTTACTCGTGTAGGGTTCAACCAACCCTATACTGCTCACATACTCCAAGAACCCCATCCTCTCTTTCCTCTGTTCTCATCCTTCACGCTTCATCATCGCCACGTATACTTTCATCTTTTTATTTCCGCCTTTATGTATCGCTCTTCCCGAAAGAAATCCTTCGTTATCTCTTTCCATTCCCTCTATATATCCAGCCTTCTCTTCTTTCAACCCTCCTGTCATCTTTATCTCCCTCGCATACTCTCCTCTTTATCTCCATCTATCTCCTTCCTCCTACCAAAGTACCAGTTTCTTCAATCTTTCCTAATTCCGCCCTCTCCTCCCTTCTTTCATTCAATCTATCTCTCCCCATTCTTCATCCTCCCCCTCTATTTTCTCCTCTCTTTCTCTCTTCCTCTTTCCACGACAATCGCCCTCGGTAATGGAGTCCAGCAGAGGCCGTTGACTCGGGCGCGCGTAACCATGGTAACAAACGCGCGGCAAACAGCTGATTCCGGAAACTTGACAACGTCGCCTCGGAAAGTATACGCGTCCACGCACCCCTCTTGAGAGCGGGAGTACGTGCGTCACGTGTCGGGGTGGGAATTTCGAGGAGTCAGGAACAAAAAGAGGGGATGAGGTAGCGTAGTGAATGGAAAATGGGGAGGAATTATTTGGAAGGGGGGAGAGGGACGGGGGCCAATCCCTGGGTAATAGCCTAATGAATGAAACGGTAGGAACATGAAAGGGATCAGGACGGGGAGACCTAACTAACTGTAGCCACGGAGAATAATTAAGGTAGGGTATTTTATAGGAGGTGCTGAACACATGGACAGAATACAGAGGCTGTTAAAATAATTATTCGAGCGTGAGGATTTTATATAACGATTGAATCGCAACTTGAGCGATGGTGGAAATATGTCTATGGCAAAATAGGTGCTACGGTAGTCGAAATGCTCTATTTTAAGACGAAAATATCAGAGATCTATGACAAATGTAACTGATTTCAATGGCAAAAGTTGTCATAAATAATGGTAGGTAACAAGTGCATATCGATACCGACTGTGAGAAATACTTGAAGTATCAAATCACTCCTCGGATATCAATGAGAAAAACTTCTTTCAGATTATGCTACTACTTGAGTAAGTTCTGATACCTTATATTTTGTTTTAAAGTTTTCACTAGCATAAGTGTACGAGTCAAAATAATTATTTTTTATGGATAGGATAGTTTTATTGGACGAGTAATCTCGCCATTTCGGGCTAAGGGTCAAGACATAATACTAAGTATAATACTCTATAAAATTTTGCGATTCCATTCATAAAACGTTAGCGCTATTTGTATATTTGTTAAAAACGCCATCGTCTAAATCTAGCTATTTTTTCATAGATAAACACTCGAGAGAATAGTACCGTAGCAACAGTTCCCCAGAAAGGGCTAGCGTAACCAAAAGCATTCCGGAGCCAGAACTACCACCATAGTAATCACAATATTCCCTTCCCTTTTTCGCTATAGCTCTGCGTGTGGACTAATCTTTGGGCGCCCTACACGAAAGCCCGATGTAGATTAGCGGTTTCGTCTTTCTTCCGTTACCATGAGCAACGGTGAGTTAATTCCGCTCTCTCTCCCTCTCTTCATTACCCTTCCTCTCTCCCTTTACTGGAAATACTACGGCGTCATCCACGAAGGTTCCGGATTTTGCCAAAATTCTAAAATTATAACGCGGTGCAGTTATTCCGCCTTATCTCCACTTTTGAAATATTATTCCACCTATTCGGAATCTCCAGCTCTACTGCCTTTCCTTGCAAGGAATAAGCCGTAATGCGGGAGTTTGTGTTTGATGCGGAGAAAAAGGGAACAATGAGGCGATTCCACCGAAGAAAAGAAAATTCATGGTTGGCAAATGATTACAAGCACTAGCGATTTATTTTTGCTGTTAATATTTGTTTGTATTACAGTTAATACGCTACCGCACGCGCATACACACAGACATATATATATATATATATATATATATATATATATATATATATATATATATATATACACACACACACACTAGAGTAATTGTCCGTCAAATATGACGGGATTATGATAAAAGTATTCCAAATATATTTGATTTCGATATGAAAAATCAGTAAAATATGCTAAATGATGAGCTCCTTGTAAAAAATGAAATAATAATAAATAAATAATAATATTCCCTCCCTCCCCCTCGCCGTCCCTCTCTCTTTCCCTTCCTCTATCTTTCCTTCCCTCTCTCTCTCTCTCCCCCTCTCTTTTGTCTCACCCCCCTCTCTCATTCCCTCCTGTCCCAATCCATAGCTCTCCCTCTTTTTCTCCGTCTCCCTCTTTATCTCTTTCCTCCCGTCCTTTTCTAATTCTATACCTCCCTTACTCTCTATGTACATACCCTCCATTCAATATACCTTCTGTTCGATCTCCCTCCCCACATCCCCTCTCTCTTACTGGATATCTATATAGTCGTTTATATAAGCAAAAGAATCCAAACTAAATCCCAGTTCCATTAGGATTACGTAATTTCGCGAAAAATCCTACGATAATTTAAGGCAATCTATGCACTCGTATATATTACACGTATGCGGCTTGAGACAACAATTGATTCTCGAAGTTTAACAATGATGTGATCGGCAAGGCAACATCCCGTTTAAAAGCCAATATTTTTCAAAAATATGTTATTTAAATGTTAAATATCAGAGATTTCGAACGGTAGGCGGAAAGAGATGAATATAATAAGGAACTTCATCAATTTTCCTAAAACAGTTTAAATTTAATTAATTAATTAATTAAATTTAATTTCCAAAAGAATAAAAGCCTAAACTACAAAAAGTGGCTTTATCTTACGGGAAATGGAAATCGCCCCCCTGGAGTCGAATCCGGGTCTTTTTTCGTCATCTAATTTTTATATCTGAATCGAACATTCTTGCAAAATTTCAACCATCCACCTACTCGGGAAGTTTGTTAAAAACGCGTTAAAAAGTGCCATTGATGATGTCAGCGTTACACAGAACTGGAAAACTATATGTAAGATATAGATCTTCTTTCTGTGGGTGAAGAAGCGTTATTACTCGAAAAGTTCCCCACCATGCGCTTCTTCATGTGCGCCACTCCGACACTCCTAGCGGCTCTCATTACCTACCTTTATATATCAGCCTATTTATCTACTTCCCTCTTCGATTTTGCTTCCTTACTCCGCCAGATGTCCACTGGGCTTCCTGCGACACCTCTTAATTACCACCAATATCTAAATTTACCTTTCTTCTTCCTTAAGCATATATAATAAAATTGTTTGATATTTATATACAACTATCAATTACAGATTCAATATTCAAAACGCGATTCATTGAGCGAAAATAAAAAATTCGATTAAATACCCTTTTCTGTATAATCATTTCAAATTCCGTTGCGAAACATTTAACATGGAGCTCTCGCCCATATTTGTTAGTATTATTCGCGCAATATCGATGGAGAAGCCTAGGTTATAGTGACTCGGAAAAATTCGTCAAAATTTCCACGTCACTCACCTGAGTTGACTTTATAGAGACGGGAGGGCGGATAGCGGGAAGTATATTTTCCACGATAACCGGATAACGTATATTTCCGTGACTACACGCTGTTTCATGAAAACCTCTCTCTTTCTCTCCAGATTATTGAAGGAAAACGGAAGGAAACGAGCGAGTCACTTCGTCACCATTCCCGCCGTTTTCTCCCGCACCGGTACACGCATTCTCCCCGAACGCAATATGAAACATGACCCATTCCTTCCGAGCCATGAAATTTTCCCGCATATCGAAGAGGTCAGAGACCTGATTCGCTGAGGAGTTTCGTGGAAAAATTGCCCTTGCACGCGCACAACGGGGCCGACTGTGGCTCGCCGTTCACGCCCTCGATTCAGGGTGAGGGTGAGACAAAACATCGCCGTCATTCGAGATATATCGTTGTCCGTGTGTTCACATCTATATGCATATTTTTCTGCTCCGGAGAGAGCGAGTTAACGCATGAAATACACACGCCTATTACACAGGGAGGGAGAGGAAAAATAATAATATTTTCAAATAATTGATTGATACATATGATAAAGATACACACATATATAGATACTGTATTTACCAGACTATAGGACTACCTCGAATATAAGACCACCTTTCTAGTAGTGATTTTTAAGGCATTCTGGAGAAAATAAATTAAACAAATTATAAGAGTTATTTATATTATAATCTCTAAAATATTTTCATCGCAATGTGAAGTGCTAATATAAATGTTATTTAAACCATGCGAGACTAGTCATAATTACTGTCACTAATTTATCTATTTCTTTGTTCGTGAATATAAGACGATCCGAAACCTTTCAATGAAAAAAAGAACAAAAAACTTCGACTTATAGTCGGATAAGTACGGAATGTGTGTATGTATGTATATATATATATTATATGTATGTATGTATATATATATTATATATACATACATACATATACACATCCATGTACATATTTTTTCATGCAAATGTATAGAATAAAATATGTAAAGACGTTCAAATAAATACACACGCTTACAACGTTTTGAGTGTGGTAACGCACACCGGTATTAATCACTTCCCGGAAAGCAAATGAGCGCCTTCAATGGACTATTAACCGTCCTGTTGTGTTTTACGGTCCCATGATCCCACCCTCTCAGATGGCCCATAACAACGGATTCCCGATAAATAAAATGCCGTTTTACGCTCAGCCATGTTGAACGGAACGAGATGAGCTTTATTGACAATTGCCGACTTCACGGTTATTTTTTTTCCATAAAATGCCTTCTAACAACTGGAACGAGACCGAGAATTTCACAGAGATCCGCGATATCTATCGATTAATCGAAGTTCGCTATCTGCGATTGTACCATCAGGTGACTGGTAAAAATCCTCGGCGGATCCGCAATAGGAAAGCGTTCTGTTAATCGATTTCAACCAGGATGCCTCTGCGCGATGCCAAGATGCCGAGTTTATCCCTGCATCGTAAAGATCTAATTTTCGTCGCCTTTAACGATCGACGTACCGCTTTAATGACCGACGCATTATTAGTTTGTAATTTTAATGTCAAACGCCGTAAAACAATTGATGACCAAGCTATAACACTAAACAACCACTTCCCCCAAAAAAATTATAAACACATCCGGGCTTAGAAAGCGCGCGCTAGAAAAACAACAACAGCAGAGGTGGACGACCTCCAAAAATATTCTAAGTGCCGCACCCCTTTTTTTAAATAACACGGCGAGATACCGATTCGGAGTAATAAAAATTTAATGAGGCGACGAGCGCACGGGTTAAGCGGATGTGGAGGGAGGGTGTAGGAGGATAGAAAAAAACAAAATTCTAATCCCTCTTAGCGCGAGACCTTTTTTTCTCCTGTTAATTTCCTCATGCAAATAACGAATCAGGGTTTTTCGCCTTTTCTCTTCCTCTTCCGTCTCTCTCCCTCGTTCTCTCTCTCTCTCTCCGGGAGGGAAATGTAAGATAAGGCGCCCTAACAGGTAGTTGTAGCCGGAGGAAAAAACCAATTTAAAGAGTCGGTTGAGACTGGTCTGAGAAAAATTGTGTTTCTCAGCGTGGGCGTTGTGGCCCTAGGAGCTATTTGGAAAGAGGTGTGGGTGAAAAAGGGATGCTTATTGAGAGGGAGGTTGAGCGAGCGGCTTAGGATTATAAAAAAAGCGAGAAATCTCGTTTTTCTGAGAGAAACCTCAACCCCCTGAAAACGGATTGTAAAAGTCGTTGGGCGTACGTCGGAATAACATCTCCTAGGTAACGGAAGTTATAGCCCAAAAAAGGAAAATAAGGATAAAGAAATCTTCGTTTTAAATTAACAGACGGATACGATCAAAATGTAATCGGTTCTAAGACTAGCGAGTCGGTTCTAACCTTCTTCTTTTCTCTATGAGGCAAAGGAAAAAATGAAATATAATTAGCGTACCGCATCGTCGCCGGACAAGAAAAATAACGTATCGCCGTGACGTTAAAGACAGAAATCTTCAAAGATCAACATTTAGTGGGAGATTAGGATAACAAATGACCGGGATGCCGATGTAAATCCCTAGGAAATTGGAGGGAGAGGACAAGGAGGGAAGTCTGATCCACCTCCGTCGCTATCTCGGGGGAATGGGTGGCGTCGGCGTAAAAGGGTGCTGGGGAGGAGGGGGTGAATTAACGGAGAGGGCGGGTGGAACCAAGTCTTAACTCCTGTTGAGTAAGAATTACCGCGGGAAGGAGAGAGGAGATGGGGCGAAAGAGGAGGTGGGATGGGGAGGGCAATGGCCAGTTTTGTTAGTGGCGCTCCCTCCCCCACACCACCCACCCATCCCTGCAATAACCCTGGGGACTCTCATGACGTCAGAGACCGGATTGAAGCAGCAACCCTTTGCCATGGTGACACGAGGATAAGGCAAATGAACCGGATGGAACTCACACGCACGAAGCGTCTGATTACATTTACGCTCCCACCTTGCTCTTCGGGGAATTGATATCCCATCGATTGGACTTTCTGGCGTGGTTTCACGGACAACAACTTCTTCCCGTATATGTCGCGAGTGGCAAATTCAAAATACTTTCAAAGTGACAAGTGTGATTTGGAGGACGGATCGCGAGAGAAAACAAGATTTTTTAATTGTAAACGGTCTTTCTGTCGTCGAGAAGTTTTTCGACAGTTGACGTGTTTTCTCACACGTATCGCTAACACAGGCTTGAACCGGGATCCTTAAATTTTATCATAATAAAATTAAAAATATACAAACAGAAAGCTTGCTGGGGGTTTGACCGTTACGCTTGCAGGTGACACACCCTTCAATTGCCGCCTTAAAAATTCTAACAAAGACCCCTCCGAAACAATAAATAATAAATGCGAAGTGCGGAAGTATCATTTGTTGAAAATTTAGCCGAAGGAGTCTATCTATCAGCGGAACAAATTGTTTCCGAAGGCAACAAGTCGACCGTGTCATACGTCATGGGCACCCTTGATCAATTTATAAAAAAACACCCTTTCAAATAGTGCGGCTGATATAATTGATGGCTCGATTATCTTTCAAATGCGATCACAACCGATTTAAATCTTGGTTAGTTTAAGAAATCTGATTATTTCCGCCCGCGCCTCGCCTCCGGGAAAACCACGCACGTCGGGATGATCGATCTTTCCAAGGATCATAAAAAGAGGATCTCGACCTTTGCCTGGATGGGATACCTAAACAATGGTATATCTGTCAGTGCGTCGGAAATTCGGAGGTATATGACGATCGAATTCGTGCCGAGTCGCTAAGGTCAAGCGATGGATGCAGTAAGCAGGTGAGAACCTTTCCGTAGAAAGCGCATTTAACCTTCAATTTCTCTCGACGACCACACAGGTTTGCTCCACTATATCGGACAATGTAACGCATGACCGTCCATTCTCGCCCTATTACAAGATGGAGGACTGCCAACTTTCCAGCTGGAGGAGTGGTGTGGGCGGAAAGAGAGAGAGAGAGAGAGAAAAAAAGAGCATAGGTTAGCGCCATCATCGCGTGACAGATTTCCAATACATTGATTCTCAACTTTTCCCTCCTTATGCCGTGGAGGAGTCATTCTACAAAATTTGCCCCGTCGGCCCTCTTTTTTGTTACTCCCTCTTGTCCTCCGAATGTCGTTTCGGATAGTAGAGTCCCCTGATGGAGGCCTCGAGCAATTTTTCGGAGGTTGAGAGCGGATCTGTTTGAGGCGTAACGCGCTCCTGGTTAATGCTTTGGGCGAATTCGCGTCTCCTGCCGGTACGTACAGGCGTTGCCTTGAAAGTTTCTAATTTTTTTTATTGGAAAGTAGGTCTAGAGTAGGTTGAAAAAAGCTTAATCCAGTCGTTTAAGCAAAAAATGCATTATGGAGCACTTGACACTTTTCAAAAGGTGAAATCTAATGGCAGAAAAAACATAAGCGCACTTACGATATCGTTATACAATCGTTTGAAATAACTCACTTATAAATAAAATCGGTCTCATATATTTTTGATATATATTTTTATATATCGATTTCTGAGAAGAAATGTCTTTACTCCAGATACATGTATTTTTAGTATTTTGTTAGACATACCGACGCGTTTGCCCTAGATCAGTCTCTTCATCTGTACAAAATTGCTGAGTCTGTTCAAGTTTTGCACGTTAATTATCATTACTAATATTCGAAATAATCACAATGTTGAAATTGTAGCTAATGCAACTCAACATGACGACCAGTAGATTTATGTTGTTAAGCATTTGCCCCATCAAAAGAAACACACTAATTAGATATTCTTCTCGAGGCTTGGAAAAAGAAAACGTCAGCGTCTCTTTTAAAATCTACTTTTGTCATTAATCATTGTACCACTTAAATTTATAAGTAAATCAGCGCTGGAATTTTTTATCTCATTTAAAATACAGTTACCTAATGGAGAAAAATCAATGCAATATTTTTCTTTAAATCTTCCAGAAGGATAAACGACTAGTGGTACCACTCGTCGAGTAGGACGACTTGCTAAAATGCAATAAATTACTATAATCTAATACATGTAGAAACTAAAACAATTCTAACTTAGAGATGGACGAATCATATAAGAAAAACGACGGCATGCGTGACGCGAAAATAAAGTAGCAAGGCTGTCGTAAGAATACAAGGCGTGTCCCTTTTTTGTGATTCATTTTCCCCGTTAATTTAGCCGTACACTGAAATAGACTTCCACTCTTTTGAGGGCCAATTTTGTCTATTACTTACACCAACTACGGAATCTGCCTAACATCCTATTAAATGTTACTTATAGTCTCAATTTCGCCCTAAATAAAGTCGCTTGTCTGTCTGTCTCTCTCATTCACTTCTGTTCCAATCCATAGCTCTCACTCTTTTTCATCGTCTCCATCTTAATCTCTTTCCTCCCGTCCTTTTCTAATTTTATACCTCCCTGTCTATGTAACTTCCATTCTACATCCCTCCCTTCCTATCTCTCTCCCCACATCCCCATTTCTCTTACTCTACATCTATATAGTAGTTTAGATAAGCAAAATAATCTAAACTATATCCCAGTTCCATTAGGATTACGTAATTTCGCGAAAAATCCTACGATAATTTAAGGCAATCTATGCACGTATGGGGGTTGTGACAACAATTGATTCTCGAAGTTTAAGAATGACGGGGTCGGCAAGGCAAAATCCCGTATAAAAGCCGATATTTTCTCAAAATATGTGATTTAAATGTTTAATATGAGTGATATCGAATGGTAGGCGGAAAAAGACGAATAAAATAAGAAATTTCATTAATTTTCCTAAAACATAGTTCAAATTTGAAGATAGTACGTCAATTCTTTCTAATTTGAATTTCCGAAAGAATAAAAGCCTGCACTTTATAAAGTCGCCTTTTTCGTGTTATCTTACGGGAAATAGAAATCGCCCCCTGGAGTCAACCTCGGATCTTTTTTTATTTAGTTTCCTAATTTAATTATTATATCTGAATCAAACATTCCTGCGAAATTTCAACCCTCCACCTAATCGGGAAGTACACAAACACTAGAATATTTTGACTTGCAACCTTACCTCTTTAAGTAACAAAAAATAGTTCGTGCAGAAAAAATTTCATTGTACAATCAGGAAGCGATATTCTTGTTCTTGTATTTTCATTTCTTTCTTTATTAATTTTGTCAAACGTGATGATTTCTACAACCAATCTATATGAGAAAAAATATTAATAACTGATTCACGGCTTTTACTAACGGAATCTTGATGATTAAACCAAATTAGAACCTTGCAAATCGTTCACGAGAATATTATTATTGTACTACCACACTGAAATTCACAATAATTTTAATCTCAAATATCGTAATCTGGTATTTCCAAATCTAGTACAGTAATTCTTCCAATCGCGTCATTGACAAATATATTATTTCGCGAATGTAGACAGTAAATTATGCTTTACCTCTTGAAATCCGAACAATATGCTGTTGCTTTTGCTGAGAAACATTCTTTAAAAAAATAATTTGCGAGTCCAGCTTAAAAGATTTTAGACATTCGTTGATGCCAATTAAGGACTAATTAAGGAAAGAACATTAATGATATAATTATCGCCATAATATTTTAGCCGTCAAAAAAACATCTAATACTTTACTTTGTATCATTTGATATATTTTATCACTGTACTAAATATTCTCTTTATTTAACAAAATATATAGAGAGAAAAATTAGGCAATTTTTATTTTTATTTTACCTCAAATCCTGATTAAAATGTGTTTTCCCATATGGAAAAATATTTTACAACAAATAGCAAATAAATATTAATCCTTAATCCCTCTTCTATTTTAAGTAATGAACGCTAATTTATGTGCAACTTTTTTAAACCATTACATGTAAATTGAAATTTACTAATCTGTAGCAAAGGATGAAGAAGCCAACAGCAAGAGAACGAAACGATCCTTCCTGGATAACTTTTTGAGAAAGTGCCAAAAACGTGGATTCATTGCATACGGAGAAGGGGTGAAAGTGCATACAACAACGTCCATATATAGGAAAAACCCTAGCAAGTAATCGAGAAACATCTGTTCCATGAATGCACTCCACGGGATAGATGCATGGAATGAGTAGCAAAACGATTAGCGGGCTTCAAACGACCACCGAAATTCTTTTCTTCCTAGCCTTGAGGAATTCTCAGGAGGACATCCATGACATTATCTGTATAGAGGCTCGTGAAATATCCCACCATTACGTCGGCAAATATAATCGCAAAAGGGCTAAGAAACACGTCCTCAAACTACCCTAGGACCTTGCGGTTACCTGATTGTTCAGAGTAGAAGCGTGAGATTTTCAAAAAGACGCATATTTGAGTGTAAGGAAATACACTTCATTCAGTCCCACTGTTAATGCAAGCACAGAATAGGAAGAAAATCGAGGATAGGAAATAATATTGCGAAATAAGTAAACAGAAATGACTTTAATATTATAATTCAGAATAGGTTTTTAGACGTATACTTTTCCACATATATATATATATATATATATATATATATATATATATATATATATTATATATATAGGTATATATGGGAAGAAAGATGAGTGTTAGAAAACATTTCCTTCCACCTATCACATTCGGTGCTCGGTTTAAAAAATCTCCGCCACCGACTTTCTCATTGGCACAGGTGGAAAAAATAGGTCTCCCAAAAATTCGGGGTAGTACTTCACTCGAGGGGTAAATAACCCTCTCCTCCCACCGATAAGAGTGCGTGTGTGCGTTGGCCCTCAGGTTCGTTCGATAATGCGATCACGCAAGTGCCCCCTACACCCTCTCTGTCCCGCCACTGTTCCTGGTCATTCTGATTTGGAGTCTGGGGAGCGTACGCTGGCAAAGGCCCCGCGCTCAGATGGCTATACGAAAAAAAACATCTCGCATTTTCAAAAGCTTTCTCTCCCGGACGAATTGCCGCTCAGGAACAAGGAACAAAACTTTCCCGCCAAAGATTTCGTAACGGCAGCGCACACGTATAAAACGCGTGCACAGGGCAAATTTTTTTCTCCTCCGTCCGGCGCTCGGAGGGAACCGTTGGGAGTAGGGAGTGAGAAGGGGAGAGGGAGGGAGAAGGGGAAGGGAGGGAGAGAGAAAGGGGAGGGAGGGAGGGAGGAGAGGAGATAGAGAGGGAGGAAGGGATAGAGAGAGGAAGGAGGGGAGTGAGAGAGAGAGGGAGGAGGGGAGAGAAAGAGAGGGAGGAGGGAAGAGAGAGAGGGAGGAGGGAAGAGAGAGAGGGAGGAGGGGAGAGAGAGAGAGCGGAGGGGAGAGAGAGAGGGAGGAGGAAGGGGAGAGAGGGAGGAGGGAAGAGAGAGGGAGGAGGGGAGAGAGAGAGGGAGGAGAGGAGAGAGAGAGAGAGGGCGGAGGGGAGAGAGAGAGGGAGGAGGGGAGAGAGAGAGAGGGAGGAGGGAACCGAGACGAAAAAATGGACGTGTCCTTTGTGTTTCGCGGTGACCCTGAGAGGGTGAAATCACATCGATGATTTAAAGGATTTGCTATTTTTTATAAATCTGCTCCGCGATATGAGACAAAAAGAGAGAGAGAGAGACAGAGAGAGAAGGAAGAAGTCCTTGAGAATTGCGGGCTTTTGACCTTATTCGACGGAGATATTTCGAAAATTCGGGAAATTAGGTGAATGTCTCGAGACGAAAGCAATATGTTTTGTTGCAGTTCGTTTTGAAACGGTAGCGCCGCCACCTCTATGCGGTGAAAAAATAATTACGCTTATTTAACCTACTTTTTCTCGTTTTGGAAATAATTTGGAATACAGGAAATAGCATACAGGGAATTTCTGGAACTAAGAATATGCCTGCAATCACGACATTTAACAGCAACACTTTCCATTAACTAAACTTTAGGTCTCACCGACTCAGATTTAAAATAAAATCTAACAATCTTAAAGGCTAAACGTTTTGAAATCAATTTTTTCAAGAGGACTAATTCCCGTTGCATTAATATCGAAACGTTTCCACCATTAGCCTTATTTCACTGTACTGAATTTCGTCGCCATTCACCCCTTCGGTCATGAAAGAGTCCAAGAGCGCGTAAATTATAAAAACATTACAAATCCGAGCGAGATGGAAAAGTGGCGAACCGTCGCAATCCAATTCATAATTCAAAGAAAAAAAACGAGCGAAGCGTCTCACGACCTCTCTTAAAAAGGGTGAGAGACAAACGCGACATGACTTCCGCCGTGTCGCTACAAAAACACCCCCTCCATTGCGAAGAAATAAAGGGAGGCGAGAGAACGTGAGCGAAGTTTAAAAAAAAATAACGAAAAAAATCGGTAGTAATGTGCGGCTGCGCGTGCGAGCGAGAAAGGGATTGTCGGTGGGTGGGGAAGCGAAGGTTTCAAGAGGGGCGAGAGGAGGGGGAGGGACGAACAGACACGTAAATAAAAAGAGAGGGGCTTCTTTTTCGCACGCCAGCCAAAGAGTCACGAAAACCCTTAGTTACCCGTGCAACAGCTTTAACGAACTCGAGGCCATTTTGACACGTATCTGCGTGAGGCTTTTACTCCCTTTCCCGCTCTCTCTAACACACTCTCTTCCCCTTTCCTTTACAGATTCAAAGCACGGCTCTCCGCCCACGCATCAAGCGGAGATCGCAGAGATACGAATAAATAACGACTACGAAATTTCCTTTTTTTTCGCGAGACAGGATGGTGAGCGGTTTTTATCTCATTTCGCTCCTTTTTTATTTCGATTTTTCGATCGCCTACTTTTTTCGGCCCGGAACCTTTTAAGCGAGATAAGAGAAAGGAGATTTCTCGGAAAAATTGTAATATTTCTCTTATTGGCCATCGAACTCCCGCCGATCGCCCGAGAGGCATATGAATCTCCCCGGGGTGGAGAAAAAATTGCGTAACTGTGAAAGTCGAAGCGATGCGGAGACTCCGCGATCGACAAAAAGTTTTTCCTTTGCGCCACTCGGGGAAATGCGTGCGAGTGGGAGGCTCGAAAACAATCGGACAGCTGTCGCGAGTCGAACGAAAGCGCGGAGACGCTTTTGGAAAGCGTCTGCTCAAAAAAAAAAAACCGTCGCATGCGCGAAATTATTCCTCTTCCGGTGCACCTCTCGCTGCGTATGCGAGTATATAATTCGGCCTACGCAACCTGTTTAAATTTATTCTCGCGCCCAAACGCATGGGTCGCTTTTCCTCCCACCTGTCCGAAAGTGCTTTCGACTAGGCACGACACCTGATTCGATTTCTGCTTGACGCGAGCGAAACCGGAATAAAAAAGCAGACGCAGTCAAATTTCAAACGCTCGGATTTTTGACTCGCGTATGCGCCACTACGAGAGGAAACCATCCTCGTCGAATCCGACTCGATGTTTATTCGTCTTTCGTAAATACTATTCAAATTTTCCCACAGGTGAACTAGGAAGATTGATTTGCATACGTTCCCGATGAGAAACGTGCCATAATGTTTTTTTAAAAATACAAATTGAATTTCCGCATTAAAAAATTTCGCCTACGCCCGCTTGTCTATTCAGATTCGCATCCATCCTCCGTAATCACTTCGGGAAATTATTAACGCCGAGAAAGAACTTGTTTGTTTAGTACCGCTTCGCCCGGTGACATTCGGAAAATCATATCCATAAATCATTGCGACGCAATTCTTCTCGAGAGTTGGCTTCGACGTGCGGCAAATATACATTAGCTCTGATCCACCCATAATAAAGCAACTTGCGAATAATACCGACTAGTTTTTCGAGTTTCTTTAAAAAGATTTATTGCTTCTCGAGGGATATCGTTGATAATTATAAAATTTCCATCGAGTTCGAAGGGTCTTTCTAGCGAGCGATTTTTCAGAGATATAATGCGAGTTATAAATGAATTTTGGTTACCGAATGCGCACCCTCTCAACAATTGTTTCCGTCTCTCTCCTCGCCCTCCAATATCCCCTCCCTTCTTAAGAGAAGCGATAATTTCTCCTTCTCCAGCCACAATCTAACAAACGATCTCTCATTACCACAAACCATGCAGGCGAATTTCCATCAAACGAGACGTAAATAATGCCTCTCAAAGCGCAACTCGAAGATATATATATATATATATATATATATATATATATATATATATATATATATATATATATATATACACATACAGAATGATTCGCACACACGCACGTGATTGTTCGAAGGAGAGATGAATCGTTTTCGAGTTATTCAACGCTTCGGGAGGAGGAGGAAAAAAAGCGAGGATGAGCAAGAGGGAGCGGGGTGCAGAAGAAAGGGGGAATTGGAGGGTGGGTAATCCATCTTCGAAGAAGGAACAGGAGGAAAGGGGATTTGTCTTTGCGTGAGGCGCCTCCCCCTTCGCTTCCACTCCCATCCTTCCCACCCCAAATAACACGTGCAGAAAGCTTTTTTGGGTAAGAGGAAAGGGGAATGGAAGGGGTCTTGTGCTGTAGTGGAGTGATACGGATTAGGGTGTGGCCAAGAGAGAGAGAGAGATAGGGAGAAGAGAGAAACGCCAGACGTACACATCAACAGAGGAGAGAGTTTTTCGGGAAGAATGTGAGCGAGGAGAGAGAGAAGGGCCAGAGGAGAGGGGGAGAGGAGAGGGAGAGAGGAGAGGGAGAGAGGAGATGGAGAGAGGAGAGAGGAGATGGAGAGAGGAGAGTGGAGAAGGAGAGGGGAGAGGGGGAGAGAGGAGAGGGGAGAGAGGAGAGGGAGAGAGGAGAGGGAGAGAGGAGAGGGAGAGAGGAGAGGGAGAGAGGAGAGGGAGAGAGGAGAGGGAGAGAGGAGAGGGAGAGAGGAGAGGGAGAGAGGAGAGGAAGAGAGGAGAGGGAGAGAGGAGAGAGAGAGAGAGGAGAGTGGAGAGGAGAGGGAGAGAGGAGAGTGGAGAGGAGAGGGAGAGAGGAGAGGGAGAGAGGAGAGGGAGAGAGGAGAGGGAGAGAGGAGAGGGAGAGAGGAGAGGGAGAGAGGAGAGGGAGAGAGAGAGAGAGAGGGGAGAGAGGAGAGGGAGAGAGGAGAGGGAGGGAGGAGAGGGAGAGCGAGAGAGAGAAAGAGCGAGAGAGAAAAGAGCGAGAGAGAGAAAGAGCGAGAGAGAAAGAGCGAGAGAGAGAAAGAGCGAGAGAGAAAGAGCGAGAGAGAGAAAGAGCGAGAGAGAGAAAGAGCGAGAGAGAGAAAGAGCGAGAGAGAGAAAGAGAAGACGAGAGAAATTAAGATCGATGCCTTTTAAAAGAGAAATTTCGGATTTATTTTTTTCGTTCACAATCGTTTTAGATCACTATCGCTTGTAGAACTAGCGGATTGAGAAAGAGGGGAGGGTCGAAGGAGAGTAATTAATGAAACCCAGACGCGTGGAAACCAAAATGGACGAACAAAAAAATATCGCAAAACAGAAGCAACGAAATCGAACAGCGAATTTCTCTTGGAGTAATTACGTAAATTTTGTCCGCTACTGGTATGGGATCGAAAACGAAGTTAAAAAATACACCGCTCGATAAATATGTCTCATTAAAATTTCCTCCACGAGATCTTCGTCCCGCAATGTAAAACATTCGAAAAAAATGTGAATATCGTACGTTACGTTTAATTGCCAGGTTCCGTCCATTAATTTTTTTAGCGTCAAACTGAGATTTTTAAACGTTTGCAAATTATCTCACTCACCCACGTGACCGGAAATTCACCCGCTGCTTCCCCTTTACATTTTTACGACTGGCGAAAATTAAGTGCGACGAGAAATTGGGAAGAAAAGCGCCGAAGAATGATGTGGTTGAAACGACTTCGAAAATGACAGCCGAACGAGTTGAAAAAATCTTCCGTGACGTCAATGCGGAGTCGAGAAATTAAAAAAAAAATAAAAAAATACCGGTCAAGAGGTACAAAAAATTTACTCCGACAACAGACCTGAACAAGGCGAGCTTGACTGCTTTCCATATCCAAGTGGTCGCGTGGAGCGACGTCTAATACGGAAACGATACCGATTCGAATCCCCGGTGAAAGCTATCATCGCGGCATTCTCTTTTTTTCACGGACGTAAAACTTTGACGTAATACTTTTCCCAGAGGCTTTCCTCCGTGGAGAAATTATTTCTAAATGTCAGGCGATATCCGAAGCTGAGACCGAGGAAAGTGCAATGGTGCAATTTTGAAGAGCGATAGATAAAAACACGGGGAAAATTTTCAATTTTGTAACGCAGATGATCGTATTATCACGCAATTATTCGTTAAACTGAAATGAGGACGATGCCGATTTATGAAATTCAACAGTTGCACGAAAGAATATGCGTATTTCGACATTGAATATTTATGCTATCCGTTTGTACCAGGCGACGTTATAAATCGCATGCAGTCGTTATAAAATTTAGGATAAAATTCATTGAGTTTCTCAGAATTCTTTTTATGACAGGCACGATTCTCTCGCCTTCCTATCTGCAAATGAAGAGTCACGATATTTCGCGCCATAACCTCGCGTACGAATCTTATGCTCCTATCCTTTCACCAAACTATCAACCGACACCCTGCCTCACTTCTCACATTCATTTCCTCAACTCAGCCCATTTCATTCACTCCCGACCTACGTGCGACAGAGACGTAGTGACAGCCTTAATTTACCAATAAGTCACGCCAATATAATATAGAACGTAAACGAGAATGCAATTTGACGATGTATTTCGTTTCAGGAATTTTGCTTTTATTTTTTGGAAACTTGGTTATAAACGACAATTTTAACGAGAGTCAATTCGCGCTGCTGATGCTCCGAGAAAACCGAATCACTCCCATAAATTTGGCAACATGGAGGATTTTCTCAAGGTAAACATTGTAGAAACATGGGTGAATTTATTTACTTATGTAAATGATGATAAAAGATAGCTTCTGTAGCCACTAAACGGTTGAGAAATCGTTTAATACAGATATAATTATTCTGATAATCAATTCGATACTAGCTATAAGGTGAGTTTGTTAATTAATTTTTCGAACCATACATACAACATTCAAAATCAAACGCTGGAAATTAAAGGGATTTATTTTGCCAAAGTAGCCCGTTTGAATCTGTACGGATATCGGAAGAATTTGGGAAAAAACTGTAACATTAATATTATATACATATGAATTTTGCTCTCAGGTCGGTTAAATTAAAAAAGACCGCTACAAAATCTTTTCAATGAACTCGAGCTCTTACGCAATATCAAGCCCAAACTTTCCATCTCTAGGCCGTATCCACTCTCTCTCCTTCCCTCTAATTTTTTTCCTTTTTCTGCCTTACAGTCCTAGCTTGTGCCTTTTTCTCAGTCTTCCCTCGCTCTTCTCTTCCCCCCTCTCCCATATCTCCACTCTTATCTATTCCTCTATCTCTCGCCCTCTCCCATAACATCCCCGGATGCAACTTTTTACCCCGACATTACGGCGCACGCCCTCCTCCCGGGAAGACTGCGTTGCTTCAGCTTCCCCAGGACTCCTGTTTCGGAGACTCAAGAAAGGGGGGAAAATAACATTTTGGCTCCCTCTCCATTCCTACATCTTCTCCCTCTCTCTTTCTCCCTTAAAGGCGATTCTCACGGGTCCTTTCCAACCGGCCGAGTCCTCCCCGCTCTCTTTACACCCGAAGCTCCATTCTCACTCCCCCCCACTCGAGGGCCGCCCCCGGCGATCCTTCCCACCCTCCCCCTCTTCCACCCTTTTTAACGACTCCTCCTACGCTCTCCCTCATCCCCTCTTTCCACTTTTAATGCCTCTCTTTCTCTCTGTCTCTACCACCGAGTTTCCTCTTCTCGCTCGCGCTTAGAAAGCTGCCAGACCGGTGTGCCGGGGCGAAAGGGTTTCCCTTTGCAGTTGCGTTGCGAAATTATCCACCCACCGACCCTACCCCTTCCACTTTCTGGCACCCTTACTAACTGGCCCCCACCTCCACTCCTCTTTCTGACTTAACTCCTTCCCTCCCCTCTGTGTTCTGGTCTCTCTCTTTCTCCCCCTCTCCAGTAGAGTCTTAAGAACGGCGAACCTCGAATTCTTCCCTCCCCTCCGCCCTAGTCCCATTACTCCCTCGTGCTCCACGTGTAGTACGATCCGAAGGGTGTAAGACAAGACAAGCGTGGGGGAGGGCAAGTAAAGATTTGACGGCAAACGGTTCCGCCCGGCGTTTGAATCGCGCCGGCCCAGAAACAACTTATGACGTCTTTTTGAGTTTCTTTTTAAACCTGAAAATAAAACGAAATACAATCAAACCTCGATTTAGCGCCCCCTATATTGCGCCAATGAATCCTTGTAAACAGAACCTCCGCATAATGGTTACATAGAAAATCCCTCGGCAAAGCGCCCCGCTAGCCGCCATGCACAAATGTACGATTTTGCATAGCAAAAGAATCCGATTGAACGCCAAGCTTTAACTGAAGGCCAAGGCATTAATGTCATCGATTTTTATTTGACGGATTTACATCTACATCTACATATTACCCTGCAAGTCACCTTGACGGTGGATGGAAGGGGGTGCAGCGCACCAAGTTCCTAACTAATTATTATTCATTTATCTATTGTAGTCACGTATTGTCCTAGGGAAAAAGGACTCCTTATACCTCTCCGTCCTACTATCTATTTCGTGAGTCTTGTCCTCATTATCCCTCCGTCCGATATACGTTGGTTGTCGAATAATATTCTTCATTTCATTTACGAATATCTGCGACCTATATTTATCTAGAAGTTTAAGTCTCGCCTGTAATCTACGATCTTTCAACGATGGCCAACGAGTCCTCGGATATTTTTAAAACCATCAAGAAATTCTATATTGGAAACTTATTTCAGATCTTGTTTTTTATAAGGTGCAAATTTTTTCTAAGATAGTCAGTAGAACCGAATCATATTTATTGCTTACCTGGGTAATCATTTTCCTAGTAAAAACCATTGGAATTGCGGCAATAACACGCGTATGGCCGATCGGCGTATTTATAGACACGTTTAAAACGTGCTTTATGAAAAAAAAATCAGCTTCGGTATCGGAATTAATTCAGTCGTTTATAAATTCTCGGCGCGACGACGCGAAATGCGATGGCGTTTTGCAATCACGAGTTGCATAAATTCACACGAGAGCCATGAAAGATACATCGACAAATCAGTCCTATTCCGTGCAGCATGTTCGAAATTGATACTTTTATACTTTCGTCGCGAGAGAAATAACTCGATCATAAAACGTGCGTGACTCATCTAGCTCTCATTCCGAAGATATTATTAGGAAATAATCTCAAAGCGTTTCAGAAGAAACAGTTTTGTTAAAGAACAATTTTTCTCCCTTTCTTCGCAGTTTTTGGAGCTCGTTTTAAATACGCAACCTTTTGTCACAGCCCAGAGTAACATCGTTAATTTTTCGCCAAAGAAAAAACAAGGACGTTAAATAAAAAACGAAAAAACAAAGGCCCCATTTGTTTGTTGAATACATCATTCTTTTTGCGTACCTATTTAAATCTCCGGTTACTTATATCAACCTATTTTACAATCCATCTAAAAGCCTTAAACCAAAAGCTCCACCTTTTCCATTATTCCCATGTGCTTATCATATAATCTTCTGTAACGTGATAAACATCTTTCGTTGGTCACTAGCAGGCCGCAAAAAGGTCTGTGATGTTACATATGCATTCAATCTCCATTCAAATAAGTGAAAGGCCTTCCTTCATCTCCACAAGCGCTCCTTAAGGCGCCGGATGGTTTATGGCAGTTGCACGACAGGCCGAACCAGTTCTCATCCAATTCATTCTACAAAATGGAGGACGTATTAGTGGATTCGACGCCTCTTGCAGTATCTTAAAGACATGAAGTGAGAATATCATATCGAGCTCTTTTGACACCTTAAAGAGGCAAATTTTTCTGTCGAGTGCACAGACCAATACTATGCTTTAAATTATATTTTGCATGTCTTCGATAAAATTAATAATCACGGTTATTGTGATAGATTTTATTACTTGTACATTCCTGTGGACTTTCAAGTTTCTTTTTAGCAATTCATTTACCCGCAAGTTTATGAAAATCTTTCACCATCGTTCAGAGCCTGCGCAAAAAAATAAATTTCCGTTTCGATCTACCTCGACGGAACCGCATGTTTTCGGGTACATTTCGAGCAGATTTTTAATTTCAAAGTCATACCCACACAGTTTAATGAGTTTGACGTCAGGGCGTCTCTTGACTCTCACGCGGACGCGAAACCTTGACTATTATTCCGCCGTCGAAACTGCCAGCACCAACGGCACCGCGTAATCGCCAGGGAGCGTGCAAAATCCAGCCCTCTTAGAGGAGATAAAAAAGTAACGTGCGAACCACACTAATCCTTCCGAATATATCCGTAAAAAAGAAAGAGAGGAAGGAAAAGTTACGTGAGGGGTGATACGGCCGCCGCAGCAGCAACGCCGATCGGTAAAAGGAGTAGAGAATGAGAAATTGCAATATCAAAACGAGAGAGAAAGAGAGGAAATATATCTTCGCCAGAGGCGTTTCTTTTTACGTAGCCGTAGGGTGCGGTGAAAGCTTCGGAAACTCAGTAGGTAGAGCTGGAGAAGCTGATTCTAAGTGAATATGTGGCAGATATAAAAGTTATAATGGTGGCCCGTAAGAAATATCACGTCTGATTTAAAATGACGAAATACTTTTTTGGGTGAAAGCTCATGTTCGCACGGATGTTAGGTGAGGGGCGAGCCGTAACATCTCGCTATGTAAATTTCATGAATTACATTTTTAAAATGATTACGCTATAGCATAACTATACTATGGAGGGAGTGGAGTAAATGTGCGATAAAATAAATAACTACGAATATACTTTTGAAAAGCGATTAAATTTCTCTAACCTCGGCGATAATCCCAGCAATCTGTAATTGACGGATTCCGCCAAAAAAGATTCGTATCTGGATACGGAGAAATCCCACGCAATGCATTCTGAGAGAGAAAATGTGCCAAGGTGCTTTGGCATCCGCAGGAAACCGCTCGCATGCAATATTTTATTTTATAAACATTTTTTTAACTGCCGGGGTAGAGCGACCTGTTAATTTTTAAGATATAGGTACACGCTCAATTTTATAGGCTTTGGAAAAAACGTACTGTAACACATGAAGGAAAAATAATATAATCGGGAATATGTTGATATTCGATTGCTAATTTATAGATGTCTAGCCTTAAAAACTGTAAGTTGCAAATTTTATTCTTATATTATGTGGTTCGCTTTAACCTTTTCTCCATGACACTCACGGAAAATTTATAATACAACTTAAAGCTTAACTTAAGGTTTAACAATTACACTTATCACTCCCTTGTAATAGAATAAGAATTATCTATTTGAGGTAATGAGCCTCGTTACCTAAACTCCCGCAGAAATTCTCACCATTTGAAAACTACTCTACAAAATAAAATTCCAATAAAACGGTAACTAGTAGCAGGGAGAGAATTTTTTCAAAGACGACTAAACATATACGACAAAAATCTCGAACTTTCAAACTACAATCGTTGGGGAAATAAAATTTAGACGACAGAATCGCCTTACTCGAACGAATTGTTACGAAAGTAGAAAGGGTAAGTATGGGGAGATGCGTCGGGCTAGACAGATAAATAGATAGAAAAAGAGACGAGGGATATAGAGGAAGAAGAGGGAAGGGAGAGAGAGAGAGAGAGAGAGAAAGAGAGTAGAAACTGCGACGTAGGACGAGAATCTCGAAATATTCGTTAGTCCGGTTTCTTTCTCCAGTCCGAGGATACAGACCAATTGCCTCCGGAGCTAAAGATGCGATGAAGGAGAAGAAAGAGAGGGAGAGGTCTCGAAGAGGCGAGTGGTTTTTCCTGAGAGCGTTCGTTTTTAGAAAGGAGATCTCTCTCTCTCTCTCGTAAAAAAGGAGACGGACGGGGATCGCTCGGTAAAGAGAGAGGGAAAGAAAATGAGATAGAGAAAGGGAGAGAGAGAGAGAGAGAAACGAGACGCTTTTACTCCCGCGGGGACAACACGAATTCATCCCTCCCTTTTTCTTTCGGTCCGGTACGTCGCTATGGACGTAAAAAAGTAAAGAAGAGGCGCCTCCTCTCTCTCTCTCTCTTCTCTCCTATTTCGGACCTTCTTCCAATCTTGTATTCTCCCTCCCTCCACTCCCGAAGTCTTTAATAATTTCCTACTATATGGTGGAAGATTTCGCCAAAAAAATAACAAGATAGCTCGAAATCTTTCGAGAAATCTCCTTCAAAAATTATTTCACTCTCTCTCTCACTCCCACCCACCCTCCCTCTCTCTCTCTCTCCATATACTCAAACGTCTTTCACGCCCCCCTTCCTCCTCCTCTCATTAATGAATAGTCGGCGAATTGGAGAGGATGACGCGAAGATTTACGTCGACAACCTGATGCTCGTTCGTTTTTTTCGGAAAAAAATAATCTCTTATAGAGAAAGCAAGTACGGACTCTTGCGAAAGGTTTAATTTAGTCTGCGAATTCGTCCTGCTCTTTCGAGAGAGAGAGAAAGATATTTTTTCGCGGCTTGGTAACAAAATCTGCCACGGTGTTAGTAAGGAGCTTTTTTTAAATGTATTCCATCCGGTAATAGAGCGAAGGAATTTTAAGCGTGGATAATAAGAAAGAATAGGTTATTTGAAGTTGTTTTATTTTTAACTCCGACGAACTAACTAGACGGATTATTAGACGTTGAGGCTGACAAGTCGGTATCTTTTGAGCGTTACGAAAACGATATGGTTAACAAAAGTCGCGAAATAAAACGTTCGTTCCTTCTATCCGCTAAAAGTCATCCAAAAAATACCTCCAGCCCATTTACTCGTTCGAATGTTTTAGTATTCATAATATTCTTCGGCGAATTGTTGCATAATAATGCAGTTGCAAAAGAAGAGTATCACGGAAAGACGACCCCAAAGAGATTCTGTAGTCCAAAACTTGGACGAAAATACAAACGGAGCAAGAAAATTAGGCTATAGTATTTATCTTAAAATAAAACGGTTACGTTTCCTAACAAAAACAAGGTCGGATCCGGCTGCTCGAGAAAACTCCATAGACCAAAGTTTTCGAGGAAAAGATATGTTTGTTCAAAAAAATTTCACAACAAAGATTTTATAAAAAGAACAACAAAAATAAACGACTTGGATAAAGTACTGCAGTTGACCAACGTTTTGAAATAGACGAAAAAATAAAAAGTCGCAAACCTCGGCCAAACAATTAATCAAGCAAAAACTATAGCTTACTTTTTCTTGGCTCGATATTAGCAAGACAATCCTGATATCTTCGGGCGAAATGTTCCTGAAATTAAATCTCTTAGATTTAAGTTAACGACCACGTTTACGGGTCAAGAAAAATAAGACGTTTAAAATTAGTGGAAATATTCGGAGACAAAAAAATACTCCCACGTCATGTTTTCAAACATTTAAATCACCTGACCTCATTTCTCTTTCCCCTTACTTATTCCGCTCGTAAAACAATCTGGCGTAGGATTTTTAATAGGCCAAACGGAGGGCGGGCGCATCTTCCTCCAAACAGACAGAGGTAAAGGCGAAAGGGAGAAAGAAGGCGATTTCCGTTGAGGGAAATTCGGCGACGAGGAAAAAGAACCCATTCCCTGCCTCAGGCACCGGTGTATGAATTTCTCAACATCCCAAAACTTGAGAGGACGTGGTGTGTGTGTGTGCGTGGGGAAAGGGGGGAAGGGAGCAAAGGAAGACGTGGCTCCTGCCAACCCGTTTGCCCACGTATAAACATTGTTACGGGAATCTCAATGCCGGATAAGTAAGCTGACATTCGAAATTCAGGCTGAATATGAAAATTTCGATGTATGTTTGTGCGCGCGCGTGTGTGTGCATGCGTGCATATCAGAAAAATCATTTTTCAAAATACAAGGAATCTAATCAAAATATAAAAAACTGCTCAAGAAAATGATAAGGAAAATAAGAATTATTTATATTAAATTCAAAGTTTTCCTTCTATGGAAAATTAAATACAGAAAAAACGAGCAAAAACGACGAGATTTAGAAAATGAAAAGACCTGAGGAGCATAAGTCGAAGACGAAGACCCGGAAAGAGAGAGAGAGAGGGCAGGATGGATGCAAGAAAAAGGCAGTGCTATCTTGTGCAATTTTCGTACCCATATGGTCACCAACGAGCATTTCTAGAGAGGAGCGAAAGAGAGATGGCCTCTCCTTCCATATATCCCTCCTTCTACCTTACTTCGCGGGATAAGATCGTAAATGGAATGCACGGGGCGCATTAGCGGAGACCTACATGCGCGCATGCTTGCCCCTGAGTGCACGTGTGTGTGCGCGCGCGTACGTGCTCTTCCACTCAACCTCGCTCAACCCGCTCTCGTACGAGCGGTCGCTATCTCGTCTCATCCCTTTGCTCCTCACGCCTTCTTCTCTGCATCTTTTCGCTTTCTAGGAATTAGGGTGATTTACTGTAAACATAAGTCGCTCTCACTACTTCCACTCGCGTGCCACGGCTTTGGTATCGCGAGTAAGAGAGAGAAAAGCCCTCTCTAGTCCAAGCGCGTTTGCACAGGTGCGAACGCGCGATGAACTCTCGCAGCATCTTACAATGGGAACTTATTTGCTTTGGCAGTCACAAACGTTTTATATCTGTTGGTGGCGAGGGAAAGGAATCTGTTGAATCGTCATCGTCTGTGTGTTTACGCGGGAAAAGATCGCGATGGATTTGCCGTGATTGAACTGAGGCCAATTTAATGTTCCGCTAGGACATCGTTTGAAAGGAAAATTTACGGCTTTTGACGTCTCGTGCGAGCGAATCACGTAGACAGCGGCGTTTTAACACAGCCTGAACGATAGGATCAAAATCGAATCGAATTGTGATGGTGACATGGAGGTTCTTTCCCTCGTAAAGAGAAAGTTTCGTCATGTTATTTTATGATAGGAGTCAGGAAAAAAAACGTTCGATAAAATATCCGCTAGAAACCAAATAGGCAAATCATATTTTCAAGACTGATAAATCGTAGGCGAGGATAAAGAAGGAAAAGCGTATGTTCTATTACAGTCCAATTCACGTCCAGGTGATAATGAAATAAATAAATGTAACCGATGTTTTAGACAGTGATCTCTCATTTGGAAACAAAGAGTACATTTTCACCCCTAATGCGAATTGTCATTGTTGAATGCATGTATGAAAAATAATTTTTTTGATTTGTTATGAAGGTAACTAACAATTTCAGCAATACAGTTCTTCTTATCATCATCATCATAGGTAGTCTCTCCGTAGATAGGTCCGTGATTATTCATGGTTAAACCTGGTTCTCCATATACTCCTATTTTCCGCTGTCCTCTTCATATCTTGATAACTCTCTTTCCCTTTCAAATCGTCTATCAGCTGAAACCTTTTCCTACCTCTTTCCCTTTTCCCGTCTAGTTTTCCTTCTAACACGTCTTTAATCATACTCTCTCTCCTCAGGTAATGTCCAACCCAGTTTGCCTTCCTCTTTCTAATAGTCTGTATAATCATTCGCTTCTCTCCTACTCTTCGTAGCACTTCATTGTTTTTCATTCTATTTGTCCATTTTATCTTCAGCAATCTCCTCCAAGTCCATATTTCAAAGCTTTCCAAGTATATGATGTCATTTTTCTTTAGCGTCCATGTTTCTGCTCAGTACAAAGCTATACTTCTTCTTATATGGAAACCTAAATCTAGAGTCGTCAACCTCTACCTATTTAATCATCGGCCATTATGATATGCTTCGGAAGTCATCCTTCACTAAATCATTATCCTTTTTTATTATAATGCTACGCAATCATGGCGAAGATGATAGGCGCTATCTCACTGAGATCATCGTTGAATAAAGATTTAAGCGTTGACATTCATCGAGTTTTTTTTGCATGGATAATTGAACTAAGGCAAAAGATCCGTTTATTAAAATATTCCATCAAATTTTTAATAGGTACGTTATATTCTTTATGTATCCAATCTGTATTCACGCCATACCTTATTTCGAAAAAAAGAACGCAACGCTACGGGAATGTATACTTTTCTTTATTCTTATCTCCGTGGATTTAGAATAAATGACTTGGACAATAAAAACATGGGAACATCTCACACTGGAACGAGAATAGAAAGCCTGTCAAACCCAACATACACCGAAACACAAGAGTCTGCACAAGCCAGCCAGTCAGTTTCATATTAAAAAAAGTCCTTCGTCATAAAACTTGCGCGAAAAGAAAACTACTGCACCAAAAATAAAGTGAAATTGCACACACGAACGAAAAATATCGGGGCACCGCGTTTGTTTTTTTCGAGCAGTTCTTTTTTTTTAGCGGCGGAGATTCAAAGCATGATTTATGGTTAACCGCTAGTTTGCGAAATGTCTCGCTGTCTCTTTTTGCGGGTGCGATGCCAAAACTCCTCTCTTGCTCTCCTCTCCTCCTCGCGCGTGCGGAATGGCGTGAGAACGAGATGCAAATAGAAGAGTGAAAACAAATACTAGAGGGGATAAAAAGGCACGACGCGTGCGAGTCGGATAACAATCGATGCGTATGGCACAACGGAGGGGTTTTAGAAGAGGATACGACCGATAAAGCCGATCGTTTTTCCTCCAACCTTGCGAAAGCACACAATTCAGGTGATCCCAAATAAAATATTAAAATAGCATTGTCGAAAACCATAATTCAGTTTCACGTTTGTTGGGGATTTCATCGTTCCAAACAGCATGATTAAGATAAATTGTTGCGCTTAACGATAAAAATTATGCACAGATAAAAAAATTAAGTATGCATGGAATATGGAATTATCGAGTTCACCTTAAGGCTAATATCAAATTGGCAAATTATGTCATTTGTCAATAACTATAAAAACGTAGGGATATTCAGACGCGGACATCGGGCCACAAAACAGCCACCATCAGTGGTGATTCGCCTATAGTAGATTCTGACGAAGACTTATTTGTAACCGCATTCAGTATCTGGATTTCCCAATCTTTTTATGGCTATTGGAGAGATATAGTTTGGAAATGTAAAGAAAAGATGAAATAATGAAGATCTTGCAAGTAAAGATAAAATATTTCGGCGTAATTTTCTCCGCGAAACGTGGAAATTTCCCAATCAAAAAACAGATGCGATAATTTAGTAGTTTTGCGCTCAATAAAAGTAACAAGTAAGAAATGTTTGCATTTATCCAAGTCACGGCGAATGCGCACTCACGACGGTCGAAACGACAGAGAACCTCCCGTAACGTGCGATTGATACAGAGTAATAGAGGAGGACGAAACGGCGAGAGTGATGCCTGCGTGTGCGAGAGAGGAAGATTGGAGGAAGATACTTCATTCATACGCCATTTATCGTTGAATCGCATCCCTCAAATGTCATCCCGGTTCACTCGTCTCGCCGAAATGCCATAAAAAGAGGACGTTTCGAAAAACTTGCCAGGACGAGTTAGCAGCAGGACGGATGGATGAACGGACACGTAGAGGTCGAAAGAGCAAAAAGATAATCACAGAGAGAGCGAGAGGAAGGTAGAGAGAATAAAATATATGAAAGTAGAAAAACGAAAAGAATGCGAGGCGAAGATTGAGAAAGTTAAAAGGGAAAAAATGAACGAAACTTTTAGAGAAAAAATTATGCATAGCGAAAACGGAATGTTTACAAAACAAACGCCAAATTTTGAGTGAAATAGAATATAAAAAGAGATTTGAAGGGCAGAGAAAAATTGCGATAGTAATAGAAACTTCAACACGTGGGAATAGAGAGGAAAACGAAAGGCAGAATGGAGGACGAATGAGTGAGAGAAATTGAAATGGAGAGGGAGGGTGGCCGTCGAGGGAAGGTGATGGAGGTAGTGCGTTTACATGATCGTGACTTGAAAGAGGGATTTATCGACGTGGGGGGATGCTGAAACGATAGAGTTGTGTGTAATGGGGAGGGGCGAGGAGGCAGGGATTGGGGAATGAAGAGAGGGGGGGCGGATCCTGAGGAATGGAGAGAAGGAGCGTGGAATGGGCCGAAGTGCTCGTGTGTATAGAATGGGCGTGCCAGCGAAGGCCGCCTACGGCCAAAGCCCCGCAAGTTATCCCTCCCTCTCTTATTTCTGCATCCTCCTCCCTACTTCATCCCTCCCTCTCGTAACAGTATACATTCCACGTTTTCACTCGGTGGGATATATGCGGACAATTTGGAGAAAAAATGACCCAGTGGCATAATAGCCGAAGGAAGGATGCTTTTATTGGGACAAAAAATAAAAGAAAGGAGATATGCCTCGCGTTAACGCGGAGGAAAGGTCGAAAGAGCTCGTCCAAAAGGAAATGGGAAAAAAATGAACGAATCCTGCGGCGCCTTTAGATTTTAATATGTTTCCGTGGAGGCACGGGAGAAACCTTTTCGTCACGACATATAACTAAAGACACGAGTTACCACGCTTCTGTATTACGCTCGAGGCACGCGATTTCTTTCTTTAAATCTTTTTAGCAGACATGAATGGTGAAACTTACACCAGTCGATTGATATGAAAATTGGACGACGCTATCATAATATTTAATCCTATTATCGCCTCGTGGACGTCGATCAACGTAACATTGAAAGAACCCCGAGATAGAACGGAAGCTTTAATACGAAGTTCGAAAAAATGATTGACTCGAATCGCGAGGATTATTTACGCGGTTTATAATCGATGAAAAACATTGATAAAAAGCTCAAATTAAACAAACGAGAGAAAAACTAAGGAGGTCTCCAATATAGGACAACATGGAAGATGCAACGTATGCTTTTTGAGCTCTAGTCATAGAAATGACGAATTAAAGGGAAATTTCCTCTTCTCCGGTCCACGGAGGTATTAAAAAAATACTGAGCCTATTTTGTCGAGGAAATAGGAAAATTCCTCGCCTTCTCTTTATAATGGCAAACCCAACTCCAGAATGACAACGAGGAAATTGTTAACTCTGGTTACGGCGAATGAGAGATATTAAGAGACCATTGTAAAGATTCTGAATTTTAAGAAATTTGGGCTTTCGCGTTTCGTAACAGTCTGTAGCCTTTTTGGACCATTCCGTAATGGAAAACGAGATTAGGAACAATTTCCTGTCCATTTTGAAGTTAATGGATCGAGAAGGATGCCAAAAAAGACAAGGAAAAAAAATGCTATTTCCGAGGATTTCAGAAGAAAGGCGCCTCAATTTACGAAACGAAAAGCTTTTTACTGCGACAATTATCAATTTATCGGAATAGAAAATAAGAAAGCTTCTTGTAGAGGAAAATAACGTTCAAGAGATTCATTAGCGTTTTTCATGGAAAAAGTCGGTTTAATTTCCACATTTGTATTCTTGTACACCAACAAGCGGATTTATTATATTTTGGATATGATTTCACGTAGGTGAGCGCATATTTACAAATGAACTACACCTTGGACTCGAATGTTCTGATAGACCTGATGGAATCATAGATAAACAGGATTACTATCTGAAGTATGGTTGCACGAGCAAAGAAACGCTGTTCGAGATAACTACTCCATCCTGCCAGCAACATGTAAGAGATATCACTGGGGAAAATAACTCCGGAGTTTGCCGTGACGCAAATCAGATATTATCCTCGATATGCCCGACAGCTAACGTGACTTTCGCTGCTTTGCGACTTGGGATGAGGCATGCGTTGCGAAGAGGCACCAAAGCAGGAGAACATTTGCGAGGGATGAATGAAAGCAAATTGAAATTCTCATCGCTTCGTCGCCATCGTCTTGTTGCAATCGCGGGAACTCCTTGGCCAAAAAAATCAAATCACTTGAGACGTTTTGCCAGAGATTTCAATAAAATCGTGATATTAATTGAGATACGTGAATGATATAACCCGTCAGCCAATCCTAAGTATAGGTACAACGCTTTTATCGAAGAAAATAAGCTGAAAGGAAATAATCCTACGGCGTAACTTATTTAGGGAAATTTGTTCATATTCCATTTTTGGCCCTACGTCTTTCAGTACGTTTTTGTATTTATGTTAACTTACCTAAGATAAAAATATGCGAAAGAAATAGGGTTCTCTCCAACAGAATCATGTTTTTATTAGAAAAATATTTCGAAATAATAAATCTGAACCAATAGCGAGCTAAACTAAAATCGCGAGATGAGCATTGAACTTTTGATATAAGATATCGCGAGTTCATATTTGATGCTTAAGCCCTTAAACTACTTCATACGATAAACGAAAATTCAATGATGGATTTAACGGCTGATTTGAGATTGATTAACTAATCAAGAGGACTTCGTTCACAACAATAAAAACTAATAATATGCACTTGTTTTTGTTGATAAAGAGACTATTTGAATGTCGTTCGGCAGCGACGAGCACAAACATTTATGTTCCGATCTGCCGTGCATACAGACCGAAATGACACGGCGCTTAATTAAGATGCTATTCCTCGTAAAAAACGAGCGTAAACTTTAACATTTTCCTCGCTTCCCGGACGATAAATTAAAATCCTCGTGAAATTAAAGAAAAAACAGTTTTCGCGGAATAATAAAAAAAAACAGGAAACCGAGCAAAGAGATACCATCTCAATGTCCTAAAAGTTAGTCGCTCTTTAATGCGCAGTGCCACCCCCGTGAATAAACTCTCTTTCCGGAAAAAAATGGAAATAGGTACTTTAAAAAATATATAAGCGAGGCGAGAGAAGGAGAGGTAGGAGGAGGAAAGGAACGTCATTAAGTCGGTTTCAATTGTTTCCCGAGCCCTTTTGCCGCCGAATTAAAAAGGAGAGGCGCCTCCCTTACCCTCGTTCCTCCTCCCTCGTTCCTCCTCCCTCGACCCCACCCCCGCCTCTCTCTGCCCCACGAGAGCTCCAAGCGTCATAATCTGAAAAATTGAGCGTGGCGTGGGGTCACTGGCCTCAGTTGACACAAACCCTTCCCTACCTCTCTCTTACCCTTCTCTCTCTCTCTCTCAATCCCTCTCGTTATCACTCTTCCACCCTCCTGCATACGTTTTTACTCTTTTACAGCTATCACTCTTAATCGAAGAGAGAAATAGAGGGGGAGGAAGAGAAAGGGGATGGGAGGGTTTTAGATGGAAGTCGTTCGCGAAAAAAACATAACAGTAAGAGATCTCGGCTATTTCTCATATCCCTCCGTTATTGCTCCACTAATAGTGATCAACGCCGCTAGGAAATAACGTCTCACTCTCTCGCGAAAAGTTCCCATCAAAATTTTACATTTTCTCCAAATTTGATTTCCGCGAGCAGAGAAACTGGGCACGTTTTCATCCCCCGCGGGAGAGAAAATTCCTTTAAAGCTTTTAAGTAATTTTTTTAAAAGCACTCGGATAATTCCCGAAGTAAATATTTCATTCCATCCTCTCTATCTCTCCCTTGAAGGCGATCCTTAAACGAAGAGGGGGGAATGTTCACCTTCGTCAAATTTCTTAAGCTCTTCGTTCTGTTAATTTTTCCTCTTAATCTTTCTTGGCCGGAGAGACGGAGAACAAGCTCCTCCTCAATAATACGGCGTTATTTTCTTGAAGCATGATATTTGGCGTTGGATCGTTTAATACCCATTCGCGTTTTTATCGCAATAAACCGCAAACATGCGGAACCGCAAATTTTCTTGGTGATGGGTTTAAAAACTCCATCGATTCCTGATACGTTTAACAGCTTTTCATCCCCATGGAATGCAGTATGCTGAATCTGTTTTTATTTAAACCTTTTATGCACTTGATAGAGGCTATAATGATTCCTGCAGTGAGAATATTTTACTTATTATCGACGATAAATTCGAGTTATAATTCTTGAGAAAAAAGCTCAAAATAAACTTTCATTCATACCACTTTACTGAAACTTTTACTGGCGTAATCCTCGGCTCCCTTCCTATTCTCATGATCAAATTACGACTAATTCTGCGAAGAGCACTTTGCTCTTATCCGAGAGATGAACGCCAAGAGATCCTGTCCCAATGAAAGTTTTTCTCTATCGATCGATTATCTCCTCCTCCTATTTGCAGCGTCGCCACATTCTAATAATCAAATTATCTCCCATTATGTATCAAGGGAAAGAAATTCTCCCTCTGACTCACCCCTGGATCCCGACAATTCATTCCCGATCTCCCTTTGTCAACGCTACGGTTGCGTCATGACTTCTCTCCGTCTTATGCGGTGAAAAGAGAATTTAAAAAAACGCTCTTCAAAACTCCACCTCCACGCTAAGACTCCTTAACGCTTGCTCTCCCACCCTTGTACCCTTTTGTCACCATCTCTCTCCCTCCAACTCCTTAAGATCTCTACCTCCGCCTAACTCCTCACTCCCTCGCTCTCATCTCGCGTTATGCAAACAGAAACCCACTCCCCCTACATTTCGTACCCTTTTCTAACTCCCTCCCTCGCGAAAGAGTCCATCTCCCTCCTCCATTCCTTTCTTTTTCTTCTTGTTTCTCCCTCCTCTACCTTTACAATCAGTCTCTTTCTCTCTCTCTGCCTCTTTTCCTCCCACGCTCTCTTCGCACAGTGAATCCGTCCCGACTCATTCAGCCCACTCACAAATTCATTTATTCATTTTTATGTATCTTTCTTTCCTTTTTTAATCACTTACGTTCGCTTTCTATATCTTCTCTCCACTCTACGATCCACCTCGAAATTCTCATACACCCTTTAAAGGAGAAGTCTCTCATTCCCGTTCTCTTCCTGCTATTTTCGTCTATCCATCTCGATTTGATTACGGAAAAAGGAGAATTTTCGGTCCTCGAGAGAAACAATTAAAACTTCCCTTCATATCTTTGCCGTAGGAGAGAGCGCCGAAAGTATCGCGGAAGGCATATTTTCCGTCTCTACTGATATTTCGGGATCAGTAGTGAACGTCTAGAAAAAAATAAACGGGATGCTGATCAGTTAAATAAGATGCCAGCTTACGAAGTCAATAGAATAATTTAGTTATGCAGTGAAAATGGTGTTTAGTAATTGAGAGTGCAAAAAAGAAATCAATGTGAAATAGCTATATATAATATTTCCATATATTCTAATCGCATAGAATATTTCTTAATAACCTACATAATAACAGCCAAGCCGTTACTTTTATCCGCATAAAGTTACATTTAGTTATCGAGTATAATTTAATCTCGCAGGTTATAGTTTTTAAACATTCAAAAAATTATAATAAATTCCGAAGTTTCGAGATTTTGTGAAAAAAACAACTCCACAAAATCAAATTGAATGTAAGTTTTTGTAATAATATCAATACCTGTAACTGTGAAAATGCACGATTCTGACGCAATTATGAATACGGAAAATTCGCGGAAATAAAACCCCCTCTAAGTATCTGTATTCCTCGCGTGAGAAAGTTAACAGTTTAAATCGAGTGATCCATTCGTGAACAAGAATTACTCGCGTATATATCTCCAACATCAACCGTCTCCTCCCGCAAACAACCACCTCCTCCATCACTCCATCTCACTTACTCCGAGGACAACAAGATCCAAATTACAATACGCGCTTCATGAACAACACACTCGAACATAATCCCAATCCTCTTGCATTCCCCTCCCCTTTCTTCCTACCACCCACACAACTCCAGCAGTCCTCTCCCTTCTCTCTCTTTATCACCCCATCCGTTCCCCTTTCCTGGGGTTGTATTACTGTGAGTCCTCATCCTTCCCGCCGGCAAACGCACCCTCTCTTCCCCTCCTTCCTATCCAGGACCCTTACTAACTGCACATCTCCATCTTTTGCCATCATCTTCCCGCTTGAATCTCCCAGGGGCCCTCTTCAACTGATGGTCTATTACTCACGCTTATACGCGCGCACACACACACCCTCCAAAACTCGTGCTCCAACACTCAACCTCCGTCCCTTAATCTAGCACCACGACACACCTCTTCTCGCCAGCAATTTACCCTTTACTTCCCTCACCGAACTGCCACCCACATTCCACCCCACTACCCCCTGCCGACTCCATTCCTCGCTCCCGGCAATAATGGGTGCGTCCCGCCCTTCCGACATCCTCTCCCTCTCTCACTCCCTCCTTTCCTTCCTCTCTCAATTTAATTCCAGACCATCACGATTTGATCCTCCACCCTCTCTCTTTTTGTCTCTCTCTCCCTCTCCTTCCTCTCTTGGTCTACCTTAACTATTTATCTATACATCTCTCGCTCCCTCTCTCGCATACACACGCACACAGCGCAGTCACTTTCGTGGACTCGCTTTTAATGGGGCACTCGCTTGGTTCTCCTCGACGCCATACCTTATAGGGGTCTAAAAAGTTTTATAGGCTATTACACAACGCGATATCCTTTTGTGCATTTCGCGAGATGGTTTTTAAGAGTCGGTGAAAGTACTTTGTATATTGCGCCGCTCGAGGCTTTTTCGGAGGCCGTTAAAATAAAATATAATACAGTTTTGAAAATTTTCGTCGAATGCCCTTATGATTCAGTGTTTCACGGGCTCTCCTCCCTTCCACCCCCTCTCTCTCTACTGTTCGGCCGAGGGCGGGGAGAGGTAAATTAATGGAGCCATTGTCTCGAAAAAAGGGAGAAGGGGTGGGGGCGTATGAGGAGAGCGATCTTTCTTTGTTTCGCTCCGTAGAAATGGTCCACGAAAATATGCCCTAGGGATTATTTCTTTTAACGCATAAATCGATTTTTCTTTTCAATTTTTATTTACGATTTCAATCAGATGGAGGTTGAGTTATTATTGACGAGATGAAAATCGAACCGCGAAAACGCAGTTTATTGAAGTTGAAAAACTAATCCGGAATTAATCAATGGTATACCATGACAAGATTTTCATCAAGGTATACTATCAATGAAATTAGCGTTGCAGCTGCCATTCAGGCACCCCGTTAAGGCAGACCAAATTGCCCACGTGCTGGAAATAAATTCATCATCTTGTAAGTGGCATCAACCAAAAAAATCTCATTTGATGCTTTATAGAGGAGATTAAATAATCGCAAAATCCAGGGCGCCAGAGATACCGGGGTATTGGGGACAATATTACTTGCAAGTGAATAAATGTTGGATACAAATTAAAACTCCTTTTAGCTTATAATATTAATTATTTCACACAGCAATGAATAAATTAACAGATTCCTTGAAAGTTATCTTAACAAAACTTAGTGAAGGGAGTGCTGAAGCGATTTCTCGCCCGGGGCGACAAAACACCTCGGCCCGCTCCTGACCATAGTGATCAACTCGTCCTCAATGGCGCCTAGATCGAAATATGCTCGGATATATTTTCGAGATGTCGAAAATAAGGAAGCAAATCCTGGTCCATCGAATCTGCGAGACGCTCGATTTCACTAGGCCATTTCAATTCGCGTTTACGTCCTCTCTCGCTGATGCAACCCTCGCAATCTAAATATCTGCCAATTTTCGAATACCGGTATCTTCTTCCGCAAAAAACCGATCCGAATCGCGAGAAGAACGGAAAAAATCCCTGTAATTTGTTTTATGAGGATAAACGACGCGAGGGAGTGAGAGGAGGATGAAAGGGACGGGCCATCTCTAGTGGACGCACGGAGAGTTATAAATCAATGGCGAAATCCAGGAACCGCTAGACGGCCGTTCTTTTAAAGGGGAGAAGTTTTTTTTCGTTTCGAGTAAGAGAAAAAGCCGAGGTTTGGCTCGCTTTTCGGACGACATTCCACCTCCGCTCTCTTGCTCTCCCTCTCTAAACCTCCCAATTTCCCCCTCTCTCTCTCTTTCTCCCACATCTGCTCAGCAATTCCACGCATCAATCATCCCCCTTCCACCTCAAACCTCACCCCTCCTGATCTTCTGCATTCCTCCCCGCCTCACTCGACTCCGCGTAACATTGCGGGAGGAGAGAGACCCCTCCCATGACATGAAATTCGCCCGCTTTCTCTTCCTCGGCAAACACAACCGCCTTCCAACCGAAATCTTCCTTCACCCACGCCGCTCGGTCAAAGATATCCCCTTCCCCATTCTTCCCCTACCGCAACTTCTTGAAAACTTCTTGAAAAAGACGAACATTACCTCGATTACTCGCATTCTACAGGATTTTGGCGTTCGATTTTGCTTGTGACGATCATTTTACGATATTCGCCACGTACCGCCTATCCACGTTCTCCGCGAATCCGTCTGCTTCATCAAAACACGAAAAAAGCTCATCACTCAACTCTCTAATTCATAAAAAAAACCTTAACTTCAGCGAAATCTCCCAAAAGATTGGCGTTCGATCAATGGTTGTCGTACGCTCTGCCAATATGTTTCGACTTTCTTCCGACGGCCATATTCCGACGCCTCGCACGCCCCCTCCCCCCTCTTTCTCCACCTCTCTCCTCCTAAACCCGGACTTCCGCTCCATTAGGAAAAAATTAAAGCCGTCACTTTTCCCTTCTTCCCGACCGATTCGTTTTCTTATCTCTCTATACGCATCGCCTGTCTCGTTCGATACTACAACTTGTCTTTCATTTTCACCGCGTAAAAGGTTCCTGACTACCGTATCCAAAGTCTGCCTCTCTCTCTCTTCATTTAAACCTATTCCTTCCCTCTTGCACCCTCGTTAAGCGTAAATGTTTTTCGTCCATTTTTTTAAGCTTTCCATCCGAAAAGACCCGAAAGATTTATGCGTAAGGGTGAAATAAAGGGTTCGACCATTCTCAAAATCCGACTTATCACGTATGCGAGATCATTAGCGTTTCTCGCTCCCGTACCACATCGTGAACGGGAAGTGGTCTGTGACTTCACTAAGAGCTTTTAATCGAATCGAGATTGGTCCAGGATATTTCGTGGATATTTAACCCTTTCACTCACGAAAACAGGATATATATGCCCCACTAGATGTTTAAAAATACTGATAGGGTAAATATAACTGAATAAAACCTTGGACGTGCCCGACGATTATTGCGTGAGTAGAAATTAGGTTTGGATAGATAAAATTTTATATTTTTATAAAACTGAAATTCTAAGTGCTATTTATTGCCAGGAAAGATGAGTGTTTGGAAGGAAATCGGGTAAATACAAATTTTAAATTGATAGCAAAAGAATTTAAAAAGCTTGATTTTGGCTAAATGACTTCTAAATTTTATTTACTGAAGAAGTATTAAATTTGAAATAATCTATTTAAACCGTAAGGCGAGCATTATCTTTTTTCAGTCGTCATTAAATTTAACAATGATAATTAAACGTTTAAAGCACTACAGCGCGAAACATAGATATTACAAATAATTCCAACGAAAACTCTCCCGTGATTTTCCTAAACTCGGGCGTCTATAATCGACGTAGTACTCATGCGAATTTCTCGTACTTTATAATAATCTCCCTGGGGAAACAATGACTTCCATTTGATTGATATAAAATATATCCAACGATTGATGAAAAGCTCGATATTTTGAACGGGAAAAAAGATAAAATCTTTCACAGTTTTAATCCCGTGAAAGCCATTTCTAATCCAATGAGGAAAGAGGGAGCGAGAGAAATAGGGAGGGAGAGTGATGGAGAGTAATAGGAGGTTTGTTCGGCTGTCGAGTTTAACGCAATTACGTCCAAGTTACACGGCTTTAGCGATCTGTCACGGTGACTGGAGGTTTTTGGGGTGGCGCCACCACCACGCCACTGACTCGCCTTCCGTCCGCCATCCTCCGCACCTCCTTTTTTTTAAAACCACCTCTTTATCTTCGCGAGGCAAGTCTCTTAGTACACTTCTCAAAACTAGAACAGAGTAAAAATAGTCTTCCATCACCAGTTACGCTAACACATGTAATTTGCATCCTTCGCCGAGTTAACGTGAGATTCCGATTAGAGATTTCTTTCTTACCTCCGGATCAAATTCGGCCAAAATTTACAAAAACAAAAAAAACCGATTAACAGGCATGAACTAAGATTTAATTTCACCCGCGGTAGAACTCCGCCTCGCCTATCAAAGCAATCCGCTCATAAACGCCTCTCGACGGACAATTTCCCATACATAAGCTTACAGAGCTCCGGGTTTCCTTCGCATACGCCTTTGCCCGTGCGCGGGGCTCATTGGAGCCAAATCGAGTGAGTAACCGAGGAGGGATAGAAGAGATCAGGAGAGGAGGAGGGAAAATTACGCAATGGCGGGGTGGCGTGCGGAGAGGGAAAGAATTTTGTCGGGAGGGGAAAGGGAGGAAAAGACAGAGAGAGAGAAAGCTTCGTTGAGGTAACTTAGACGATGAGGATGGCGAATGTTCTCTCTAACCGATCGAGTTGGATCGAAACCAGAAGACGAGAGAGGTACTGAGTTAGAAAGGGAGAGGTGAGTTGGGAGGGAGAGAGATAGGGGGAGAGAGGGAGTTGGGAGAGAGGAAGCTCGAGGAAAGCCTGGAGGAGGGGAGAACGCCTCGAGTCTTTTTAAAAAAACTTCGAATAGAGAGGGGAGGGATAAAGAAAGAGAGGGGAGGAGAGAGAATGAGATGGAGGGAGAGAGGGATGGACGGAGAGAGGAATGGAGTGTGAGAGGGAAGAGGGAGAGAGGGATGGAAGGAGAGAGGGATGGAAGGAGAGAGGGATAAAAGGAGAGAGGGATGAAAGGAGAGAGGGATGGAAGGAGAGAGGGATGGAAGGAGAGAGGGATGGAGGGAGAGAGGGATGGAGGGGAAGAGGAGGAGGGAGGGAAGGAGAGAGGGATGGTGGGAGAGAGATGGAGGGAGAGGGGGGAAGAGGGAGAGAGGGATGGAGGGGAAGAGGGAGAGAGGGATGGAGGGGAAGAGGGAGAGAGGGATGGAGGGGAAGAGGGAGAGAGGGATGGAGGGGAAGAGGGAGAGAGATAGGGGGAGAGAGGGAGTTGGGAGAGAGGAAGCTCGAGGAAAGCCTGGAGGAGAGGAGAACGCCTCGAGTCTTTTTAAAAAAGCTTCGAATAGAGAGGGGAGGGATGAAGAAAGAGAGGGGAGGAGAGAGAATGAGATGGAGGGAGAGAGGGATGGACGGAGAGAGGAATGGAGTGTGAGAGGGAAGAGGGAGAGAGGGATGGAAGGAGAGAGGGATGGAAGGAGAGAGGGATGGAAGGAGAGAGGGATGGAGGGAGAGAGGGATGGAGGGAGAGAGGGGAAGAGGGAGAGAGGGATGGAAGGGAAGAGAGAGAGAGGGATGGAGGGGAAGAGGAGGAGGGAGGGAAGGAGAGAGGGATGGTGGGAGAGAGATGGAGGGAGAGGGGGGAAGAGGGAGAGAGGGATGGAGGGGAAGAGGGAGAGAGGGATGGAGGGGAAGAGGGAGAGAGGGATGGAGGGGAAGAGGGAGAGAGGGATTGAGGGGAAGAGGGAGAGAGGGAGGACGGGAAGAATTTCTTACAGGGCGCGAACGAAGAAAGGGAAAGCGAGTCCTTCGGGGCAGACGAGTTTGACGAGTAGTACTGGAATTTTTTCTCTCTCTCGCAGAATGAATCGCTCGCTTTTCATGCTTGCTTTTGCTCCGAAACGAAAAATGACTGGTGATAAGTAAACTAAGTTAGCCTCTTTAAAGGGGATCACCCACCGACCACGGAGAGGGAAGTAGAAAGAGAGAAAGAGGCAGAGGTTTATCACCTGCGTGTTGGCACGGGCTCGCGGGTGCCGCGTCGCAACGCTTTCCCGGTCTATTTCCTCCGACGCCTTTTGGGTTTCGTCGGCGGGGATGTGTTTTCGACCCTCGTTCTTCGGCGCGAAAAAAATGAGCGACGCTGCAAGTTTGAGAGGGTGAGCGGCGACTTTCTTAGGAATGTGGCGATGGAAAGGAATAATTAAAAAAAAATATTTCCCTTTTTAAAAAAGTCGATAACATACGGGTAGACGCCTTCTATGACGAATTTCCGACTCCAGATTGCGTTAGGTGGTGGATATCCTACGTCAATGGCATAAAGTTTAACATTGGTATGGCTTCAGAAAAAATACAACGATTACGAGTTTAAATAAGAAAACATATTAAATCTCTTCGAGTGTATAAATACACAGTCCTGGCGCGCAAAATATTTTTTTTTAGTCTTGAATAATTTTTTATCACTTTAAGATCATAAAAGCTCATTCCAAGTGTGCTGAAACTGACGAAATAAATACCTTTGAACGTTAATTTGCTGCAGTTATTATCTAACGCGTAACTCTTTCCGGCCTCCGCCTCCCAGCTCTTTTTTTCCTTATTTAATCTCTTTTTTGTCTCCTCGCCGAGCAAAAAAGTAACGCCTTGAATCAACAAAAACAGAAACAAAAGCAAAAGTCGAACTTGTTAAAAAGTGGGTCGCGAAAAGATTAACGAGCTCGATTACAGCGCTTATTAAGCATTATAATGCCGACGCAACCGCACACATTCACGTTAACTCTGTTCCATTAATCGTAAGGGAGCCTTTCACTCGGGAGGGCGATATGGACATTTTTATTTCGTTTTGCCGGTCTCAGGATTGGGCGAGAACGACATTGAATGGGAGAGTTTTCTCTCCTTTGTTAGCCAACTATTTTGTAAACTTTTTGACGGTTTATCTGACACTCGTCGCATTTGTTTCATTCGCTAACAGTTTTGATTCAGGAGACATTAATGCCGATTGTTCACGTCTCATCTGAGAGTTGCGATCGCATCAGTAAGTTAAAATGCGCAACGATTTAGTGGGCGTGGCATCGATTGTCCTAAGATGTTGCCGTCTACTTGGATTTGTGCGCTGAAAACTATCACAAAGCTTGCATAAAAAGTCAGTAGTATTAAGTATTTACATAGGAAATATGCCCATCGAGAACTTTTATCATTCAACCACGAACAAAATACAAAACACGAGTAAGCAGAATTTAGCTATATTTTTCAAATATATTGATTAATTTTACTAAAAATAACACAACTTCCTAGTTTTTTCAGGCAAATTCCCAACGCAATGGGAGGATGTCTATGCCTTTGTCATAGAAGGTTGTATCCTGCGATATAAACCAATCTGTGACGGCTGTAATATTATCGCCGTCACAGGTGAAACGGTACCCTCTGAGATGCTTCTTTAGGTGTACAAACAGTACAGAAAACACATAGCAGAAGCTTTTCACAATTAGTTGTTTCGGCTAGCGCCAAATTTGAAATGACAGGAACAAAATCCTGGTTACTTATCGATCTCTTCTCGTATTTTGGAGACAAAAAGGAAATATCAGGAGATGATCGCCAATTTGACAATCGAATTTCAAGTTAGCAACCTCAAAATTGTGAGGAACTTGAAATACACTTTCTCTCTTCTCCCGAGACCATCTGCTCTCCGAGTGCCGTTCAACTGCGAACATTCCACTCGCCGATCTACTGTAATTAACCCATGAACTTTTAAATTATCCACCACGAGCAAACATTTCAAACCCTCAATTGTTCCTACTCGACCTAACCCGTCATTCATTCTTTCGGAGACGCTCGTAAAATCCTTCGCGAGAAAAACACGATTTCCCGATACTCGCCCAAGTGGGAACTAAGAAATATGTCGACGAACTTTATATCACAATTAGTCTCGTTTGTTTATTACTGGGCGCATTCTTATAGATTATGCTTTAAGTGGTGAGCTCGATTCACGTGGTTTTCCAAAGTGGAAATTAAAAGATCCATTAATATCGACTTCTCTGGTTTCTACAAAACAATTATTCGTACGAATCGTATTTCAGCAAAATCGGGACTTGAATTTTAGGGAAATAATGCGATAAAAATGGTCGTTGATCTTAACTTGATTGCATTTGTTTCACTAGGGATGTGGTAAAAATTAAGCGGTAAAACCGGCAGAATCATGTAACAGTTACAGAGACGGATGAAGATGTGTGGAAATAAATAGGACATCAACGAACCGTTGGATGCCCTCGCTTTATCCAATTAGTTAAAAGAGTTTTTATTCTAGACAAGGGGGATAGGAAATAACTTCTCCCCTCTTAATGCCTCTTCCCTTCTATAAGACATTTCGAAGAGTTGAGATATTTAATCACTCCTACCCTAATCACCATACCGTCTACCTACTCTAGTGTTTAACGTAAATTAAAGATCAAGATAGAAACACTCTTCTAAGAGAGACGAGGAATTATCTCGTTGTTTGTGATTTAGACGGAAAACAAACTAGAGGCAACGGTCAAAGAATGAGCTGTTGACATCAAAATTTACAGGATACTGGTGGAAACATCTGTTTTAGCTGGGGTGATTCACGCTGGTTTAAACGCAAGCTTGGTCAACTAAATGAGAATTGTCAAACAATGATCACAAGAGAGGAAACAAAAGGATGGTTTATGGTTCATCGGTTTCAGTGGAGTTGACGAATATAAATGCAGTTTCAACCAATCTTATAAATATTTTAATGTGTGTATGTATGTTCTTCATACGTTTTTACACCGTTAAAGCTATCGAATTCAAATGTTTCATGGGCCATCCTATGGACCAAAAAAAGAACTTGGTCTAGGTTTGCAGACCGTGGGGTATCTTATACCCCATGGGGTCAAAAAATAATATTTCCATAAGATTGCATGGAAATAGTGCGGAGAAGTCCAAAATGCCATGCAGCCCTTCAATTATGTGGATATAACTATACCTAAATATTAACTTACGATCACGGAAAATGGCTTATTTTACGCAAGAAAGACTGAATATTTTAATTGTACATGTTTTGTGGTATAACATGCTAAATAGCTCAAACTATTCCTTTAAGCGAAAAATTTATCGGTTTAGATAACCATTTTCCAGGCGGCAACAAAGCAAAATTTCATAATTGTTGTCGTCTTCAAAGGGAGATAACCACGTAAAGATTATTGCAAGGAAAATCCACGTCGTGGCGCGCCGTAGAAGAAGAACAGCCAACGCCGAGATAAAGGGTACAAATGGATTAATGCCTAAATATAGTCTATGAATACTTTTAAAGCGAGTTAAATGATTTTTAAGGACTATTAGAACATTATCTTTTACCATTAACGTTGAAAGATCTATCCAAAAATATTCAGAGTAAGTTCATGTGTTATCTTTTCGGAGAAAACAAATTGAAATTAAATGAGGGTTAAGGTGAACGAGTCAAAACACGTGACCTATTCGGGCATTTTAAAAGGTGATAGTTCCCGAACGACACTACCGACTTCTATCCCGTTTATCGGCGCCTCACTGAACTCGCGGCATTAATCTTATCAGTGTATAGCGCGCGTGTGCGAGAGAGCGAGATACAATTCTATCAGAGAAGAAGTTAACTTTTTACGATGAGGGGGAAACGTCCAGATGATAATGATTTTTACGCACAGGCATCCTTCTGAAAATATCAACCGATAAAAATCGCAGTTTCTTTACGACAAAAAATTAACGTTGCAAAAACGATTAATTTTAAATAAAGGAATTATGATATTAGCATAATAAACACGAGCACAGTTAGCTGAGCGGACGTGGACGAACGGACAAACACAAAAGGGAGGTTTTTTTTATAAAACCGCCAAAAAATTATTTCCATAGACTTATAAGCAATAACAATCATGTTATATAATTTCCGTCTGTCAAGAAAAAGATTCGTTTATCACTTCTCGCTCTAATCTCCTACGTGCAGAAAATGCGTGAATTAGAAAGAGCCTCCTTAATAGGTTCTTATCGGAGGAGGACCAAAAATCAATCAACCATCTCCATTTAATCAATACCACCTCCTCGTCGAAGCTCTCCTCCCACGATAAAAAAATCCCCTCCTCTCCCAGAGACTCCCTTTCATTTTCCTCCGGCTACTACAAACCATCAGTCGATTCCCTCTAAATGCCCCTTCCCCCTACACGCCCCCTAAATTTCAATTACAGGATCCTATCACCTTCACTCCTCTCTCGCTTCCCTCTCCTTGTTCGTCACACTTCCATGGGTACCCAATATCTCTCTTTCTCAGACAGGCACGCACAAACACTCTAAGAACACACACACGTGCGCTCTAACCCTCCTTCGTATCAATCCGCGTCCAAAAAAACCCAAAAAAGACAGTCTATTCCCACACCGCTTCGCCCTCAACCCCTTGTTAAACGGACACCCTCATTTCGCACGATCAAACTTTGTTTCGCTTCCAACGTTGTCTTTTTTGCGACTTTCTCGCCCATCCTCTGACACAGAAGTTTCTTTAGCCTCTTTTTAAGTTCCGACGAGTCTTCAACAATTGTTTTACCTCCTCTGACGGCTCAGTTGATTTATTCTGACATTAATGCTCGAACTTTAAGGTGAAGTGGATTTAATAACGATAAATTTTCGACATGAAGGGTCAAGTTTTGGATAACATATTTTAAAGCATTTTCCGGGACAAAATCTATTGCGTGAATTTCGAATTCACTGATATAATAAGAATAACACATGTCTACCTACTTCGATACTTATATAATCAATGTGATTAATAGAAAATATTACTTTCACTTCAGAAAAATGCACAAGATATAATTTGCAAGTATAAGCATTTATTTTGTCAAAACTTCCTCTGGATCCATTTATATAAAGAAAATTATTAACTCGAGAAAAATTAATGTACCATATTATTAACCCGTAGAAATTTCAATTAGACACTGCAATTTTGCACACAAAGCCTGAAAATCCACGCAAATGTTACTTGTTTATATAATATGATTTCTGTTGAGCCGGTCGTAAGAATTACACAAATTCCCTATACTTCATGCCGAACATAAAAAGGAATTTTTTAAATGTCAGACACAGAAAATTACTTCGCCTTCCCAAGAAAACTGCAAGTGACCGAGGCGGAGAGAAGTTCCCTCAAGATAGCTCGCGGCAGGGAAAAAAGAGCACGTAACGACGGCTACTCGGGAAATGAAAACGTTCATGTTCCTGAATTTCGACTTTGCCGGAACACAAGTATGCATGCACATACATTTCCAGCAGGAGCGGGCGCGTGAATTATTTACCAACAACTGAACATCGACACGAGCCAGGGGCAATAAGTTTTACTGCCCGCTTTCCCTACCATCGCTATTCGATTGTTCCGAGTGATCACCTTTAACGAAAAAATCTCCCTCATTCTTCCTCCTTTTTTAGAACGACCATATTCTTCTTTCTCCTATGTGCTAGCTAGCCTTTCTTTCGGGATCCACCCGACAACAATCGCGTCGCTCAGGAAGAAATAAAAAAATCGAGCATCTCTCTCTTCATTGTCTCCGTATTCCCATCCCTCCCGGCCCGGCAGCATCACATGCCTAAGTCCCGCCACTCTCGTCCCTCCCTCTCGCATCGCCCCCTCCGCCACCGCCATCCTTTTCCTCTCCCCCTATGCCGTCATTCCGTCTCACTTCCGCGTATTTAAAGGGGATGTGCTCATCCGAAAGGTCCCGTCTCTTCGGTCCGCTCTCTCGCTCTCTTTTTTTCGCGAAGGGATGTTCGGCAAACTTCGGAAATGCTCGGGAACCGACAAAGGAGATGGAGATGAGAAAATGCGGCGATAATTCGATTGACGGCGGAGAGAGAGCTTTTTTGTATATTCTTTTATTTCTAGGGATGGCAGGAGACCGAAAAAATGGCCTGTCGGCCAATGCCGTTTGATTAGCGACAGAAATGATCTCCGCTTCGTTCCGATTTTTATCGGGAGGTCGTTGCCGTGATTGCAGACGAAAGACGGAGGAAATGACGTCCGATGTGGGACAATCGAAACTGGGAATGGAGGAATAAACTGGATTGGAAAGGGAGCATGCGAACGGTTTTAACTTGCGAATGCTTGTTTACGTAACTCTTCCCGCGATATGCCTCCTCGTCCGACCTTCTAATCCGGTCGCGGTAACCCAATTTCCGAATTGCCTACTCGATTATTTATTAGAGACGGGTTTTTAATAGAAATTAACCCCAAACCAGTTTTTTAAAACCGTCATATCTAGAAGTACTAGAAAAGTACTAATAACAGGTTTTTATCGGTCAAAAAAAAGGTATTTAATAAATCGCCTCTTAAGAGGACAAAAAATCGAAATGTAGAAAATTCGAGTTTTATTACTCCAAGTTAACGTGTATAAATATCTATTGGAAACAATATGATCCAAACAACTAATGATGCCTACTTTCCATTTAATCATTTATTTAATACTTATATTGGCTTTAATAGCTTTAAAGTCATCGCGGATATGTGGCTCTTTGTGTTCCCAAATTTCATAATTTAGCGTTATAAAATACTACAAATATAGTCGAATGGAATATTAAATTGATCACGCGTATTTGTGCGGCAAAAATAACGCGTGTACGTATTATAATATACCGAATCTGAGTCCAACAATAGTTACTGCTATGGCAACACTCGTAATGAGTGATAAAAACTACAAAATCGCCAGCATTTACGCGAAAGTCTAAGAAATACAATCGATAAACAAAATTCCACGATAAAAATTAGAATCTTCCTTCCTTTCCTTAGAGAATAGTACAAAACTCGCTCCGATATTGCAATTGTAAGATATTTTAATGTGCAAGAGAAAATTACCCTGCACGATGGATTTCAGATTTTCCATGTAAATCAAATGAGATGGATGGTTCTTGGAATCGAACACGGGACTTCAATCTTCGCAACAAAAACTATCCTCGGGAGCTCGGCCCATGTAGCAAGACGTTTCATGAAAATCGGTCTATTGATTCAAAAGTTAATAGGGGGGAGACAGACACAACGACAAAACTAAAAGCCTATTTCCATTCTGGAAAGTAGGCTAAAAATCACAATTTATAGTGACACTAGTTTAGTCCACTAGAGAATTGTCGAGCTCGTCTTATGGGATAAAAAATTCCAGAATAAGCACCTAACTATTCAAAATTGAACAATTAAGTACTTGACTTAGATATCATTAACAGCCACAAGGTTATATATATATATATATATATATATATATATATATATATATATATATATATATATATATATATATGGTTGACTAGACTAAGAATAAGCGTCCACTTACATAGAAAACCCCGCATTGACATTCATAACGAGATCGATGCAAAAAAAAGGGCGAAAATCTTATTCTTCCCAGTGCAAGCGTAAAAAAAAACAAATAAACCGCACATTACATCGTATGGTCGAGCGGACATCATCATCCCGCTCGCACGAAAACAAAAGACGACGATCGTGGCCGACCGAGGCGCCGTCGCCCAAGGACGCGGAGACTAACGATGGAAACAAATGAAATGTTAGAAAAAAGCAGAGGAAGGGACAAGAGAAGCTCGTTACCCCCTTCATCCCTGCTCCTCTCCCCATCCGGCTACCGACACTTTTTTCGGAGGCTTGATTAATCTCCCGCTCGTGATGTTGATTGGCATTTTGCCCCGAGTACACATCCTCGACAGATGAAAGGCGGCGGGGGTTGCGAGGAAGAGATAGGGGATGTTGGTAGGGAGGGAAGAGAAGGGACCGGAAAGGAGAAAGGGAAGGTGGAGGGAAGGGTAAAAAGGGCCGCCGACGACCATCTCCCTCCGCGGAGGTTCCACGCGACTCTTAACTAAAGAGATAGTGTGAAGAGGAGAAGAGGAATTTCCGATACTGGTTTCTTTCGCAGGAGGGATGACGGGTAGATTGGCAAGGGACGAAAGGATTAAAGTGCGGGAATGGTGAGAAAAGGAACGTAATAAAATGTTGAATGAGCGAATGATGAGAAAGGGATAAATTCACCCATCTCCAGCCAGTGGCCTGAAACCTGGGGCTCCAGAGCCGCATATGGCTCCTTGAATATATACATGTGGCTCTTTAAAGGTTAGTTAAGTTCTATAACGTTTATCAGTCATGAAATAGGCTTATTTCAATCAGTCGAATCTCTAAAAATGAGGTTGTGCAGCACTCACGTATTTTGGAATGAGACAGAAAACAAAAGAAAATTGCTCTTTTACTTGGAAAGGTTGCCGACCCCTGCACTAAACAACTCGTTTTGCAGACTTTTGAAAAAGGAAAAACAGAACGGTCCTAATAGAGGATTTGAAATTTTATTTCGATGATAACACCTATTTCCCGGAAAAATTTGCTGACAGAGATTGTTTAACTCTTGATTTTTTTGTTGGATGATTAACGAAAATACAATTTTTTATCGTAAAAATTTAAGGCAGCAGAAGGAAACTTTTTTGCGATATCATTTTTTGAAGCGGAAAAACACGTAAACGATAAAAGCGAATTATGTCGTTGTCCAAAGTCTCATTGAATGAAATAATTTTACGGCTCAGAATCGTCTTCCAAAATCGACGAAAAAAAGACCTTCGTTTCATTCCGTCAAAAATTTAGAGGCGTTCGGAAAAAATCTTTCCGAGAAAGAAGAGGGGCGGACAGATTGAAGGGCGAACAAGCCTTTTGCAAAAAAAACTGGCAAGTATAGTGTCTCACGATTGCCGCCGATGGATATTCCGCGGAGGTGTGATGAAACGTACGAACGACTGGGTTAATGATTCCGATAGATCGGATTTTAAGGTCGCCGACCTCTATCGATATCTCGATGAGGCTCAATAGGGTGGTCTGGGGGATCGAGAAACTAACTCAAAATTATTAGTTCCGACGGGCGGCCGTACGTATACCAAGAGGGGGAGGGATCGGAGAGAAGGCGGCGGATGAGAGGAAGGGGCGCGAAAGTGATGGTGCTGTAAAGAGAGAGAAAGGAAGAGATAGGAGAGGGAGATAGAAAGGGAAAGAGGGTGTGGAGTGATGGAAGGAGCATTGCGGAGAGCAAAGAGAAATTAGTGGATGTCCGCTCTAAAAGAGCAATTTTGAAGGGAAATTTCGATCTTGTGGGGGTTTTATTGAGGTGTCTAGTCCGTTATTGATGGTTTCCAATCGGATGAAAACGATAGTGATTAGTTTGTGTCCGTCTGAACGCCCAGCCAGTAAGAGCTAAGTGGTAAAAGCAAAAGGATCAAGTGCTGAACATGTAAGTATTCATAGACAAGAAAAGGTGGTACAAATCAGGGAACGTTATTGTTTTGTTTTATACTACACGCTTAGGCACGTCGTCATAATTTTCAGCTCAGCCGTAAATAAACGATATCAACACGCTGATTAGAAATAATTTTCTTAACCCTTGAAACTATTGATTAATCATTATCTAACATCCATAGGATTATTACGTGATATTTGTAAGCACTGAGAAATGAAAGGGGTGACTAAATGTTTACGTGACGGAAAAAAATATAACCTGGATGCCGCAATAAAAGAACACATGCCCCTTTAACGCCTGAAGAGCATCCGTTACCAACGGACACGCGATACGTCGGTATTTAGTTCGATTATTCTTCCCACTTATTCAACCCCTATACTCTACAGAATCTCGCCCCGGGACCCTAGAGAACAATGACGCCCGCATTTGCGTACGACACGAGTGGACAAAAAAAACTTGGCATTCACAAAAAAGAAGAGATGACCACGAGATTAAATGCGTAGTCGAGCGAGTAAAAGGGGGGAAGGGAGAAAGAGACGGGGAGAGCACGGCTGAGTGCATGGCTTAATTTCCGGGAGGTATAAAACGCGACGGAGATAATGGGAGATGTCTGGTCTTTCCCGTGAGTGAACTGGATTAGGTGAAGAGATTGTCTAAAGAGAGAGAGGGGGGGGGGGAGAGGGGTGCGAAAAAGACACGAGGAAGACAGAGGGTGAGAAAACATGTGGTAGGAAATGACAAACGCGGAACAATATTATATGGAAGTAGTGAGAGGCAGAAATTACCAATCGAGGCCATAAGTAGAGATGAGGATTTTTATTCCATTAATATTTTCGCATCGGCGGATATTTAATTAAGAATTTCTGCATTTTCACTGCATCGATTCTTTGAAAAAAACTCACGCAGTCTTTGAAAGCGCAAACTTGCAAAAGATTCCAAATCCCGAATAATGTAACGAAATGAGCAAATTACAGTTGACTATTACACATCTATCTATCCATCTTTGTTGGTTTTTGGCACATATATTTCCCTATAGACTTTAGCCTTAGTAGCAGTAGCAAGATTTAAAACGAATTTTCACCAGCTTTGTCCTCATACTATTTCGACATTTTGAGGGAGTAAAAACTGCAATTCAAACAAGTTATCTACAACATCTTAGTCCCGTTTTCTGTTATAGATTTCTTATACAACCGACGTAATTTTCATCTCTTCTGACTCGCAAAATATTCACCAACACCGTTATGAGACTTTCTCGCTCCCCACACACCCTCCTCCCAGATACGCGGATCGCATCGCACGCAAATCTCGATTTACAAAACTCGGACGAGAGGACGACCTTATACGAAACACATTTTGAGCGGGCCACGACTCTCGTGCGATCAGGACTAAACGTCACACCCAGAGGCCGCCTCGCGGTTTAAAGCACTCAAGGTGAAGAAATAATTTTTTGTTTAAAAACAAAGCAGCATACACCGTCTCGTGCGATGACACAAGAGCACCGTGGGGGTTTCGGCAAGGGCGATTGGTAACGGAAGAATTAATGCAGGGAGATTATGCGAAGGGATGAGCGCCCTGAGTTGGCTTTCTCTTCCTCGGATCCTCCGTGGCAAGGGAAGAGGAGGAAGAGAAGTGGCGGAGATGGAGGATAGAGGAAGGGGGATGGATAAAGGGATGGGAGGATGTAACAGAAGGGTGGAAAGAGAGAGAGAGGGGGGAAGCAAGAGGTACGGGACGAGGAGAGGGGAGGCCGTTTGGAGAAAGACGAGGATGGAGTTGTCGTGCATGTGTGCGGCGAAGGTAGTGGGGAGGGTAGGAGGGGAGCGTTAGGGTGTGGGGGCTTTATGAGGGGTGGGACGAGTTAAGCATGGCATTGCACCTCGTGAGTCTTATGCAACTGTTTCGCTCCGCTGCCGTCTCAACTTGTGAAGGAGCGAGGTATCGAACCGAACCCAGCTCTTCTCCCGAGCGAATCGCATTAATGAGACAAACGCCTCCTTTCTCCCTCTACCTCGATCCCTATATCGTCCCTTCATCGTATTTACTTTGAATGCAAATGAGTGACGAGGTTCGCGTGTAAATGGAATTTCTGTTTCGGAATGTTAACGCTCCGAAATTTTGAAATTTTTAGGGTTGAGTGTTTTATGACGAAGTAGACCATATGTTTATTTTTCTCAATATTTAATTTGTCTAATTTTATTTCGATTGAATAATGCGTTTGGAACTACAAAATTTATAATTCTTCAAAGGTGTTTTTATAATAAGTCAGCACAAAAGTTAAGCAAAAATATCACGTTAATTTCGAAAATAATTGTTATCACCCGCAGCCTTAGGTAATAATTATCTTTAAATTAAATGTCTCATTTATTCTGCATATTAAAATAAATACGATTGATCCGCTCGATCTTTAATATTACCATTATGGGTAAAATAATAATAGATAAATTGGAACAAAATATCAAACGATAAATACAAAGCGATAAAATATTAATCGAAAATTTAATAAAAGCAAATATTACTATCGATTCCATCGTAACCAAAGGTATCAATTTTAAAAACTTGCGCGATTTTTCCGCAGTCGTTTCGTGAGGGCACTCGAGCGGATCGCAAAAAACCGCCACCTATCGCAAGTGCCTATTGAATTCTTCCATTTCCTCTTCCTTCGAGCGGCACAACCTTCCTCTCGAGTCAACACATTGCCTCCGTCCTCTCCCTTTTAACCTGTCAAATTCTTAAGGAACTGCTTCGCAACCTCCTGCCTAATTTCCGATGATACACCAATTTCGTTCTGAGAACCACCTCTCTATCGCCCTATTCCGCTCTCTCTCTCTCTCTCTCTCTCTCTCTAAGCAATGTCCTCTCATTCACTCTCACCAAATCTATCATCAAACCTGTCTCTGCCAGCAGCTAAGTTTCGAAATGTACTTCGCAACGACGACAACACTACTCCAGCTATGGGTCTCTTTTAAGGGAACGCCGATTTAAGTCGCTTCGCGTATTTTTTTAAACGCCGCTGACTTTTTTTATTAGTCTTTACCTTTCCTTACGCGTATCTTAGTAATAAAATATTCGCGAAAGAAGAAAAGCAATTTTTTTTCGTCGAGGTACAGCCGAAATAAATCTAATGAACAAACTCGGAAATTAATATGGGAATTAATTTTACGAATTTCGCGAGATTTCGCGTCCATGATAAGTTTACCCATTGATATACAGTTTTTTTTGCAAATATCATTGATTTAACGAAAGAAACTTTGGTATCATAATAACCTGCGTAAAACACCGTGGTTAATTAAGTGGTACGCTATAAGGAAACTGGAAATTGAATGCTCATGAGAAAAAAATAAACTTTTAGCAGAACTACAGTTTAAAAATATACGAATCGTAATTTATTTCTATCAATCCATTGCTACAGTAACGAAAAAAACAGCTCCAATAATAACATAACAACTTACATTTTCCTATAGTTGTAAAATTTTAAAGCAGCGTTTCAAACAAAATTTGAGGTTATTTTTGGTCTTTTTTAAGTCCCGATAAGTTTCGGCGATATCTTAAATTTTAGAAAATACGAAAGGATATGAAAGATATATAATAATAACAGATTCATGCCTCGATCGAAAGTATAAAAAATTTCTCACTTTGCTCAGTCGTCACTTCCAATATTACCATATGGACCACGGAGGAGAGGAATATAGGAGTTCTCTCGCACTTCCTGGAGAGGGAGAGAAAGACCAGGAAGACGCGAGTCCAACTTTTATCACTGGAAGATCAAGGGGAAGGTGTTCGCCCTCCCCCTCTCCCTTGGATGTTCACATTGCCCTCCATTTTATGCATTCTTACACCAATTCCGCGCAAAATTCCTTGATTCTGCGCTGCAGATTAGGTCAATGGGGCAAGAAAATAAAAGATTGTAGAGATTTTCAGAATAAAGGATCGTCTGCTGTGGCGAATTCAAGTGGGGGAAAGGGCCTTCTAAGGGAGGTTTTTGATAGATTTTATACATATATTTTATAGATAACCCTTTCGATAGCACTTTCCAAGCAACTACACACAAGTGTTGCTTTTATTTCTTTCTTTCTCTCTGGTAGAGTAGGAAGAAGATGAGGAAAGAGGCTGTTCTCTCACTCTCGTTGCGGCAGCCTTCTCCATGCTACGTTTAATGCATGCGGGCTGGCGAAAATGCGGCAAAAAATTGTGCCAGATAAGATGAGAAGCAAAAGGAAAAAGTCAAATGAATCGCGATACAGTAGCGCATTCACATACACACTCAAACATCATAACGAGGAAGTGAGAGAGAGAGAGAGAGAGAAACAGATGAGGAACAGTTATCAAGTGCGACACTAGGAGAGATGAACGACTGATAGTCCGAACCTTTTGGGTTACTTTATTTATCCCGAGATTGAGAAATGGTGTATCAAAGCATTATTTTTTAACGTTTAATTGAAAAGGAAATATTTAAAAAAGGATACATTAAGCGAGCGAAAACAATTTCTTCATTTAAATTAAGTGCGTTCAAACATATTACGATTGCTCTTATTAAAAATCCCTAGTAGTTTTTCTCGGTCATTTTTTATTTTGGCAGTATGTAATTCCACCAATATAAAATACACATAATAGATAAAGATGAATCATTCTTTATCACGACTTTTTTGGCTTAAAAGTCATCCGATGTCACTTTCATAATTATTTCGGTAGGCTTGATACTTTTTCGAGAAATGCTACGAAAAAACTACGTACAAAGAAAATTCAGATATTCCAGACTAACTATTATATAGCGCGCGTTTATCTCATTATCCTACACGCGTTCGGGACTTAAAAACGCGGAAATTAGACATCTGGAGAATAAATATTGCTCGAAATATATATTTTTTTAATCATAGCGCGCTTACGTAAGTTAGCGATAAAAAGAGTTCGCGCGCGATAACCTTACGTCACGATAGCGTACAACATTGATCTTGGATCACTGGATTTGTGTAAAGTCATTTAAAAAATTTGGATAATAACATTTGTTCTCCAAATGGTATCGGGAATTTATTAAGGGCGGAAAGTTATCGGAGTCAATCCTCCCGAGCCGTATCAAAAATTTGACAGTGGAACATGCGCTGGTACTTATAAAGAGAATATGTTTTCTCGAATCAACGATTAAATTTTCATTTTTTTATTTTAGACGGGTAACGTTATCTACGGAATTCTTCATTTAAGGATAAAATTATGCTGCTAAATTGCGAACAGAATATAATACACGCGAATAAGACAATAAACATAGAATTGTTCATTTATATTTTAAATACAGCTAATACAATTTAAAACGACAGCGTACTTGTGACCTAGACATTCGTTGCGAAATTTCAAGAGAGAGTCATTTTTTATCTCGCCGATAACAACGGCGATCATGTGTTACGGAGCTGACTTCCGTAAACAGTTCCGACGATAAGGCAATTAAATTCGGACCGTGGAGACGTAACGAATACTCCGAAGAACCACACTAGCGACGACCAACGAACGCCTGTACCGGAAAGGAGACTAAACAACCTTTCCGAAGATCGAAAACTCTCCTTTTGCGCAATGAGAGATGGTTGATGATGGAGAAGACGAGCGATGACTAAGCCAACGCACGATCGAACAGATAGGTCGGAATCGAAGATCGCGGTTGACAAAAATGTGACATTACCTTTGATGGATCCAGACGACGTGTGGGATTGTGCCACCTCCACCTTTGTAACAGAACTCCACATCTCGTACATTTCTGCTTCGAACGCGTTCCGCTCCCTCCAATCGTCCCTTTTAGGAGTCTCCTTATATATTCACAACACTTGTCCCGAAGAACAAATCCCTCGACGAATAAGTGGCACCGACGAAGTAAAAAAAATTATCACACGTAATATTGAACGTCTGTCACAAAAAATCCGATATGTTTATCCTTCGCCAATGGACAAAAAGAGTCGATCACTTCCTTGGAGAGAATAAAAACTTCGTCTCTCTATAACTCCTGACTCTTCTTTTCAAAAACATTCCGCCGGAGAGAGAGATAAAATATTTTCTCTAGTCCCACGGCGTTAGTCAGTATTACAAAAGTATAAGTCAAATAAAAAATAAATTCTGTGATGAGGAGAAAAGTTCACAGAATCACCACTATTTTTCGTTCCAAAGGTATTTTTACGAGATTGTCTCCTAAATGAGTAACACGACGCGATGACTCGCAGGAGATTTTGCTTCCAGAGAAATTTGTACTCGAGCGGATAGCGCGTATTTTTTTCGAGATAAAGAAATGCCACTATCGCAGACGAAGAGGTTTCGTAAAAGAAAATACTCGCGAATAGTATTTTTTTTTAAATTAATGTCCTTTCGGCTCGAATACCTTTTATCAATAAATGGAGGTGTGAGCGTCTCCGGTTATAGCTCCCGAAAATAATATCAAGACGAGAACGTAGTCTCCGCCGTGAACAATCGAAACAAAACGTGCATATTCAACTGCACAGCGATTCAAGGGGGGGGGGGGGGGAGTAACTGGCTTGAATAATGTTATATTTAATCCCAACAATTTCAGAACGTCGACCCTTTTGTTTTATTTATACAGAGGTACGAAGGGCAGGAAAAAAGAACTGTTCAAGCGACGATAGAGCGCAAATCCTCGCTACTCTTGTCGACGCGATTCGGACATTTTATTATTGAACTATTTATTTAAAGTCAGATCGTCCACTTCGAATACGTCTCCTTTATCACAGGATCATATTCCAGATCACTCGTTCGTCACCAGCTATCAATTCCCGCAATCCTTCACAATTGTTCCAAACTCCAGCGGTAAAATCGAGCACTGGAATAGGAAAAGAGAAAGACAAAGTCATATATGCACGAGGTCCTCCCTCAAAGATACGCAAGGTATTCCTTTTAACTTTGATAAAAAACTTAAAAGCTCAGACACCTTGCTCTCCACCCTTAGAAGCGGACAGGCTAGACACGAAGAGATAACTTTTTAAAAGAAGGGGGCGTGACTGGTCTTGTCACACTCTCTTACACCCGCTGTGCAGAGGGGTCGTGGAAGGGTCGTACGCCGCCGGTCGTCCCTCGACGTTGTTGTAGTTGTTGCTGTGTATGTTGTATGTGCGGGGGAAGGGGGGCGACCCTAGGTGTGGGGATGTCGGTCGGTGTCCTGTCCTTCTCCGAAGCGAGCATAAACACAAACACACATAAACACTAACCGACACGTGAGCTCGTTGTCAACTCGCATGTCCTCTTCGCGTACGAGTGCCACCGGCTCTTCCCACTTCCTTTTTTCCTTCTTTGCGATCCCCGCCGTATCCTCCCGATTCTCTCACCAACTGCATCACCGCGAGGTCTTTTTGAACGGAATAATTCCCGGAGTTCGTTTATAAATCGTCACGTCGCGATACCCGGTGGAAACCGGAACGACACCCCTCTCCGACACTACCGATCCGAATACTCGAGAAACCTCTCTGATTCCCTTATTGATACGAAGAGGAGACGAGTCCTCTCCCCTCCTTTTCCTCCGTAACTAAGAGGAGCGCTGATTTGATAAAAAAAAATCCCTCGCGATCCGATCACCGGTGAGATATGGCCAGAAGTATAAATATCTCCCTCTCTTCCCATTCGGGAGGGACGGAACGGGAGCGACTCTATGTAAACACTGCCGCGCGCGCACACACACACAACACACACTCGCGAAACACTTTTCAATGGGATGCGCTCTCCCCCTCCGGTCGAAGAACGCGATAGCATTTACTATTGAATGGGAGGGAGAGAAAAAAAAGAAGTGTGTTTCGCGACGAGATTCGATGCCGGCGAAGTAAAAAGAATTCACGAAAAATCCGAGTCCGACGTCAAGAGTCCTTAATTTCGATGCACTTTCCGAAAATTTCAGAGAATAGAGTGGCGTTCTGCGTCCACCGCTTTACAAAAATATTCCCTCCGAAAGTTTTTTTTCCTCACTCCCGGCGAAAAATCCCGCGATCGCTGCGAATCGGCGGGATAAAAATTCCATACGTTATAATACGCGGGGAAATCACTCCGGGCTTGTCTATTTTAATATCCTGGAAGGGTTTTTCCTTCCGTAAAAAATGAAGCCGAACGAACCGACGACGTCCTCCGCTGTCGTGTATAATCCATGCAGCGGGGCGCGCACACATGCACTCGAAATGCAGCGAAATATCGACCGTCACTTGTTCCCCTCTCCGTCTCCTCCTTCCGGAGGATCGCGAAGCGTTGAAACAGAGAGGCACCGCACTAGTTCTCGGAGCCGCGCCGCGGTATACACACACACATACACACACAGTTCGCGCCGGAGTTTGAGGCAACGGTACAATGGAGCGTGTGAGAGAGAGAGAGAGAGAGAGAGAGAGAGAGTTGGGGAAAACACCGCCGAGGCGTTGAACCTCCTTCACCAAGTGAAGGAACTGCACTGGCCTAGCCCAATCCCCCAACTTCCCACTCCCCTCCAACAACACCACCGCCTCCTCCTCCTCCCTTTCTCTCTCTCTCTCTCCCTCGCTCTCGCCCCAACCCTCTCATTCCCCTCGCCGCCTTCCCTCCCCCATTTTTCTCACTCCCCCGCTATACCTCACCACAGACTCCCCTCCCACCCCCCGGCTACCAGCATAGGCGAATGTGACACACTTCTGGCTTGGGCCTGGGCGAGTCCACTTCGAGCGGCAGGCAGGGAATGGTTGGAGGAGAGAGAGAGAGGGAGGAGAGGGGGCGAGGAAGAGGTGGAGGTGAGAGGAGGAGCTAAGGATCGTGTGGTGTGGGTTGGTGCTACGATAGAGAGAGAATACAAGCCTTAGGATAGGAAGAGGAGTGAGTCCTAGAGTTAGCGGATAGGGTAAAGGAGGGAGGAAAAACGGGAGGGAGAGGCTAAAAGAAATGAAAGAGAGGGGGAGGGAAGAGAAGCAAGAGGGAGGGTGGGAGGGAAGGTCTGCGGCATGGAGGTAAAAATGGAAGTCGTAAGAAGGTTGGTTTTTTTCCTCCCCCCGTAATATAGGTGTAGGGCTATATTTGTGAAGGTGGTCGCTGAAAATCTCGGCGCACGTAAGAGTGAAATATTCTCGTTTTCATTTTTTTTCTTTCCGCGCGAAGTGGACTCGCTTTTTTTCCTTCCCTCCTTACTCCGGTTTAAAAAAGAACGAGCGTGTGTGACTTAAGAGTTGTCTCGAGATTTTTACGAAGGAATCCGAGAAAGAGCGTGGTGGTAGGGTCTCGGAATGTTGTCTGGTGGAGAGAGAGTGAGAAGGGAAAGAGAGGTATCCCAAAGACGGTACACGCTGATAGCGCTGCAGGTATAAAGGTAAAAGGGGGATTCTTCACGATGCTCAACACCGTCGCCGTGGTCTACTAGGGGTTAGTACCCGAAGGCATAGAGCACCCCGCTGCTTAGCTTACGTCCACCACCCTTGTTTTCCTTCCACCTTCCTACTACTCTTTCCCATTCCATTTAAAATTAAAAAAACGTGTTCTCGCAGCGAGAACCTCTCGGTTACGCAACTCGCGTGCGTGCGCGTACGTGCGTGCGTGGTGCTATCCTTTCCCCTCCCGTTGCGTTGCCTCGGTAGAAAGTGACCAGAACGAGGTTTTTGCGAGGAGGGGAAGGAGTCGGATGTTTTTTTTTATCGTTTTGTTTGGTTTGCTTTTCTGCCGGCAGGGGGTATCGGAGAGGTTTGAAAAACGGGAAAAGAAAGAATATTTTAACTCCCTCGATGTCCGACGAGAGTGGTAGAAATGAAAGAAGATTTTTAGCGGATCCGCGAGCGGCGGGACCCGGATTGGATTCGAAAACTCTATCTCTGTAAGAGGAGGAATTGAAAGAATAAATTAAGGGTTCGAAGATCTAGAGGAGTGTCATTGCTCGGTAGCCGGTTGATTTTTGTTCACCTACTGGTTTGAAAATACTGAGCGCCGGTGATGTAAACAAATTTTTTTGACGAGATTGAAATCAGTGACACGAAGTAGACAATATAACGCCGTATACACACGTAAAACAAACATAAGGTACGTAAACTAAGGTGGGAATTAAAGAATGTTACAACAATAATAATTCTATGCGATTGATAATAACGAAATCGGTTAAAGATAATAGATTTAACTAAATTTGAATATAAAAATAGTTTGGTAAGAGATTGGCGTACCACTGAAATATTGCGCTTGTTGTGTGCCCGAAATCAAGCTAAGATATATTATAATACTCTTAGGTCTTTAATTTCTGCTCAATCGCTTAGTAGAGAAACGCATAAATCCCCTACCTGTCAGCGAAATATATTACAGGGGATAAAGAGTACTCTACACTGGTTTCCGATAAATGTATCAATCCGACGAATTTGACGTCGAGAAAGAGAAAACGAGATAGAGAATCAATTCTCGCAATGCGCTGAGAAACGGAGACGTTCGAAACCCCGCTTGGAACGCTCCAAAAATCATTCGTCAGCTTTTTACGAGCGAGGCCAGTTAACTTTCGATCCATGTAAAACGGTAAATTTCCGCGGCCAACCCTATCGCAAATTAGCTCCCGAAGAACTTTTTCGAAAGAAATAAACCGTAGGGGGGAAGAGAAACTGCGTCAGATAGCGGTGCAGATCCGCACTCCTTTAGCCTCCGATTACTCTCCCGTGCAGTGGAGTGGGTCTGACGACCAGAAGAGATAGCGGAGTGCTGTTACCTCATCGCAGAGAGATCTTCTCGGAGAGTGGGAAGGTAGACAAGAGGATGGGGGAGAGAGAGGTGGGGGAGAGAGAGGGAGGGAGAGAGAGGGAGGGAGAGAGAGAGAGAGAGGGAGGGAGAGAGAGAGGGAGAGAGATAGAGGGAGGGAGAGAGGGAGGGAGAGAGAGGGAGGGAGAGAGAGGGAGGGAGAGAGAGGGAGGGAGAGAGAGGGAGGGAGAGAGAGGGAGGGAGAGAGAGGGAGGGAGAGAGAGGGAGGGAGAGAGAGGGAGGGAGAGAGAGGGAGGGAGAAAGAGGTAGAGAGAGAGGGAGAGAGAGAGGGAGAGAGAGAGGGAGAGAGATAGAGGGAGGGAGAGAGGGAGGGAGAGAGAGGGAGGGAGAGAGAGGGAGGGAGAGAGAGAGGGAGAGAGAGAGGGAGAGAGAGAGGGAGAGAGAGAGGGAGGGAGAGAGGGAGGGAGAGAGAGAGGGAGGGAGAGAGAGGGAGGGAGAGAGAGAGAGGGAGGGAGAGAGAGGGAGGGAGAGAGAGAGAGGGAGAGAGAGAGAGGGAGAGAGAGAGAGGGAGAGAGATGAGAGAGAGGAGAGAGAGGGGGATAGAGAGAGGGGGAGGGAGGGAGAGGATGGGTGGTGAAGTCGGGTTCAGTTCGGAACGGTGGTGGAGTAAGGTGCGGAAGCTCGCAACAGTTTCACGCGTAAATCAACGGAGGGGAAAAATGAGGAAGTTTTCTTTTTTTCTTTGAGGGAGTGGCATAGGGTTTGTTTTAAGAGAGTAGAGCGAGTTGACACGAGTTTCGCAGATATCGCGATAGTTTATCGGCGTCGAGGTAACAAGTTAATGCGACGCTGTTGCTAAAACGTGGCTTACTAAAACATCGACAAATAACGAAACCATTTTCGGGCCTCGATTTTTTACTTTTACACGACGAAGGTCCTCTTAACCGACCGAAATTTACGGAAGTGCTTCGAAGAAAGGAAAGAGACAGAGAGAGAGAGAGAGAGAGACAGGATGGTTGCGATCGTAAAATACGAGATCTTTAGTTCCGACTGCAAAAATACGTCAGGCGACAACTTTTATCTTATCTACGTGATAAAAACCACAGTTTCTCCCGAAATACAACGTAGGAAAGATTGAGCAAATCGTTCTATCATTTTCAAGGGAGTAAAGAACAAGGCTGAATAAAATGCAATCGGTCAAAACAGACGATTATCATTTTTACTGGAATTAATCGTTTACATGCTCCTAAAAAGGTTGGAATTTAACATTTACACGAAGATAACCGAGAAAATAAACTAAAAATAATCATTTCCACGAAAAAAAGTGCGTAGAGAATGACTTTCGAAAATCGTAATTTAACAATTTCATCCAACATTTCTACCTGTTTAATTTTCTTCGCGGCACTTAAAAAAAGTTTCACGAATTAAATTCAATTACCTCGAGCGATTGAATCTTCGAACGCCGCTGGGAAAAATAAAATCCACCTCTCCAATCTCTCAATTCCTCCCCGCATTTTTTGTCCGAAATTCCGTAAAACTCGAGAAACCGCGCGTACAGGAAATCGCGTCAATCTGGTAGGCATTGAGCTCTTTTAAAGAGGACTTAACACTCCGCAGGATTCCGAAATGCGTAGTCATGACAAAAAAAAGAGGAGACTTTGGAGACCCACACATCCTTCCCCTTTAAGAAGGAGGAAACGGTGGAGAAATAGACGAAGGGTTGAGAAAGGAGGAGAAATAAAAGAAAGGAAGGCGGAGGGGGGCAGAGGAGGAGCTCTCGGAAGAGGGAACGATCAATCAAACGGTTGGACGAATAGATTTCGATGAACTCGTGCGTTCTGGTCGGAGGAATTACTTTGATGGAATTCATTTCGGGCAGAGTAAAGTAGAAGGTTCCTCCAACTTTTTACATTCGGACTAAAACGGAAACAGAATTGCTTAATATAGTTATTCGGAGAATGGCTTTCACGCACGGTTTCATTTCATTTGACGCCATTCCAAAAGACGAACATTTCATGAGTCTACTTACCCGTTTTAAATTGATACTGTCAAATTATTTAAAAATATACGGTCAAACTTCGTATAAAGTGAATGCACAAATTTTTGTGAGATATCTTGCACATATTCACTGAAAAATAATACTAAATAAAAGGAGTACTGTTTGGTGAATACGGTAATCGAAAATTACCTGTGTCGATCGCGTTAAAAATATTGTTGAAATATATAATTGGGACGCAGGCACATACATAAGTACTTATTATAACTTTTATATTTTTTTAATTTAATAAAAAGTAGAATTATTCTCGTCTTTGGAATTTCAGATTCGATCGTTTAAAACTCTCCCAAGCGACGGAATTTCTTTTCAAATGCTTCTAGAGGGAAAGTCAACATTACCGCACTTTCCGAATCTTAAATTCGATGCATGTTTAGAAAGCCTGGAATGTGTATTATAAACAATATTTTACCGTAAATACGCGCTAAATTAATTTATATTAAATTAATTATTGCACGTTCTTGCCACCTATCTGTCAGATATAAATAATCGATAGCGAGTCGCATTTCGAGACAGCGTCTTTTAAGGAACAGTTTTCGAGTGCTATCAGCTGGTAGGGGAAAGCCACGGCCCATCAATATTCATGCTCTTTCGGTTATAAAATTCGCGCTCTACGAAAACACAAGCACAGAAGAAGATCTTGAGAATGACCGCGCTATGACCGAACCCCTCCTTTTCGCCCCTCTCTCTCCCTCGCATATCTTGTCGACTGTCCCGGCGAAAAAGAATAAGATAGGGAAGAGAATTCGAAGCAATTCCTTAATGGACGGGCGCCTCTTGCATTAAATGATCGATAAGCGATTGAAAGCGGCGGTTGAAGAGAGAGAGAGAAAGAGAGAGAGAAAGAGAGAGAGAAAGAGAGGAGATGGGAGATACGGAGAGGAAGAGGAAAGGCGAGTGGGCGCTTAAGAGCACAACGGAAGAGCGTTTAAGCATACTTCGCGCATTACGATTCAAAGCCATCTCTCATCGCCTCTTCATATGATGAGCTAAATTCGAAAGAATCTTTTGGAAAAAATATTTTGCACTGTTCTTTGCATACCTTAAACTTTTACCCGAAGTTGATAACATTTAATGGGGAGACCACGCTCGAGAAATAAGTTGATTATAACAGATTTTAAATATTTTCATCGTACCGTAATCCAAAATCCATCACATTAAGAGGAAAGCATATAGTTCATTATGGAAAATATATTCACACAGAAAAGAAAGATCCCAATATATAAGAGACAAAGCGGTGATTTTTTCAATCTGACCGGCCAGTTAAAAAGAACGCTGATTACTTCCCATTCACTTTTGGATGCATTTCCCACGCGATATAATCGACTCAAGTGCGACTCAACAAAGGCTGATTTCATAAGAACGGGCTATACGATCTCCACAACTGAAAAATCATTTAATACAATTTTTTAGAAAACTTACAACCATTTCGATATTTACGGGAGAAAATGAAGAAAGTGAAAAAACTACACGCTACAAATCTCACGCCGAATTGATTATCAACCCTTTCCCTCACAAACACACATGCTGCATGTCTTCCTCTCTCCTCTCCTCCTCCCGCCCTCCCATCGCCCGCTCCTGTTTCATCCCGTCGTTTTTCTTCCCCTTTCATCCTTCCCCATCCCAAGGAAAACCCTTTACGGATGGTCGGAGATAACGGAGCCTTTTTCGATCGAAATGCACGAGTTGGCACGGACAACACACCCTCCCCCGACCCTCCTCCTTACCATCCCTTCTCAAAACCCCCTCCTTACTCTATTGTGCCGCCCTTCCTTTCACCCCTTTCCTCCAACTCCCTCCCGCACGCTGTCCTAGCAACCCCACTCCCCTCCCTTTCCTCCTACCCGCCTACGCCTACCACTCTTTCCTATCCGGACACCAATGATGCCTGAAGGCATTGTCGCATCACGGATGGAATGTGGTGCAATGGACGGTATAGGACTAGGAGGGTGGGCGGGTTGGGAGTAGTGCCCGAGGGAGGGGAAAGGGAGAGAGGAGTTAGTGTTGGCGAAGAGAGAGGAGTAAAGGGAGACAAATAGATAGAGAGGAAGTGGGAGAGGAATTACGGCCGGAAAAAAAGGATAATGCGCAGAAAAGCAGACAGAGCGAGCGGTCTATGGGAATGATTGCTGTGGCGTCTGACTCCATTGCCGAGGATAGGGAGAGAAAGAGAAAGAGCGAGAAACAAATGAGACGCGAAATAACCCGCAGTAGTTTTTATCCGAGCCAAAAGAAGGAAAGAGAAAAGTGAAAATCGTCGAATATGCTCGATGGACTACTCGGGTGAAGGGTCTTTATGAGCGAATCCAAACATCCGCCGTCCCTCAGAACTTTAAGAGAATTCTCGAATCGCCACGTATTTTTCGAGGGTAAAATAGGAAATTTTTTCCGTCACAACAACGCATTGGGAAAAACATTTATCTTGAATGATTTTTTAAAAATTCCATGCATTTTTTACATGGCGTTTTGAGGATGATTGATATGGTAAGCGGAGGGAATTCAAGGCGACAGCTTTCGCGGTTTTTTTGACCAGTACGATGTCTTTTCGTGCCTCTATGAGGTCACAATCGCGCGATTTATTTATTTAGGCAACAGTCCTTTCATGTGTATTACACAAAGTCGAGAAAACGTGCATCTAGACCAGTGGTTCTCAACAATTTTGTCAAAATCCTGGATCATACCACGACAAAAACAAAAATTCACTTTATCCAAGAAGTGCATTTTTACGTTAAATACATTTTACCATTAAATTAATCATTAGTAAAATTTTAAGGGCATCAAATATTGCTATAATATAATTGAGAAAACGTTATATTATAATTCTTTTTGAAACTTTGCGTCCCACCTAGACGACCTTCGAGTCAAACTGGTTGCGGTTCGAAAATCCTTCGCGAATTCAGCCAAAAACTACGAGCTGTTCAGAATAAATTCTTCCGCCAACCGGCTGTTTCCCCGCATTTTAAGGAATCCGACCTTAAAAGCAGAAGAAAGCAGAAAGGCAAATTCCTCCTGCCCCGAAAAAATCCTTCACATCGCTAATCACGCACGAAAAATCCAAAAATGACACCAATCCGAAAGCGAAAGGCAGAATACCATCGGATTCGTAACGGGAGTCTCCGGAGGGGAGGAGGAGTAGGGGGAGGGGGGTTGAGGAAAATAAAACAAAAGAAATAAAATTACGAAACCCTCCCCCTTTTCCCTCTCCCAAAACCTTTCGTAAACGGAATCGAGGGAATCTGTTAAGAAATAAACCCCGTGTGTAAAAAAGGTGCCTTTTCCTCTTTTCAGGAGGAAGCGAGGTTGCGTCCGTAAGACAATTGCCATTCAAGAGATACGAGTCTATGGGACGTGCGGAGGTGGGGACGAAATGGCGAGGGGGAGGGGAGTGTAAGGTGGAAACGGAGGTAGAGGGGGAGGGGGAGAGATAGAGAGGGCGAAAAAAAAGAGGAGGGATCTTGTGCCCGCGCTTGTCGTTAAAGAACGGAAGTGACGAAAACATCGAGGAGATGGAGGAGCGGGGTAAGGTAGGTTCGCGGAGTGGGAAAGGGAAGGAGTGGAACGATGGAATGAGATGCGTGGATGCTTTCGAGAGGATGTTGAAGCTTAGTCCGTGTCAAAGAATTGCGAGATTACGGGATTTTTCGGACGATTCCGAGGGAAGGGAAAGGAGGGAAGTGGGGAGAAAGGTCCAGAGAGACGCGGGTGGAATTAAGTGACCACGAGGAGGATGCTATTGCCGCAACTTATTCAGCGAGAAGAAGGGGAAAAAATAAATAAAAAAATAAAAGGGTGGGATTTGAGTGGGTGGCATGGAGGGGGAGGGGAAAGGAAAGCGGTCGCGACGGAGAACATTTATCACTCTCTCGCGCTGTCCGATATTTATATATTTTTCTTGACGCTCTAGGCTGCGTTTTAATCCGAATGGCGGAGCGATTGTTTTCGTGCGTTGTGTTTTTTTCTATAAGCTTCCGAGAGAGGTTTGCGATGCGTTGGAAAGTAAAAGAGGGAAAGGACCATGATGGATGATTTATCGCCATGCAAATTTTCGGAAGTGTCCATTAGTCATGTCTTGATGCCTTGGAAGCACAACGCTCGCATTTGAGATCCGAGAGAAACATTCCTCTTACCACGTTTTTTTATAAATATAAGACTTGAATAAGGTTCGGGTTTATTTGTAAGAATGCCTCACGTTCGCAGAATATGAGTAATGGAAGGCGATTTGCGGCGGGAAGAAATGTCTGCGCGAATTAGGAAAAAAATATAAACTGTATTTAATGGGAATGTTATCTGATATCGATAATTCGTTGTGCTATTATGTCTTCGAAAAATTCTGACGCTGATATGAAAATTTCACGTAGACCTATACCTTTATTTTTCCTATTAAATAATTTGAATTTTGATTTTTGTATGATTTTCAAGAAATTACTTCAAAAAATATCTATCCACTGAAAAAACCAACGTCCCCGTTCAACTAACAAACATTAACTCACCTAGATAATTTTCTAGTTTACTCACAATGAATAAAAGTGATTAAACTTTACAAAAGTAATTCATAAATAAAAACAATATTCTACAATTAATTGCCCTGATCACTTTGCAGGACAGCGACACTATAGCCGTGTTATGAATTTCGAAAAGTTTTAACAAAGTTTAATTTTTCTATACGTGCTCTAAAAGAAATTAATATATTCGAATGGAGAGATCAACTTACAAAAACTTCCTTATCAACAAAAAAGTTGTGAATAAATTTAACACTCGCATTATAACACTATATAAATCGCTGACTGTAGAATCTGCGACAATTAGAATCAATAATCGGTAAATTACCATTAACTATGACGAATGAAGTTGATATGCGCCTATGATTATTGGTAGGTATCATTTATGACATAAGACACACGAGTTTGCTCATTTAACATAGGAGAGCAACGTAAATAGAATTAACTCCTTAACCGTAAAATTTTACGGTTAAGGAGTTAATTCTATTTAACATCAATTTCGCCGTAGTCTCCATCGTTACTTATTTATAGGAGAACAAAGACAACTTTAAATATTTCAAGCAATCAAACATGCCAATTGCTAAGGCGACCGTGTTTCCAATCGATATAACTTGCAACAATCATCTTCAATTTCAATTGCTTCTTAATTAAAAAGTCAATCTCATGAATATTTTTTCATTCTCCTTGGCAAGTGTCAGCAGGGATGCCATTTGCATCCGTAAGATATTTCCTTGTCCCCGTAATTTCCTAAAAAAAGAAAGATTTTGGATGAGTTTTTAAGACGAAATTTCACGCAACAATCCTATCTCCGCACTGAATGGTCTAAGAGAGTTTGGAAGTGATGAACGCGTCGAATTCTACCTGTACATGTAAAAGTGGTGATTAACTTTTCATCCAAAAAATTAAATAAAAGTCTTTGCTGTTGCAGTGACGCCCACATCAAAATTTAACCGTGCAGAATCAACGGAAAGATCTCATTGCAGTGCATATTTTCGATGTAAGAAAAAATCTGACCCAAAATTGTAATTGCAATTTTGGATATTTTATGTGAGGGTTACGAACATTACAAGTATGTACTTATTAGTAATAAGGGAGGGAATAGTTAATAATAAGATATGAAGTTATTAATAAAGTTTTAAATTTTCTTATGGTAATTAAGTAATAAAACATTCCTTCACTTCTCATTGCTTAAAATTGTCGTAAACACACCTTTTCCTCCCACTTTTCAATTAACTTTTACAAATCCTTACTTAATAACCTCTTGAAAATTACTTCTTCATTGAAACCTGATAACCATTTTGGGTCCAACCCATTCATCTATTACAAGCCAAATCTGATTCTCGTCAACTTTCTACATGAAAATTCTCTTTTGGCCTAACCAAAGTCTCAAATACATTAATAAAAAACAATTTTCGTCTAAGCCCTCCGATCGTTATCAACTAAAAGGAAAAACATACAATATATTTAACAAAATGATCCAAACAGAACTTATGATGCCTACTTTCCATTGAATCATTTATTTTATACTTATATTGAATTTAATAGCTTTAAAGTTATCGCGGATATGTTGCTCTTTGTGTTCCCAAATTTCATAATTTACTACAAGTACAGTCGAACGGAATATTAAATTGATCACGCGTATTTGTGCGGCAAAAATAACGCGTGTACGTATTAGAATATACCGAATCTGAGTCCAGCAATAGTTGTTGCTATGGCAACACTCTCGTAATGAGTGATAAAAACTACAAAATTGCCAGTATTTACGCAAAAGTCTAAAAAATACAATCGATAAACAAAATTCTACGATAAAAATTAAAATCTTCCTTCCTTTCCTCAGAGAATAGCACAAAACTCGCTCCGATATTGCAATTGTAAGATATTTTAATGTGCAAGAGAAAATTACCCTGCACGATGGATTTCAGATTTCCCATGTAAATCAAATGGAAAGGATAGTTCCTGGAATCGAATCCGGAACTATCTTCGTAACAAAAACTATCCTCGGGAGCTCGGCACATGTAGCAAGAGATTCCCACCAAGTTTCATGAAAATCGGTCTGTTGGTTCAAAAATTAATAGGGAGGACGGAGGACAGACGGGCAGACAGACGGACAGACAGACTCAACGACAAAACTATAAGCCTATTTCCATCCTGGAAAGTAGGCTAAAAATGCCATAGACTTATAAAAGCTATTCATGCCGACATGATCAAATACTTGAATCATTACAAGGAATAACTGGATGCATCTCTTTTTCATTCTAAAAAATCATTCTATTGGTTTTTATATCTCTACGTCGCCTTCTCTCTCTCTCTCTATCGCGTTCGTCTGTTCGGCACCGTCGAATTATAACCAAGCCGTCGAAGAATTTTGAATAAAACCACGCAGTGGTAGACACGAATGTCTCTCCTCGTCTCCTCACTCGTACTTATTATCAACACTCATTCTCGATGTGAAAAATACTCCGAGACGCTCTAAACGGTTCCCGAGTCGTACTCCGCACATTTTTATGAAAATTTCTTTGGTGCGTATTTTACGGGACCTAACCGTTATGCATGCCTGTTTTAGAAATGAAAAAGTACAGCTATTAAACATTCCTTTTTTAGGCTCTTTTTTCAATAGGCGCCGCGTTTTTTCGAAGGTGAGTTTTAACGGTGAGAGATGAAAGTACAAAAAAATCAGAAGACAAACGGTGGTGTGGAAGCAAACACGTCGAAGAGACACTCGTTATGTCAATAAGGGCAAGGGAAGGAGTGAAAGAGGAAATGAGAGAAGAAATGGTGGGAAAGAGAAGAGATAAGTGGAGGAAGTGGTAGAGTGTACGATATAGAATAACGTATAAGGGAGAGAGAAGGATAGAGAGAGGGATGCTGTAAAAGACTAGGCAAAACTGAAACATAGGGAGGGAGCGGGAGTGGCGGAGAGAGAGAGAAAGATAAGGAGAGTGAGGAAAGCGTAAGGAGAGAGGGAAAGTAATGAGTTACGGCATCGGAAGGAAATTAATTGAGGAATGCACTGTTTATGAAGCAAAGCGAGAGAAGAGGACGAAATATCGAGTTTTTCTCAGTGCCATGACGACGGACGGGTAGACTACACAAAACATTTCCCGGAAGGAAATTAGGTGTATGCTAATGAAAAGGAAGCGTTGATGGGTGGCGCCTCTAAGGGATGTGGCGAGATAACGGACTGCCGCGGAGAAATGCCATGGGAATAACAGACACGGATGATTCCGTTACCACCGTTTCATTTGATTCTCTGCTGAAGAATTACATCCAAGGAGTAATCTAAATAGATAAAAGGACAACTAGTATACCGATAGTACCTTAAAGAACAGTTAACATTTCAACTCCCATTGTTTCAATTATCTTTCCTTAAGATAATTGACGGATAAATATTAAATCGAGTGCAACTGCTTAGTGGATGCAGAACATTTTTCATTCTAAATGCTGAAGTTTTATTCTTTGAGTTAGATTACTAATTACGATGTTCTTTAAACACGATCAAGATAACTTCTGCACCTAATAAGCTTGAGTAAAGCATAAGCGCATTTTAGACACAAAGCAGTGAGACTACATTGCGACTGAATTGCACGTCTTTTTTATACGATTGTTTTACGGAAGCAGGTGTAAACTAAATCATAAGATGAGCTAGGCAATTTATTTTTGAACTTTAGATGTTCGAACAAAGCCGAGAGAGAAGTAAATGACTAGACAAACATTTAATTATAATGTCCAGCTTTTCGAGTTCTTAAATTTCTATCAATTTTATTGGGCGCGCATTTGTCGTACAGTTCCACCTGCTAAAGAAGCATTCAAACTGTCCATTGATATTTAAAAAGAAAAACGACCGACATGAACATAATTATTCGCCCGCCTTTAATGCCTAAGAGAGAAAAACGACCATATTCAAGAAGCCGTACAGGTACATAAATGTGCGCCTCAAAAAAATCCCAGCGCCTGGTTGGAGTGGACGATCTTACTTTAAAAAAAATGAAAGGTCTCTCTCTCACTCCTCTGCTTAGCAACAGGATGCGCGGACACACAATGGGACCCAACAGGAAGGATGCATCCACGAACACACAAACACATTCAAGGGGACGGGATGGAAAGAGAAGGGAAGAGGAGAGGTTTCTTGATGGAGGTAAAGGTAAGAGTAGGATGCGGGAGAAGAGGATGAAAAAAATAAGAGGACCACCAATTTCAGCGTCAGTCACCGTCTTAACAGAGATTCCGAGACGAGGCAAGACCAGCTATCTCACGAGAGAGTAGGAGAGTGAGAGGCGGAAGGGGGGAAAGAGGGAGAAAGAGAGAGGAGAGAGATGGATGGGGAAAAAAACGTTCCTTCAGGTGAGTGAGGAGGTTCCAACCAATAGCCAGGATGGCTAAAACGAATGGTTTCGGGGGAGGAAGACTGCGTTATATTTTTTTAAGCGGGATGGAGGGGCGGAAAGACCAGGAGAGCGGGGAGTGAAAAGAGAGGGAGGTTCGGCCTCCGTAAGGGTATAGAGGTTGGGGAAGTTTTCGGAGGGAACCTGCATGGGTGATGCGAGAGAAAGAGAGAGAGATCCCGTTATGTTACGCCCACCGAGCCCGGCACGGAGGGTGAAGAGAGGAGGGTGAGGAGATGGAGGTACTAGGAGGAGGAGGTGATGGGTGAGAGGGGTGGAGTAAAAAAAACCAGAATAAATAAAAAGACCGTGTTTAGACCGGGGTTAGAGGGGAATCGCGTGGGAAGGGGGGAGTGGGATGGGGAGGGAGGTTTACCGAAGGGGATGGGGAAGGACGGAGCGAACGGTATATAGCGGAGTGGTTAAGTTGGTGTGCGGTGTGCAGGGTAGGGGGTGACGGCGTTTCGGCGTAGGAGGAGGGTGTGGGTATCGGACGGAGGTGGAGGTATATAACGGCGATTCCGCGTGAGCATGGGAAGAGGGTTCTGACAGAACGGGTGGGGGGTTTTGGAATGAAGGTTTGAGGGAGTGGGATGAGGAGCTTTCGTGCCGGCGTGGGAGTGGGTGGGGAGGGGGGGGGGGGAGAAGATCGGAAAGAGGAAGAGGCGGAAGGAAGGGGAAGAAAGGGTTGTGGTTTTTTCCCCGGGTGTGGGAGGTATACGGAAAAAGATTCCGGAAGTGGAATAATATGAAGATTAAGAATGGGAAGACAGATAAAAGTTGCTCGAGAGAGAGAGAAGCGCTAGAATTAAACTAAAGATCTTGAAGAGATCTGAAGAGGATAGCGGTTTTATTTTTATTTTTTTCCTCATCTTGGATTGGAGGAGCCGTTCCTTTTGAGGGAGAACGAAAAAGGTAACTGTATCTGGAGTTTTTGAGAATATGGTAAAAAGCGATAAATGAAAAGGACCACGACTTCGGTAGTGGGTCTTGCGGAGAAGTAAATACTCATTTAAATGTTCTCCGTTCGGTTCGTTTGCGTCACCTCCTCCGTTGTGCGACGCGAAAAAGAATGCTCAGGCATCTACCCAAAGCGTAAAAATAGCTTTTCCTGCAAATTCTTGTCCTAACTTAACCGATTCTCGTACACGTACATTTGAAAATAATTGGGTTCCAAACATTCACGAAACGAGAAATGGACGACATTAAAGATTTAGAAACGGAACAGTTAACCCCAAACAAAGCCTCAACGTCAATAGAAGTAACGGAGGCCATGCTGACGAGACCGGCTAATTTAGGTGTGAAACATCCAAACTGTGCGAGACGGAAAGAAACAGTTAATTGCCTCTCTGGGAGATATAACATGGCGAACAAACAAAGCGTTGTGGTAAAGCGAGAACCGCTTTGCTGCATACTTATTCCTAGTGCGCTAGGGAAAATTTATACTTTATACATATATAAGTTGAGAAAAAAAGGAATCACGAGAGGTAATTTTAAGGATGTTCTTAGACCGTTTATTTTTCGATTTTCTTTGTAATAGGGCAACGTCACGCACGAAACGTTCGTTCTCCCTAAGATAAATGGTTGATTCAGCCCGATACTTTGATGGGAAGGAATGTTGCAAGTAGGAAAAACGAGACAATGAAGGCGCTCCTTCGTCCGGGGCACAGGTGAAAGCGACTAGAGCGGGGTACGTAGCCTTGACTTTATGAAATGCCAGAGACCTCATTATTTCAGAAGTACCGCGGCTAATAAAAATTAGCGCGCGTGTTACTATACTCTGCTAATGACTATTTAGGAAAAATATACGAGTTTTTCACACCGAATAGCAAATTAAAAAAACTATGCGGCACACTGAAAAAACTGCAGAGATGGTAAATTATGTGCTTGTGGTATTTTTGTTGCATTACCCTTTTGATGGTTCGGGGAGCTATTATCAAATTATGTTAATAAGTATGTACCTATGTGTGTGCGCACATGCACATAAACACACAATTATATACATACATACATGTGTATTTTATAATTACGCAATTTTTCATAATTTTCTCTTACAAAATCCGTTCAAAGGCCAAGTTTTTTGGTCTGATATTTCCGCAGTAATACTCTACCCAAGCGGGAGCGGAAAAGAAAGTCAAGAGCTAAAAATTATTCGGCCCCATTCATTTTTTTGGAAGGATCTTTTGTTTAAAGCTTGACCACTCAAGGGAGCGGGGATGAAAGATTAATTGTTACTCCCGAGGGATCCCCGGATTCGCTGCAAGGTGCACATGGGAGAATGGTTTGGGCTAAAAGTTTTTCCCTTGGGTTATTGGTTGGCTTGAAGGCGAGAAAGATGATGAGAACCAAACGAAAGGGAGGGACAGATGGCACTGGAGGACGGCGGGAGGAAGTGGATGGATATAGCCAGACGGAGGTGCATGAGAAACCCTTAGGGGCAAATACCACCACGTCTATTCCTTTCGTAGTCATAACAACGGGCTTCGTCTGTGAACCCTTTCTCGAAACATTTTTTGTCTCTATCCTTTCCCGTTAAATCGATTTATTTTAAGAACAAAGGACTGATTTTTTAGCTCCTTACCTAATAAGATGAAACTTTATGAATCTTATAATAGAGTATTATGGTTATAAAAGCTATCAAACGTGAGATTCGTTTTCGATTTCCCAGTGACAGATATCATTTCAAAATCTTTCCCTAAAGGAAAGGTAACCTACCTCCCACGGTGCAGCATTATCTTATTTCATTAAAAATACGGGAGTTGAAGGATTTATTTAGTCAAGGGCGGCGATATGCTAGTTGAATAGTTGAACATGTGAGAAAAAGAAAAAAAATCAAAGAATATTTGTGGGCTTGTTTAGCTATAAAGATCCATTATGTAATGTCCCCTGAGTATGTAGAAACTCATAAATATATTTGAATGCCAATCAAAGGGCTATCACCGCGATATCAGGCGAGAGGCAGACAGATAAGTGACAAAGAATCTACCCCGCCAGTGGAAGACTTCAATTCCCGGTCGATATAAAAGTTTTTATCTATCTTTCTTCGTTTGACTTATATCGGGGCCTACTGAAATTATCTCGGAGATAGACTTCCTAATGTCACTAATAAACCTCAAAGTGCTTTTGTAAACGGGAAACAACTTTCTTCCTCGAATCAGGGGAATGTACGCCAAATGTAGATATTTCTTGCATTTCAAAAGCCTACACAAGTGACTCAACTTGTATTAATTACAAAACCTGAATAATTTCTGGCATATTCCTTAACGGTGACATTTTTCAAGCAATGGAGGGAGAAGTACTGAAACAAAAACCACTACTTCTGGGAAATGATCGATAACTAGAGTAATTGCCCATAAAATATTACGGATATTCGTGAATTAAGTATCAAGTTAAAATTGAAATTAAAAATTAATGAAACCAACATTTATATGCACTAAAAAGTAAGCAATAAATATAAAATTCACGTAATTGAGTGTTTAAGAGAGTAAAAATAGTTTTGGGCAAATAGAAATTGTTTGGCAATCCTTAAACGCCCAAAATTATTTTTAATCTATGTAACATTTAATGTTGTCTCTATCTCTCTCTCCTTCTCTCTCTCTCTCTCTCTCTCTCGTATTAAAGAATTCAAAGGACGCATTCCTTACGCAAATAGTATAAGGATTAAGGCGACAATACAATCTCGAGGTTTAACAATGACACGGTCGGCAAGGCAACATTACGTTAAAAAGCATACAATTTTCAAATAAATATGATTTAAACGTAGAACTTGAGGTGAAATGCAACGATAAGAATAACAAATGCTGTTTAATTTTCTGTGGAACGGTCTAAGTTCGAAGATATAGGTCAATTCTTTCTAATTTTAATTTGCAAAATAGTAAAAGCCTGTAAGTCGAAAAATCGATTTATACGCGTTATCTCATGGGAAATAGAAATTATCTACTGGAGTCGAACCCGGGTCTTTTTTGGGATTTTTGTTTCGAAAATGGCTTTTACTATAAGAGGCAAACATTCCTATCAAATTTCAAACTTCTACCTATTAGGAAAGTTTGTTAAAAATAGCATTATAGTCAGTCAGTGGCGCGTGGTGGAAACCTATCCTTTGTTTCTGAGACTATCTTCCCATCCGTATTCATAATTCCTTTACCACGAATTCCATTAAACCTCTTATCTTCTAATCCCAGTGCCCTAGCGTACATCATACCGTACCGTCCTAACTTCTCCATTTGTTGTATTTCATCACATTTTTCTTTTATCCAATTTCTCTAGCTTTATCTGTCACCCTTCTCAACTCATTGTTTATACGGCTATAGTTGTCTCTACCTTCTTCACTGCTAACTATTTTCCATTTTTGTATCTCATCCATTTTCTCCAGCATTTCCTTAGTGATCCATGGTTTTCTGATTTTCTTCTCTTGTTTTCCAATCTCTTTATCCAAGGTATCCTTGATACTGGTTTTAATTTCTTCCCATTCTATATCCACGGTCTTTGGTTTGTTTTCCAAATTTCTTAGGCGACCTTCCAATTTCATGCTGACTACATCCTGCCTTTATTTCAGTTTTTATATGTCCCAAGTTTGTCTTTCTCTTCTTGTTTTTCTTATTTGTTTGAGTTTTGTACTCACGTCAAGTATTAGAAGGCTGTGATCTGAATCAATGTCTGCTCCTTGCAATGCCTTGGCGTTCTTTATGCTGTTCCTGAATCTTTGTTTTACAAGGATGTAATCTATTTGGCATCTCATTCTATCTCCTGGGCTTTTCCATGTGTATAACCTTCGTTTATGGTTTTTGAACCATGTATTAGTCACTACAAGGTCATTATTGATGCAGAATTCTACAAGTTTCTCCCCTCCTCGATTTCTCTTCCCAAGTCCGTATTGCCCGACAACATTTTCTTCCTGTCCTTCTCCGACTATGCTGTTCCAATCTCCCATTATTATGCAGTTTACCTTTCCTCTTCCGTCTTCTTCGTAAATTTCATTAATTTGCTCATAGATCTCATCTATTTCTTCATCGTCACGAGCTGACGTTGGCATATATACCTGGATTATCAGCATGTCCACTGGGACTGCTTTTAGCTTTATTGCCATCAGTCTATCGTTCGCTGCTATTATCATTGTCACGCTTTTCATCATATCTTTCCTAAGTACCAGAGATACTCCCCTTTCCCCATTATTTCCTCCAGAGTAAACTACCGTGAACTCTTCCTAGTCGAACGGTCCTTCTCCCTCCCATCTAGTTTCGCTCATTCCTATGTCAACTCTATTTCTTCTCATTTCTTCTTTCAAGTTCTCTACCTTTCCTGGCTTTCTCATAGTTCTTACGTTCCCAGTGCCTATTTGTAAATTACTTTCGACAAATGTTTTCCTCAAGGCAGTCCCCGTCCGGAGATCCGATTGGGGGACTATTTTACCTCCGGATTGTTTTAGCTCGACAGAACTCATATTGTCCAACAATATAATCATTACTAGGGATTAGTAGATTCCCTCTTGTTTACCAGAATTAGCGTAAATATCTGCTTTTAATGGGAAAAAACTGCAAATTTTTCCTCTTTTCAACAATGAAAATCTTTAAATACTCTGGAAACGACCTCAATGCTTTTAAAGGAATCTGATATTATACGTTACGATTGCAGTGATTTAATGCTTCTAATGGAAATTAATGCCGTCATAACTAATTAGAGTTTAACTTCCATAACTCGAATCTCACCGGAAAGTAAAAATTATTCGAGTAATAGAAAATTAAAATTATGGAAATATATTTTAAAATATTTGTAAACATACAGTGGAACTTCTATAACTCGAATCTCAAAGGAAAGCAACAATTATTCGAGTGGCAGAACTATTATTTTTTTCATTTTAAAAAAATTGAATTAACTTCAAGTTTATTCCCATAGGCATATAAGTTAACTTATGTTAATTTTCAATATCATGCATATTATAAAAACATCATCACAAATATTTTCTTCCGATAATATGTAAGATTTTACTATATCCAAAACACTACTTGCATCACGCACTGTGATTGAGTGTATCATAGATAACTGCAATTCTCACGTACTACTGAAAGCACAAACATGATGATTAAATCTGGGTTATCGACTGTAGGAAGGAGCGAATAGGTTTGTTTTCTCCAGGACTATAAGGGATAGCAACAGGAAAAGCAACCCTGATAGCAGTGACGATAAAACGTGAAAAGTATTTTAATGTTGTGTTTCGTAGTTTTTCTAGAAATTTGAACTCTTTTCAATTGTTAAATATAATGGCGTCATACCTATTTCACGATTGTTTTTATCCAAATATGTGCTAAAGACATATATGATAGCATAATATTAGAAGAAAATATCCTAATTTTTAATACTTAATGATGGGTATTCTTATTGCTCATGCAGTGCGATCTGAGTCACTAAACTTGAGATACGAAAACTTGGACACGAGCCGATTGCCAGAAAATTTGAAAATGAGGGATAGTTGCCTTAATTTCGAGAAAAATTATAAATATACTGCTATTACTCATGGAATTTATTATTTAATACATATAGGCTCCACGTGACAAGTACTGTTTTGTCTGTATATAATGATATTATATATATATATATATATATATATATATGGATGTCAACAAGGTGTTGGGATGAGGAAACCCAGTGAGCACTCACCAATCAGACGACTTCAGGTTGGCGAGGCCCCGGGGATGTCGAAGCGACACACGTAAAATATTTTACAAATGGGGTTTAAACAACACCTAATATTGAACAATTGGAAAATTTTCGATTTTTATAGTTGGTTTTGAGCAAAATCTTATAATCCTGCAAAATGTCAGCTCCCTAAACCTCTTAGATCCTGTTAGATCGGTCTATACCAGTGTTTCTCAACCGGGGTGACATCAAACCCCAGGGTGACGCGAGAGTTATTGAAGGGTGATGCAAATATTTGATAAATTCACAGTGTATCATATTCTGGCTTATAAAAATAAATAAAACCAGAAGAATACCTGCCTCTGCTTCTTTGAATGCATAAATGTTGGTCTTTATGTTGTAGATAAAGTCTAATTTATCTATAAAGATGACTTGAAGAAAATGAAACAGTAAACGAGGTGACGCAGAACTGAAATGGGGTGACGCAAACAAAAAAAGGTTGAGAAACACTGGTCTATACACTGGAATAACTTTTTCCCGTGCTAACTTATGGGAGATTTCCGGGGCATCTGGAGTCTAACCCAGGACACTGTAAGCAAAAGTAATAATAATGCCTAATATATATTGTGGCCATCTAGTACAACTGAAAATTTAATTTTTCTAGCTTTGGGGCAAGTGCCCGAAAATAATTTACAAAAATGTCGCAATTCTTTTCTTATGGGAAAAAGCGAAAATTTCGGAATTTTTTGAGTCGAACCCATGTCACTTAGGCGAGAAGTTTCATTTTATCATAAGGTTTCTCTATCATATCTACAAACACTAAACCTTTCAGCTCTCTAGCTCTCGTAGTTTGGGCTGGACATTAGTATCCTCCTATATATCATCATATATCATACTAGTATAAGGTGCTTGCATTCTGCAAGCATTTCATCTCACCTTGAAAAGACATTCATTTTTCAGAGAGATATTTCATCATTGAAAATATTACTTTAATTTAAAAGATTTCTCCTCTGCACCGATTTTCGTCTTTTCCATATGGTACAATAAAACAATCACTAATATTTGCAATTTTAAGAATATTATACTTTTCCGCATTGGTTTAATAATGCCACACATTCGGCCAAATTTTTAAGTTGTAGCGCATTTAGAAGTGAAATAACATTTATCTAATTGGTTTTATTTTAAATTTTTTAACTGCCGCAAGAAATTTATGGAGATTTTCAAATGTTTGTTTGTTTACATGCACGGTACTCTAAATATCTTTAAAATTGCAGGTTTCTAGCCAGCCCCGTAGTACCTTAACATTTATCTATTTGTTTAAACTAAGAATTTTTACAGCCAAAGAAATTAAAATATCAAAATTTCTATGATCATATTTCGTTATTTTACAAATTCTACTTTTAAAACAATTTCAGTTCCGTGGCACATTTGCAAATACATAAACCTTGAAATTTTGTTTAAACAACTGCGAATTTTTAGAGGTCGCCTTGTTAAACTTTTTAAAGATTATCGTTTTTATAGTCGGTTTTGGACAAAATCCAACCTATTTAAAAATTTCGAATCTCCAGATCTCCGGAAGTGCCAAAACATTAGTATCCTCCTTTATAATAGAAGTAGTTGGTGGTTGCATTTTGCTAGAATTTCATCTCAACCTGATACATTAATTTTTCAGAGAAATATTACATTATTAAAAACTATAATTTTTAATTTAAAGCCTTTCACCTCTGCACCCATTTTCGTTCTTTCCTTATGGAACAATATTTGATTGAAATAATACCTAAAATTTGCAATTTTAAGTATAGGGTGTCCCTATATATATATATGTGTATGTGTGTGTGTACACATTTTAATGCTGAAAAATAATCCTTTAAAAATTAAAAAAGAACAATATTTGGTGTGTGCGAAGCAATAAGCTTTTATTAAAAGTTTAATTATCGCAGATGTTCAAAATGACCTTCATTAACTTAAATGCATTGTTGGCAACGGGTAGCTACCGACTGACAAATGCCCACCAAGATATCCGCTGGGATGGCTTCACATAACTGTTCAATTTTTTGCTTGAGTTCCTGAAGCGTTGCTGGTTTCATTTAGTACACTCTATCCTTCAGGTAACCCCACAAGTAAAAGTCGAGTGGAGTTATATCAGGTGAACGTGGTGGGTACTCAACACTTCCTCTCCGACCTAACCACCGGTCTGAGAAATTGTTATAAAGAAAGAACCTAACATCACGATGGTAATGTGGAGGTGCCCCATCTTGTTGAAAAAAAATTCCTCTCCTTCATAAAGCTGTTGAATTTTGGGCATAATGGATACTTTAAGCAGGTTAAGGTACTGAGTACCAGTAACAGTCCCCGCGAAAAAGTATGGCCCCACAACACCCCTGGACGACACACTACACACCAAACTGTAAGACCTGGTAAATTCACTGCCTTGTCTAAATGAATTTGCGGATTTTCTGATGACCAGCAGCATACGTAGTTATGCCGGTTTACTGTACCATTGAGTTTAAATGTTGCTTCATCAGACCAAACAATCTTGTGAACATAATTTCCATCCCCACTAACTTTCATTTTAAACCATTCACAGAACTCAGAACTGCGGTCAGGATCGTCTTCAGACAATTTCTGTAAGTCTTGGAACATTACACTTCCACTTAGTAGTTTTGAGAATCTGATGTACGCTCGTTTTACTGATTTCAGTCTCATTGGCACATCGTCTTACAGACTTTTTTGGTGATCGTTCAAATTGCTCTAACACCATAGCAGAATTTCCTGCATTCGTTGAAGTTTGACGTCTCCCAGATCGTTCCCTGCTCACGTCTTTCACCACGGTACCGTAAGTCAAGAATTTATCACGAATTCTTGAAATTGTAGTTCGTGTTGGTGGCTGTCTTGAAATCATGTCTCCACTGTCTTTGAACCTCACACACATTGTCAAATTTCCAGTACCACTTTTCTTTGCTCGAAAGTCAAATGATGCTCCGCCATTTTTATTATGTTGTCAATTATGGGTATTGAATTGTTGCTTTTAATTATGACTGAAACCATCATTTACTTACATGCTATGCAACAATGAGTCGCTATAATTTTCATCCAAATAATCATCCGTGAATAGATATTCTATTAGACAATGTGTATACATGTTTTTGGGACACCCTGTATTATAATTTTTTCCAATGTGGTGCACTAATGCCTCAATTTTCTGAAATTTTAACGTTGTAGCTAATCTATAAGTGAAAAAATATTTATCCAATTGTTTAAAGTTTAAAAATTTATAACGGGCGCAATAACAATACCAAAGAAATATTCCAATGTTTATTTGTGCAATTTCAATAACCTCTAGGCTACTTTAAAATTTCAGCTTCGTAGCTTTCCCCGTAGTACCTAATCATTTACCTAATTGTTGAAATTTTAAGAATTTTTAATAGCAAAAGAAATTAAAATATCAACGTTTCTATAATCACTATTTCGTTGTTTTACAAATTCTAACTAAAAAAATTCAACTTCATAGAACATGCAGAAATACATAAATCTTGAAAATTTGTTTAAACATTTGCGAATATTTAGCAGTCGCATTGTTGAACTTTTTCAAGATTTTCGCGTTTTGTAGTCGGTTTTGCACGAAATCCTACCGTTGTAAGAAAATTTCGAAACTCCAGCTTTTATGGAAGTGCCTAAACATTAGTATTCTCACATACATATATATATATATATATATATATATATATATATATATATATATATATATATATATATAACACACACACTAGCAGAAGGTGCTTGCATTCTGCAGGCATTTCATTTCACCTTAAAAAACAATTTCTCAGAGAGATATTTCATCGTGGTAAATATTTCTTTAATTCAAATAATTTCTCCCCTGCGCCGATTTTCGTTAATTACTTAAGGAATAATAATGGAGAAAAACAATCACTAATATTTGCAGTTTTAGGAATATATTATTATTCCACATTGGGTTATTATTGCCGCACATTTCTGCCAAATTTTAAAATTGTAGCACACTTAGAAATGAAATAACATTTATCTAATTGTTTAAATTTAATTAATTTTTAACGGCCGCTATAACAGTTTCATGTATACATTGAAATGTTTATTCGTTTATATATACTATGCTCTAAATAACTTTAAAATTTCAAAACCCTAACTCGCCCCGTAATATCTAAACATTAACCTATTTGTTTAAACTATAAGAATTTTTAACTGCCAAACCAATTAAAATTTGTATAAACCCTATTTCATAAGGAAAGAGCGAAAATGGGCGCAGAGAGGAATTCTTTTGAATTAAAAAATATATCTAATAATTATAATGAAAAATTAATATATTTATCAGGATGAGATGAAATGCTTGCAGAATTCAAGCACCAACTACTTGTATATATATATATATGTATATGTATGTATATATATATATATATATATATATATATATATATATATATATATATATATATATATATATATATATATATGGTCCTCCTCTGTAAGAAGTCTATAATTAATAGATATATAGGAGGATACTAATGTTTAGGTACTTCCAGAAAAACTTCAGACTTGAAATATTTTTTGTCGGTAGGATTATGTGTAAAACCGACTAGAAAAACGAAAATCTTGAAAAAGTTCGACAATGCGGCCGCTAAAAATTCGCAATTGTTTAAAAAAATTTCAAGGATTATGTATTTCCAAATGTGCTTCTGAGCTGAAATTTTTTTTAGGTAGAATTTTTAAAATCACGAAATAGGGATAATACAAATTTTGATATTTTAATTTGTTTGGCTGTTAAAATTTTTAAAAGTTTAAACAAATAGGTAGATTTTTAGACACTACGGGGCGAGTTAGGGTTCTGAAATTTTAAAGTTATTTAGAGCATAGTCTATATAAACGAATAAACATTTCAATGTATCCATGAAACTGTTATTGCGGCCGTTAAAAATTAATTAAATTTAAACAATTAGATAAATGTTATTTCATTTCTAAGTGTGCTAAAATTTTAAGAAACAAAAAACCCTGGGTCACAGCAGCCATGCTGCAAAAAATGGAAGAGGAGAAAGTGGAAGAACATAAACACTGAGAATGTCAAAGAAAGTACAAGGAGTTAAATAATGCTTTAAGAAGGGAAACAGATAAAGCCAGAGAACAGTGGATAAATGAGAAATGCGAGGAAATTTTCAAGTGTGAAAGAATTTGTAGAACAGACCTCATGTATAGCAAAGCAAGGGAGCTATTCAAGAAAAAGGCAAGAAAGATAGGACGTAAAGGAATCATGAACAAAGGTGGTAAAATAGTCTCGGAGCCAGACAATGTAAAGAATGTCTGGAAAGAATACATTGAGGTGCTGTATGAAAAAGAAGGAAAGCCAAGAAATATTGAATTAAATAAAAAAGAGGATGTGGAAAAAGATCAGCTAGGACCAAGTATTATCGAGTCTGAAGTAAAAAGAGCAATTGACATGACATGAAAAGAAGTAAGGCTGTTGGGAGTGATGATATACCAGTGGACGTTCTTAAGGTTTTGGGGTCGAAAGCAGTTAAGCAACTCACAAAATTCTTTAACCAAGTATATGATACTGGCATATGACCTGAAGATTTTTTAGATGTTGTTATGGTACCACTGGAGAAAAAGAACAATGCAAAATGTTGTAAAGATTACAGAACTATTAGTTTACTTTCTCAAACAGCTAAAGTTCTAACCAGAATAATAACCAAAATAATTGAAGGTAAAATAGAAAAGGAGCTCCAAGATAATCAGTTTGGTTGCAGAAGAGGAAGAGGGACTAGAGATGCTATAGGATGTATGAGGATGATGATAGAAAGAGCGCTAGAAGTCAATAAAGATATGTATTTTTGTTTTGTAGATTGGGAGAATGCGTTTGACCGAGTGAAATGGGATAAAATGTTGGGTATTTTAAATAAAATAGGAATAGATTGGAAAGATAAAAGACTGCTTAAAAACCTTTACTTTGATCCAAAGATTAGAGTCAGGGTTGAAGGAGAAGAAAGAGAAAGTACTTCAATAGGGAGGGGTGTGAGGCAGGGATGTCCTATTTTACCAGCAATATTTAATATTTATGCAGAAACAATAACAGAAGAAGCGCTGATGGAAGAGAAAGGATTTAAGATAGGAGGTGAAAGTATTACCACCATTAAATATGCAGATTATCAGGGATTAATAGCAGAAGACGAGAAAGAACTTCAAAGGAAGATAGACAGACTAGTGGAGGTGGGCCAACAATATGGAATGAAGATCAATGTTGAAAAAACGAAAGTCATGGTGGGTTCAAAGGAACATAAAGAATTAAATATAATGGTAAATGGCCAAAAATTGGAACAAGTAAGTAGTTTCAAATATCTTGGCAGTATTTTAGCGCAGGATGGAAGTAGTTCACAGGACATCAGAAGTAGGATTGCAATGGAAAAAGCAGCATTTAACGAGCAGAAGGAGCTTTTTACAAGCAAGAAAATAAATTTAGAAACAAGGAAGAAATTAGCAAAATGCTATACATGGAGCATAGCTCTTTATGGTGCAGAGACGTGGACGGTAAGGAGAAAGGAGGAAAAATATTTAGAAAGTTTTGAGATGTGGGTATGGAGGAGGATGATGAAAGTGAAATGGACAGATAGGGAGAGAAGCGAAGAAGTATTAGAAATGGTGGGAGAAGAAAGGATGCTAATAAAAACAATTAAGGCACAAACTGAGAAGACAGAATTTACAAAGGACGTTTTTAGAAGGCAAAATTAGCGGAAGAAGAGGAAGGGGGAGAAAAATAATAGGAATATTAGGGAATATAAGGCAGGAATATAGTACTTATGGAGGTATAAAAGAAGCTTCTAGGGAGAGAGAGAGATGGAGGCAGCGATTCAGCTAAAACCTGTCTTCGGACAGCAGCATGATGATAGATATATAGTATATATATATATATGAAGATACTAATGTTTAGGTACTTCAAGATCTGGAGATTCGAAATTTTTTACTTAGGTAGGACTATGTGTAAAACCGACCAGAAATTCGAAATTGTTTAAACAAATTTTCAATGTTTATGTATTTCCGAATTTGCTATGGAGCTGAAATTTTTTTAAAAGTGAAATTTGTAAAAATAAAATAAAATAAGGATTATAGAATTTTCGGATCTTGTGTGTTAATGGTAGTGGTTGGGGGTTGAATTCGTTCTACTTCCTTCCTCGGGTTGGTTTAAGTGGTTGGGGGTTGGATTCGTTCTACTTCCCTCCTCGAGTTTGGTTAAGTGGTTGGTGGTTGGATTCGTTCTATTCCCCTCCTAGGGTTGCGTCGAGTGGTTTGGGGTTGGATTCGTTCCATTTCCTTCTCCCGGTTGGGTTAATAGTTGTGGGTTGGATTCGTTCTAGTTCTTCCCCCAGGGTTGGGTTAAGTGGTTAGGGGTTCGATTCGTTTTATTTCCTTCCCCGGATTTGGTTAAGTGGTTGGGGGGCTGATTTCATTTTTATTTCCCCCCCCCCCGGGTTGGGTTAAGTGATTGGGGATTGGGTTCGTAGTATTTTCCCCCGTGGGTAGGGTTAAGTGGTTGGGGGTAAGCAAAATGCCTAAAAAAATAGGTATTTCGAAGAACGGGGCGGGCGACAAGATCCATATTTTTTGTTTGTTCTTTTGTCTATTCAAAATTCTTAAAATTAAAAAATAGATAAATGTTTAGGTACTACGGAGAGCTAGGAATCTCAAATATTGAAGTTATGTACAGCTTAGTGCACATATACAAACAAACATAAAAATATCCATAAAGTTGTTATTGCAGCCGTTAAAAAAATTTAAATTGTAAACATATATATATCTATGTGTGTGTGTGTGCCCCCAGCAGCCTGCCAACTTGGTCCTCAAATTGGTAAGTGTCCACTGGGCTTCCTTGAACACCTTGTTGCCACCCTCATCACCACCTTTTCTTTTCCTTAAGTATATATATATATATATATATATATATATATATATATATATATATATATATATATATATATGGATGTCAACAAGGTGTTGGGATGAGGAAACCCAGTGAACACTCACCAATCAGACCACTTCAGGTTGGCGAGGCCCCGGGGATGTCGAAGCGACACACGTAAAAGAACACTAAAACACAGAAACATCACAAACGTTCTCTCTCTCTGTAGCTGATGAAGGAATAATTCCGAAAGCTCCTACGTTTGTGATGTTTCTGTGTTTTAGTGTTCTTTTACGTGTGTCGCTTCGACATCCCCGGGGCCTCGCCAACCTGAAGTCGTCTGATTGGTGAGTGTTCACTGGGTTTCCTCATCCCAACACCTTGTTGACATCCATATATCCGTTTTACCTTTCCTTTTCCGTAAGCTGTTATATATATATATATATATATATATATATATATATATATATATATATATATATATATATATACACACACGTATGACCGTCCTCTGTAAGAATCGTCTATATATAAAAGATATGTCACGGTAAATGTGCGTTGTCCGGTAAATGTGTACATTTACCACCAAGTTCGGTAAATGTAAGTATAACATACTTTTACAGATTGGATTGGGGAAATGTACACATTTACCTCGAGACACTGGTAAATGTGGATAAACGTCGCAACACAGGCCACAACATGGCGGCGTCGCGAACATCAGTTGCAGTTAAGTAGCGTAAAAGTGCGTTGTCCGGTAAATATGTAAATTTCTTGGTAAATGTGCACAACTAACTAAACTAAATTTGAACATGAAGGAAAATTTTACCCGGCCCCACCTTAAAATTTTAAGTTATTTAGAACTTAGTATACATGTACAAATAAACATTAGAATATCTCCACGAAGTTGTTATTGCGGTCGCTCAAAAGTTTTAAAATTTAAACAATTAGATAAATGTTATTTCACTTTTAATTGTGCTACAACTTTAAAATTTCGCAAAAATGTGTGGCTTTATTACCTCTCTGTGGAAAAGTATACTATTCTTAAAATTCCAAATTTTAGGTATTGTTTTAATCCAATATTTTACCATAAGAAAGGTATGAAAATCGGTGCAGAGGTGAAATCTTTTGAATTAAATAAATGTTTCTAATAATGAAATATCTCTCTGAAATATTAATGCTTTTCAAGGTGAGATGAAATGCTTACAGAATGCAAGCACTAACTACTTGTACATATATTTATAGATTATCCACGTCCAAAAATTCTAACGTTAAAAAACATCATTATAGTAAAATTTCAGTGGTACTACTAATGGATATAACTTATGTTACTAATCGACTGAAGCAGTATCTGATAGATAGACCAGGGAAAAATTTGTGCGAACAATCATGAAATTAGAAATAATTCTCCAGAAAAAGTTAGAGATTTTGAAGAATCATTTGTTCATATCACATATGAATACGATTTCGATAAAGCTGAACTATGCGCATTATTTTAAAATACATAGGGTACCTATATTATCATACATCAAGCTGCTATAAGCAAGCTAAAAGCTGATTAGCGAGCAATCAAGGCAAGATATACCGCCATGCACATATCATACTGCCTTATTAATTCCTAAAAAAGAAACTAATCGATTAACTATAGGTACTGACATTCGCTTTCGCAGCAAAGCAATTCGACTTCCAGATGGAAAACCCATCGGAAGGACGCCCGGATGATAGATGGCCGCCTATCCAACATTACATAACGGTCTCTCTCCGATCTCCTCCCGCGGCACCACACATTTATTGATAATTCACATATTTATGAGGTTTCGGGGAGGCTTCGGCGTTAATGTACCTCTCTGCCTTCTCCCAGAAGAGGGTATGGTTGGGAGACGAGTTAATAAGGGTAGATGGGGTGAACGGAGTTAGGGGAGGGGGCGAAGAGGTGAGAGCCGGTGATGAAATTAATGAGGAGTACGGTAAAGAAACGTGATCGAGGGGGTGAATAGAGGAAGAGAAAAGTAAAAAGAGGCGCGGGATGGAGTGTGAGGAATGGGGAAGGAATGAGAGAGGTGCTGAGGCGGTAAGGAAATTTCGTTTGGATGGGTTGCCTTAACGGAAGCGATCAGAGAAAGAATTTGAGAGAGGGAAAGGAGGGAGGACATACTAAGAGTTATGCGTTATGGGAGGTAAAGGGAACTACAAAGAATATTATCTTCAACACGTGAGCGGGATGCAAATTGCGGCCTTGATTCGAGGAGAAAATCAGTGGCGAACAATTGAGGGAGAGAAAAATGGAGTCCCTTGATATCCTCCGATTTTGCAACTAAATCTTCTCGGCAATCTTCTGTCAGCACGTCATGTAAAATTGTACAATTATTATTTTTATACACATTAAACATGGACGCTAAGGAAAAATGACATCAAATACTTGGAAAGCTTTGAAATGTGGACTTGGAGGAGAATGCTGAAGATAAAATGGACAGATAGGATGAAAAACGATGAAGTGCTTCGAAGAATAGGAGAGAAGCGAATGATTATACAGACTATCAGAAAGAGGAAGGCTAACTGGGTTGGACATTACCTGAGGAGAGAGAGTATGATTAAAGACGTGTTAGAAGGAAAACTAGAGGGGAAAAGGGAAAGAGGTAGGAAAAGGTTTCAGCTGATAGACGATTTGAAAGGGAAAGAGAGTTATCAAGATATAAAGAGGACAGCGGAAAATAGGAGTATATGGAGAACCAGGTTTAACCAAGAATAATCACGGACCTGTCTACGGACAGACTACCTATGATGATGATGACACATTAAAATAAGTTGTCCCCAAACAACGGCCCGCGTGGTGATTTCATCCGGGCCGCCTTATCCCTTAGCATGTTCTGTATAACGTGCATACCCGCGTATGTTCCTGAAATCCATTTCAAATTGTTGTAAAAATTTAAATGATATATTTAGCGTAAGTGGATGTAATTTGCTTTGTTTTTAACATAGGCATATGAAAAGGTTATAAATTTTTTAAAATTACAAAAACTAGAAACGCTGAAGTTTTCACACCGATAATTTATTCAAGATGTACGTGGCCCGCTCAGTGGTATCTAAAACCTCATGTAGCCCCCTTTCTAATAGGTTTGGTAACCATGGTTCCTGCTAAGCTGGGCGGCTGCGCAGTAGTTTTTTTAAGTGCTGCGCACTAATTTTTTAAAGCCGCGCACCCATTAATATTGGATATTTTTATATGGCGCGCATCTGAGCGTTATCTTCATATTGGCGCATGCAGTTAATTCCGCCCATGGATGAAAAAGTTGAGAGGGAACAACGTTGGTGACCCTTACCATTAAACGATAGAAGATATAAAATCACAGAGCAGTCTCTCATTAACAATAATTAGTTTCGACAGTTTAAATAGCGAAAAATAAATAAATATCGATAGAAAATAGATAATATAAATACAATATATAGTTCATTTAGTGAGAGCATAATATATAGACTCCAATCAACGTCCAATTAATACGGCCTTCTCCCATTTTCCAGTAATTATTACTTTAACGCAGTTTTATTTTTTTGCTCATTTCTGTTACTTATTTTGTGGTGGTTTAAAATCATTCGCTGACGTCAGCGTCGTACAGTAAATATTTAAACAATAAAAAATGGGATAACAAAAAATTCTAACGAGTTCATACGATTATGCGTACATAACTGTAAATTTCCAGCGATATTTCCGCCCTAGTTTATGTGGCACACAGCTGTGATTTGTCTGACACCTGGAGATCCGATCTAGATATAGGTCGAATGGGTTGAAAGCTATCGAGTGGATAACAGTTAGAAGCGCAGGGAAACTCTTTCTCGCATCCACCCACACGGACAAATAAGACACCTCTGGGGAAAGGGGAAGGGCAAAAAAATAACTCGGTCTGCTCGTCGTCTAGGAGAAAAAAATCGATTCATCTTCGATGGGTCTCACCTGCTGGCGATGCTTTCTCTTCACGAAAATGGGTTGTGATTTAAAATTCACATGCGAAGGGGTTGTGGTGAGTGATGAAAAACATCTGGCAGGATGTTCATAGTACTAGGATATAAATATAAAGCACATATAACTAAAAAATGTATGGGGGGGTCATTATTTTCCGGATAGGCAGATAGAAAAAAATCGTTTCGGAAAGAGAAAGGGCGAAGGGGCCAATTTTTTTGATAGAAAGAAAGGAGTGGAAGTAGAGAAGACAAAGAGGTTTATACCTACAGTCACACGCGAAAAAGGAGAAAAAGACGAATGATAGAAAATGAGGGGAATCCAGGGAAATACACAAAACGGAGATACGAAATAGAGGAAGGAAAAACGTATAATAAAGAGAAGTAATCGCTCGAAAAGAAGTAGCCCACAATCACTCAAAGCCGAAAGCCAATTTTAACCCACCGCAGGCATGAAGAGAAAAACAAATTGAGTGATTCAGAAAACCGAGCGATTAATTTTTTCTTGCCAGAGTAGAGGTCAAATCGAATAAAATAGCCAGCGGAAAACTGAACAGAGTGCGAAGACGACTTGAGAACTTCGATAGCCATAAAAGTCATATTATTAAAATTATTCTTGGATGTCTGTTTTGATGGCGAGTTCAACAAAGAAGGCATTATCTTACAGAACTTATAGCAGCCGTCTTAAGTCGCTCGTGCAAAGATTGCACGTAATGACAGATGAAAAAATGGACAAGTGAGTCTTTTATTTACTAAAACTGTCTTAATCATTTTAAATTAATAGTTCGCAAGCTGGAAAATTATTTCATCGACTTCAGAGAAGGCAACAACCCTTTTATCTTCCTCCGATAGACTAAATAACAGAATAATTTAATTAATGACATAGAAAAAGTTGTTGCTATGGTTATAAGGCTGACTAAAACTATTTTGAAAAAAATATCCTATATTCGAGTTTGTTTTAAGTAAACTAATAAACAAAATATTTGTTAAAATCACAGCAGAAAACAATCGTTACACGTTGAAAATACACACATTACATAAAGAAGAGCACGCACTAAACTCAGCATGGACAGAGCTGAAGAAAAAGATTGAGAGAAAGAGAGAGAGAATAACAGATATTACTCGAGAGATTGCTCAAGACGGGCGATGATGAAGAAGAAGAACTGTGAGAGGAAAAAGACAAGCGAGACGGAATGGCAAGTAAAAACGAGCGGAGAATTAAAAAAATAAAAAGGACGAAATTTCCTTGAATGGAACTTGGGCGTTGGGGCGATACTGAGAGAGGGAGGAAAGATGGAGAGGTTGTAAGAGGATACGAGGGCGTATCTCAAGTGGAGGAGAGCGAGAAAGGGAGAGAATAGCAGAACGGTGGGGAAGGGGGAAGAAGGATCACAATACTGCGTTAATGGAGAGGGCCAAAGCCTCAGTTGTAGGAGGAGCAGTGGATGGCCGAAAAGGGCCCTTTTCCTCTCACTCGAGATTTTTTCTGGATGAAAAGGGCGAAAGGAGAGAGAGGGGGTAGAATGGAGTAAGGGTAGTTGAAAGAGAAGTGCATGGAAAGAGCATTGAGAGGAGCGGTGCAGAGTCGAGGCTGGAGAGTGACGTGGGTGAGCCGAGCGAGCATCGCATCCACGAATGACACGTCGGGATTGGAATTGCCGGCTAACGGTGAAATAGGTGCGTTAGAAAATGGAATAATGATGCGGGGATGATTGAAACGGCTTGTCTCTTCCATCCTGGTTCGTTGAGAAAGACGAGTTGCGCGAATCATCTCGTCCACAAACTAGAATAAGAGCCAAATGTAGAGGGCTTGGATGAAAATGGAGCCGAAGCGCAACTCGTTCATCGGCGAACTGTAGTGAAAAAGGAATTAATGTGTTTATTTCTTTAAGATATTGTAAATAAGAGAAATTGAAGAAATTACAGAACTGAGATCTAATCCAAGAAAAAAGAAACTTTACTTTGAATTCAACAACTGAGTAAGTATGCCGCTTCCCAGAAGAACAAAAAATCAGTTAATATAATCTATTAAGCGCTGAAACAGATAACATCAGGATAATAGAAGTCGAGATTTTTGTTTAAATAAGCAATAATACAAAAAAAGAATCTCGATTTGTAAATGAGTACTTACATTTACATTAAAGCAAGGATTTTTAATTGGAATTTTCAATGTGGTTTATAAGATATAGTAATGGGACAAAAATAATGCATACGAAAAATGATTAACAGCTCGAAAAATAATTTACAGCTCGAAAAATAATTTACAGCTAAAAATCAAAGAGGATCAAATAAATTATAAAAGTAAAAAAATAATCTGTCAAAATAATTTCTGACGAACTCGAGAGAATAATCAAGTGCTTTATATGTGCCACGGTAAATGTGCGTAGTCTGGTAAATGTAAGTATAACACACTTTTACAGATTGGATTGGGGAAATGTACACATTTACCTCGAGACACTGGTAAATGTGGATAAACGTCGCAACACAGGCCACAACATGGCGACGTCGCGAACATCAGTTGCAGTTAAGTAGCGTAAATGTGCGCTGTCCGGTAAATGTGTAAATTTCGTGGTAAATGTGCACAACTAACTAAACTATATTTGAACATGAAGGAAAATTTTACTCGGCCCCACCGGGTTGGGTAAGTTAGTCGAAGTGTTTTTGGTCCCTCCTCATGTTCACTTAATATATACCAGTGGAGCCGAATCCTAGATGATTTTTGTTATAAATTAAAGTAATTACTAAAGTGTAGCATTTCTCACTCTTACTTATTTTCACATTTACCAAGGCGCATTGGTAAAAGTGCACATTTACCGGGAAATGTACAGATAATACGTATTTCTCGAAACTTAAACTTACGTTTACCGAACTTGGTGGTAAATGTGCACATTTACCGGTAAATGCACATATTTCCCGATTACGTACCTTTACCTTAACATATACAGCACTGGAAGAAGAGCGGCATCGAGTGAAGAGACTCGAACAAATGCGAAACGAAAAGCAGGATGCAATCGGAGGAGATATCCTAATGATTAAGTGTGATCAGAAGATTGGGAAGGTTGGTTGATGTCAATGGCTATATACGTAGTGAAGGAGATGTGTCGTTTAGAAGCCACCGGGTTGAAGTGTACAAATGGAAGAGAGGCGTGAGAGAGATGGGAGAGAAAGGGGAAGAGAGAGAGAGTGGGCAGGAAAAGCCGTAATGCTCAGGAGAGAGAATAACGGTAGTGGAGCGCGTGGGAGGATATGTGAAAGAATGAGGCGTGTGGGGGTGGGAATAGGAGGGCGAAGTGACGATGTGCGTTTGGGAGTCGGGGTACGGGAAGGGTGGCGGTATGAGATAGGGTTTGATCTGAAGCTGCGTTGAAGATGGAGCCGGCGGGCGATATGAGGTAGAATTGGAGATGGATTAGAGTGCATAATTTAATTATGCGCGATATATTAGAAGGGTGACACGGACTGCAGTTGGAGGCGCGGGTTGGAATGGAACTGGAAGAACGTGAAAAGGTAAAACTGTGCGTGAGGAATGATATGATAACGATCCGGGACCAATCATTGGTACAGGAAATAATTAAAATGGTGCGTGATGACTGAGTAACACGGACTACGATATTTAGAGCAGAATGTGAGTGGTGTATCATATCGAGTGCGATGAAATGCGAGGAATGTAAAGCACGATCGTTCGTTTTAACTGTACAGGAGTAGGTTGAAGAAAGATCTTGCACGGTAGAATTTGAGATGAAAAGAATTCGGTTGAATAGGAACGAGATGGGAATTTAAGCGACTGAGAGCGAATTTGATAGTTTGACGCGGCTAAGTTGGAAGAGATGGATCGTTGAAATAGGAAGCTTCGGGTGATTGGACCAAGACGGTACATGCTTTTGGAGAAGATAAAGCCGACGGTGAGGAGGGAGGAGAAGAACTTTGGCTGAGGGAACGGGGACCGAATATGTGGAGGCGATCCAGTAGCAAACACCTGCCCCCGCCCTTATAGTCAATTCTTCCGTTTTTTTAAGGCTTCGCTCCATCTTCAAGGGGAGACCTGGTACGATCCCACGATGCCGTGGAGTCTACTGGTCCACTCGATCGCAGTATTGCGCATGCGCAGTCATGCGTAGGATGTATGGAGATAGCATACGGCAGATGCATTGCATAGAAAGATAAACGAGAGAGGGAATATGGGCATGTGGATGGGAATAACGTGGAGCGAGGATGTGGAAGACGCCTCAAGATGAAAGAGGAGAGAGAGAGGGAGAGAGCAGAAGGTGACATCTGGGAGAGAAACATGGAAGGAAATGAATTGGAGAGCGGAAAATTGCGAGAGGCGGACAGGAAATAGGTGAATAGTTTTGCAACGGAGCTAAAAATATGAGAAGAGAGAGTTATAGGAAAAGAGGATGAATAATCAACGGGGTTAAAAATACTTCGTTTTTTTATCCGAACCTTTTTAAATAATTGATCACAATGCTAAAAACTTGCACATAGTCGAAACAAGTTTAGGGTGCAGGATCCTTTTCAAATACATGACGAAAGGGAAGAGCAAGCATGGGAAAGATCTTTCATCAAAATTTTGAATTAACAAACAATGATTCGTACATTATGTAAAAGACACTCATTAAACAGAAGAACGAATTTTTAAAGTCCATCTTTCCGATAGTAGGGAGACATCGAACTATTTTTCACAGGCCTCGTTACTGCCTCTCTCAAGGCATTATTCACGTACCAATAAGAGATGAATACGCGAAAAGGTTTCCTCCGAATATAGACGACGACATTCTGTATAATTGACCAAACGAAGAAGACGAAATGAGAATATCTTGAACACAGGAGGATGGATAGAACAAGAAGTTTCGAAAAGGAAGCAAAACAAAAAATTGACATGCGAAATTAAACCTGCTAGCTTAGTGGGGTATAGCCATAGTCGGTTTTCATTCATCGACTGAACTGATAAATTTAATTAAAGATATATACGATTTAAATGTTCTATCATTAAACAAAACATGAAATAGTCATCCTTGGCGTTCTAATTCAAACATGATGCGAGCTTCATAGTAAATACTATCACATACAATGCTACAGCTCCTAGGATAAACGAGACCAGTAAAAATGAACCCGTAATTCTCCAAAATGGCAACAAAAATTTCCTTGAGAATAGAATGAAAACAAGATATTTACACAGCCACGAGGGAGAGGAAAAAAAGGCTTACACGAAAAGCGAGCTGAGGAGAATGAAAGAGCGGGGAGGGGAATAAAGGAGACAATAGGAAGAGAACGAAGGAACGCGAAACGTAATAGGAAGAAAAAAAGATCGTCGAGAGAGAGAGAGAAAGAAACGAGCGCGATGGATGAAGATTTCGCCTCTGACTGCGAGCCATCGCTTCTTTGGATGAAAGGAGAGAGAGAGAGAGGGAGGGAGGGAGAGAGAGTGTGTGTGAGAGAGAGAGAGAGAGAAGCGAGAACAAAGTAATGGAAGGGAGGAAGATGCAGGGGATGTAGGGATAATAAAAGTAGAAGGTGGTGGGAGAAGGGATTTGCGAACGAAGGGCTGGGAAGAGACGAGGGATGAATTGCGGGAGAAGAGGGGAAGAAAAGGGAGAAGAGAGGGAAGGAGGAACGATAAAGGGGGTGGAGGAGGAAGAAGCGGAGATTCCGTGAACGGAATGGGGAATTCGACGAGGGAGGGTTGGAGGAAGCTACGCGGGATTGTTTGAAGGGAAAGGAACCTTCTTGCGAAAAGTTTTTTTTTCTTTTCCTCCTCTCGGTAAACAAACCCCCGAGGGAACGCTTTTCTCCTCCCTCTCTTTCTCTCCTCTCCCTCGCTCCTTCCCTCGTTTTCTCGCTGCTCGGGTAAGTGAAGGAAAGAGAGACGCGAGTAACAGAAGAGGCGACTCCAGCTACAGAAACGAGTTTTTTTTTTCGGTCGATGAGGGGAAAAAGCTGTTTAATTCGCGAAAAAATACGACGCAAAAATTCCGCCGCCGAAATCGTATCCGGGAGCCGTTCGACGCCGATATCAATAAGGAAACTGATTTTTGGGACCGACAATCGCTGTTAAGAGAAAGTTTTCACCGACTGAAATTTTTGAGGACAATTATCTCAGGATAGTGTAAATATGATTCATCTGGCAGGTCACAGTTCTGAGGATATCCACAACGCTATCGGCAACGGAAAACGCATTGGATACATCAGATTATTTTATTTTACTCATTGCTAAGGCTAAAAAATTGAATAATAAGAAGAAACAAATGACATTTCATAATCATGGCCAGAGGCGTACCTGCGTGATATAGCGCCTATGGCAAAATTTTAAGGAAACACCTCATTTAAGTAGAATATGATGTATCCTGCGTTTTAATAGAGAATAATAGTTTTTGTTAACAATAACTTTAACATTTGAGCATTAAATTAATACTTATTTATGGGAAAATAAACTTATGGAATTTCTTGCGGGATCGATTGTCGCCTTTTGCAAGCGGCGCCTATGGCAAATGCAACCTTCGCCATACCCTAGTTACGGCACTGATCATAGCTAATTCAAAAGAGAATTATCGAGCTCAACTTATGGCTAAAATCAAATTGACAATCTATGTTGCTCCAATGGCCGTAAAAAATACTGGAAACCCCAGATGTGCATTTCGATAGTATGTTGGAATAACAAGAAAGTGCACAGTGTATCACAAATAAGCGCGTTTCATGCGATGGCGTATTTGAAACTAAACGATATAGTTTGAACGAACGTACAATATAAAACGGCGAAACACCAACCCTCGATCATGTCTTTATTCTGCCAAAAATTTCTTTCTTCCCCTAAGTTGGTGCATCAATAAACGTATTTACGTAATTTTAGTAATATAATGACTAAATACTGCAAAGCGATATCTCAAAAATGATGCCAGGGAAATATTAAAATTGGCTGTCTTGTCGTATGCGGTCTACGTTTGGATGCGGTCTATAATAGGTAAAATAATAAAAACCACAATGTGAAGGACATACTTCATTCATGAAAATGATAATGACATCGAGGAAGTTCATCATAATCTACGATGAGTCCCTTTAGTTTTAGGAACGCGACAGTCGTTTCTTCGTTTCGAATAATATCGTAGAAGTTCTTCGCAAGCATGTTGATCGGGATGGGTACGATCAATTATATCTAGTTTACTTATTTCTATAAACAGAGTAACAATACAGATTCATGTTTCTATAAACAGCGCAAAAATACAGTACACTCCCTTTAAGAGAAGGGCATTTCCCGTAGACCGCATACGACATCTTGATTTCGGCTGTAGACCGCATACGACTAGAAACCTTAAAATTTTAATTTATTTTCTATTCAGTTGCAATTAGCCAAACAATAGAAAATTATTTTAAGCATACCCCACTTGAGTTTAGTAGTTGTACTTAATACATATTTACGTTTGCGTACTTTTCTTCGTCTTAGATAATCCATTTCCTTTTGCTTACAAAATGCTGTGTGCATACGTAAGGAAGTTTAACGTATTTTCGTAATTATAGTAATCTTATTTACTATAAAGATTGTTTTCGTTGACAACAATTAATTAAGCAATCATTAAATTTTCGAATTTCGAAGCGAATACGACATTCTTGTTAGATTCTCTTGATAACGGCTACTCCTACGATAAAAATGAATTTGGCAAGAAATATTTTATTTTATTAGTTCTACAAATTTTATTTCAAGACTTTTTCGGTATTAATAAATAATATCATACGAGATACGAGGGAAAGTTGATTTTCAGACAAGTGGCACTCCTGATTGGGTTATGCGAACCATTTATGCCATTTTCTTATTGTCTTTGGCCACAAGTCCTTAATACAAAATTTGATAAAAACCAGTTCGGTAAAAGCCGCTCGGACGGAAGGACAGAACGAAGTTAATATAGGCGTTTACGTTGGAAACGAAACGCGCCTTAAAAAGAATCAAAATCTACTATCAATGAATCACCGAGAGCTGCCTTGTAACCGAAAAACGAAAAGATTTCCCGAACCTTTCTGTAGCTATTGGAGACACAAATTGATGATCATAGTTAATGGAATTAAAGATAATGCCGTCCGTTGGTTAGTGTCGTTTTCAGCGTTATACGTATTGTCACTTTCAAACGTAACGGCGATTCCACTGCTTCAAATAAAAGGAAAAGTACCAGCTGCTGTTTAAAATTTGAGCAAAAATATTTTTTTGACAACCACTACACTGTTTTAGTCATCCGCGAATGGTTTCTCGGGGTTTCACAACCTCGCCTCGCGTGCACTTTGCGAACGTCCACCGAAGTTCAGAAATTGAAATCGTCTTTCTCTCTCTTTTAATGCTCAAAAAATAGTTCCCATTCAGTAAATGGAAGTAGAGCGAATGAAATTATCACACACAACTCTCGATACAGTTACACGAGACCGGGACAATGAACCTGCACGCGTCATCCAGCGATAGGGTGAATTCATACATTTTCTAACGGCCGTAAAACTGACTCCGAGAGAGAGATGACGCGGAAGAGCCGACCAATAACGCCCGACGTCCAAATTGTCCACTCCAATTTACCTTTATCCATCGAACCCTAATGGCCGTAAGTATCAAAACTCCTTAAGACCAAATGGCTAAGAGGCACTAGGGTGCGCGTTGAAGATGTGGGAATGGCAGAGGCGACAGTAAGAGGAGGACATTGATTGGTGACGTGATTGGAATATGAGAGGGGGGAGTATATGAGAGAGAGAGGGAGACAGGAAGAGAGAGGGAGAGGGAGACAGGAAGAGAGAGAGAGGGAGACAGGAAGAGAGAGAGAGAGGGAGACAGGAAGAGAGAAAAATATGGAAGAAAGGAAAGAGGAAGGGAAGAAACGAGGGAATGGGAGAAGAAGAGGAGTAAGGATGGCGAGAGGAGGAAAGTAGAAAATGAAGGAGAATAAAAAGATGGAGGAAAGATGAGAGGTATGAGAGGGCAACACAAAGGATATCTCGGTGACTGGGCGGAAAAGACAATGAAACAAAGGGAAAGGAGGGAGTTGGAGAGGCATGGAAAGGAAGGGAGTTGGCCCTTAGTATTAGAGGAGGGGTGAGAGGGATGCGGTGCGGGGTGGAGTTGAGGGAACAAGTCGGGGTGGAAAACTGTTCCCGCGAGCGGGAATAGGAAAGGTGAAAATTAATTTCTGAAGAAGCAGCAGGTAGCTGTGGCGGAGGGGAAATGTATTTCGGAACGACCAAAACCTGTTCCCGTGCAATGATAATTACTAAAAATGTGGCAAATGAAAAGTATTGCGTAAAAAGCTTAAGCTGATTAGAGTGTTTATACAACCTTTGAGGAAAATTTAAGGTTTAACTGCGATAATGCCTTAATACCAAAAAGATTCTAACGAAAGTCTTTCGTCACCTTTGGATAAAATAATTCCGAATACGGAGCAGTCTAGATTAAGATTAACATAGACGTACTATTTTTGAAAAGTCATGACAGAATAGTATATTGAATATATTTATAAATAAACTCCGATTGACAAGCAATTTATGTAACATGGGTTCTACGTTATAGAATCCCCTATATATAATTTCCCAATCGTCTGTCCGTCCGTTCGTCTGTCCCCCTTTGTATCTCAAGAATTGCTTGTGGTAGCGAAATGCGGTAAATGATATTTTGTTCCTACCAGATAGGAGGCCCTAGAAAAACTAGTTTCATTTTTTCCGCCATCTTAAAACAAAATTGAGGCCGCTTAAAATATTTAAAAATTTATATTTCTGAAACGGTGCGTCGGAGAAAAAATAACAAAAATACTTATTTAGATAAGAGCAGTTTTGAACAACTATTTTCAGCTTAGCGAGAATAAATGCGAGGACTCTGGAGCGAACGAAGTGAGCGGAGGGCGCGGATACACGCGTAGGGGGCAGGGTCCCTAGTCATTTTTAAAAGGTACACTTAGATTTTTTAGAAGACGTTAGATGGGCCATGGGAGGCGACATCTCAAATTTATATAAATTTGCTGAATGTGAGTTTTTTCTATAATTTAAATTCATTGCTGTATTTTTTGCGCGGAGAGAAGCGAGGGGTGATTACGCTTCAAACCAAGAATATTTTATGAGTAATGTCACACAAAAATTCTAGTTTGCGTTTCCTGCTTTCACTTTAGTGACACAGACGTTATATCTACAAGCATATTTTCTTATCTATTTCTAGGAATCTTTTTCTCTTCAGCTTCCTTTTCTCATTTATAGCCATTTCTCCCTTTTTCTATCAACTTGTTCGTCCATTTAAACTTTCTTAAATGTCATCTCATATGGTAGAATCCTAATTATAGCTCCCTCTGATATAAGTGTTTGATCTCCTTTTTTTCCTTTTCAAATACGGCCTTTTTCAAAAGGTTTTAAGCAGGGTTCGTGCGAAATAGTCTTATCATTCGCGAAACCTCTGCTTTAGTCCTTGAAGAAACCTATGTCGAAAAAAGGGGCATTCATAATTCACCTTTCTTTACAAAGATTAGCACCTGGTATTTTAGTGCCACTATCTGACATTTAAGGGACTTGAACTTCCTTCAGAAGCCCGAGATGTGTGTGCATTGCGTAATATATCAATATTATGTGAAAATGGCTGAAATCCCAAATTGTTATTTAAGAGGTAATAAATTTAAGATAAAAATTTTTATCTAAAATTGTCAAATTTTATTTTAGCTTAACTTTAAATAAACCGATATCAACAATTAATCCAATGCATTCATAATATTACCGTTAAGTTGAGCTTTTCCCTGTGGAGTCAATTATCGGAAAACGTCGAAAAACAGTATTTACTTCGTTCTGGATATTTCTCCATAAATTCATATATTTTCTTATGAACTACACAGGCCTTCATACTAACGATAGTATCCATCGTTTCCGTATTCCAAGCGAAATCAAACAAACATTCATAATAAGTCGAGCAAAATAAGTTTACAAAAGAACTCCATCGCAAATTCCTTCATTTAATCCTGGAAACGATTTTCGCGTAATATCAATCTTTCTCGATTCCCACGCGCGTTCCGAATAAAACAGTGATCGGATATTTGCAGACGGGATGCGTACCTATTTCAGAAAAAGCTCACCGGAAAAAATTGAGTAGGGGAGAAATAAATGGAATATTCCTTCGGGACGGAAACCGAACGCGCAAAAAAGATAGCAAAAAGATAAGCGGCGATAAAAAAAGTACTCTCAATAGGAGATCATCCGTTTCCTTTCCGGTCTATTGGGCGGAGGGGAGAAAGAGACCGACTAGTGTGCACCGAGAGTTCCCCCCAACTCCCTCACGTCTCCCCTCCCCTTCGGCTTCTTCAATGCATCACGGGAGAGAAGGGAAGGAGAGGGAGGGTCCCGAGACGCACCGAGCCCACCCACCCCAACAAATGAAAGGGGATATGTGATTCCCATTTGGGGAGGGCGTAATTGGAGGCATGGCGGGATGATTGTAATTCATGACTCAGGGGCGGCGCGAACGTCAATCGGGTGTGCGCTCCGTGACAAATGAAGGAGGACGAGCGCAGAAAAAATTGCGCTTTCGCAATCCCGTGAGAACGAAGTGAGTGAACTTGCATACGCTAGAGGTGTTCTTTAGGCGTTCTTTACCAGCGAAGAAGTAATAGCGAAACGCCTTATTATTATTATTACGTATACACTGCAATTGGGAATAATCCTGGTGGCAGCGGCTCTACATGTCATATATAAACCATATTTTACATATACATAAATATATACATATACATACAAACATATTCACAAATGAATCCTATTTACATATACAGTTAAGTTAGGTCAGATATTATTACTAAGGTATGTAATATACTACCAAGATCTATCATCACTTGCAAAATTTCTTTGGATTTTAAACAGGCTATTACTAGGCACGTTGCAATTTCCTGAGCCAACCCTTAAAATACATAATTTACCTTAAAAATATAACTTGGTTATTTGATACTATTTCCACAAATATCATACAATTCCATTCAACAAATTAGAGAACTCTCGTCATAACAACTTAGCTATGAATTCAAACATTTGTTGCATGCAATATTCTTCTGCAACAGATTTAAATATAATAAAACAACGGCAGCTGCATTTTCATTCATAACTACTGCAGTCATTTAATATTTGTGATATATATAACACTGAGTCATGATATATATGATAAATGGACAGACAGTTAAGATGTATAAAAAGCGGGGGTCGTATTCTATGACTCAATGTAATGACCCCTTAAAGAAATTCTCTTTCTGAAGGAAAAACACTGATTGCTACCTTCGCTCGCGGGGATACATATACAGTTACACCCCGATTTAGCGCCACCGTTTGCCCATCACTGACATTGGCGTTAAAAGCGGGGATGGCGGTAAATCGAGGTATATACTTGCTCTATGGAACCATAGGATGGAAGTTCTTTTCGCAACGGTCAATAGGCGGTATGCGGGGATGGCACTATATATAGGGGGGCGCTAAATCGGGATCCGACTGTACTTCAAAACGTGACGCAATAACTTCACGATAAAGCAGCTATAAAATTTTCGGTGTCGGAGGAAAGAACACTAATTAAACTCCCTCGATCGGAATTTATGACATATCTCGTAGAATAAAATAACACGAATTTTACTTTCCCCCTCTTAAGGGCTTTCTCCGTCATTCATAATCTTTCACTTCCTCCTTAAAAAACGACGGAAAACGCTTACACAAAACACAGAATCCACGCCGTTAAAAGCTAAAAAGAGAAGTCTCCTGTGTTCCGGAATACGTAGATGGGAATAAAAACGTTTTCGAGCGGGTATATTTGGCAAATTTGGTGAGGGAGGAGAGAGGGTGGAGAGAAGCGGAGAGGGAAAGGGATGGAGAGAGGGAGAGGAAGAGAGGGGAGATAGGTGGAGAGAAAGAAAGAGGGGGAAGAGAAAGGGGGAAGAGAGAGGGGGGAGGAGAGAGGGGGGAGGAGAGAGGGAGGAAGAGAGAGAGAGGGGGAGAGAGGTGAAGAGGGAAAGGGAGTGAAGTTAGGTGAAGCAGGGTTCAAATGCGGAAGGGCTGGAAACAAGTAGGAAACGGTATAATGAGGGATAGAGCGGAGGGAGAGCTAAGAGGGAAAGAAGAGAGAGAACGTTAGCCCGGAATGGAGAAGGGGAAAGTGCTAGAAGGAGAGAAGGCATCGGAGGAGGGTCGAGTCAAACTATATGATATACTTCCAAAAATGGGCGGAGTGTTTTATTTTTTTAAGAGAAGGGGAATAGAGACCCAACCTTGAAAATACGAAGGAAGAGAGAAAGAGAGGGAAAGAGCGAGGAAAATGGAGAGACCGATAAACGAAGAATAAGAGAAATGAAGGAAAACCCATGCGGTCGAAGGGCGGCAAACTAATGGAAAGAAGTGATTGAAAGTGGGAACAGAAAGAGAAAGGGCAGAAATTAATTTCGGGTGGAACAAAAGCGATTGGATTAAAAGGAGAAAGCCGAGACGAATGGCGGCAGTTAGGATAGAGCCGGGAGAAATGAATGGAAAGGAGAGAAGGGCAGAGAGAAGAAAGTGCTCCCGTAATGGATGAAGGGTAGACAAAAGGGGAAGGAAAAGTGGGAAAGGATAAAGGGAGAAAGGATACGGATATATGGGAAGAGATGTCTACGCGAAGTTGAAACTACAATGACGCACAATCGAATAGGGAAAGGTGACCGGGAAGGGGTTACAATACTATATAAAGAGAGAACGTGGTGGAAAAATACGTCGATCCGAAAGAGAAAAGAGGCGAAACATATGGAGAGACAAAATAGAATAAGGCGAAGGAAAGTGGAAGGTGAGAAAGGGCGAAAAAAGAGAAAACGTAAACGAAGGAAGAGGAAGAAGGACGAAAGAAAAACAGAGGAAAAGAGTAAGCGAAAGAATTACGTAAGTTCAAGAAATTACAAAAGAAGAGGAGAGGAGAGGGAGGCAGAGATGAACACCGAGATAGATGGAAAGAAAAACGTAGAGAGGCAAAACGGAAGGGAAACCCTTGGAAGAGGAGGATACAGCAAGAGGAGAGATGACGACGGGAAGAGATAAAAGGAAATGTAAAGAGAGCGGCAAGAGGAGGAGGAAGCGAGAGGGAAAGAGAACAGTAAACTTGGGGAACTGAGGGGGAGAGAGGAAGGAGGCGAGAGGGGTGAAAAGCCGAGGCTTTCGGGAGGGACCCAAGGATGGATGAGAGGGGGAGGGAGGGGGCGAGACAGGGTTTTCCAGCCTAAAAGGTTCTTCTTGGCCCCGCTCGCCTCTTCTTCATTCGGATCTCAAGTTACTCCAGAGGGCTAAGAGGAGGGAGAAAACTCTAGGTGGTTGGGTGGGTGTTGGATTGGAAGAGGAGGAGATTTGAGGAGAGCATTGGCAGGGAATAACGGGAGGGGGTTGGAGAGGGTGTGGGAGGAAAGGGGAGGAAGCGAGTGATGGATTGAAGGAAATGAAGAAGGGGAAAATGAAGCGGAGGAAAGGAGACGGACATGAATGCGATAGATAATGGAAGGAGCAAATATGAGTGAAAGGCGGGAGAGGTAAAGGTAAATAGTCGCCGGAGAGAGATAATCGAAAAATGTTATCTGATTTTCGCTAAAAAGTTAAGGTAACGAAAGTGAAGATGAGAGATGAATTTGGATAACTTTAAAAAATATAAACTCGTCCGTGGTGCTGCAGTAAAATTCTATTGAAAAGCGGATCAAAGAGATTAGATTTCTGACCTAACGTTTTCGAACAAATAAACGGATTTGATTTTAATGCAATAAAACCGAAATAAATTAACTTGGAATTTTGAAGTGATTTAAGTGTACGTAGAAATTAAATAATCTATGTAGTGTTCTCACTTTCTTACACTATCAAGATTTTCATTGTTATATTAAGAAAATTATACGACTTCATAGAATTAAACTTGACACAAAGATTTTGTAAATTCAGCCCTAATATATCATATTTTTTGCTAGGGCTAATCTTTATTGTGAAAATTTAGCATTTACAAACTTTTAATACTTATAGAGATATAAAAGAGGCTTCTAGGGAGAGAGAGAAATGGAGGCAGCGATTCAGTTAAAACCTGTCTTCGGACAGAAGCATGATGAATGAATGAATATTATGTAGATGTGTGCGTTATGTGTGTGCAACATAAAAATGACAAAATGCACTTCCTGTTAAAATTCTTCAATATTTACATCACATCAGTTTAAGTTTAAGTTTTTAAAAAATATCCCTTGAAAATATTTCTGACGGCAAAAATTTTTGAGTAGGGGATCAGCTGGAACCATATGGCTGAATTTATGGCGAGCACGAAATTCACGGTGGACAGCAATATGAGGAGTTTTCGAGTGCCGCGGAGCAACGGGACGCGGTCAGTTTCTGAACCCTAGTCGTCCAGCCTCTGGGTTCCCTCCCCTCTTACTCCAGACACCCTTCAAAAACTCCGCGCCTCTATTCCCTCTCTCATCCCTCCTCTTTTTAAAAGCTACAAGGAAACAATGACAACAACAAGAAAAGAACACATGCCTCCACAACAGTGTCACTTACTGCCGCTTCTTTCTTGTTTGAGCCACAATTTTAGGGGGGTGCTCTCTTTTGGACGGTTTGTTTTCCGACAAACACGTGTTAATCTTCTTCTTTCCGGCCACCATTATTAGATGTGCCCGAACTCGCTAAAATTGTATTTATTTTCGCTCCCATACGATACGTTGTTGTTGTTATTGAGATTCTGGCTCGGCTTAGCAGTGCGTGCTACCATTTTCGTAGATGAATTCAAATAACTTAATAAATAATTTTTAGTGCACTTAACTAAGCAAAAAATCATCATCCTAGCAATGACAAAGCCCTGAAACAATCTAGTAAATCAGATGCGCATTTCAGCTACAAAGAAGCAAGCTGTCCTCAGACCTAACTAGGGAAGGGCCTGGGGAGTTTCTGGTCCCCCTTTATAAGTCCTTGGATCGGTCGTTTTTGTTCTTAATAAAAAAATGACTTTCATTTGATAGACAAGTGCAGTGAAATTAGTTCAAACATTTGTTTTCATATTATTATTTTACTGTATTTTTTAAATTTTGGTGTGCTCCAAATATTTTAACAGTCAAGCTGGTCCACCCACAGTTGGAGGAGACTAGTTACGTCCCTGGCTCCCTTCGCAATTCACTGATTATTGATTCTAAAAATATAAGGCTACATTTACTCGATTCTCTAATAAAAAATCCGAAATTATTCATTTTAAACAGCATCGACGTAAAAATATACTCCAGAAAATTTAATTTAGCATAGTATATTATATCCATGGCCGTTGCGTGAAAATCTGCCGCCGGAGTAAAAAAGACAAGATGCCACCCCAGTTCACGACACATACGCGGCGAAAATGCTATAAACAGCGCCGCCTGTGGAGGTCACCTCTCAAACTCACTTCACGCGACGTCCCTGTTTACTGTAACTGAATTTGTTCCGCAAACTTCTCATAATTCATTCAGTTCCGCCCGCCGTAAAGACGGCGACGAATCCTAATGCGAAACGAACGGAAAAAACAATGGAATACGAATGACAATTTCCTTCGCAAGACTAGGGGGAGGGCGGAAAACCATCGAAATATACGGACCACCGGCAGCCATCGTAATATCCGACGCCATTGCGCCTCGAGGAGGAAGAGGAATAAGGGGGCGGTCGGAACAGGAGGAACCTTTTATGTGTCCGAGGAACATAACGCTGGACCACAATGGAGAAGGAGGCACCGCCTCTGGGGCCTATTGGTTCCCAGGACCGCCATCTCATCCCAAACCTCTCTCTCTCTCACGCACACCAGAGATCGTCTCTTGTTTTCCCTCCCGTACCCCGCGGGACTCGCTCATAACGGGACCAGAGTCTGTCAGGCACACCTCCCTCCTTCCCTCTTCTCACTCCCCCACTGACAGGGGTGTAGTAAAAATGGAAAGACCACAGTGGGATGGATCATAAAGCAGGAAGGAGGAAGAGAGAGGAGGGACCCCCGAAAAATATGCCCGAGTGAGGAGGGGAAATACTTGAAGGAGCGGAGCGAAAGGGAAGGGAAGCGGGGAGCGGGGGTGGAGGATATGTTTGTGCGTGCTTTTTAAAAACAATTTCCATGTGGGGGGACAAGTGCTGCGAGAAATGCACCGGAAAAAGGTCAGGAAACTCTCCTTATGTTCGCGTCCCGCTATATAAATTCTGTCTGTACGGTGAAGACCATAACCAAGTTCTTCCGTTCGAAGGTGGGCGGGGGAGGACAGGAAGAGGTATTTCGAATCGTGAGATTTTTTTGGGAAAAAAACGAGTCGCTGGCGAATTTCCAAAGTTCTGCTCCGCTGGCGGAATTTTAGGGGTAAGGCCCGGAATAGGCAGTCGACATTTATTTGGCTTGGGGTTAATATTACAACGAAAGGTTGTCTTTACTAGTAAACGTATTGGTTTTGAAGCGCCTCTTAAGATAACTATATAAGTAGAAACCCGTTTTTGAAGAAAAATACATGATAAAGTAATGGAAGCGAATCTGACGACAGATTTTAAAGTCTTTATCAAGAAGGAAGCATAATAGGATTAGATTCCATCGTATTTTATGACACGATGTATATATTTCTTCTGAAATGAACTCTATGAACCGTAAGACAAGAAAAGGATGAGGCGATTGTAGTTGCGTTTTTGTATTCCATAGCGTCTCATATGAATAGATTTAATTTGAACGTGTTTTAATATTTTAACCATAGCGCTTGAGATTTACAATGAAAATATTATGAGATCTTACAGAAACTTAAAAATTTGAAATTTGCATTTAAATACCGAACCGAAACATTTTCGCTAAGTACGTACGATATTAAACGAAAAAAAAAACTCAACTGTAAAATTTACTACGTTGCTTCCGCAGAAATTCTCGAGAGAAGCATTTGGAACCCAAAGAGTAAACAGATTCGCTCTCGTAATAAAATAACCGTTTCTCTCTCTCTCTCTATTTCTTGCACACTCTACGGTTGGCAGCACCCAGCTCCAAGACCATCGCTCAAGATTGCCAACATCCCGCACGTGTCGCTGAGGGCTTGCGTGCGGGATCCGCGGGGAGTTAAAACGTGACGCCATACATCGCGTGCTTTGGCATTCGACCCCCCTTCCTCTCTTCCTCCCACCCATCTCTCTCTCCCCTTTCTCCCTATGAAAAATGCACAAAAACACCCTCCGTCTAACCCCTCTACTCCCCCCCACCTCTCCCCTTGAGCAAGCCGTCGTTCCTCCTCCTCTCCTACCCGATTTCCCCCCGACTCAACCCGCCGAAACCCATCCTCTTGCCGCCGCTCCCACTTCCCCCATTGTCTTCCTTATCAGCGAGATAAAAAAATGTGGGTGAGGGTATAAAGGGAGAGAGAGAGAGATCGTGGGGGAGTATGTATGTGTGTGTGAGTGAGAAAGAGAGAAAGCTGAACTCACGTATCCTCGCGACCTGTGACTTGGGGGTCGGAAGCTCGTCTGCTTGCTTCACCCGGTCGCCCATCTCCGCCAAAGCGTCAGAAGGCTACGGGGCCCGCAATCCCACCCTCTCTCTCGCTTTCATCCTAGAAACCTTCGCCTCTAAAAAAATCCCTCCTATCTCTCTCGGCTAGACCATTGCCACGCTCCCTCTGCCTTTCATTGTTCTCTACGGCGATAGGGGGTACTGGGGTGGGGAAGCCTGAAAGATCCAGATATTACGCAATATGAGGTCGGCTGCATCATCTCTGATGTGAGAGTTGGTGGACCTCGTAAAACTCTTTTCGTTTGTTGTTTTTGCGCGCTCTTAGAGCGCGGCTCGTTTACGCCCGCCTGCTTATGTTGAATCGTCTCGAGTTGTTGAGAAGACGTCATATGCCGAAAGGAAAGAGGGACAGGAGAACGGTGACTCCCCATTCAAAAAGAATCACGGCGATATTTTCTTTGCACGAAATGGGCGAATTAGCATGTGCTAAAATTGAAACGAGAAAAAAGACTGCTATGACCGGGAATCGAACCCAGGTCTTCCACTTGCCGGGCGGATATTCTACCACTGAACTATCGTAGCAGATCAATTTTATCGTTTCTGAACGCGGATGTTTTCCCAGTCATAGCAGACTTTTTTCTAGTTTCAAAATTATTCCCAACATTACAGCTTAAGCCTGTCTGCATAGGATCTTTAGATCGCTTTAATTCATCAATTTTATGTGCAAAAATGTTAAACAATGGTCGGCGGAAGAATTTTTTTACAAACCATTTATAAAAAAGCAGTTAATTGAAAATTCTCATCGGAAATAGTTTTATCTGATTACTTACACAGGCTAAGACTTGTGATGAAAAATTACGAGTGGATTATTTTCAAAACGCGGGGTAAATTGCATTTTAAACTATTCCGCATATTGTTAAAAATATTCCGATCTTGATTATACGCCCTAAAATACGAGAGGATATTTTCATTTCTATAATAAATCCAACATGACGGCATTTGTTTTTATTTTTTTATGATGGAAAATTCTCCGCGCCTCTGTGACGAAAGCTCAATTTTATCAAACATGCCTATTGGGCGCGATTTTGCTCAGCTGTGTGGTATTACGCTACCCTCGAGTCACTTAGTGACTTCATCAAACGTACATTATGCAGTTAGGGATTCGCGAAAACGTCTACTCCACACATTCCGCTAATGAAAGATGCCAGCCGCGGAATTCGCAAATAAAGGCACACTTGGAATGCTGTCACGTCTTCAGCAGCTGAATTCTAAAAGAAAACACAATCACCTGAAAAATGCTCGCGCGAAAATCCCGGCATTCAAAATCTGGCCGTAACCGAAAGACAAGAAATACGAGTTCGATAAATTATTCCTCACAAAAACGAAATATGAATTCAATACTGAATCATACGGATTTTCATAATGGAAAATTAGATGTGATATATAAATGAAAAAGAACAACAGATAATAAATAAAACCACTTAACTAGGAGTGCAATAAGCTTCCGATAATTCTACGTGTTAAGAAAACGAAATATCTTTTTTTCTAAAAAGCGCTGAAAACTCAGAAATCATCTTATAATCCTGTGCGATAAATGGGGTTGATATCGATTAAGAGTAATTATGGCTTCGAAGCAGAACACTAACACAAAAAACACTTTAAGTTAAGAAAAACACAAGTATAATAATATTAAGAATAATTTAATTATGCGTCTTAAAATGCGATTAATTCGAAATGAAACACCGAGCTCATAAATGGGTTAAATAAATTCTTATATTGAAAGTGACATGATACCATCCTCGCTATTATATGCCTTCAACAGACCGAAAATATAATCTATGACGAATCGAAAGACTCGAATGCAAGAGAGAAATTCACAATAGCGTCAAACTTCAATATTTTACGCAATCCCAGCCCACGTGACTTGTTAATAATTACGGCGCGGGGCCGTAAATTCTCCATCAGGGAGGAGAGGCCTAGGGTGCTCCGTAGATCATGAAGGTGAACTCTGACCCATCCCACGGGCCAATCTTGTTTTTAAAAAATACCTCCGATGACTTTCTAAAAACAAAAAAAAGGCGACGCCCCTTCGTGAGAGGCGACCACATGGGCGTGGAAGAGAGGAAATAAAAGACAAAGAGGAAGAGAGAGAGAGAGGGAGAGAGTAGGGTAGGGAGGAAAGGGCGAAATAAAAAAAAGTGGCGAAACGCGTGCATTCCCTTCCACATATCTCACTCTCACAATCGCGCGCGCGGGGGCACACACACACACATGCTCGCACGCCTACACACATGGCGTCCTTTGTCGGCTGACGCGACGGGTCCGAGGACGCGAGGCGATTCGAAACTCCGAGCGGTCATCCTTTGACGCACCAATATCACCTGGGTGCGTGTCCGGGTGTGTTGGTGCCGCCGAAGAGGGCACCGTGCGCCCGCCGGACGCCACCTGCATGCAGACTCGCGAGATTGAGGAGGAGGGGGGTGGAGAGCTATTCCCGCACTTTCCAATCCCTCGCCTTTTGATTCCCCGCTCTCGGCGCCTTTTCTTTTCTCTTTTACTTTTCAGCTCGATCGATTCGATTTTTTTTTTCGCGTCCCGAACAAGTGCCCGCGCACGATTCGTTGCGCACTCATCATTTCGCCCGTCTTTTCGGCGGCGTTCTTTTTTTTTCGGCGTTTTTATTCGGAGAAGCTCCGCGCATAAAACGGACGGCGATCTCGGGATTGCATAACCGCGAGCGGTGGATCAATTGGTAGGGGGAGGTGAGGAGTGCGGGGGAGGAAGAGCGAGAGAAAGTTTGCGTAATCGGACGGGATGGAAAAAAACGCTTATTTATTTTTTCCCTCCCCCTTCAAGCGAGGCGTTTTAGACGTTGGAAGTCCGATATTCTTGTGGCCGGGCGACAGGTTTTGTGTTTTTTTTTCGTCATTCGCCGAAGGGGATGAAAGGGATACGTTCGATTATTTGGCGCGTAGGATATTTTCCGATCTCGCTCGAAGGGAAGGATCGTGTTCCTTCATTTGTTCCGTCGATCAAACAAAAACGCCGCGTAATTAATGGACGCGCCAAGATTGTAAATATGACATTATAGCTCGTTCGGTAGGAGGTAACGATGAACAACTTGCTGCCGGAGAAAGTGAATTTTGTTTAAGTTTGATATAGGTACGTTAAGGATCTCCGATTCGAGACAGTGGAGATTCTAATGATTTTTTCAGCAATACGGCGAGCATTAATCCAGCTCTAGCCTATTGCTAAACTGTTAAATTAAAAATTTGTATGATTTTGTCACAAATTAGTAGCAAATATTGGCATTTCAATTGTTTCAATCATAGATCTTCTGTATTTATTTGTCAATCGTTCAAAAACAGTTCTTCGCGGGCATACACTTAATTAGAGTACCAACGCGACACACACGAATACGTGGATAAGACTGGAGTGGATCGCGCGACCCTATCAGTGACACCCACCTATGACGACTATACAATAATTAAGAATAATCCTCAATTACATTTAATGAAAATCTTTAGCTAATAATGGCATAATAATATTTCAAACTAGTATTGCTCGTCAGGAATTTTGTGCAGGAATGAACGATGTCTTAATTATCGATTAAAAAATACCTATTCACCGAAAAAGTATATATTTCTGGCTAATCAAACTTTTGTATTCATCATCATAGGTAGTCTGTCCGTAGACAGGTCCGTGATTATTCTTGGTTAAACCTGGTTCTCCATATACTCCTATTTTCCGCTGTCCTCTTTGTATCTTGATAACTCTCTTTCCCTTTCAAATCGTCTATCAGCTGAAACCTTTTCCTACCTCTTTCCCTTTTCCCATCTAGTTTTCCTTCTAACACGTCTTTAATCATACTCTCTCTCCTCAGGTAATGTCCAACCCAGTTAGCCTTCCTCTTTCTGATAGTCTGTATAATCATTCGCTTCTCTCCTATTCTTCGTAGCACTTCATCGTTTTTCATCCTATCTGTCCATTTTATCTTCAGCATTCTCCTCCAAGTCCACATTTGTATTATTATAGCGGAATTGTATATTTTTTATCATATTTTCAGTAATTATTACATATATTATATATAATAATAATCGATTATATATATTATAAATCAATATCTATTATGATTTTATTTTACACTTTTGATTGCAGATAATATTACATTGTGTCGCAAAAAATTTCCAGACAAATGAAAAAGTAAATAAATCAATTAAAGATACAAATAAAAAAGACTCCAATTCCACGTCAATTGTCATTTGAATTCTTAAAATGCAGATAACATTATTAGTTTTCATTCGCATCAAAGCGAGGAAAGACACTGCTACAGTCAAATCAGTACATCTAAAACCGATTGAGATAGAACTGACCGCTGTTGATTTATTTTTATTACTTCGGACAAAAATTAAACATACTCCTGTCTAAACTGAGGTTTTTGGCCTATGCAAAATAGGCCTATTAAATAAGCAATTATTTGGACGGGCCCAAAAGTGGTGATAATCCAAGATGTTATATCATGGGAACAATAATATTGCTAAGAGGATGGATGAAAATTTCTCGTTCTTCGGATTTGAAATAAATTTGTAACTTAATCCAGAAATTATTCAAGTTTTCTCGGCTGGAAAAAGAAAATCCGTTTATTTTAATGTCAACTATTTTAGGACTCACGCTGGTATCTCGATTTTAACTATTTTTAAAATGCAAACGAAAAATATCCTACATTTATTCAGATGTTAAATGGATAAAATAAACTTCTGGAATCAAATTCAAACCCTCAGAGTGACCCATTAAAAACCTGCTTGGGCAGCGCCGATTATTTGGTGAAAGATTTATCTAAACGACTTGACAGTTCTTGAATTATTTGCATTGATTCATAACATATAACACAGAATGAGATTGGCTTTTATTGTAATAGCGATAAATAGTATCATGAATTACTTAATGGCAATAATTAATCAAATAAATGCTAAGAAAAAATATCATATTACCCTCCCTTATATTTAGGACTGACCCGGTAATTAAAATCCATTTTAATTTTTTCTTTCAGTTTGGAGAGTAATAATAGATAAGACTTTTTGAGCTTGCATATATAGCATGCCGATTATTATTATCATCACTGTTTATAGATACCAACCGTTTATTGTAACCAAACGCGCAATACCAAAATCAGAGACAGTTTCAGAGGAGCTGCTATTCATTGTTAACAGCAGCTTACAGATATCGATTAAATATAATCTACTGTATTTATGCCAGATTTTTAAGGGCAGAGTGTTGGGCATCAGTTTAACTTGGCACGCATATTCCCAGACAGGTCCATATGTTAAAACATGATTTATCGACCTTTAATTTCAAATTTTAACTTTATCAGAACGCAATATCATTAAGAAATGACTTAATGGCTACAGACGCAAATTATCATTCAAGTAAAATGCTGCCATACACCCATCGGAGAGTGCCACCGTAAGAGCGCCCATGAATGCGGTGACGTCATCGCTTTCACGTCCCACTGACTCTGCTAATTGCTGATAAAAATCCAAGTAAAAAATATTAAAGAAACGGCCCACGCAGCCTCTTCTTTCTGTATCTATAACCACGCGCATGCGCCCAAGTATCCGTTTTTTTTTCTCTTAACCGGTGGAAACCATGTGCATGAGTTGAGTGGGGAGGAAGGGAAGCAAGAGTGAGAAATATTGAGAGAGAGATCAGTGGATACGCGAAAAGCGAACGAGAAAGCATTCGAACGAGCTCTCGCCGCAAAACGCGAACTTTCTCCTTACTGGGAAAGAGGAGGTAGAAGTGAGGGTGCTTGGAGAATGGAATGCCATAATTGACGCAACAAAGAGAAAGAAACAAGGGGGAAGAGATGGGAGGAAGGGGAGGGATGGCAACGGTGGAACAAGTTAGCGTTGGGGAGTTAATTTGTTTTGTCGAAGAAAATACACACGGACAATTTTAAGGGAATGCAAACCAACAAACATTCCTCCCTCTGTTCATACGGAAAAAGAAGAATTTATTTTTGTAATTTTGGCTCACTTTCAAGCTCAAAAATAGATGTCATGATCGTTAGATAAATAAATAAAAAATGCGCGATCGTAACTGAGCTCGTGGGAATGGCTCGACCCTTTAAACACGCCAATAAAAAAGAGAAAATTTTTTTATTGCATCGTAGACATGAAACACTCAATACTACATGGCTTAAACAAAGGAAAACATACAGAAGTACCAATGAAAAAGGGAAATAAGGCAGTAAACGGTTTCAAGAATGCTCAATTAATTTCCTGTCCGTTAAAGTAACTTTAATTAAATTGAACTGTGCTGCTGATAGCTTGAAACTAAAAACACACTTGCACCTCTATAACTCGAACATTCAGGTTTCTATAACTAGATTTTATAATAAGGTTTGAGTTGTAAATATACGGATATATTTGTATTTATTTTACGACGATTTTTAATGCAAGATCCTCAGCCAAAGCGGTAATCAACAGAGCGATAAAAAATCCAATAACGCGAATAAAGAAAATGTTATATCTTACATCAAGCGCCGAACGATATTCAGTTACCTACTTGATGAAAAATCACCACAATTTCTTTTTATCTAATGTATACAAATAAATCGCGAGATAGGATGTTAGAAGTAATGGAATTTTTTTGCCGTAGGCGACAGGAAACATACGGTGGAGGCAAGGAAGATCGCACTTATTGAAACGCATCAATCAGACACTTCCAACGACCGCAAAAATCCGACTTTCACGCTTCGCCGCCCGTTACGAAGGTCCGCAAAAAACTGAACGTTGTACATCGCTCGGTTGCCTAACACCGTTAACGACGCGACGCATGACGAATTGGACAAGTGATGGTCAATGGATCGCCCTCGGATCGGGGATCGATAGAAATAAATAGCGCAAAAAAGCGACGCGACGGAATTACCTTCGATAAACCGTTTAAATAAAAAAAACAATAAGAGTGAGGGAAAGATGACCGTTTGGTGCGTACGCGATAGAGAGAAAACAGACAGATGGAGGAGGGGATAACATAAATCCATTTTCAAACTCACGCGACGGGTTCGAGTCCTTTCATCCATTTTGCAACGATATAGTTAACCAAAGAAGGTGTCGCTTCGTGGGCTGACATTATACAAATGAAATCAAACTCGCAATGTAAATTTCCACTCTAATTGTTTTAGCGACCGGTTTCACGGCAACAATCGCATCGCCAGACGATTTGAAGGCTTTATAATGGCAATATGTAGGAAAACGAACAAGGAGGCTTATTTGCATTTTGCATCACTATTCGATTTGGTTTTCCATCGGATTTTCGAGTTCCGCCACACTTCCTCTCTCTCTCTCTCCTTTTCTATCTCTCCCCCCACTACCTCTCTCTTTCCGTAAATCTTCCTCTCTATACTTTACTCCTTTTATTTTCTTCTCTCCGTTCCTTATGGTGACCAGGTGTCCCGGTTTCCCGAGATTTGTCCCGGTTTTCAGAGTTTTGTCCCGTGTTCCGAATATTTTTTTCGGGACGCATAAATATCCCGGTTGTTTTTCTTGTAAGCGTGATGGTCTATCCAGCAGTTTTTTTTAATCTCCGTTTATACAAAATCGATTTTAACATCAAGCTCGATCTTCCAAATACGATTTCATAAAAGGCATTCTCATTTCAAGTGCTGGAAAAACCAAAGACCAATGGAAGTTCACCAAGAGCTGATTCTAAGAAAATAATGAGAGCGGGTCATGCTTTCCCCTTCCTTTGTGAATAGAACTTAAACTGGTAAGATTTTTATGAGAAGATAAAAAATGATCAAAATTTGATCAAGGCAGGCAGAAGTACTTTAAAATATGACTGAAAACATCAATGACTCCTAAAACGTTTTATTGTAATACTGCTTAATTATTTACGAAATATGTAAATTTATTTGTTATTACAATAATTAATTATTGAAATTTAGAGTATATAATAAAATAATACCAACATTCCCATTGTCCCGGGTTTTTTGGGAAATGTTCTGGATTTCCTCTTTCAAAATTCATTTTGTCCCGGTTGTGACCATCAGCATCTGGTCACCCTACCCTCCCTCCTTCCTCAATTTCTCCCCTCTCCTATCTTTTACTATCCGCCTGATCTCTCCTTTTCACCGTCTTCCTTTCAACTCCCCATCTTCCTCCGTGCCTATTTCACCATCCTTATTCACTTGTATTTACCATTCCTCCTTCCCTTACCTCCACCTTTTTCAGCCTCCCCTCTCTTTTTTCAACCTCTCTCCCCCCTTTCTTCCTCTCCTCATCTTCCACCTATTTCTCTCCTTTTCTCCCTCTCTCATCATTCACGTTCCATTCTCTTCATCGCTCTTTCCGTTTTCATCTCCCTTCACTTTTCTCCTAATGATTAAGTCACAGCTTCATTCATGCGTCACTGCGATGTAGCTTTCTTCTCACTCTCTCGCTTTCTCTCCCGCGTTCTTTCTTTTCCGACATTCGTCATATGCTAACATCCTCTGGATAACATCCATCGCATCGCTTCGCCCTCTTTGGTTTCGGTCGTCCCCTCCCTTGTCTCCTCCTCTCGCCAATCGCACCGCTCTTTCGCCACTCGATTCCCCATTCCACGGGCGGATTATCGGATAAGTATGTGCACATGTACGTGACTTGTCGTTTGGAATGAATGTAAAGCAAAATTTTTAAACGCGGGAGATGTAAAATTCCGAAACAGCGATTTTTCCTTCTCATAACAAGGATTTAGGAAAACCAAAATATCTCGAAGTTTATCGAGGAGTCGGAGAGATGGAAGTTGTCGTCTGAATGCGACAGTTCAGCTACGGCTAGCTAGCAATGGGCTGATTCTCCTTTCCGAAAATAACTGTGGGAAAGGCAGACCTAATGTATTATTAAATATGTATACAATGAAAATCGCGAGAAATAACTATAAATATAGACAAAGATTGATGCCAAACGAGGGCGATCGGTGCAGGTGGTGCCATCTCGGTGGATCGATTGATATTTCACCTAAAGAATATAAGCGCTTAAGTTTCTATCAAAATATTACATTGTCACGCTTCATCTATATTTCGAGACATTGAGAATCGACAGCTCTCACCGACTTTTACCCATAAACCAGAATTTTCTGCATCACCTAAAATGAATGCATTTCTTCAAATAAACACCGCGATTGAAGCGAGCATATTAAGGAACAAGATAAATTCTAAACTTCTACATTATCGTAATCGGATAGTAATTACAGGTGGAAGAAGAGAAATGATATTTTTTTTACGGCCGATGAGAACTTTTTTGCCTAGGAAATAACTTTCGTTTTTTGGATACCGCGTCAAAGAGGGGAGTGTGCCTTTCGTATCTCCATCTCGCCTTTTGTCAGATGACATCTAAACGGATAGATAAACATAGATAAATTTAAAGATGGCAAACCGATTCGTCGGGACGTTGACACCGAAAGACAACGCGACGCCGAAATCGACCCGTCTGCCTTTTCCCAGCTCCGCATCAATCGACGGGCACTTGTCGCATGAAATAGGAATGCACCGCCTTCCAAAGCGCAACTACCCCCTACCTTCACTCTCCTTTCCTCTCCCTTGCGTAAATAAGCCCGCGTCGTTTTTGGAGCTCGGCCAAAGCGGAATAATTCGAGTTTACGATCTAAAAATTTGCGTCGCCTGGAGAATGTGAGGGAGGAAATACCAACACTTTCCGAACCGATTTTCTCTTCTTCCGACGATTAACGGAGGTCGATTAAAAATTTCGACGATTCGCCCGAATTACAAAACGAAAACATTTCGCGGGTGGAGAAGGTTTCTCTTCCGACGAAATATGAAAAGAATGAGGATGTAGCGAAAGTACGTCGGAGTCTTTCATTTTTTTCTCTGGGAACGAAGGTGACGATTAACAAAAAAAAAAGAGCTCGAAGATTCCCATACTCGAAGAACTAAGTCCCAAAAATATTTTCTGCGAGGATTTTCCCATTTAAATGCAAAAATTACCCAACCTAAACGAACCGTTACTCCTAAACGCATTCCTCTTAAGTAGGTATGGGTGCTACGCGAATCAATAATATTGTCTGCTTCAAAACTAGTATTTTCGTATAATTCAAAGTCAGTTTTCCTTATAAGAAAAACGGATAATTTTGAGATAACAATTAATGAATGGAACCAATCAGTTTCTTCATGACGTACCTATACTCAGCATTCTTCAACTGATATCTTTCGTTAGCTTCGGTAAAATAAAAAGATTCAGTCACCGGTAACTACTTATTCATAATCATTTCACGTAAATGCACCGCATTCCCGATGATTTATCTATAAATAATAACCGTGTTATAGCTTATCGACTATAAAATTCGACACAATTGTTTTATCCTTTAACAAAACGGAATTCCCATCACATATGAATAAAATGATGTCTATCTCTTCACACTGCCATCTAATTTGTCATTCGGCCAGAGCGATAAAAAATAAGAAAAAGATCCAATTTCCTATTCATCCAATTTTCATCTGGTTCTCCCTTGTCACGGGGTCACGTTCGGTCCAAAGCTATCGCGGGAGAAGAAAGGAGATACGGAAATGGTAAGAGAAGAGAGGGAAGAGGGAGAAAGAGAGAAAGAATAAAAGAAGGGTAGAGTAAAGTCGGATGGAGGAGACGGAAGAAGGGTAATAAGACGCCATTCCAAAGGAAGGGACGGGGGAGGAAAAGGTTAAGGCGGGGTGAGGGCATAGAAAGAGAGCGTTACATGCATAACACATCACTCGGCCGGTCGGCCCCTAAAATACCATGGAAATTTGGTCCTCACGCATAGGAAACACCCTTGGGTTTGGGCACCCCGGCAACCAACCATGTGAGGAGTGAGGAGGACGATGCATATCTCTCCTTGCTTCCTCTTTCGCCTACCAAAAGAAAGCCGTGGTGCTCTGCATACGTACGTTCGAGCCGGGAAGACATAAAAGGTAGACCCTGTGTAAAATTGGTAGAAGACGAGACACGCACTCACCTGAAAAGAGAAAAAAAGAGATACGAATGAAAAACTTCGGAGGAGATTGTTTGAGATAACGACTACTATACATAAGACTCGGAAAGAGGCGGAGGGCAAGTTGGGAAAAAAACAAGAAAACGAAAATAATGATAAAACAAATGAAACGACAATACCGAGCATTTGTATACGGGGAGGTCGATGAACCTCGACTCCTCTCTCGGGATGACATGACCGCGCCGAGATGGATGATTTCATGCAGTTATTTCCGTGGCTGTTGAACGTTGTCACGTATTGGAAGGCAGTAGAGGAGATGGGCGCGCACGTGGCGAAAAATGGAAGCATTACGAGCGGGAGCGAGAATCGAGGAAGAGCACCGAGTTCGGACTTTCGCCGCTCGATGGCGGTACTATACACGGACAGCGAGGGTTAAAGAGCAATAAAAGGGAATAAGATTATAGAAATCAGCTTACACTTGTGAACTTCAAATAATTTACATTTGATAATACGCTACCGTCATTATTTTTCATTATTAATTTAAAATTAAGGCTTATGCAGTGGCGTAGCTAGGTTCTCCTTAGCCCGGGGGCAAGTCACAGAGATGCGCCCCTCTCCCTTTGCTCCCTGTACAATTTTCCAGACAAATGTAATGTGGAGAATGTGATGGAAACCCAAGCATACTATACTAGCATTTAAATTCGGCATATATTATAATATTATTATCGTTTATAAACAGAAACGTTAATTTTCGGTCCATGAGTTTGCGCCCCTTCAGTTCTGCGCCCGGGGGCAACTGCCCCCCTCTGCTCTCCCCTCGCTACGCCACTGGGCTTATGAGTAACTTCAAATTTGAATATCGGCGATGGCCGAGGATTCTTAGGACATCTATATGCTCCAATTGAAAATTTATCATATTTGCGTAGAATTAATAACTTGGATATTTAGAGAATCCATTGGCTGCATTAAAACTCACATTAAAAATTAAAATCACGAAACTCTTTCACTAGGAGAATAATTCATCATGATGGATTCTGTAATGTCATGAATTCTAAGCATTCGCTTCTTATTTTTATTTTATCACAAAATAATACGTGATATAGCAGAAACTGATGGCAATAAAGTACACCTCTAAACTTCCAGTAAAACTACGAAGAAAGAAAATACATGAGGTGTTTCCTTTAATATCGAATATCACTTAAATTTTTTATAATCTTGGGTAACCTTTTCCAGATATACGTGTGTGTACGAATCAATGCGATGGTTAACAAATTATACTAATTTAACAATACTACGTTTAGATTACGTATATACGCATAGTTTCAATTACAAATTAAGTCAGTATTTCATAAATGTTTGCATGGACTACATTTTTATTCAAGTTAAATAAATATAAACAAACTTGATCAAGTAATCTAAATTATATTTAAACATAAATCTTCATATATTGAGTCAATAATATTAAGCCATGCTATATCTCATGCCTTTCATATTGGACTTTCGTCCAATCACACCGTAGTGATTAGAAACAGTCTTCGTATCGAGTTTTATTGCTTTATTTCATTGATATCACACGGCTAAGAAAAATGATACTCCTAACAGATTGGTGTTAATAAACAGTTATTCCTCCAAAAAAGCAAGGAACATGATAAAAATATCAGTATAATTATAATAAGTATGAAGTTAGAAAAGTACCAAAACAGATTTTTTAAAGAAATATGCATTTAGCAAAACAATCCATTTACTCGAAAAAATAAAATTTAGTATTATTATAAATGCTTATATGCGTTAAAAGTTGAGTAATAGCCAGGTGACAACGATACATCAATAACAGTCAGGCATTTAAAATATTATATCTTTCACAATTTACAAAAGAATTGTATATATATCCAGACATACATCGTTCTCATGAACACTAGTCCACATACAATCAAAAACCGATTTAGCGCCACCGTGTGCCCATTCCTGACATTGGCGCTAAAGCAGGTGTGGCGGTAAATCGAAGTACATACAATATAGGCTTACTCTGTGTAATCATAAGGTGGAAGTTTCGTTCACTACGATTAATGGGCGGTATGCCGGGGTGGCGCAATATAGGAGGGCGCCAAATCAGGGTTTGACTGTAATCTCAATTTTTTCAATACAGGGTAAAATTTTCCTCATTAAGTTTAGCAAAAAAATCAATTACATATATTGCACGCTTCTTAAAAGAACTTTTACTACAAGGAAAATGTCAAAAACTACCTCAGGTAAATTGTTCCATTCTAGTATTCATCTGCTAAAAAAGAAGTATTTATTTATGATGGTTTTTTGAGCCAGAGAGTTAATTTTAAATCTGTGATCGTGCCTTCCTGTGTGTGGACTGTGAATCCGATTTTTTAAGATTATTAGCGCGGGTCTTCCTGTAAAAATAATAAACATATTACCCTGTCTCTTTATCATTCTTGTCCTTTGAAAACTATCCCAGTCTAGCTCTTTCAACATTTTTGATGTACTGTCCATTTTATATACCCCAAATAAAAACCATGTCGCTTTCCTTTGAATCCTTTCTAATCAGTCCACTAGAGCAGTGTTTTTTAAACTTTTTGTATCGCGACCCGGTGGAATATCTCACAACCCAGTCGAAAAGAGGGGAAAAGAAAAGAATTGACGACCCACCGTGAATATTCGAGAAGCAAAAAAAACTTTCTCTCCATACAGGGACGACGATGATAAGGCAATTAATAATAAGAGTTTTTTGTGTTCTTTATAAATACAAGGTTAGCACTATAAATTATATTATTTACAACTATGTATGTGCATTAAAATCATTCAGACAATATATGGTGTATAGTTTAATTTTTTAAGTACTTATCACTACTGATATAATTTCTTTTTTGTTTTTATAACTCATTTGTTAAAAAAGTTTTTGTACGTTGATAAGCTACAGAATTTTCTTTATTTTTTTAACAATACATGTCCATAAATTAAGATCTTCAGGGCTCTTAAAAGCAGAATAAAATCACTTGCCTTAGCGATGAGTGTTTGCGGCTCCCCTAAAATCATTTCGCGACTCCCTTAAGGGGTCGAGACCCACCGTTTGCAGCCCAATACAATTTTCTTCATTTTTCAAAATTTTGTGATTTACTCAGTCGTCATTAAATAGCCACAGGGTTGATTTAATCCTCTTAGGAATGTCATTTATACGCATAAGAAAAAAGAGTGGCCCTAAACCGCTTCCCTGGGAAACTCCAGATGTATCTCTTATTTCGTTTGACAAATGGTCTCTAATTTTCATTTTCTGAGTCCTCTCGCTAAGAAAAGCATCGTACAAGTCTCGGATCCATTGACGTTTCATTCATTTTTCTGTGAAATATGCTGTGGGGCACCAAGTCGAAGTTTTGGAAAAATAAATATATAACGATTGCATCCACTTGTTCCCCACAATCATAGGCACCTACCATGTCCTGGTAAAATCCCAACATTTGTGTTACGCAAGATAATCCTTTCCGAAATCCGCGTTTTCATTCATTTGACTATCTGTTATTTACCCAAAACTTCCTATGCAGTCGGCTATCATTCCATTAATTTGCACATTACACTCGTCAAGCTGATTGGCCGATAGTTTTTTGCTAGTGATCTATCTAGCCCTTATAAATAAGAGTTACCGTCGCTGCTTTCCCGTCCCTTGGAATTTTGCTGTTATTTATTTAACGACATAATGAAAAGCCGGCATAAATAGGGCACTATTCCAGATCCAGCAATTTTTATCGCTTCGCCTCTTATACATACTACCAGGGCCAACCGATTTGTGATTCTGATTTTTTTATTCTCTTGAAATTTTCATTAGCGCCATTATTACATAAATAATGGAAAATCACTTATACCCTCACTGTTATTTAACTCATTTTCTGTGCTGAGATCATCACCATCGTTGCATGTGATTGCAAAATACTTCATTAGGTCTTCAGCTTTGCCTATATTGTCCTTCTCGATGACAAAGTCCTGTCTAACAATAGTTTTTATGAAATCTAATCCTTTCCTACGTTTTCTAATAAAAATATTCTAACATAAATATTCTAATATAAATATTTAAAAAAGAAGCTACAATTGTTATTTTCCAATGCACTATTTAAAAATGCGTCTTGCACTCTCCCTCTTTGCCTTTTTAATTTTTTCGTAATTTTCTTGATTTCGTATTGATATCTTTGACTTATGTCTTTTTTTATGCAGTAATCATGTCTAAGTTTTTAGGCGTTATTTACCTGCGAAACTGTAGTAGCAGAACGCCTTATGGGCAAGTCTCGTCAGTCCGCATGTTTAATCTCCTAAACTACAGGGCGAATTTTAATTAAACGAAGTATTTTTGATCCTTGTTAAAGTTTATTTTAGAATTTTTCTTTTTGAACTGTATCCGTTAATTAGAACTTCCACTTTATATAAGGATTTAACGTATGCCCGTATCTCGTTAAATGGCATCCGTCAAGAAAAAATTAAATACCACATTTTTCTCTCCCTATCTCTTATAGAATCCGTAAGGTATAAATTAAAAAAAAATATTCGGATAGAGGACGACATTTACCACAAAAAAGACTGCGAGATCACATAATTACGATTTACATTTTCCGAGATAAAAATTAAAGAAGCGACCAATCTTTCGATACCATTTCATACGCATTTCCCATAAAGAACGCCTTTGAAATCTCTGTGTATACTATTTATGAACACTTTTACTTATTGCTAATTTCCTAATATGCTTATTGTAGTATTCTCTGTCCGGGTTCCTTTTCCAAATGTTTACCGGAACAAATCTACTCAATCCGGCTTGGATAATCATATAAAAATGGTTCCACACTTCGTTTATTGAAGAGCCTTTTTGTCCAGTCTCTTTATTCCTCTCGCAAGTAATTTTCATATCCGCTAGTATCTGTCCTATGGTATTGCCAAACTAAATTTTTGTTTCTCTGATTTATTCCCTTTTATGCCATGATATATTTAATATTACTGGCACATTATCACTAATTGTTTTAAGGAGCTCGCAGCTCGCAAAGAGATCCCGTGGTTTTATAAGATATACATCAATGATGTTTTCTCCCCTAGTTGAACTATCAACAATTTGCGTAAAGCCTCCTTCTCTTATTTTACAATGAAGGCAATGAAGGCCATAAAATAGGCGAGTTAACTAACAACTACAGGAGTTATCTTGAATATCAATTGATTTCAAGATATGAGAGAATTCATGAGCACTTCTTTAATTTCGATGAGAAAAATAAAGTCATATAAAATGATTTAATCTGACCATAATTTTGGTAAATGCGATTGAAATTTACGGTTACAGCTTCGTAGCAATAATATTCATAAAAATGAACATTTTATTACTTTTCATGCTCATTTAGCTTAACACATCACGCTTGCCTGCTCGACAAACTAATCGCTAGTTTTAAACTAAGACGATAAATTGTATCTTTATCGGTTTCCTCTAGTCCAAAGGATTTTATTTCCAAGTTCTTTAGGATTAAAACATAATATAAGCTATCACGCTTATCAAAATCGTCGTAGGTTTCCTTCTGATATTCTCCAAAAATTTATTACATATTTCTATACAATATGCACGAAAAAATGAGCATCATGTGATAATACGTTAACCTCCATAACAAAATGTGAAGAGATTAAATCAATATTTACTTTAGCATGTTATTAGAGGAATATTTGTTATCTTCTCATGGAAAATAAAAAAACAGCAGCCACGGATTTTGTGAAAACAAGCGTTAATAAATATTTGAAAATTATCTGAAAAATTAGTCCATAGCAAAGTGTATTGAACATACCGTGTCTAAATTCTGCATTTTCATAAAAAAGCAGAAACAGCTACACTATCTTTATTAAAGGACAAAATTTCCAGAGTCGATCATTCCAATAATATTTTATTCCTGCTAGAGCATACCAAATTCAATACATTGCACGTTTAATTTTAGTGTTATAATTAAAAATATGGTGTAAAGTCTCGTACTCAAATCGCTGCTGAAGTCGAATTAGAAAATTTGGGTTTGGTCATCAACTGAATCAAATGCGAGAAATTTTAATTGCATTTTTCCAATCATCAAATAATGAAGATTATAATAAATAAATGATGGTGGAATCTACGGTGAAATTGATAGTCAAGTGAAAATGATTTCATAACCGTAAAATTCAACATTTAGAGACACACTAAGAAAGGAAGTAAAGAAATAATAGGACAAAGCGTCAAAGTGGAAGACAATGTAAAATGATATATGAACAGATGCAGGACCGGCCAAACACTGAAGGGGCCCCGGATGCGAATATCCGTGGGGGCCATCTGATGCATGTGACATCTGAATAATAAACTTTTTTGCAGTTTTTTTTAAAGCATTGGTTGATAAAAAACATTTTTAAGCTGTAAGTATATAAAAAACATTACAGTAAACAGTGTGATTTATGGGCTCCTGATTTTAAAATTATAACTTTTTCAGAGGGTTTTTATTGGAAATCAGTTTAGCAAGAGTTTTTTAGAAAAATTTCATGCAAAATTTACACCCGATACTTTACTGATTGAAATCGACAAACTTCTGGAGTCCCCAATATTCGGGGGCCCGGATTCCTCGCATCCGCTTCATCCCCCCTTTGGCCGGCCCTGAATAGACGTATAAGCTGTGTACAGACAAAATAAAATCATTTCCTAAGCAGGAAAGATAAGTATCTCTACCAAATCTGTAGTTTACAAAATGAACGCGGAAAAATATTTTACTATTTAAACAATTCCAAACAAAACGGGCAACAACATTTCGACATTGCGGCCGACTCGATAATACACAATCCATAGCCTAAAAGAAGTCGTGGATCCATGAAGAACGATTCTTAAAATTGAGAGCCCGGGCGATCAAAATAGTAGATCTCATGCGGAATGGTGCAGGGTGCACGGTAGACAAATATAGATTTCCGAGTTTGAAAGCCGGAGAGCGGAAATACAGGATGGGCGATCGGTGTTAGCTCATTGGTGCGGTGGTACGATGGAGGGAAAAATGAGCGTTCCCATCTTCTAATGGTTGGAAGTTTCGCCGTGTTCGGATCAGCGGCGCACTCTCCACCCTGGCCTTGCAAGGACACGTCACTCTGACGTCACGGGAACGAGGGGGTTCGTTCACCTCTGAGGGAACCGTCGGAAGATAGAGGGAGAGAGAGAGAGGGATGGAGGAAGCGCTCACACACACTCCACTGTGGTCACACACACAATCGTCGCTGCATGAGGACACGCGCGCGCAGTGGAAGGGTGTGGACAAGGAAGAGAGGGGGGAAAGGAATTACAAGACTTTAAAGTTCGTCTTTGCGCCGTATAGGTGGAAGGACGATCGGCAGCGACTGAAACAGCTGTGCCTTGAATGGCGGGAACAACGAAAGAATTTGAGATGTAAAAATCATGCAGCAGAGTTCAAACAGAGTTTTTAATTAATTTCTTAAATACTAACATGGCGTAAATGAAGGTAGAATTAATTTTTTAGCTATTGACTTTTATTAGTTAAGTATAATTCGAGGAATTTCATGAATTACTTTATGGGGGTTATTTTCAATTTTCTTTTACCTTACTAGAAATCTACACGTATATAATTTTATATAGCCTGTTAGAGGAATGGGTATGGCTGGTTTAAAATGTAATTTTTGTAATATTAAATTTTCTAATAATACATCTGATAAAACATAAAATAAATGAAGTCATGCAGTTATAGATTAGTATAATTTTTATTGACCATAATTAAGAAGTAAAAAACTGGCATGTAGAAACTTTATTTTTTTGCCAAAAATAAACGACAGATTTCTTCGTGAATAAATGGCTAGGCAATATTTTATCAATTGCTATTATACATATATCAAGCATTCATGAATTAGATCGGATGAGACTAATATTTTCTCTTCATTTTTCTAGCTACGAAAGATCGTTGGATTGCTGAATATTGACTGATGTGTGAGCCTGTTGGAGTTGAAGTGTGGTCAACTGGAAATCTTCTAAGGTGAGTGTGTGTTTGCGTATACACTCCGAAACATTTCACCTTACCATTCACTGACCTGAATGATTTTAATTATTCTCATATACACAATGTTTCACGCAGGAGATACTAATGTATTTCTGTAAGTTAAGCCAAAACAAGATTTTATTCTTTTTCTTATTTCTTTATAATCTCGCTCCTGCAGTGGCTGAATTGGGAAAGATCGAGTGCGATCAAGAACTTCGTTAATCATTATATTTATTAAGGCCAACGCACGGCGAATTTCCACTGATGCTATCTGAAGCTGAAACGTGCATCTGTTTTGTTTAATCGTTTTGTGGAGCAAGGGTTTGCAAGATGGAATATTTATTAAATGCCCTTTTACGACAGTGAGCTCAATTCGAAACTAACGAATAAATGAAACAACGCGATCGAAAATGAAGCACGAGTCAAATCATTTTTCTGTAATAACGCGCATGACCAGGCGCGCAAGGAGTATTGAGAGCGTGCGTAATAAATTAAAAAAACCCGACACGAAACATTGAAAATCATTTGGCACAGTTTTAACACCGTGATCACGCAACCGTGCATCCTCAGAGTTGGCGTGTGTACAAAAAAAATCTGCAAGAGAAAAAGAGCCTAGTTTTACTTGTCGGGCGTAACATAACGTACTCGCAACCCCGCTCCTTTTTTGGTATGTGCGCGCTTCGCTGCGATCGCGCCAGAGAGCACTAGTGTCGGAGAGACCGGGAGGCAAGGACGCCTTCGGAAGGACTCGGGGACGCAAAACCGTTAGCCTGGCTGTAAGGTCGACGAACTCGGAGCGGATCTCTGCCGCTCTGCGAGCGCACTCGATATAGCGTGTCTGTGTTGGTGTACGAAGCCGGGAAAAAATGCTCGGGATAATGTGGAGCACCGAGATGAGGACGCAATTCAGTCCAATGTTCATAAAAATGGTAGATGGCTATGAAAAAAAGTTATACCGTAACTTTACTGGAAGTAATCGCGTACCTTTTGGAAGAAGTTTTAGCATAGCTTATCACCGATAAGTAAATGATTTTACATAAACATTCGGATACTGATTTTTACATCTGTATACAGTAACAGCATAAATTTAGGTTTCGCGCAAATGATTGCCGGTAAATGTAAAATTAAATCTTATATAACTTCCGGAGAGGATTTGTAGCCCACTTAATAAACATGATGTGAGCAACGGGCCCCGCATAATCGATGCACGTTTGAGATTCTAGCAGTGTACTACTATTCGACAAATATTTCCACTTAAAACCTGAATAAAAAGCAAACACCGAGGTCATATTGCAACGCAGCGCAAAATTTTGCGGAAAGTAACCATCACATTTTTCTTGTGCTCTAAAAAGACCAACATTTTTTTTCGCTCTATATGATTTGTGCTTCGGCAAAATGACGGCATTAAATACTACACGTGTCTCAATACCTGGCATCGATTAATCAATATGCTCGATAAAAGACCGAACGCCTTAATAATCCGCAACTAATCTCATAAAGCCCGAAGCGGTTTACCGTCTCGCAAAATCTATTTTGCATATGAACCTCCACAAAAAAAAAACAACAGCCGTTGCAAAGCAGTGAAAACGCTATACATTACACGTTGGTTGATTATCAGTCTCTCAAGTCTCCAATCCATCTCCCGCCGAGATAATGAATAGCCCGCGCGCAAACGTCACATCGTAGAAGTGAATACGCCTCGCCTCCCTCGCTCTATTCCCTCCCCCACATGCCATGCATCATACATCGGCCTTACATATCAATCGACCGCGACTTGAGAAAGTTCCCGACTGGGGTTTTGGTGCACCACTCCTTTGTCTTGTCGAGGGACCGCTTTGCGATTAGGGAAAAGGTGCAGGTGTTTCATCCCGGAGGCGTAGGAGGAGGAACAGGATGGGGGAAGCAAGATAGGAGCCATCGAGTATTTTGTGTCCTGCATAATGCGGAAGAGATGTGAGTGCGAGTTTTTGAGCGTGGGCGTCGGGATTTTAAACAAGCTAATCCCATTCAAACTACCGAAACCAAATCCATTGTCGTGTCCGCAGGATAGCGTATGGGTGTGAGATTGCGTGAGTGAATAAGAGGTTCGTACGTGTTCGCAGAGGTATTCGAGAGAGGTGGAAAGAGAAAAAGGGAAGTGACAGGTTTGTTGCTAGAGCTAGGAGAATACCGAGGTGCAGATGAGAAACTAAAAACAATGGAACGGAAAGAGAGAAAGAAGGCACCTCCTTAAACAGTGGTAATTACGAGTTAGGAACTAACCAGGGCCGTAATGGGCGAAAGGAAAAAAAATATCATTTTCTCTACAGAATGCCAGCAAGTTCCTAGATCCGACTCACATAAAGGGGACCATGTTTCTGAAATAGACGAGCGGAAATTCCCAAGCTAACGAACGATTTCCGCGGACGCATGAGGAAAAAGTCAAGATCTGGGGAGTTAAGTCTGCTTGCGGAAATATTTCCGGTATTTCCTGTAAAACTAATCAAGATTCTAACCAAGAATAAACACAGGGAGATAGATGAACCAGCCAAATGCTGTTTGAAGTCCTTCCAATATTGAGGCCGAAGGTTCGAATTCCACTTTAGGAGTCTTTCCTATTAATTCCACGGTTTTACCGCCTACGGCCAATAAGTAATTGGTCCGATTACTGATTCTGAAAATGGACAGCAACATTATCGCGTTTTGACTTCAATTTGATAAAATGACCATCCATAAAACGGCTGACCAAACCAGATGTGCATTCCAGCGTCAGAGTAGCCTTCCTCGACGGAAATTCGCCCGTCTTTTGCGTTACAATCAAAAGAACCAACGGTCAACGAATGAAAGCCGAGGACGTAAACAATGTACATGAATACGCATCTGCTTTATCCAAACGTTTCACGACTTATGGAGGGGTTACCTCAAGCACCCGTTTCAAAGGAAGAGCTTAAAACTCCAATCCATCACGGGTGTGAAATAACGGGCATCAAAACAAAGAAAAAAACGAATAACGCCTCCGCGGATTAAAGAAAGAAGAGAAATGTCGCGGCGCAAGCATAAAAAAATCCGACGAACCACAGAGCGATATGGAATAGCGGGATATTTCCCGAGCGGCGATGGCGCCCGAAACAGGGCACAACACCTGCGGAGCGGAGGCGAACGGTAAGGGCACCCCATTGTTGCCGGCGACACCTGTGCGACGCAAGAGTCAGGAAGAAGCGAAGGAAAAGGACTCCAGGGGCCTAGAGGCGTAGATACACAAAGGAAAGAGGGGAAGAGAAGATAGGAGAGAAAGGATGGGTTGATGTGGGAGAGGAATTCGAAAGGATAAGGAAGCGAAACGGGAGACCTCGAAGTCACGGAGAAGAAAGGATAATGGGAATATTTGCAAAAAGGGATCGGACGAGAGAGAAGATCGAATGATTGAAGACACGTAAAGGTAAATGAGTTAGAGGAGACCTGAACCGACCACATCTTCCGTTCGTAACAGTCGTCGGGACGTTTAAGCCATTCTCTAATGGGATAGATAGCAGGGACCTCTGGTTGTCTACAAACCAACTCGATCTGGGAGACTCGAGGCGGTCACGCAATTCGTTCATTCTGGCTGAGGCGAGAGATAGGAAGGGAAGACAAGGGAGAAGAGAAAATATTAACGAGATGGATGGCGGTGATGCGGGAAAGAGAAAATTAGGAAAATGACAATGCGGAGAGATAACAGAGGGAAGGAGAAGCGACGGGGAGGAGAAAATAGCGAGGATTTGGAGTAAACCAAAGCGAGGAAGAAATGCACAGCGATAGAGTAAAAAAGCCAAGAGATCTCGAAAAAGGCATAACTGATGATGAATAAATATACGACTGAAATATAACTCGGGAATAAGAGAGTGGAACAGGAAAGACCATTAAGCACACGAGAGAAAAAAGCAAAGAATGGGATGACACAAAGGAAGAAATATACACAGAAATAGAGGAACTGAGCGAACGAGGGGGAGAGAGAGAGAACGAAACAAAAGTAATTTGGAGAACTGAAGATAATAGAGTGGGAAGGAAGTCGAAAAAGGAGGGAAAGCGAGAACAATAACCATTGGAAAGGATTGAGACCATCCAATCTCTTCTTCTGACCCGGAAGGAATAGAGAGAGAGAGAGAAGATGGTAGATAAAGAAAGATGCAAAATAAAGAAGTAGGAGGGATCGAGAAAGACAAACGGAAAGTATGAAGACAAATAATAGGCGAACAAGAGATAGAGGCGAAGGAAGAGGAGTTACATAGGAAGAGATAGCAAAACAGAAAGGGTGAAAGAGGACGGAGTGGGAGGAAAGAGAGAGAGAGAGAGAGGAGGCGGAGGAATGACTGTGTGACTAAATAACGGTACAACCTTTTTCCCTTCCCTCATCCGCCCTCCACCTCCACAATCCCCACACACACCCCATACTCCCCACACCTCCACAATCCCCTCCCACACCCCATCCTCCCCACAAGCATTCCCCTCTCTCCGCGCCTCGGTGTATCCACCCCCTCCCCCCGAAAACCACTTATCCCCAACCTCTTACGCCACCCTCCCCTCCTCCTTCCCGAATCCATTCCCTCCCTCTCCTCTTAACCCATTCCTAAACCTCCTCCTCAACATATCCTCCGACCTTATCCTCAAGCCTATTCCAATCCGCCCTCTCCCTCCCGACCGTTTTTCCTCGCCCGCCCGCTTCTCCGACGGTGGATGTGCCCCAACCTAGTGCCGCGGCGGGCCTCCAGAGGTCGTTGAACCAGAGGAAGGGAGAGAGAACCTACACACGCAGACACACACACGCTATACTACTCGCACGACGTGCACCTCCTTTCAGCCCCTCGCCGAGTTCGGCACCGTACTAACCGCGGCTTGAGTGGATCCATCACGGATAGCGTAATGATAAGATCCGGTTTCCCTACCTGTCTTTCTGTCTTACCTTTTCTCTCTCTCTCATCCTCGATTTCTCTTCCTTCTTCATTCCTTCAACACATCTCCTTGGATGCACGAGTGGAGATACAGGAAGAGAGAGAGAAGGGAATTCGCTTCACCCCAACGCTCAAAGCTATGGTGTAAAACAGTATTACTCACGAGTGATCGAACGTGGTCACATACAACTCGCCAAAAATAACTGAAATGTCAGCGTTAGGTGTCATTTAGAATTACATGGCGCGGAGGTATTATCATGGAATCGACAATTGTCGGGCCTATTTATAGGAGAGGGGAGGAATGATTTTTAATAGAGGCTTAATGAATGGGTTGGGTGCAGGAAAGGAGGCGGAAGGATGGGGAGGTGGAGGAGGAAAATATTCTCTTCCGCCAATTATAAGAATCGTTCGAGCATTCAGCGCTGCAGAGGGGGAGATTTTGTTTGACTTTTTTTGCGGGCTCAAATAAAAAAATAACAATCTATCTAAATCGCAGTTTGAAAAAGTAACCAAATTAACAACCACTCGCGAATTCAATTGGTGTGAATTATTTCAATTGATGAAATAACGCGTCGAACGATTGCGGGATATAAAATATCTAAAAAAGCTTCGGCCTAAGCATCTGACGAATAAATGAAATAAAAAGGGAAGATTATTTTACTAGATTATGAAAAAAGAAAGGACGAATTGCCACAATTTTATAAATTGAAAAATTCGAAAAAAACTCTATCCTAAGCAGATTGAAAAAAAACATCTACACATCGTCAATTTTTTCGGCGAGACGAATTGAATCCGAGCACTTTTCCGAAACAGTTTCTTAGATGAAAAGATTTAACTTCCTATTCGACTTTAAAATAAAAAAAAACTTTTTTCCTGACAGGTGCGTCGAAATCACCGCCTGATCAGCAAAGGATGACCGAGATACCCTAACATCTACCATTTTTATCATTCTTAAGTTAAAAATGGATGGCTTGATGAAAAAACTATATGTGAAAGGATCTCCAGGATAGAGAGAGGAAGAGGAGGCCGTAGGTGGTTGGGCGTGTGCGATGGAAATTTAAATCGTGAAAACATGCGTGAAAGTAATCCTTGCTTTATGCGCCTCCTACGTTAGAAAACCTAACGGTTTTCGCGAGCGTGCAGGGAGGAAATAATGATAGAGAGAGGTATGGAGAGGGGAAAAAGAGGGAAGGGGAAGCGAGAGATGCGGATTGTTGCCGCTGCATTTGTTCTCCGAGCCGATCTCTTTGCCTCCCGCAGAGTGTGCGACCCTTGGAGGCAATTCGAAGAGATGCTATGTCGGCCGAGCGTTGAGAAAGAGAGATGATACGGTACAAGGAGAAAAAATGAGAGAGATAGAGAAAATAAGAGAGAGAGAGAGGCGCATTATCCAAGTGGAAAGTTTCTATTCAAAAGAGAAGCAGAGGTGGATTTCGGATGATGCATGTAACGTACGCCAAATTTCGCTACGAAAAAATAAACTTGCGAATGTTAATTTTAGAAAGTGGAGGAGTTAATCTTCCGCTGTGCTTTCCAATTGGAATGGAAAGCGGTGCTATGCTATTTAGCCAGCGTGTAAAGTTTGCATTACATTGGGTTCGAGATATACCTTGCCGTGAAAGTTATTTTATCCCGTTAACTTTATCCCTGTGAGGTTTGAAGGATAGAAAAAACAGTGCTGAAGCCACCAAACGGAATAATTTTTTATAAAGGATAGACATGAAACGATTCAATTAATCTAAATGCGATTTTTATGTATTAGAGATTGATTGAGCTCAACTTAGGGCTAAAATCAAATTGACAAACTATATCTCTTCAAAAGAAATTTGGGGAAGCCAAATGCACATTTCGGCTACGAAGCAGCATCTACCTATTATGGGTGAAGCACCAATGACGATGGCAGCTTTGTAGCCGAAATGTGTATTCGGTTTTTCTAACTCCTTAAAGCCATAGGAGAGACTCGATTTGTTAGTACGATTTTTTTAGATAATATGCTTGAAAACGGCAATTAGTCGATTTAAGATTAAATCTAGGAGAATTTTAATATAACTTACAATTAGTACAAAGTTACATTTTTGAGAATTAAATTTTTATAAAATGCAGTTCCAAAAATTTGCGGCTTCCTCGGTCGATTTCACCAGAAGAAAAATCGTAAATTGCATTGAGGATTAACAATTGCATCAAAATATTTAAAATTACTAAAACTTCTTCACGAAGAAACTTTAGTATTGTCTATCAAACGACATCTAGACCGAACTATTTTATTTTGCAACCAATACACAAAAGGCATTCCAGCAAGAAAATGAACGAAGAAATATCAAATTATGCTTTCCTGTTGAAATAAAATGAATGATAAATTCATAAATACATTTTAGCAGAGTACTTCTGCTACTTGTAAACCATAAAATAGCTTCATGCGAGAACCCCGGATGAAAACAATAGCCATCTTCACCATAGAATCCCGCTTCTTGTCTCGCGATAAAAAATAATACCTTCCTAATACTTCTCCTCGACCTGTCCCTAAGAGATAGTAGGCATAGAAAGGAATACAGGAAGGTAACGGTTATGTAAAGACAAAAGTTTAAAAAAATAGAATAGAGAGAGAGAGGAAAGAGGAACGGACAAACAGATGCATTGCTGCAGCCCTTCGTAATGGGTGGAGGGAGGTTGAAGGATGATAGTACGCGGGTTTGCGGAAGGGGGTAAAATGCCGAGGCCGGGAGCAGGGAAGTTGGGCTGGGGGCGTAAAGATCGGACAGGAGAGAAAGAGCGAGAGAGAGGCATAAGACGAATGGGACTTAATGCCCAGTGGGAGAGGGGAGGTTTTGACCCTCCAGATCACGGAATAGAACTCTTAACGTACCGAAGCATAAGATATACTCCTCCAAGCCCTAACGCGCCAAGAAGATTTTCTTATGCTCATCCGAGCGTGAGAGGGTGGAGGAGGGAAGGAGGGAGAGAGAGAGAGGGGGAGAGAGAGAGAGGGGGGGGAGAGAGAGAGAGGGGGGGGGAGAGAGAGAGGGGGGGGAGAGAGAGATAGGGAGAGAGAGAGAGAGAGGGGGAGATCGGAAGAGAGAGAGGGAGGAAACGACAATTAAAGCGTGCGCCGCGGGTATGCAGATCGAGCCATTTGGTAGAGCACGGCGTAACGGGATAAGACAGGGAAGAGGAGAGAGTGAGGATAGATGCGCAAAGAGTAATTGGGAGAGAGGGGAATTATTCGGTTTGTGTCATGCGGAGGTCGGGGTTAAAAGGGGGAAGAAGAGGGTACGAGGGCCCGTGGGTCGTGAGTGACGAAAGGGGAAGAGGGATTTTAAAGGGGAGGAAAGGGTGGATGAGGCTAGGAGGACGAAACCAATTATGGAAATTGATTTATAATTTTGTCGCGAGAAGTACAAACACAACGGAACTCAAAGAGTGTGGCTGACTGCTTGCGTATATTCTCCCGCTGTCTCTTTCTCTCTCTCTCTCTCTCTCTCTCTCTCTCTATATATATATATATATATATATATATATATATATATATATATATATATATATATATATGGGAAAAGGGAAAGAGGTAGGAAAAGGTTTCAGCTGATAGACGATCTGAAAGGGAAAGAGAGTTATCAAGATATAAAGAGGACAGCGGAAAATAGGAGTATATGGAGAACCAGGTTTAACCATGAATAATCACGGACCTGTCTACGGACAGACTACCTATGATGATGATGATATATATATATATATATATATATATATATATATATATATATATATATATATATACACACACACACACACTAGTAGAAGGTGCTTGCATACTGCAAGCATTTCATCTCACCTTGAAAAAACATTAACTTTTCGGAGAGATATTTTAGAAATATTATACTTTTCCTACATTGGGTTAATAATGCCAAAAATTTCTGCCAAATTATAAATTTATATAACAATTAGAAGTGAAATAACATTTATCTAAATGTCTAAAATTAAATAATACTTAACAGCTGCAATAACAATTTCATGGATACAATGAAATGTTTATTCGTATATATATATATAATACACACAGGGTGTCCCAGGAGGAAAGGTCAATGTTCTGGGAGGTGATATTCTAAGAAAAAAAAGTTCGTATGGACAAGTGTCCTATTCCAAACAGTTTCCAAGACAGAGCTATTTCAATGTAAAGTTGCAAAATTATTGATAAGAAAGATATATTACGTATAACAACTAGAGAATGTTCCTTTGGCTACACGGATTGCCATGAACTTTAAGCATGACGGAGCCCCTCCTCATTATACCCGAATTGTGATGCAACATCTAAATGACACTTTCCCTAATCGGTGGATTGGTCGTGGCAGTACCATTCACTGGCCACCAAGATCACCAGACCTAACCCCGTTAGATTTTTGTTTATGGGGTTGGATGAAGAGTGAAGTGTACACAAGAAAAGTGGATACACGAGACGAACTGCTCTATCGCATAATGGGTGCTATTGCCCGCGTAAAGGAACGTCAAGATGAACTCAGACGAGTAACACGCCATGTTCTCACACGAGTTGAAAAGTGCATTAATGTTGACGGTGAAATTTTCAAAAATTTATTATAAACTGTAACAAATTTTTCACTTGAACAATAAATGTTAACAACAGTACGTAATATCTCTTTCTTATCAATAATTTTTCAACTGTACATTCAAATAGCTCTATCTCGGAAACTGTTTGGAATAGGATACTTGTCCATACGATCTTTTTTTCTTAGAATGGCCGATACAATCACCTCCCAGAATATTAACCTTTCCTCCTGGGACACCCTGTGTATATATATATATATATATATATATCCAATCCGACGTCTGATTAAGTTGAGGCAGAGTGAAGACGGATTATTGTGCGATTTTCTAGAACAAATGGCGATCAAGGGAGATGCAATCTCCAGGCTGATTTTCCAAATGTTTGCCATCCAGACAGGTTTTAAGCGTTCTTTACCAGCGAAGTGGTAATAGCGGAACGCCTTATGGGCACGTCTGGTCCGTCCGTCCGTCCGTCTTAACTTTCATCTCCTAAACCGCTGGACGGATTTTAATTTAATTAAGTATGAGTGATTTTTATTAAAATCTTTCTCCCAATTATGATTTTCAACTGAATCTGTCAATTAGAACTTCCACTTTACATAATTACTTTAATAAACTTATACTCGTATCTCGTTAAATGGCATCCGTCAAGCAACAATGAAATATCAAACTTTTATCTCCCTAGCTCTTAATGATCTGTAAGGTATAGATTTAAAAAAATATTCTGATAGAGAACAACATCTACTACAAGAAAGTCCGCGAGTTATGGTTTCGGAGATAAAAATTCGAGAAAATCCCGAGCAAAACATCACATATTTTGTTTACATCGATCGCTAAGACGGTTCTCTCAGCAAACAACAATTCAAAATTTATATATTTCTCTCCCATTCTCTTATATGATATGCGAGGTATAGATTAAAAAAATTATTCGGATAGAGAACAACATTTACTACAAGATGGTTTAGAGACCACATAATTACGACATACAGATTTGGAGATAAAAATTAGAGAATCCCGAGCAAAACATCGCATATTTAGTTTTATCGATCGCGAATACGGTTTTCTCAGCAAATAACAATTAAAAATCTATATATTTCTCTTCCATTCTCTTATACTATCTGTGAGGTATAGATTAAAAAATTTATTTGCATAGAAGTCAACATTTACTATTGGATAGTCCCCGAGACTAGTTTCGGGGATAAAAATCCGAGAATCGCCTAATCTTTCGATACAGTTTCATACGTATTTCCTATAAAGAACGCCTTTGAAATCTCTGTTTATTCCATTTATGGAGTATACTTTTCCATCTTGTTCAGGCTTGTTTCGATCTATCGAAAAAGCAATTAAGAAACTATAACTAGCGTTGGCTGATATAGTATTACTTGAGTTTCGAAAGTTATAAAACAAAATCCGATAGCAAATTCTCAAGGCCTTGCAAAGTAAATTCTATAATTACCATAATATAAGTCTGAATTTCGATAGTTAATGTCGAATTCAATGCAACTTCAAGCAATTATTAGCTAGCAAGCTAATTATTAGAGATTTTCCACGAAAAAATAATTATAAAATTTAAACTAATATTAAAATTTTAAATTTGGCAAAAAATTGAGATAAATACCGAAAACTTAAATTTGAAAACAGAGAAGTGAATTAATAATAGTTCATTGTATCTTACATATATCATTTCCTTTTCATTACATCTTTCCACGAAGTTACGCCGTCATGTAGAATGAGTATGATAGTCGGTAAAAATGAACAGCAGATCAAGGGTAATTCAATTAAACAATAAACTAGTTTCAAAAGAAAGAACACCAGGAAATAAAAGTCTCACGTTTTCGTACGTTACCACGAAATACACAGAACGAACGCAAAAACGGATACCCTTAAAAGGAAAATGCTAAACGCAACCCCCTAGGCCGGGGCTGGCGAACCTATGGCAGGCGTGCCAAGAGTGGCACGCGGAACGATTTTGGTTGGCACGCCACAAAATGAAATAAGAAATGAAATGTGCCACTCGCTAATACAGCGACATGGCAAAAGTGATCCTGGAAATCTAATAAATGTATGTATTGAAAGGACGCGAAAGAGAGGCTTCGTTTACAAGAGGTACCATTAGTTATATTATGATTTTTTCTCATATAATGCATTGTTGAAGAGATATTTTAAAAACTAAATTTTTTAGCTGCTACAACTACACCACCTATCGGCGACTATTGTAAACACTTTACGCTCCTTTTTATTTTATTAGTTGTTGGAGCTTCGGGTTTTCAAGTGAATTTAGGTAATTTTTGTTTTTGTGAATGGCAGTTTATATTGCTTTAAATTTTTATCCTTGAATAATTTTCTGGTGAAGGAAGCGAAAGGATTTTTAAGGATTGGTGGACTGAAAGGTATGGCGCAATTGAAAAGAACGATAAAAAATTGTGTTTTGTGTGGTGATGTCGAAATTACCTACATGCAGACACGTGTGAAAATCTAATATCTGTCGAGTTTGAAAAGAAAACATCTTGGCCCGAGAAGGAACCGTCCCAAAGGTGTCATCGGCCCACAGGGATTATGCTCTGTGTTCTGGCGGCCCAATCTTCCTCTGGCATCAGCACAGAATTTAGTATGCGACATTTTTATTAAATCGTTAACATCCGACAAGTATTTAACTGGAATTTGACAAACGGAGGTTGTTACCTCGGATCAATCCGTTCATGTCATACATATTCTTCATTACTTCATTCATGTCATTTATTAAATCGTTTTCACGTATAACGATTTTTCATGAGATACCTAATGTTTTTAGAGAGTACCACCTCCACTAAAGATAACATTACCCATTAATGGACCTTATTTTTCGTTAACGTTTAATAATATTTGTAAAGTCTAGAAGATGTGGAATTCGCTCTAATAATTTGATAAAAAACTATATTTCGTACTTTGTTTTCAATATATCATTTGAATCAAATAATATAAATTTCTTCCAGTGTGGGAAAAGACATACTATATTCTACATTGTAAGAATAGACCCAGATAACATTTTTTATGATACTGACACGCGAAGAGGAAAATGTTCTCTTATTAAGTTAATTTGGCACGCGAGCTAGATAAAGTTGGCCAGCCCTGCCCTAGGTGAATCGCATGAGAGGAGAATAAGGGAAAAAGGTTTCAGAACGCACTTTATAAGAGCCATTTGTCAGCGGTCGTGATGCCGAGGCGCCTGAATTGTGGGTGGGGCACCCGTCCAAAATAAAACCCGGAGGAGACGCGTAGGAATCTCCGAGCGGTGAAAAAAAGACAGGCGCTCTTCCGTCGACAGCCGAACATCACGAAACGCAAGCACGTACGTTTATTCTTACGAGAGGTGTGCCGTACCTAAAAATGACACGCCTACGGACCGAGTAATTTTGGAACCCCTCAGCGGCAGAAGAGATACGAGCCGCGCTCGAGACAATTGAAGTGCGTGCAACGGTCGGATGGATGTTTCCGCGACGTCGACGCAGGGAGAGAAAGACGCGCGTTTTGCAAAATTCTGCGGAGAATTGATGGAAAACCATTTTCAAAGCTTTCAGATATCTCCTCACTTCCCGTTTTCTCTTTTCTCTCCACTTCGCCTTTCTCTTCCTCTAAAAACCTTCCTCATCCCCTCAGGAGTTGAGGAAAGCATACGCCGTCTTTAAGATCGGAATGAATAATTCATGTCCAGGCGTTTCGGGGAACATGCGGCAAATGAGGGGCGAGGAAGGGGGGGGGGCTAGGCAAGTGCCTTTAATGCTCCGGTAAGAAGGCTCCTTAATGAGTGTCTTTCTCTTTAACTATTTGGCTAAGGTTTTTTATTTCATCCGCGACTCGCTGCTGTTCTTAAAAGGATGAAAGGGGAGATGGACAAATGGAGAGAGAGAGAGTCGAATGGATGGTTGAATTTGATGGATGGAATCACTCGGCTCAAGAATGGAGTCGAACCTAGAGGGTGAAATATTGACCCAAGACACTCGATTGATTCACATTGAAAAGGATGGAGAGTTTTTTTTTGCTGACGCCTGTATCCTTGGTACTCTGAAAGTACCATTTTTATCGATCGAGAAGAAAAAAGTTAGTGGTGTTGTTAAAAAGTAACAGGTCATGAATCGCTTCTATTTGATTGATTCGTTACGGAAACGTAAATACGCAACAAAATGTCATTGAGACCATTTACAAAACACGCGAGCACATGAATTTCATTCAAACAATTTCAACGCTATTTCATCTATCGAGCTCCAGGATAATATTTTCAACCTTAATTAGAAATCAAGAGGACCTCATGTAGATGATTCAATCACGTAATACAGAGTAATATGTTCCAAAAAAGGAAAATTTGCGCAAAAAACTTCGTAGTGAGAGAGAGGAAGTGATTTTCTGCGGGAAATCACAGACCAAAATAATTTGAGTCGGATGCCCATAAGCGAGTTCACAGTTAACTGGCGGTTGAATAACTTTTTATTGACAAAACGGGCGTCAATGACTGTGACGAAAGAAAAATTCTGAAGAGGTTTTGAGTATACCTCCAGAGGCAGGAAGAGGCAAGCTTCTACATGCAAGAAAAATATAAACGTGACCGCCGTTAATAATGGAATGTAGGTCATTTTTCAGGTCATATAATGCTATCGAACATCTTTAAAATTATAACAGTTTATTGAAAGGAATTGTGTTCATCCACCGTTTCAATATACAAGGCAAAAAATCTGGATAAAAATAAATCAGTGAATCTAAACTTTTTTTGTGATGCTATTTTTCAGGACTAAATGTAATTCTTACGGACTCTTGGAATAATTAGTGTTAACAGAAATTAAGGCTTAAAACGACTAATGCTTCTGGTTCAAGATAAATTATCGCATTACTACAGTGAAAATATATTCATACCTATATAATACAAAATCCTTACTCTTGTAAACATCGCGGTGGGAACCTTAAAGAACTGTTCCATTCCAAATCTCTACAATATCAAAACCTCCCGTTATCTTTTAGACACAGGCGAGTGAATGAATAAAATACCCGTTGCTATTTTATCTCCTAACCACCATCTCTGAACGAAGATTACACATCCGCCGGCACCCAAACAAAGGAAGATTTGTATTTCCAAATTTCTTTCCGTTCACGGTTCCAAATTCCGTAGAAACGGATTTTTTTATATCCCCGAATTGTTTTCGATATACCTGTAAACATAATAGCCGTTACCCATTAGAAAAATATCTTTGTGGTATTGGTTTTTTCATTTCTCAGAGGAAGCACCCGATTTAATTACGTCCGCCACGTCAATTACCGCTTTTCTCAGAGGAATTTTCCGAGGAGATATACGTGGCATACGTATACTGAGAAAGGGTGGACGGAAGAGGAAGTAGAGTTGTAGGGTGTTGTGTGTGTTGACCAAACATTACCCAGCAAAGCCATTATCGAGAATCCGAAGAGTGGTCATTGAGCGATAGCGATGCCGTAAATCCTTGTGCCATAATATGGCGCTTGAGTCGTTTGTGTGTGTATATGTGCGAGCGCCCAGTATTTTTCTGCGTTTGAGAGAGAAAGAGAGATAGTTCCCAACGTTTCCTCTTAGAGATAACGGGAAGGAGTTTGAGACAAAAGGTCTGACTCCTTTTTTCCTAACGCTTGCTATGATAAAAACGTGTTTCCTTAACGATGTTGTGTACGTCAATGAATTCATCCATGTTATTATATGAATATAGGATTGATTTAAATTCCTTAAAAGGTTATAAAAATCAATAACGTTTTCAATACTTGTAGGAGTAAATTATATGAAAAAAATACTTTCAACGCTAGGCCAAAAAATAGTAATGATCGTTTTGTTGTATTCCGAAAAAAATATTTTAAAGCCCTCTTTCTGACTTTAAAATAAACCTATGTGTATCAATACACGTAAGAATTCAATTATCACAAACATGCACATATGCATACCTTTCCTTACCAAGATATACAACACATGCAAACCACTACAGCAATGTTTCTCAACCTTTTTTGTTTGCGTCACCCCATTTCTGTTCTGCGTCACCCCATTTACTGTTCCATTTCCTTCAAATCATCTTTGAAGATAAATTAGGCTTTATCTACAACATAAAGATCAAAATTTATGCATTCAAAGAAGCAGAGGCAAGTATTCTTCTGGTTTTATTTATTTTTATAAGCCAGAATACTGTGAATTTATCAAATATTTGCGTCACCCTTCAATAACTCTCGCGTCACCCTGGGGTGTGATGTCACCCCAGTTGAGAAACGCTGCACTACAGTATTGCCAAACGAAACCAAGTAACTAAATAAAATTCCAGTAATCTCTCCGTGGTACTCCGAAAAAGCGGTAATTGGGTATAAAGACACTTAACGAGTCCACCACACGACCATGTAATTCGAAATGGCGAACTGTGCTGACCACGGGGAGACAAGAGGGGAACAAACGATAGACGTAATCGAATGTATGAGGTAAAATCTCAACGGAGAGGCGGTTCGGGGCGGAGAGGAACGCATAACAGTTAAAAGAGAAGACATTTAGGGAGGAGATTCTCATCCGACGAGCGTAAGTAATAACGTATACATTGGTGACATCTTAGATTAAGTTAGGAAATTATTTTGTAGTGGCTCGTCCCGGGTGAGGAATGGTATATCCATCTCAAAAAATTTATCTCGACTTAAACGGAATTAAAAAAAGGATGACCAAATCAATAGGTCGTAAAAAAAGAGGTGGGGCCAAAACAGTTAGCAGAGGTTCCCCGAGACCGTTATAATCCCAACGTTTTATATGAGCTATAGTAAGCGATGGAATAACGTTGATCTCTTTTTTATTTCGGAGGATTTTTTTTAGTGAACAGAAAGACAGAAAGAGAATTGATACGCTCTTTATTTCGGCAAGTGGTTCGAAGAACAAACGTCAAGCGTGAGTGGTTTTGATCGAGAGCACTTGTTTTTCTTTAATATTTGTAGGGTTTTAAAGGTAATTGACAATCTTGTTGCATGCCGTTTCGCTCTATTCAAAGTTTTCATTCGCGCAGTTTAGGCGACCATAAAAGGATTCGGAGCCTATGCCATTGAAAAGATTATAATTCTATTTATGGCGATATTCTCATAATAGAGCAGTTCGGACGGAAAGATCGTTTTATGATCGAAACTACAATATCAATTCGTTGTTTGAATGGTTCGAAAATTCTGTTATTTTAGTACGTTGAATGTAATAGTTTATACGGGTCCATATATTGGGAGACTATTATAGCACAGGTTATTGATTTATGAGAACATTACAAAAGGATTATTGGCGTCATATTCCCCTTGCTCTGTACTGCAATAGAATAAAACGAATGGCGTAAAAAGTATCCAGTCATTTTTGCAGACAATAAACGTTAGGAGTGTATGTATTAACGTGTTTTAACTCGAGTGGAATAATGCTTACCTTGTATCGACATGAAATAGAGGGTGGTAAGCCAGGTGCAATGAAAAGCTATGTAAATTTATTTTCTTACATTATCTCTCGAGACCAATCGTTTAGAAAAATTGTAAATGTGTAAAGCAAAAAGAAAGAAAATTTGAAAAATTCCTTTAAACTATAAATATTGCAATAAAATTTTTGGAATTACATCACTGAAAAGATTATCAGAGTATATTATGTAGTTATAAATAAAAACAGCTTAGCAATATCTTTTAAATATACATTAGCATACCATGAAAACAATTTTGAAAGTTTGCTAGAGCACATTAGCACAATTTTATAAAACGCAATATAGGAGAAATTATAAGATTTTTTTATTTTAAGTGCATGGATAAAATTTTGATATAGAATCGCGGACGTCACCAGGCCATATTATTACATTTTAAATTTATTATTTTTTAACCACAGATTGAGTACGATAAAAGAACAAACGGTCCAACAAAGATTGGTCAAATCGATAATTAACCTAACTGTAATTCTTTCGTTTAGGATAGTTAAAAATAATTAAAATACTTCATAAGGCATTGAAAAAGGTTGATGACGCAATTGTTATACGTGGTTTAATCTTTATGTCAGAGGTGCACAACTCAAAAGTTGACACGGGCCAAAATCGACCTTGATTGGACCTAGGCGGGCCAGGCTAAGAAAGTTTTGTACATAAAAAAATGTAAGTACACTACTGTAGATTCAGTAAATACCGTAACGACTTTCACATGCAATTTTTATGCGAAAAAATGAGGTGGCAAACAAATATAATTTACTTATTCAATGGGAGTTGTTGCACCGTTTTCTCTCGTCATTCCACTTATATCCGGAGTAATGCTGGTAGTTGCTGTTGTTAGAATGTCTCTTACACTCTGATCTGTCAGTGCTGAACGTAATGGAGCTTTGTTTAATTTCATAAGAGGGAATTTTTGTTCACACATGCGACAAATATCCATAACAAATTTTACTTGTATTTTTTACGGAAGAGGAAAGCACCAGCTGAGTTAAATCCTGCCGAGCCACACAAAATGTGTCGGTGGGCCAAATTTAGCCTGCGGGCCGTGTGTTGTGCACTCCTGCTTTAGGTCAATAGAAATAAGAGCTTCCTAGGATTTATTGATTCTTCGATTTTGAGGATTTCAATTGGATTCAAAATAAACTTTTCTGTTTTATATATTCACGATATATCCAAAAGTATTTTCACAAAGTTCTGCTTTATTCATCTTTTTATTCCTTTTCAAGCTTTTTTTAAACCTTCATTATGTCAGGCGTCAAATAAAAGCGTCAGTGATTGTATTACAGGAGGGAAGAAAAAGAAATACTACACCTAAAGATTCATTCATTTAGTTTTTGATAAAAAAACAGAATTAACGTGTCGAGCGATATCAATTAATCCGCACTTAGAAAATAATCAACTTTAACATTTATAATAGACTAATCCTTCAAAATGCTGAATAGTCTAAATAACATGCAACTGAAATTTAAAAAGAACGAGCGGAGAAACACTATATTGATCCACGGGAACGGAATAAGACGTAATAAAAGCCAAGGAGAGATCAAGAGAAGCCACAACAGCGAAAATTTACTAGATCAATCGAAAGGCCTTCAAGGCGGCCGTCGTTACTCTTTGGAAAAGAGTTATGCAGTTAGTACTCGCATCAAAACCTCCGAGACATTTCAAATGATTCACTGCGCTACGGCATTAACAAAAAACACAAGCGTAATGCCAAGCGGTCATACGGTCACCAACGTATTTCCGAGCTATTATCTCGCTACAGACGGAGAACTAAATGACGAAAAAAATGCAACCACTCGCGTGCATTTCCTTCGTACTTCAAAGCACGCCACTGCTTCACTCTGAGCGCTTGCTAGACCTCAAAATACGAAAACAGACGCAGAAACGTATTCACGAAGGAAACGCACAAAGCACAATCGTGGGCCAGGAGTTTCAATGGAATAAAGCGCCAAAGAGTGCCGTATCGCTTTCAAATTATTTTATCTTCCGCAATATCGAATTATGAAAGACGCGGACGACGACCGGTGAGTAATCATCGTAATCAAAAATTAATGGAAGGGCGGCACTTTGAATTTAGCGAGGCAAGGAAAAAAAAACAAATCTTTCAAAGAAGGAATCTCAAAATGCACCACGGAAACGCACGCGCATCGAAATTAAAGTTCATTCGTCACCTCGAGAATCGACGACGCAGCGGAAAACGATCGCGATGGCACGGTTAGTTTTCTTTTACGAGGACGAGCGCCGTGCCGATACAGGCAGAGAGAGAATGGAGAAAGAAAAAGAGCACGAGAAAAACATGGAAGAAGTATGGATCAAAAAAACTGACGGAGAGAGCGAGATAGATAGGAGGGGGAGAGATGGGGAAAAAGGCGGGGTAAAAAAAAGAAGAAAAAGGAAGAAAAGGGAAAAAACGGGAGCTATGTGGAAAAAGACATGGGGACAGAGGATGAGTGGGATAAATTGCGGGAGAGGAGAACGGGCGGTGAGAGGCGCGGCGGTGAAAGGGGGGGAGAGGGCGGAGAAGTGGTCGATGGGAAGGACGAGAGGGGAATGCACGGCTGGAAGGCATGCGGGGAGGGGCTGAGGAGACGGGTGGGGGACGTTCGCGGGGTGGTGTGACGTGGAGGAGATGCCTCCCGGCAGTGAGGCAGTGGGGCACGAGAGGCAGGGTCGTCTCTCAGCCGCCCTCCATCCATCCCCCCTCCCACTCTCTCGAAAGCTCTGCACTCCGGCAGCGCCGAACCCCACCAGACTCCGCGGACGAGATGTATATTTTACTCGCCTCGCGAAACGAACCAAAATTTTTTAACTAATGACCGTCGACTTTTGTCAAGCTGCTGTTTTTTTTTAATTCGATGTGACGAGGGCCGTTGTTTCCACGTGGCAGTTCTAGAAGGAATAAATGTCCTTCGGCCATTAGCCAGTCATACGATTTTTCGGGAGACTCTCTCTCTCTCAATTTTCATGGCTTGGAAAATAATATTTGGTCGGTTTAAAAAGATACGCATTTGCGAAGGTAAATTAAAGTGTGTGCGAGATGGACTTAAGTTTTGATAGGACTGTGCACCCTCATAAGGCCTAGTCAACCTGGAAAGGAGAATTTTTATGTCTAAGCAGCCTTACCTAAAGTAATAGATTGTAGACTTACACTCCAATGTAGTAAGTTAAAAATTTGAAAGACTTACATTACGTAATAGAGGTCATCTCCTATCTTATGGTATTGAGTTACCGTAATATCTTTATATCTCCTGGAACCTTGTTATCTTGCATTTACCAGTTTTTAATGGCTGTTTAATTAGGAAATTTTGTAATATTTATCATTAACGTCAGCGAAAAAATTGCCTGAACTCGAGGTTATATTCATGTTAATAATTAAAAAACAGACCTTCATTAAGTTTAAAATTTTAATGCATAACGTGTCAAATACAAAATAATAGTTTTTTCTGTTAGTAAAACACCTAGAAATAGTGAATTAATAGGAATTGTGATAGTAAAGGCATGAAAAAACGATTATTTCGAAGTTGAAAAACTTTTATAATGCAGCTATTTGAAAAATACAATTAACAAAGACAATTTAAAACTAACAACAATTCTGGGAATTTTAAGGCTTGTTAAATTTGAAGCAATATACGGTGGAACCCGGCTCCAAATATTTTAGTATATATCTCAAAACCACGTCATTACGTCGGAAAAAACGAAAGAAACGGTAGTGTGACAGAGAGAGAAAACTCGAATCATTTAAACGGTAGAATACCAGCCTCAGACTAAAATTCGATCCCGCTCTCGGAAATACCATTCGGCGGATCTATTTTATTTTTGCTTTTGAACTCTCGTATTAGAGACGCGATGACCGTGACTAGCATAATTTTTTCTCTTCCTTTCCCGAAAAGAACTCACTTTTCTTAACGAGTCGAAAATTCGATCCAATTTTAACTCTCTCTCTCTCCATCCCTGTCTCTCCTTTCAATATACGTACCTATTTCTGGATGGAATCGTCGTAGCAACTACTGCGGTCCCTCCGTGATCTTCTTACCAAAATAAGGAAAAGGAGAGAAAGTAATAAAACGAGAGAGAGATAAGGGGAGGGATGCCTGTCTCGACACTCAAGAGCCCAGGAGCGAGCGACAGCCAAGGCTAGGTCTCGTCAGAAAATAACATAGGGAAAGGTAAGTCGTGGTGGAAGTCTTCAACGACACGGAAAACTTACTAGAGATGGCTAGCTTTAATGAAATGAACGTTAAAATAATATCGTCTCTGAATAACGCCAACGGCACGTCATTTTAAGAGTCCGTAGTCACCGTTCCATCTTATGGGGAAGATGGGCGTTTCGCTTCATATTTGGGGAAGGTGGAGATGGAGGGGAAGCAGAGAGAGGGAGGTTTCAGAAGACGTCGTGTCTTAGGAAATCCTGCGTTCAATCTCTTGAGAGTGACTCGTGTGTCGAAGTAATAATTGACTCGACGCGCTACAAGGTCGTTCGTCGAGGTAAAAGGTTCAATATCTTTAATAAAACAATCTCATCTTCCTTAGAAGCCATCCGTGCTCTACCTCACTCCTTCGACAACCGTAGGGGATGTGACGTCTCCAGCGTCAGCCGTAATTCGATCGGAAGCGTGCCAGCTTCGGGCACGCCATCTCCCTCACGTGTGACCACGGTCCGGCACGCAAAAGGCAACCGTCGACGAACCGCGCGGCGTCATCTATCGATCTCACGGCATCCATGGATCAACACAAATACATGAAACTATAAGGTATTATGATAAAGAAGCATTTCTTAATATTCTTCTAATCTTACCCTCTATCATAGATTATCACTCCGCCTTCCCTCTTACCGTAGACTGATTTTTTTCTCGAGCAGACATTTCGCTCGAAGACATAAACAGTTTCATTTGACCGAATCATTTGAGTGTACACGTAACTCTAGCTTCTTCCTCTGACCATAGAAAAGGTATGAAGGCGTATTCTCTCCCTCTCTCTCTTTCTCTCTAGTGAAGATATTCATATTTACGAAAGTTTTCTTCGAAGGAAGAGGAGCAGTCGGACTCAAAATTTTTTTTCCTCTTGGACCGGAGCCAACGCTCGGCACACTTCTTTTGCCCTTTTGTAAATACTTGGCCTTTAGAAACGCAATTATACCCAACTATCAACCGGGAGGTGTTGGCGGTGGTAGCGCTGCTGCTGCTTGCTCCTCTAGCTGCTGCACAGGATCTTTTCAGCCTTTTCCGAGGTATTTTACGTACCTTATGGGCGCAGGAGGGAGGGTGGTGTTGATGATGGGAAGAGAGGGAGGGAACTCCTTTTCTTTTCAACTCTTCCCACACACTCTCACATACACAGCCGCTTCTTACTATCTCACTTCTCCCTCCCTCCCTCCATCGGCCCTTCTCCCATCACTCTTCCCTTCCCTTACACGTCACTCCGCCTCTCGCCAATTCTCGTAGCCCGTGGTTGCTTGGTATTAATACTCGGAGAGAGAGGGAGAGAGAGAGAGGAGGGCAACTCCCCCACAGTGATGAGGAGGAAGGGCCGCCTAAATACAATGAGCGGGAAAAACAAAAGAAGGAGGTGGCTGAGGAAACGGTCGAGCAACTCTTGGTGGTCCGTTTTTCACGTGTACCTCTCATTCGCCCCACTCCCTCTCTCCGTTCCCTCTCTCTCGTACCTTCACGCTCATATAATTCCCTTGTCCCGCGCCCTATGTTCCCGCAACCCCATCCTCTCCTAACGTTCTATTCTCCATAGCAACACGCCAAGAAAAAAATATCCTCCGATGCACCCAAGGCAATCCTAAAAACAAAAAATAAACGAATAAATATCCAGCGCATTCTGAATTCTTTTATTTGCGAGATTCCCTTCTTAAAGTTAAAATAAAAACCCTCTCTCAATGGTGTCTATATAGGATCCCCGTCGTTTTACGTTATTGTTGAATTTCCCGAACTTTACGTCAGCAAACAATAGCTGTGCTCGGCGGAGGGAATAAGTATTATGAGGAGCGATGCGTCGAGGAGATCATAAATTCGCGACCTGTCGATTGTACTCGACTTAAGGGATTCGACGGCGTTTCATTATTTTCTGCATTTTTCGACTATCATTTGAGCGTGTATCAACTGCCACGGTACATTTATGCGGAGATGCACGAGGGTGAGGCATTGATATGCTTCCAAATGAAACCCTGAATGAATTGTTGTTGGGAAACGTACATTCTTAAATAAAATAAAAAATCAGGGAATAAATTGTTTGAAGCATTTGATTTATTTCCGAAATCGTTGCAATTGAAGAAACACGCTTAAAATGTGAAATATTTTTTAAATTAACGTTAGATATAATTCATTTTCTCTGATTAGATATCACGGAGGTACTCGTAATTTGATCAAGCCCAAATTTCATTATTTAAATAATAAAAATCTCAAATATCACCCTACTCTTCGTAATACCGATAGTTTTATGCAGCATATGACTCTCGAAAACTCAGTATACAAATATAAGCGTTAAACTCATTGTTTTTATGCTCAACCAAAGTTTTATCAAAAATCTATTTGTTCCAAAGCGTCCTTTACAGATTTAACCTGACAACGCGGAAAGGATCTGACTTTCGGTCTGTTTCATTGTTGTTCTCATATTTTAACCTTATTTTCACACTTCTATTCTATACAACCAGCAAAGAGACGATTTCTCATTCCTTCCACCTTTTTAAGGCAAATAACTACCTCAGAGAGAGGGATAGTGAGGTAGAGAATGAGAGAGGCAACTGGAGAGAAAGAGGCAGACAGAATGAGAAAATATCCCCAAATATCGGTAAAGAACGATTTCAGTTAAATAGGTTCTATCAGTCTCCTTTCATACGTTTGAATACATTTTCTCTATTCTTTCCTTCGATCTCCTGAGAATAGAAAGTGCCTTCCTCTTTTCCAATCCACCGAAAAAATGGCGGCGCGAACGAAAAATTGCAGCTTGCTGGGAAAGGAAGGACCTGCGCGAAATATACGCGGTGATAGTCGCCAAAACGCGGAGGGGGTCGAGGAGGATGGAAAGGGGAGAGGGAGGCGGAGGGGGTGTGTTTTGGCGAGGAAGGGCCTAAGAGAGGGGGTAAGAAGGGTGGAGGGACGTCCTCTCTCGCGGCAAGAGTGGGGCATCTTCGATCCAGTTGAGATAGGTTAGTTTTGCGTGGTCCAGGAAGGACAGAGAAATGTTGCATGAGTTCCGAGCGCGGAATATCGGGTTCATTTATATCCGTCCACCGTCGAGAGACAAAAGAAAGGTCAATGCAATGCAATGCGTGACGCGGAAGACATGACACAGAAAAAGGACGGTTTTCGGTCAAAGAATACTTGAGTCCGTGGTTCTAAAATGACGCGCATTTCATGTTCGTGAAGGTGCGTTCCTTTGTCCCTGCCTCTTGGATCGACATGCGACTCTATGTCTTCACGAAAAATAAACTTCATTCTTTCATTCAGAGTATGGTGCATGTCCCGACTTTGTATCTTTATTGTAACTAATTTAAAAAAGCAATTTCATATACCCCTGCACAGTTTTCAATGCTCTTCATGTGGGTGTTTAAAATTGAATATTGGGATCAAAAACAGGAAGTACTGCAATGGGTCCCTACTATATCCTATAAATGTTTGATTCAGTGAAAGGCTTTCTAAAAATGCATTTTTAAATTATGTACTTTAACTTGAGATACGAATTAAAAAAGAAAACAGTTGTTTATGTGAAAGAACGGAGATCTTAATTTTTGAAAGCAGAATTCAAATACCTACCGAATTAGCGTAAATATCTGCTTTTAAACGTAAAAAAGTGTGAATTTTGTCCTCTTTTCAACAATGGAAATCTTTCAATACTATGGCAACGACCTTAATGCTTTTAATGGAAATTAATGCAGTCATAACGAATTACAGTTGAATTTTCATAACTCGAATCTCAAGAAAAAGTAATAATTATTCGAGTAATAGAAAATTAAAGTTACGGAAATATGTTTTTAAATATTTGTATATATACAGTGGAACTTCTATAACTCGAATCTCAAAGGAAAGCAAAAATTATTCGAGTTACAGAAGATTCGAGTTAAGGAAATATATATATATTTCATTTTTCTTTAATTGAATTAACATCAAGTTTATTCCCATAAGCATATAATTCTAATTTTAAATATCATGCATATTATGAAAACATCATCACCAAATTTTTCTTCCGATAATATGTAAGATTTTACTATACCCAAAACACCAATTGCATCACGCACTGTGATTGAGGGTATCATAGATAATTGCAATTCTCACGTATTACTGATAGCATAAACATGACGATTAAATTTGGGTTATCGACTGTAGGAAGGAGCGAATAGGTTTGTTTTTCTCCAGGGCTATAAGGGATCACAATAGGAGAAGCAAACCTGATAGCAGTGACGGTAAAACGTGAAAAGTATTTTAATGTTGTGTTTCGTAGTTTTTCGAGAAATTTGAACCCTTTTCAATTGTTAAATCTAATGGCGTCATACCTATTTCGCGATTGTTTTATCCAAATACGCGCTAAAAGCATGGATGAGGATGCCATAATCTTAACACACAATATCCTAATTTTATCATGAATTTATTGTATAGGATATTGTCTTAATGATGATTATTCTTATTGCACATGCAGTGCGATCTGAGTCACGAAAATTGAAATACGAAAACTTAGACACGAGCCGATTGCCATAGAATTTGGAAATTACGGATAGTTGCCTGAATTTCACGGAAAATTATAAATATACTGCTACTACTCATGGAATTTATTATTTAATACATAAAGGCTCCACGTGACTGACGTAAACAATAAACAACATCTTGGTTACCGAAAAAATGTAAGATGCATAGATTTATGTTAAGATAAATCTTTCAATGTTAATGGTAAATGATAACAATGTTCTAATATTCCTTAGAAATCATTTGACTCACTTTAAAAGTATTAATAGACTATATTTAGGCATTAATCCATATGTACCCTTTACCTTGGCGTTGGCTATTCTTCCGCTATGGAGCACCACGGCGTGGATTTGCCTTGCATTAATATTTACGTGGCTATCTCGCTTTGAAGAGGACAACAATTAAGAAATTTAGCTTTGTTGCAGTTTGGAAAATGATAATTTAAAACGATAAATTTTGCGCTTAAAGGAAAATGTGAGCGATTTAACATGTAACGCGGCAAAACATGAACAGAATTAAAATATTCAGTCTTTCGTGTGTAAAATAAGCCATTCCCCGTGACCGTAAGGTAATATTTAGGTATATTTATATCCACATCAGTGAAGGGCTGCATGGCATTTTGGGGTTTCTCCACATCATTTCCCATGCATTCTTATGAAAATAGTATTTTGTTGACCCCATGGGGTATAAGAGACCTTACGGTCTGCAAACCTAGACCAAGTTCTTCATTTGGTCCATAGGATTGCCCATGAAACTTTTGAATTCGATAGCTTCAACGGTGTAAAAACGTATAAAGAACACACACACACTAAAATATTTATAAGATGATATATAAGACGTACGATTTTTTGTGCTAAGAAATAATAACGCAGTTATTCTAATAAATGTAAAATGTCGATGCGTTTTGCATAACATTACCTCAACATCACTGCAAGAATATAATGCTATATCACAGTTTTTTAAATTACTACACGGTATTCGTAAGATTCCGCGAAAAAAAATATTTAAAAACATCACCCAACAAAAGGGAGACTTATGGGTAAAGGACTTAAGCGAGGAAATTGTTTTACTGTACAAAAAGAGTACCCACGTGTAAAATTGGCGGCTCTCTCAAAAGCTGTAAACGCTAATTTTCTTTGGCTTCATGGTAAATTCAGCCTTTAAATTTCTAAAAAATACTACAAGCTTTTTGCAAAAGTTTAGTTGTAATTATCAAACCAAATATAAAAAATACTCGATTTTTATTATAGCTTAATACTGCAGGGGTATAAAAATTTCTGATTGGACGTCGTGCTTCTCTGAAAGATATACGATTGAAATGACAAATAACAATACTAAAGTCATGATGGTTATGGAAAATTATACCAAAAACATTTCCTGCCATTGTTTGTGTTATTCATTATACATGAGACGTATGGAGAAGAAAGCTGAGTAAAGCAATGAATAAAATGCAGTGAAACGGATTTCCTAATATGAAAACAGAGTTATCAAATTTTTATTAAAATATGTATGCAGAAATGAAATTTTGTTTAAAGCAATATTTGTGAATAATAAAGCTAAACTTCGCAGAGAAGTTAAATTCAGGTATTATCAGATGTGGCACTGAAAATCGTGAGGAATAATAAATGAGGCTTGCTCAAATGAATCGAAATTATAGGTCATAGATAAAAATTTAGTATTCTGTTATGTAAAGTATATAATTTAGCTCACAAAATGAAAAATAACTGTGCACTGATACTTTGCACGATCATCCCTTGCGCACTAAATGTGCTTTTCAATAAAATAAAAGCTATGATCTTAAGAGTAAATTGAATCGATTGCTTAAACAAAAGGGTTAATTACTATTTGTTTTTTAAGCGTAGTCGGAATTGAATTTAAAATCAGGCAATTTAAAATCGAGAGAAAAACTGGTAAGTATCCAGATATGTTAACGGCGCGACAGGAAAAACGTCTTGTAAACTAGACAGAAAACTAACCAATCCCAATCAACTCGGAATTAAAAACTAAAATATAAAATCGACCCGATCTAACGATATCGAGTTTTTTTACATAAACCAAAAATTTAATATCACAGAAATTAATTTCACGTGCATTTTCATAAATGAGTATCAAGTAAAAAAAAATCATAACCAAGCCATCGTCTTTTAGATCCAGAAAATGTTGTACGGCATATGAAGAAGTAGAAATTGATTCATATCAATTTAAGAATAAAAACACACTAGTCATAAGCGAAATTTCATCAAGACGAAGAATCGATATTTTTTAGGAGAAAATACAAAAACGACCCCCAAGCATGAAGTACTGCGAAGAGCGGAAGGGAGGGGAAGAAATATACGGGGAAACACGGAACGGCTAATGTTTCATTGTAATTACGCAGCATACGATCTCGAAAGATCATGCAAGTTAGGAAAAATGAAATCCTAACCATTACGGTCCCCGTAAAAAAACAACGGAAGGGGCAAAAGTCGACTAACTGCGCATTAAGTGATTAGGGCACAAGCGACGACCGGGAGAAAAAGAGGGAGGAAGAGAAAATTGGCGTCGAAACCATTAGATAAACGCATCAGCATAAGTGTATTGGTATACGAACAAATAAAACCAGACACTATGGCTACTTGATAATAGAGAAAAGTATACGATGCACAATGGGGAGGATTGCGATAGATGTTACAGGATTGGAAGGACTGGAGAGGGAGAAACAGAGACGCAGATGGAATGTGAGATTAGAAGGGGCACCGCAGAGAGAAAGAGGATGACAATGGAACGGAATTTGGCGAGAGTGGACGGAGTAAAGAACGAATGCGCGGAAGAGGAGAATTGAAGAAAGAGGAATGAGGATAGAGCGAGGAAGAGACGGAAGGGAGTGGAGAGGATTAGAGAAGAGACTGGTAGGGTGGGATGGTGGTCGCAGATCGATAGCGGTGTGCAGCGGCTGAGCATGCGCGCTGAGGTCACCTCGCACACGGGATGGATGCATGGGAGAGGAGGGGGAAGGGCTTTAAGAGGAGGATGATGAAGAAGAGTAAGAAGCAGATCGGAGGTATGGACGAACGGGGGAACGTAGAGAGAGGAAGGGAATGGAATAGGGGGGAGAGAGTAATGGGAGGAGGGACGGGAGATCTCTCGAGGAAAGCGAAGTCGGCGAGAGATGAAACAAAAAAGGGTCGATAAGCGTAAGAAATACGGAAATAAGTCGAGTTTGAGGAAGTCACGTGACAGGCCGACGTTGGATTTGGTTTTTGTTTTGGTTCTCGCCACATCCAACTTGTGGAAATAAAATGCGAAGACGCTAACACTTGCCAACTTGGCAAATGGATTAAAATGTGTATTATATATAGCACTGATGGAGTTATCTTTAACGCTTGATAACCGAGTAATTAAATGAGAACCACGATGGTTTCTTAATATTAAAATTATACAAATCAAGACATGTCCTTAAAATAGCGGTAAACCTAATATGATTACCGACAATTCAATTATATTCTCTAATTGGTTGGAAACAGAAAAAATAGGATGAATTAAAATTGTCTACAGAAATAGCTAAATTTTGAAATATATACTTTTGCTATAACTCAAGAATACATTAACCCTTAACAGAGAGTGATAGTAATAATTATTGGCAGAGACGACCAATCAACTTAAGTTGGGAAGTAAAACAAAACTGCGAAGAATTTTTAAAAGGTCATGAGGATAATAAAAAAATACGGTTCATTAAAAACTGCAACGGATAAGGTATGTGTAAGCTTTATCATTCTATAAAAAATCATTCACTGATCTCTTTTTGACATTTGACGTTTATTAACACGCACACGAAAGATTGCGTTGCTATATTCGGCAAAGTTGCAACAACAACCACGGTTTGTATTAAGCCGCGGGAGGAGAAGTTTAGAAGCGATAGAGGAAACGAGAGAAGAGGGTGACAAATTAGGGTTTGCAGGGGTGAAAGTTGAGAGGTAGTTGTCTAGGGGATGGTAAACAAGGCGATTAATCACTGCAATAACAGTAATGGATTGGTGGGGATTGCAAGAAATGCGAAATAAACACGCCCTGGATGCATTTTTTTCTCTTTCCACTTTAGTAAAATTTACATCCAATCCAGTAATCCGAGTTGAACGCATGATTTATGATGTAATAACTCTGAAAGCGTCTGGAAATTTGTAGGATTTTAAAAGAAAAGATAAAAGGCTTTGATGAAGTTCGCTTAGATGCAAAAAGGAGAGCTTCAACCGTTAGATGCGGCTACGTTGAATGCATTTATGATCTACTAGCTGAAGTGCCCGGCGTTGCCCGAGTAAATAATTACATAATCTGTGAAGTACTGATCAGAAAATTTATTCGGAGACAGTACAACATTTGGCACAAAAAGTCAGCGAGAGAACATAATTTTCAAGCTATGGTTTCGGAGATAGAAATTCAAGAAAGTGCCAAACATGCGATTATTTATTTTTCTACATCGATTGACACGAACATTTTTTAGTGAGCGCAATAAAAAAAACGTTTTCCTTTCCCTGGGTTTTATATGATCTGTGAGGTAGCAATTAAAGAATTTATTCCGAAATGAAAATTCGAAAATTTCCCAAGATTGCTTCAATACGCAAATCCCCTAAACGATGGGAAAATTGCACCTGGACTCGAACTATGATATTTTGGAGAAAAGTAATGCCTCGTTGTCCTTCAGCTGGGAAGAAATCACAAAATAGTAACAAATTTAGGCGAATTCTGTGGCAGCCGTGAGTACCCAAGTGTATAACGGAACTAAAGGATGTTAAACTCACCAACAAATAGCGCATAACCCTCTATTAAATGAACAGAGACGAAAATTTCAAATAACTTTTTTGTGGGAAACCTGATGGGAAATTCGATCCCTTCATGTTAATTCTGAGGGCCGTAGGGGTCAAAATGAAAAGTTTGATGGAGATTGATCAAATAGTGTGGGAGGAGTTAGCGGACAGACAACCTGACCTGACCTCTTTTGGTTGCGTGAAAATGTCACGTGAATAACTCGAATAGGCGATTGCCACCCCATGCAAATATGTTGCAGACTTGTGGCTTTATCAGTGTTAGTTGGTGTCGATAACATGTACCTAGAAGGTGTATGACAATTGAGTAGAGGAATAAACTCATTAGAGGTGTTGATAAAATCATATAAAATCAGGGAAACATAAGGTCTAGCTAATAAATACTTTTTTTGTGATTTGGACACCACGTAAATATAAATACGAACAGAAAAGAAAATATTGTCTTACTTGTAAGCAAAAGAGGGTAGGAAAAGGAAGGGGAAAAGAGTTCTTCGGTAGGTCTGAACTCCAGCCCGCCTGCATCATCCGATCCACCTTGGGTAGAGTGGGATTAGTAGGAGTCAGCTTAACTTCCCAGCTGTGTCCGAGGAGCGGACAGACAAACATAAATTTTCGCTTTTATATTTCTGTTTGTATAGAAAATTACTTGACACAACCTTTTAATAATTCCATTTTTATTAGAACTCGTCTTCCAGAAGACTATGAAAATATTCAATAAATATCCAGTCTTAAGCCCATGAGGTAGGTCACAAAAAAGACTCAAAATTCTAATACTGCTATCTCTTTCGCCGTTTTAATTTGCCGGATTTCTTCGCATTAAACCGCGTTAGCAACGCAAAACATTAAATGAAATTAATTTACCGGCTACGGATAAATCAAACGGAAAATCATAATTAACATAAGATTTTTTACTTAAAATGCTAAACAATATATTTTTCATTTTTAACTCCGGATCAATGCAGAAAATGGCAATATAGCACCGAATTATATTATCCAGCCATAAACGTCATCAAAACTATTGATAGATCTCTTTCATCGACACAGAATAAATCACCTAACCAGCGCCACCATATCGGTCACTACAGCCGTGATAAACGATTCTCATAAAGTACATCGGTGAACGTGTCGGGCCGAAACCTAAAAAGAAAAATACAAGACACGTTACGCACTGCTAATGCCTCAGGCCATCTGCGCCGCACAATACCTCTTTTCACTCGAGGTGAAATGAACAACGGGGGTATTCGCGATTTAGAAAATGGGATGGAATGTCGAGCCTCACCCTTTGACGGCCTAGCACAGCATCCTGCGACAATGAGAAGGCGTGGCACCAAAATGGAGAGAGAGAGAGAAAGGAGGGACGGGGGTGGGGAGAGAGCGACGGATTCACACCAGATGAATAAACAAGGATGCAAAGGAGGAAATGCACAGGGGAACCAGCTTCCATTGAAGGCATCCGTTGTCGTTTTGAATGAGTCTACGGATCGGCTAAAGGGAAACTAAACGAACTCAAAAGCGCATAATGATTACGCCGGAATCGCCAGACTCGTTCGCATCGGAGGCGAAGTTTTTTCCCCATCTTCTCTTCCGTCTCTCCCTCTTTCTCTTAACATCCTTTATGCATGAGCATGTGTGTGTGTGCATGGAGCTTCTTAAAGACTCGCAGGGGACGATAGATGGGAGAGAGAAATGGGATTGGCAGGCGCGGCAATGGAGGGAAGAAGACGCGATCGAGTTAATTAGAGGCTGATCGATGGGAGGCGACAGGGACTGGAATCTCACATAGTAGAGTTTACCGCCTGCATCGTATTATTATCCCCGTAGCCGGGGAGCGATACAGAAGCCCTCCAGAGGTGTTTAAAAATATATATGCGGGACTGTATTTTCTCGCAACTTTCGTCGATGTGACGGAAGATGATGAAAAGGGCACGGGGACGATATTGGAGTAAATGTTGAAAAACTTTTTGTGTTCTTGTTTTTTTTCCTTAGACGCAACATTCTTGCTTTGTGCGTCAGATTTGTGGGAAGAGACGCATAGAAAAAGCCTGTTAATGCTGCTCACACGTAATGCTTTTGCTTGAATAGGTCTTACGTTTACATGACCTATCCCTGAGGGACTGAAAATATAGCCCATTATTCTCAAATTAAAACTACGTCTTGTTTTTATAGATTAAGGCGAGAGATGATCGAGAACCAAAACTGATGACAATTTACTTGAAGTTGATAATTAAAAATAATTTAGGATTTATTGGGTATATAATCTATAATTTACAACAACGTATTAGCCACTGGCAATGAATGAGTGCAACTATAAAAAATAATTCCTTGACTTTGACAACGATTTTTTATGCGAAAACCTTTTCCTGATGTAGTTGTCAATATAAAAGAAGAACGCACAAATATACTCATCTAACGTATTTGTTCCCCTTTAATTACTTACTTGTGAATAACTTTAAGGATAATTCGGTTTGTTTCCTAATTCACTCCCAATGTGAAGGACAAAAATCTTTTTTCACTATGATAACACACATCTGATTTACAAATATTTTGTTGATCACAAAATGTTTCACACAACTTTTAAAAGAACGTCAGCGGAAAGTTACCCCATGCCAACATTTCATATCAATGGAGCACACTCCTAATTGAGTCTTCCTAATAACTGACAGATGTGTGGAACGAAAACGCGATTTCATTTTTTTCCTCTCTCCTTTAAACGTGCAATCGTTCAATTAAGCCGTACACGACTCTCACTGAAATTTATCAGTTTAAACAGCGGCAGCCGCGTTAAGTACTTAATCTCTTGGCCGCAAATAAACTCTGAAGTGTTGTTATCCGCGGTGTTGGAGGAAAAAAAGTGAATTGCGGCTATCATTTCCGATTATCCCGCCATATACCGTTGCAAAAATATAACAGGAGTGTAAAATGAGGGCCCTACTCCACACGGGTTCGCAAATACTCAAGAGAAAGGGAGGTGTGGTGACTGATACAAGTATGCTGAAGAGAAAGCGAGGCAAACCTGGTTCTCTCAGATTAAACCGTCATGAATTATAGACTCAATTCTACTTCTATTGTGAAACATTAACAAGAATATCTATGCGTGATGGGACACTCCCCTTTGATTTCGGTGACATTAAAGAAATGTAATATATAAAAAATATTAATCGGATAAACTAAAATCTGATTGAAATTTTGATCATATATCTTAAATATTATTTGACATCCCAAGATATTTTGATAGATCATACCCATAAAATAGCGTTATTTTTTAATTTTATAACATTGAAAAGTAAATAAAAAAATATAGAAAGTATATCGTATTAATAAAGCAGCGAAACATTTAAAACTTAACATACCAATTTATTAAAAGAGATATTTCCGAATATCTACTACCTTCAATAGATATATGTATGAATGTGAGTAAATGAGTAAAACTATATTTGACTCACCCTGTCAAATATTACAATCATAAAATTTATCCTAAATATGAAAAATTTTTGCCTTACCTTTTTGAAGGCATCAGATGGATTCAGGAATGAAAATGGATTTTTCTCATATTTAAGTACCTATTGTTAGTCTTCAAAGAGACGAAGACTTTCTGATCAAGTGTTCACATGAGTTACTCCCGTTAGTAAAATCATGTGCATAAAAATTTTCACGTACGTATTCCGACTGCGTAAATTTAATTATACAAACAACCTCGCGTTCAGATTATAAAAATGAATCACAAAATTCGATCATATCGTAGCTACTCTTTTGTACCATGTTTCACGTCCTAGTGTTTTTAGCGTACGTTATCAACGAGAATAGCCGAAGAAAAATATTTGGATGATTCGAACTCCACCCACTCAAATGAGTAATGAAAACTCAGAATCGGAATCGCTGACGCATTAACAAACTGAAGGCAACCATTGCGTGAGAAGAACTTTATTAAAATGTTCGAAAAAATCCTTCCATTCCAGCGAAGAGACATCAATCAATCAATCAAGACATCATTTTATTGTTAATGGTCCTCCTGTAAACGTTTGAAACAAACTTTCGAGATGAGAATGATATGTAGGATAAGGAATTAACAACGAGAAAGCTTTATAACAAAATAAACTAACATTTATTCAAATATTGGGCATTTACACAAGGAACGCTTGGTATACTTATAGGTCCGGAAGTGCATAAATGATAATTCAGAAAATAAATTACGTAGCTCATCTTATGATTCGTATTAAAAATAGATAGACGTACCTCAAGCGTTATATAGCTGTACGAATTTCTTAGAACGTACACTAAAAAATTGCTATATGATATAGGTAAAATAAAAAGTTTTTCCTATGTTGAAAATCTATTTTGAAATATCATTCTCGGGCTTATCGTGTAACTTTAAGTATGGTATTAGGTGTCATCCGTAAGTTCAGGGAAATAGAAGGGTAAATATAAAATATAAATTTATCTAAGAAAAGTTTGTATTTTGATTTTTCTGAGACCTATCTTTCCATAATATCTCTGCGTCCTCCATATAAAAAGATTCTAGATAGGAAGATCTAGTGGAATCTCCCCTAACGGTGCTAGAATCGAGGAGTTGAAAAACACGAGAGATAAAGCTTTTGATAGTATTAGTTACGCATACTTAAGAAAAAGACGTAAGTTTTATTTCAGAATCATCTTATAAACTTCGTCTGAACACTTCTCTACTATGCGCTGTTTTTTAGATGCAATATTTTCTCACTCATGTTGTTATGGAAAATAGGCATATCCTTTTATTGTTTTCTTCAACTTATAAGAAACATTGTTACATGCCTACTACAGTTACTAAGAAATAGTTTTTATTAATTTATTTTCAGTATCACTTTTGCCATATATATATATATATATATATATATATATATATATATATATATATATATATATATATATATATATATATATATATATATAAGATACCTAATATGGCTATAAATTTTACATAATGTATCCACAGTAAACTAAATGGCAGCAAAGACTACGAGGGGGAGATACATAAGCTCCAACACGCTATCATTTATGGATATAAGAGTGCAGGATACTAATGAGGATAAAAAATTGCATTTTTGTTAAAACTTAACTAAATTTACACACTTATATTTTCTTCGACTAATTAAGATGATCTCTCAATTAAATTTTATCCAAGTTGAAGAAATTAAATGGTCAAAAAACTTAGATGGACGACATTTATATGTTAATGTATCAAAGCTGCAACAATCACCATCATTTCTGTTAAGGAACCCTAAAAGAAATGGCCGCAGTAATGGTCACCATTTTAATTGCTTCGAACTTGCTAAACAGAATACTGCCCTAACGCGGGAAATTTCACAGCGATCAGAAAATCTGCTACCCAGCAAATTTTGCGACGGAATCAAAGACCCGTAGGCAAAATTTTTCAAGATAAAGACTGAACAAGAGAGGAATATTCAGAAAAAAGACCCAATCCCCAATCAATCGTTAATCAGCTCGGATCGATTAACATTCTCCCGTTTCGCAACCTTTTTCGACCTGGCAATATCGCCCATAAGCCAATCCGAATCACAAAAAGAGAAATGAGCGAAAAGGTGGGGAAAAGTGTTCAAAGGGATGCAGTGGCAAAACATGAGATTCAGAGATGCGAAAGAGAAAGATAGTAGGTTGAAATCCAGAGACGAGGTAAAGTAAGATGGACGACGGAGACAAAGATGAGAGAAAGGAGACCGGTCCTAGATGGAAAAGACAAGGAGGAACATTGGACATTACGACAACATGAGAAGGGTGGACTTAAATATAAGAGGATTGAAAAGAAAAAAGAATAAAAATTTATAAAGAAGTGGCTGAAGATAATTTTCGAGACGAAAGAAAGAGAGGGAGGAGAAAAATAATTCCGAAAAACGAGGAAAATGAGAAAAATGACGGAGAGAATAAATAAACAAAAAACAAAAAGAAATAATAAAACGGAGCCATAGAGATAAAAAAATCTATGAATCGTGTCACAAAGTAAAAATAACGAGAAGTGAAAGGGAAACAGAAAATGCGGGGGAATTTACGTCAGAGCATCCAAGATAGGAGAAGGAAGAAGAAAAGGGACAACAGCACGAAGAGAGATTTATGGAATGGGAGAAGAGAGGGAAAAAGAGGATAGAGGGCGAAAAAGCGGAATTGCGAGGGATATATTTATGAGAGAAGAGGATAAGAGTTTCAGCCGAGAGCTTCATCCGGCGGGCGCCTAGTTGGCGCCAGCGTCGCCACGGGAGTCCAAAGAGAGAGGCAGGAAAGCGAAAGAGAATGAGAGAGATATTCAGGGTATGTGTATGTGAGTGAAAAAGAGAGGAAAGGAAAAAGGAGAGAGAGGAAAAGAGAGTCGAGAGAGGCCTGCAGGGCGTTGTGGGAGACAGGAGCAGGAAGGGAGGGTAACCGGGAGAGGGTAGGGGGGAAACGAGATCGAGGGTGAGAGAGAGAGAGAAGAGTGGGAGGCTGTGTATGGGAGCGGAGGGGAGGGGTTTGTGGAGCGGACCTACCCGAACCACCAAATCAATGCGGTAGGTCATGGTATTCTCCTGCGGAGAGAGGACCAAGGGAGTCTGAGAGAGAAAGATACGGAGAAAAGGAGAAAGAGACGAAAAAAAGACCGGAGCCATGTTACCAGGAGGGATAAAATGGAGGGAGAGGGGAGAGAGAGAGTTGAAAGTTTGGGGAAAGATGAGGCGGGTATGGATGGAGATTTTGAAATTGTGATGCGGACGAGAAAGAATATAGCGGGCATAAAGGGTGAGGTAAAAACCGAGAAGATGGAGGCACGCGGAGGGTATAAAAGATCTTCTGAAAAAAACCTCTCCTGACATTTCTGTAGAACGGAATCGCGAGATACTCGAGAGGAAAGAGGAGACACTCGGTGATAAACGAAGTAAGAAGGAAAAAAGGCGAAAAACGTCCGCGTTTTCATAAAAATATCCCGCGGAATTCATTTTCGTATGCATTAGAGCCGGATGAGCCGTGATGAATAACGAATGAAGTAAAGAGAGGTAAAGGAATGAGGTAATAAATTCATCGAGGAGATGAGCAGCAAAATTGGATTACAACAATACCTTCGCGCATCCAAAAGCATGGATGAAAGAGAGTTAAGAATTAGAAATTGGCATGCTCCTGGTAAAGGATATAATGGCGAGCCATAAGGGGATAAGGAAGCAAGGGTGGGGGGATACCAATTTTCCTTTTTTCTAGAAATGCCTCTATTGGGTGGAGCGAATATTGGAGAGTTCGGCAACCTCGCGAAAAGAAAAAACAAAAAACATTAAATCGTCTACTGAACCCGAAATGCCAACCACAAAGGAGGCTGATTCACAGAAAATGTATCAAAAGCTCACGAAAAATATGATAGAAATAGTTTCACGATGGGCTCGCGTCGGCATTTATTTCCCTACCCATCAGGATTGAACGCAGTAACTAACCCGCGGCGAGGGCTTCCACTTCAGAGGACAAAACAGCAATGGATAACGATCAGACTAAAAAGTGTAAAGACAGAGACGAGGAGATATGCCGATAGAGAATATGCATGGCGAACTGGCTCTTCTCGAGATTCCGAAAGGGAATTATCATTAAGTTGTGTTTGGCTTGGTTCTGAGACATTTTTCAAAGCGTAAGATTTTTGCAGGAGTTTCGTCTTTGAAAGGTACTTTCATTTAGGAGAAGCAAATGACGACCCTCTTGTTTAAAAGAATATTTTAATGTCGTCATGAGGAAAATACTGAATTCAAATATAAAGAAGAAATTACAGTTGATCATGATAACACAATTACATTTTTTAGCTATAAGAGATCTAAAAAATTTAAAAGAAACATGTTAAATAGAAATTGGTGAAATAAAGCCATCCGAAGATCCTATGCAGACAGGCATAAGCTGTAAAGTTGGGAATAATTTTGAAACGAGAAAAAAGTCTGCTATGACCGGGAATAGAATTCGGGTCTTCCATTTGCCGAGCGGATATTCTACCACTGAACTATCGTAGCAGATCAATTTTCTCGTTTCTGAACGCGGATCTGATTTATATTTCTCCCTGATCTCTTCATAGCTTCTCTACTATAGGATACTAGTCAGCAACACTTACTAAGATTCTTTGGTTTATAACCAGAAAACAATTAAGTTCTTATTTGGTGACACATTTTACAACGTAGAATTTGTATTAGCGTTTTCTTATTCGAAAAAATAAGGAGGCTTTAACAAGTTATTTGGTTTATGTAAAATAATGATAAGATACCGGCTCCTGTACAACTATGGGTGGATCAGATTAAATGGTTTAGTCTATATGGAACATTCACTACATAAGATTATGGAAAACAGCATAATAATTTTTTCGCCAGAAATTACTCGTCGACATTACAAAACTAATGTGGTTTGCATAATCACACATTGGAACGGTATGATGAAAAGTAATACTTAAAATGCAAAGCGCGAACGTATTAACAAAACTTCATCTTATTTGCTATCCTTGCGTTTATCCGGAGTTAACTTGTATAAAATCTAGGAAAACATGCGCAAATTTTATTCATATATTCGTAAAAACAAAAAAATCTATTAAAAAAATAAATGCTCTTCTGGATAGCGGAAATTTTACGAGGAAACCTTATTTCATGCAGTTCGTCATTTTGCTAAAAATGTTTTATGATCTCTTTTTTAAGATATTTTTCCTAAAACTTCAAATCGGTCAGCAGACAAAAACCAATCAAAAAATACGAAGATAAATAAAGGTTTACAGAAGAAGATAGGGAAAGAAAATTATATTGGTATTTTTCGGACAAAGAGAATATGAAACGCCTGATTTTCATGAATTATGGAAAGCGACGAATAAGAGCTCGGTAGAAATTTGGAAATACCAGGAAAACAACAAAAAATTCTGCAAGTAGAGAAAATGGTCAAATAATATGATAAAATAAGTTGTGAAAGTAAACACTTTCGCTTGGTTTACGGTAAAAATCTAACTATTAGTATATATGCGCTAATATCGTCTATAGCAGTGGTTTCCAAACTGAGAGCCGCGAATTATTTTGTTTTGTAATTTCATGTATGGCTATATTTAAAAATCAACGCAATTTTTTGTGCGAATAAAATAAACATTGATAATATTTTGAAATTAATATTGCGTTTAAAATTTATTGGTAGATGGATGGGTTTAAGGTCGGCTGCCTTATGAGGGGGTCGCAGATGCATGAAGTTTATAGGTTAAATTCGGCAAAAATGCATGCCCAAAAACATACTAAAGGCATTCCTCGTTGTTTTGTAATAAAATTTTGTCTTTTAATGGTATTAGATGTCTGAGCTTCTTGAATATGGACTATATGCGTTCAACTATGCCTTTGTAGAATAATATACCACACACGAATCTACACCGAGCGCTACACTTTGAATATGTAAGTTTCATACGAAAATTTAAAACATTATGCATTAGTCCTATGAATTTGAAATTGGAAATATGTACTCCAGTGAGGACTCTAACGCGTGCATTTTCAATAGAATGAGATAATCTAAATGCAATTTGAAAACAAATTTTGCATGCATAGTTTCTACCACAATAGAAGTTCTTGACATTGAAGACCTCTCCGACGTGAAGTTCAATAACAGATTTTTTAAATTAACGCTTATAAAATAAATGAAGTTTCAAAAGCGCATTGAGACAATTAAAAAAAGATGATCGGTTGGCTGGAAAAACAGAAAAAGAATACCATTTTACTTTAACGGCAAGAGAGCATGTTACTTTGGGAGATTCAAATGCACGAGTAAGGCTGCCATGAAATGCACCAGAAATGGAGACTCGAATTATTCCGACATCGTGATCGCTATAGACGAGAAATGCGGCTCAAATGGATTTCTAGCCATATAAAAATATAATTACGCGAGGTATGGCATGATAAATACTAACTGACTGTATGACTCATCACATTATGGTAATCCATATTCACAATTTTGTAAAAATGCTTATATACGTTTTAGTCGTTGGATTCACAATAAAAAGTTATTTTTCAATTTCATAATATAACTATGCTAGGCTTCATCTGAATGGTCGAAGTTGATTGTATTAACAGGGATATTGGCAACAAAATAAACTTCATCCAAATTTACGTAACGTGCTCCATGATTCTATCACACAGTCATTATCACAAATGAATAGAAGGCATCTAAAGATTAACAATAGTTATTTTGACCTAATAATAGATTTTTTAATTGATACCTCTACAGTAACAATAGTTAACTCATTAAGTTGAAGCTCAAAGACATGCACACGTAAAGAAAATATAATATAAAAGATTTCATTATAATTATTATTGTAGCTGTTTTACTACATTATCTTCGACATAAGAAATATTAATTCAAGGATACAAATAAAAAAGGAACAATATTTCTTCAATGTTTAGCTCTTAGGTTGCTAGAGCAAGGAGTAGAAGTTGCGAAGATTAGAGGAAAGAAAAATAAATTCTTTTAGGAGGCTTCTGCATGGCTTAGTTGAGGAAGAAGACCCTGAAGAACGTTTAATCCATAATAATAAGTCTGAGAGGCTAAGGTTAGACTAAAATGGACTTAGGGATTAGAAATGCTTCGAAGAGATTTCAAATAGGGAGGCCTAGGCGGTGAAATCCGATTCCTCTCATCAAATACTTTTATGTTAAATTTTACATCCAGATTTTGAGTTCCACCGTTACATGAAATTGTGCGCATCATGCTTCTTGAAAAAGAAAATTAACTTGAACTTCATCAATTGAATAACGACTCTTAAGCAACCTTGGGGTCTCGAAAACGAGAATAGCAATAGCAAAAATGGACAGTGGGTATTCTTAGTTTATTTTTCAATTCTCTTCACGAGTCGAAGATGGAGGCATGGTGATCTTTGATTATCGCTCCTTACTCGTAACACGGGTCTCAAAACGTGCTTCATTTCACACGAGATAATCGCGATTCTTTTCGTTGAAATCAAATATTTTTCACGGGAATGTTTTTACCGGCTATCAAAGTTCTCACAAACTTTCAGCAGTTATAACGACAATTCACCCTTAAATGGGTTTTTACGATGCGGGATAATGTATCTCGCTTTGTTACGAGCCCACTATGTGTTAATGTGAATGGCGCAAAAAAATTAAAACGGACTAGAGAAGATCTGGGAAGCGATTTTAAAAATTAATTACTGGGAGGCTATTACGGAAACCTCTCCACGGTATTACGTTAACCGTGACATACGACATACGTTCGCGCGGAAAAAATCGGCCGCGGCCATTAAAAATAGAAACATCTACATTACGCCCGATGCATTGGAAATGTTTAGATTCACTATTTCTGGATATATAATTGAAGTTTTTGCATGCATAAATACTATTTTATACATCACGTTTAAGAATACCTTTCAAAACATTTAATGAATGCTGGATAAATCTAACGAAATATTACGCAAAAGGCTACTACTTCCAACACGCGAGGACAATCCAAAGGAAAAGCCCCGATCATCACCACGTAGGAACTATCTATCGGAATATTTTACCTCAAGGATATGAGATAAAGAATTTTTGCCAATAAAAACTCACGTTAAGCAATCGCCGAATATTCGTAGATTTCATTTAATTGCTTTTACGCATTTTTATGCGTTCTTTGCACGAAGTGAACGCATATAGAGGAGGTCGTTTCCGTCCGCATGTTTAAACTCGGGAACCGTTGGACGTCTCAAAGAACGCATTTGAAAACTGTATACTCCGACATGGAGTACGCCTTCCCATACTTGTTAAATAAGCTACAATTGATATAATTACATTTTTATGGTCGTTTTCCCATTTAAAATTCACATGTCCTTATAATTTTGGAGATATATTAATAAAATTATATACAAAAAGGCAAACTGCTTAAAAATTAAGATTTTTGCGACTTATAATGAATGCCATTTGCTCACTTGATCTTGTATTGTTTGAACTAACACATTCAAAAGTTAAGCATAAATTTGTTCACTTGATCTTGTATTGTTTGAACTAACACATTCAAAAGTTAAGCATACATTGAGGTACATTTATGTAACAAAACCTTAACATCTAATATGATGACCAACATTTTACTCGATCTGATTGATTTTTTATGCCAGCAAAGCATCTTCGAGTTCGAAAGAAAACAAAAGAAATGCACCACGCGATTAAATTGTGGTAATGGAAGGTATAGCGACGAAGAAAACAAAGGAAAGAGACCAGAGAAATAGAGAAATGAGCAAAAGGCGGAGACAGATTAAAAAGGGAGGAATGTAAAACGATGCGGAAGGAAAAGAGAGAAGCCCATGGAAATAGAGATGAGAAGATCGCTCGTATAAAAAAACAGGACTTTATTTTGACTATGGAAGCAGGAGCCGGAGGATTTTAGAAGAGGTACGAGAGGTGAGAGGAGGAAGTGTAGGAGCAATCAATGACGCTGCACTGCGTCAGAGATGACGTCACTCCAAGAGATGCAAAGCTTAGGGAATGCGAGAGGTTTCGGGAAGAGAGAGGTGAGGGAGGAACAAGAAAAAGAGAGAGAGAGAGAGTGGGATTGTAGGTGGAGGGATATGGAGATGAAAATAGTAGGATGGAGCGGCACAAAGCGAGGGAGAGAAAGATGGGGAGAGATGTGGAGAGAGAGAGGTATGGAGAAATTAGAGGGGAAGTAGAGAGAGGGAAGGGAGAGAGAAATGGAGAAGATAGTGAAAGAGAGGGGATAGAGGGAGCAGAAGAAAGAGGGAATGGAGGAAGAGAGAGAGAGAGAGAGAGAGAGATCCGAGGAGCGAGTGCGTTAGCGGAGGAAGTGTGCGCAGAATGGCGAAATGGATGAGTGTGGTGAGGAGGCACAATGCAATGATAGAAAAAAACCGAAAATTAATTGCTCGATTAAGTTTGTTCCCTCTCGACATGCGAAAAGTTAAGAGCGGAATTTCGGTTGGAGAAAGATAGAGGGGACCTTTTTGCCTTCGGTGTAAGGTCGTTTTATGCTTGCAGGAAGGCATCCGCAGACGAAAGAATGGGATTTAGAAAAAATTAAGAAAAGTCACCTCAAAAGGACTTAAAATTCGTCTAGCTGTGTAGTGAGGTGATTATTTTGAGAAAAATAGGGAAAACTGCTTTCTAACGTTGGGTGTACAAACGGAATCACTGCGCTAAACCTTTCGATATATTTTTGACGAATTAATTATAAGGTTTTGCAGATATTGCATAAGTTTGATAAAACACACTTTATCGCACGATAGTAATGTTTTGCCATAGAAAATATAATAATGCATATAAATAAAACATTCTTTGATTAAAAGAAAAACCATTATCAGGAATAAATTAACGCTCGATAGACAAATCGGAAACTAAAAACTGTACAGTAGGCCCTCAGCCTAAGAGTGACAAAAATTAGCCAAGAATAATCCCCACAATCTCGTAAATATTTGTTTAGATAAGGCGTTTAAGGAGAAAGTTTAAGGGATTGCACTCTAAATATGATTACAGCAGCGATTACATGACGTCTGACGATGGATGTGATGAGGAGGTTAAAAGAGGGAGGAAGGAATGGCCAGAGGTTAAAAGGGGCTTGGTTTGGTCCGAAGAAGACGCACTGCGTAGTCGTAATAGGATAAAAGACGGACAGGATATCGGGTGGAACGGGAATAACAAGAAAATTATAACGGATAAGGAGTTTTCGCTTTTCCCTTCTTCAATGCTGGAGGATTACGCAAAGAGAACCGTCACGTAAACACGGCCGCATAAGGACCCAGTGCGGGTATTAAGTAAAAGAAGAGCGAGGGGCCAGAGACATGAGATCCCTCGCTACGAGGGGGATTTGTATGAAAAGCTACGGCGCCATACGTGCCATGCGAATGTTAGGTAAAATGAGAAGCCTGAATGGAATGCATGCAGGTAAAAGAGCAAACTTGAGCTGATGATGAGAACACTATCGTTTGGTCTGATTGTCATCGTAATTATATCGATGGAAAGGAAAAAATATTAGAATATTTCGTCGATGGTAATGTGTTTATTAAGAAGGCCATCAAGTTGGGTCTCGGTGACCGATGGCAAAATTATTAATATTGCATTAGTGAAGGCATTTCCATTTTAAACTAGGTTGCTCTGACTGACTGCAAATTTGTAATCTACGCGGGCATGTTTTTATTTTACTTCATAGCGTTAAATTCCAGTTTAGTAAATACTTAATAAAAATGACATCAGATAGGTTGAATAAACCACTGACATGATTTTCTAATTTATTTTTCGAAAGAGTAGTTAATGTAAAAAATTATGGTATCAAGGAGTTAGTAAATACATTAATGTAATTTAAATGATTATTCAAAGAAAACCAGTGGCTGTTGCATCTAGCCATCTTCAATGTGTTTTCATTTATGAAGAATTGATTTATCTAATCTATTTTCAGCGAATAACATGGATTACAATTTAAATAATGAATTTGATGTTAATACGGAAAAATATGGTGTTTTTTAATAAAATATTCCAGATTGTTTAAATTAAAAATCTGATGTGGCCACTACATGACTTTCTCCACATCTGTAATATTTCTAAAAATTCCAAATAGGTTAAATAATAATAAATATTTTAAGAACCTGCGAGAAAATTTTAGACTTACAAGGAACAGAAATAAACTCAAAGCCTTCTGATATTGGATATAGCCACACAAAACTCCAACAATTAAGAAAAGAAAAAGGAGCGCTAGTAAGACGTAACTAAGCGTCAATTGTTAAAAATAGTCGTCGGTAGGTGGGTGGCAGCTGTAAATACACGATATCTCTTAAACAATGCATTATATGAAAAAATGTTTCAAACAATAGTAGTAGAAAATTAAATTTCCTACAACTTTTATTCCAATACATTTTTACATTCATCAAATATTTAAATAAATATTTCAAAATAACGGATGTGACAAGAGTAAACACCCACTTCCGGTTGACCGATTTTTACCAAAAACTAATCAGTTCTTGTGACTCATAAAAATGTTAAATATAAAATTTCACGTTGACTTGATTAATAGTTTTTGAGTTAGAGCACCCACAAAAAGCTATCACATACACACACACACACAGACATCATCGAGAAAATGGTCAAAACGTGTTCAGGGGACCTCAAAACGTCTATTTCCGTTGAAATCTCTAAGTCGATTTTTTTCATGAATACAATACTATACTTTCCCCTATACTACGTATATGGAGAAAGTAAAAACCCCGCAGTGGGCGTTCAATCACAGGGGGATGGAGATAATTGCTCTTTTCACTCAAATTCCAAAGTTTATCCTAAATTAGATTGCTTGTATGTATATAAAAATTTCAAATACAATAAAAATAGGAATTTTTTGTTAAAAACTTCTTTAATTTAATAGCTTTTACTTGTTTGAGGCGTGTACCATTTTGCTAATTTTTCAAAATCATGTTTATTTATTTAGGTTTTAAAATAAAAGCTTATTGCGTTCAATTCACTTTCATTTGATAAACTATGCACGCCCATGAGGATAGAAAAGAAACCTCGAGAGTATAGACCTTTGTAATTAGGGCGCAAGTCTCGGAAAGAATCTTAAGGCGTCAACTAAAAGAGATTACAGAGAATATTCTTCTAGTTTTTAGAAATAGATGGAGAGGCATAGTATCATCCCAAAATACTTCCTAATTCATTTCTATGTCTACGTAAACGAAAATGATCTTTAAACGACTCCTAAGGAGTTGACCGAAGGCAGGTGTAAATACCAAGATGGAATATTATAAAACCAAAAAGCGTAATAAATATATGTATAAATTATTCTAAGTATGGCTTTTATGTATATCGCTGTATTCCCGTATCATCATAGTCGAACTCAACATGGAAAATAGATAGACGAGATACGAAATAGAAGAGGTGGATATTAAGAGAGTAGAGTCTATCCGACTGGCTTCCAAATATTGGATAACCGGCGGTTAGAGCTGGTCAAGCCGCAAAACTCCCTATTCCCTTCTTTTGTTCTCGAGAAAGCCACTCTTTTGTTTTTAGTTACTATTTATTGTTTTATTTCTTATTTTAAAAATTCCTGAGTTCCTCTCCTATAGCATTAGTTGCCCACCTGCACCAAGTAACACATTTGCCTCCATTTCGTTTATAACTGTCGATTCGACTCAGGTTGAACCGTCAAAACAGTTTGCGCTTTCTACCTGGATCGAAAGATCCAAATCGCTCGCTCCAGGTCGAACCATGTAAACGGACCTTCACTACATCTACTTACTTGTTGTCAAGAGGAGAGCAGACCCCGCCTATGGTTTCTCCAGTGAAAATGCGCGGCAATATGAATTTCCACCGGAAATTACTTACTACGTCATTAATTGTTTAAGAAAACATACCGTTTTATTTCTTGAGGCTAAAAAGTAAAACATAAAATAATTAAAAATAAATTTTAAAAATAACTCGTATACATTGCATTAAAAATTAATCTTGATTTAACCTTCAAACGCTATTAAAAAGCCATATAACTTTTAAAAAAGTATTAAATCAAGTCTAGCAAATCGGAATTTATTTTGTAATTTTTAGTGCAATATATAAAAGTTATTTAAAAATTAATTAATAATTATTTTATTTATTCTTTTCTCTCCATATGCACCTGCGCTGAATATTTATATTTGCGAATGCGCTTCCCGTTCTTTACATCTTCGCTATCTATCCCTCATCCTTTACCGCGGACGTTTTAAAAGGAAACACTTTAAGGTACCGTCTTTCATCTCTCTTATTGCTCCCCGTGAGCAATTTTTATTCGCATAAATGATTTTTTCTTCTCATCCGCGATGAGACGAGAACCTCAGGCAATGCTAAGTCTTCAACGGGAGATTTTTGGGCATACAAGTACGATGCCTACGTCACGGCACTAGCCGTTTTTTAAGAATTCCTGAAGACGCCGAGTACACAAGGGGTGTGGTAAAATGTTGGAGAGCGGAAAATGAGGAAAATAACCGGCAAGGTTATTCAGTGTAGATTTCATAAGAGTAGCAATGAAACAAAAAATAATAAATTATAACCAAGCTGTACAAAATTAGTTAAATCGTGAAAGGAAAACTAAAAATTCTGAAGTGAATAATTTTTAAAAAGAAAGAATGTGGATTAAAGGTACTAAATATACAACCGCGGGAATTATGTCCCTAATTCAACTCGCGGTTGGCGAGGACCAGGGGAAATGGAAAATTCTGGATTAGGGAGACTGGTCCTTTAGGGACATACCTCGAGTCCTTTAATGAACATTTCAGTGTTAAAAATATGTATGCTACACTTAAAAACATGTTCATTGTATAAAAATACAAAAGGAATTACGTTCAAAGTACAAATAAGTACTGTACATTTATAATGCAGAGCAGCTCCTGCTGATGTAGCCCACCCGCTTCAAAGAAAGATGGTAAACTAATGCTTCCATAAAATTCCTTGAACCTCCAGCCCCCGACCATCTCCTAGTATTATCGGTAATTACAAATCCTCTTTCTCATTTCTCTCCATCTGGTAAGGACTAGTTTGTGCGTATTTTCTTCAGTAACTTAAATTTTAATAAAGAACTAATAAAACTAGACACGGTCGCGCGAAGGCCCCGCGGATACTTAAGATAGGATGCCGCGGTGGGCAAAACCAATACAATTTTCATTCACGGATATCCAAAGCCGCGGTGGGCGAGGGACTATTGCAGCGCCGTAATGAGCTATTTTAGCGCTTGGGGAAAACTACTAAATATCTGACCCCCCCCCCTTCTTAAAAAAATCATCGTCTCTAGTTTATTTAGTTATTATTTGGATTTTTTGCGCCCCTTACTTAGTTGCGTCCGAGGCAGATGCCCCGCCCTAGTTACGGTACTGATTGTATATGTATTTTGGATTAGGAGAAATCATTTAGACAAGTGGTGAGCAACCTACGACCCGCACGCGACCCTCGAGAACATTTTATGCAGCACTCGAAGCTATGACTAAAAAAAACTCAAAGTATAATTTGAGAGAAGCTTAGCCATATTTTGAGAGACTCAAACTCTTACAATATCTCAATTTGTTGGTGACATTCATGCATTCCTGAAGTCGCCGAGCGAAAAAAAGGGTTTGAAATATCTCTATTACGACATTCAGAACCGAAGTTTTAAAAAAAATTTAATTCATCTATTCAACTCTGAACTCTCTCCTTTTTCCTCTTTTCTCCTCGAGACATAAGAATAAATATTCTGAGAATCAACGTTTCAAGGAAAATATGCAGGTTTATTTCATTAAGCTTTTTTTAAGTCTTCCTTTCTTTTTTTAAACCTCCCAACTCGTCCTCCGAACGGTTTCGAACACTTCATTTAGAGGTCCTCTTAAGCCGGAATGAAGGATCGGCGCCTCTTCCTTTTTTGGTGCTCAACGAGACAAACCTTACATCAATAAGTCTCGCATTAATACCCTTTTTCCCGCTAATTCATTTTTACCGTAGACCGCACAGAGGGAGACACTCGAATTAAAAAAAAACCTCCGCGAGAGGTATCGAAGTGTTTTCCTGCCAACCAACACAACTACACTTCTGGAAGGGTCCTCTGGATAAAAAGAAACCTCTTAAGGGAAGGAATTTTCTACGACTGCTTAAAACGCACTATGCATTTTTCATTTCGCTCGCCGAGATTAGATTTTCATTCTTAGGACGAGAAAAAAATGGAAGGAAAATAAAAACTCAACCAAGTTTTATTCCTGGCCACCTTAAAAAATTGCTTAACTCTCCCTTTCCATTTGTAATATTGTCGCAAATTAGCCGAATAAACACGATATTTGAGGTGATCTAGGTTTCGGTCTCGAGACCTTTAGATTTTATTAGATATGTATGCATTTTGTCTATCTTGTATGCAGGACTTTACAGCCATTTATAATAACAAAGACTAGCATGTGGAGATGTTGGAACCAACGAGGAAATTACAGTATTAACACTCCATTACCAAGGCAGAAAATAAATTGCCAAACGTTAGACTCGAACCTATGGCCCTGAGATTAAGGCGGGATAAGCATTTCACATTAATTGACGAAACTCATTATCATTATGGACATATTTCTATAACGGCTTTAAAAATATTACGCTCTTTCATTGTTTTATAGATAGAATGAAAGCAAAAATAACTGAATTCGCAATTGACATAAAGGATTGAATATAAAAATTTGTTACATTCACCACGTCTGTAATTTTATCAGCATAAATATCTGTAGTTATTTTCGGTTTAATTACATTTTGTCATCCATGTTGTTCGATAGTAAAAAAACCGATCCAAAAATAGCTTTCCGCCATATTGTAAATCCGTTCCTAGATGATATTCTGAACTAATAGAATATCAGAGTAAGGCTCTACGTCAAACGGATTAGAAACAATTAATTGCGGATAAACTCAATTGGAAACGAGCTCATATTTCAATCGATTCGCAGATTCTGTGCGATAAAATACAAGGTAGTTCAGGATAAATATGTGAAATTGCCTTAGATATTTTGAGAGTTAATCACGGTATTAGTGCATTTTGAAAACATCACTACTCCACAATCAGGATAGCAATTTGGCAGAAAAGCAATCAAACGAGTGAATCGAAATCAAAGAACTGTGCGTAACTCATGCCGCTCACGCCAAATACTAATCAAATGAAAGAGTAACACGAACATTACATACATAGGAGCCTGAATGTGACCAGGCGAAATTCGATTCTTGTTGGAAGCGCGCGCAATCAGTTACGTTCACCGAACAGCGCCAAGTTTTCCATTAAAAAAAATCGAAATATATACTTTGAGGGGCAAAATTACTTTAACAATCTCATTTGGTACGTAGAGGTGACTGAACAGTCAAAACTTGAAATTCTATAACTCAAATATTTTGATTACTCGAAGAAGATTGTGCACATGAGTATATGTCGACTAAAAGCTATAAAACTCGAAAATTTTTTGCCTTCCTTTAATGATCGAGATACAGAGGACCGACAGTGTTTAGAATAAACTTTGACAGAGAAAACGTAACCACGAAAGCAGTTTCGTAACGCACTAGGAAATGCTTAGGAATCATCGTCACGTAAATCACGGTAAACATCTACGCCCACAGTAACCGTTGAAATGTACCACTCAGGATTTTCCTCACCACAAAAAGTACGAAGTAGAAGAGAATTATGGTCTGAGAATAGTAAATCGAAGCGACTGACGAGAAGATTATTTTTTATGGAGACTTCAAAAACGAAAAACATTATGAGAGGTAGGCTGATGGAATAGAAAATGGATCGAAATGTCGAGGTGACGGAACCAGTGAGAGTTACACAGTAATGCCCTAGATCAGGAATTCCAAACCTATTCAATGTGGCAAGCAGCAAGCTATATTATAGAATACTAAGAAAGCATCGCTATAACTCGCACATATAGGAAGCATCCTAAATAAAATGAAACCAACGTCAAAGTTACCAATAATGTTCATTAATACTTATAAAAAGAAAACAACCGAACGAATCAAATTGTTGGTGCTAAGAAAGATGATTTTAAACACCTAAATAAGAGCACAGTCAACCAGTCTGAGAGCAGAGTGGTGCTCGCGAGCATCAGGTTAGGAAACTCCTTCATATTGGCAAGGGCGAGTAGAAAGCGGATGGGAAAAGAGAGAGAGTTAGGTAGTAAAGAGAGAGTCGTCGTGTGATTATATTGACCGTAGCGCCTCTAGTGGACGAAAATAGACCGATTTCCACGAGGAGATCTTTCTCTATCCCAGTTTCTCTCTCTCTCCCCATTTCTCCCTCCCGCCCCTCTCACTTTCCTCTCTATTCCCCCTTTTCCCTCCAACTCGAACTTGGCCAGACACAACTTCCAACCAGTCGTCAGGTCTATAGACCATCTCGGGGGACCACACGCCCGATCCTTTAGGCGAGGAGTGGTGCCTGCAGACGTCTCAGGGAACAGAGAGAGAGAGGGAAGGGGAGGTTGGAAGGAAATGAAGTGATAGGAGGGTAACGAGGGGGGGGGGCGCAGGATGGGATGGGACAGAGAGAGAGAGAGAGACGAGGGAGATGGAGACTAGGAAAATGTACGAAACTGGGTGACAGTGAGTTTACAGGAATTCGATGAGAATTCATGGAAATTAGATTTAGGAAACAATGGGAAAGGTGGAATTTTACTCACAGAATAAATCTTTTTAAACCTTATAATTAATAATATATATTATTATTATTATTATAACAAAAGTCTAGATGTGTTTGTTTATAACGCTGACATAATCAACGGCACTTTTAACAAACTTTCCGATTAGGTGAAATGTTGAAATTTCGCAGGGATGTTTGATTCAGACATAAAAATTAAAGACGAAATAACATTTGAAAAAAGACCCTGGTTTAACTCCAGAGGGTGATTTCCATTTCTCGTAAGATAACCCTTAAAAAGCGACTTTTATTCTTTTGGAAATTAAAATTAGAAGGAATTGACGTACGATCTTCAAATTTAAACTGTTGAAAATTAATGAAGTTTTTTATTATATTCATCTTATTCCGCCTACCGTTCGAAATCTCTCATATCAAACATTTAAAACCCATATTTTGGGAAAATATCGGCTTTTAAACGGAATGTTGCCTTTCCGACCACGTCATTGTTAAATTTCGAGAATCAATTGTTATCTCAACCGGCATACGTGTAATAGTATATATATATTTATTTATTTAATTAAAATGTCGCAAGTTGGCTCAAGCCAGGTGGTGCAATAGTATTTAATTAAAAACCTATCAATTTAATTATTACCTATTCTTATGGAGTTTAGAGTTTTCTAGGTTCGAAAGGGGCTTTCACGGCTACCGTAGCGATTAAGGGGTTCACGGGGTCCCCACCGTACTTCACCCAATCAGGCATTCCTTTACTTCCTCCAACTCCATTGTCATCTGTTATAATTTACAATATTATCTATGATCAAACTAACTTTATTCTGAAATATTTTAACATTTTAGGCAAGGGTTTATAGAGCTCTTCAGGTAACATGTTCCAATCCCAGATTTCTCTATTAAGAAATGAATAGTTGGCAATATTTGTTTTTTGCGGCCTCAATTTAATTTTAAACTCGTGTCCGTTTTTTCCCAATAAAATCTGACTTCTCCTACTCCTTAGACCTTCCCATGCCTTATTTTTGCCAATTATCTGGAATATACCCCCGAATCTATTAACCCTCCTTTTCTCAAGCGTTTCCCAACCCAGCATTTAAATCATTTCGGTGACGCTATCTCCATTGTTGAATCTTCCTAAGGTATATCTCGCTGCCTTTCTTTGCACCTTCTCTAATTTCTTAATATGCCCTATCTCGTAAGAGTCCCATACGTTTGTAGCGTAATCTAATATAGGCCTAACCAATGATTTATATGCTAACTCTTTTCCTACCTTAGTACTACCTTTTAGATTACGCATCACGTGATGCAAGGTCTTATACGCTTTTGCTACGATTTTGTCGATGTGTATATCCCATTTTAGGTCTTTTGTTATTTGAACGCCTAGATATATGCAATTATCCACTTTTTGTACCATTTCCCCATTAAGCGTGTAATGAAAATTTCTCTCGGTCCTTTTATTTGTGAAATTGATGTGCTTGCACTTTGTTCCATTACTACTCATTTTGTTCAACTTAATCCAATTTTCTAGCCGTTCCATATCTTTCTGCAAAATTGCTCGGTCCTTTTCCGTTCCTATTCGTCTATAGATAACACAGTTATGTGCGAAAAGCAGCATCTGACTTGACGTAATTAGGTAGGTCGTTTACGTAAGTCAGGAATAATAAGAGCCCTAAAACTCTTCCTTGTGGGACCCCTCATGTTACCTGACTTTCCTCGGAGTGAATAGGTCCTACTTTAACCCGTTGAGATCTACCAATAAGGAAATTTTTTAACCATTGAATTACTCTCTCATCAATATTTAACTCTTTTAATTTATTGAGTAGAATGTCGTGAGGTACTACGTCGAAAGCTTTAGAAAAATCTATGACGATACTGTCGACTTCATCTCCTTTATCTATCGATTCTGCAACGTCTTGTAATAACTGAGTCTCGAATGAAAAACCTTTCCTGAACCCATGGTGATTTTTACATAACCAGTTGTTTACTTCCCAATAGTCTCGTATGTAATCAGCAATAATCCATCAGCTTGGAAGCTACAGATGTCAGACTAACAGGTCTAAAGTTGGATTTGATTCCACTTTCATAAATATGTATCACGGTTGCTTTTTTCCAGTCATCTGGGGTCGTTTCATCATTTAACGTTGCGTTAAATAAAACCCTGAGATACGGTACTATTTCTGCTGAACCCAACTTTAACGTTTCTCCTGCAATATCATCAGATCCTTTCCTACTTGCGATTTCCTAGCCTATCTACTTTTTTTAATGTGTCAATATCTTTAATTCTGATATATTTCGCCTCTTGCACTACCCCTGCATCATTGCCTGACCGGGTATATGTATTGTTCCCAAAGAACACGACATTTTCAGTAATGCCGCTGTAATTTCTTTTTCTATATACGCTTGCATACCAATTATTAAGTTCTTTTGCTTTATCTTCATCGTTTATTATTATATTTCCCTGTGTTCTTAACTGTACTTATTTTCTCTCTGATATCCTTCCACCTCCTGAGGTACATATTTTTAAAAATCACTGCTGCTTTTAGTATCTAGTATATTTTGTAGATATTTATCTTTGGCCCTCCATTTCTCCGTATTCAAGCATTTCAGCAAGTTATTATACCTTTGCAAAAAAAATCTCCTAACCCTCTTCTTTTATGAGCATCTCTGATTTTCCTTTTTAACACCTTAATTCTTTTGTTGCAATATTCAGGCTCAGGATTGTTTTTAAGTAATTTTCGGGAACAAATTCTTCTATTACGTCTAATAACAATTTCTTAAAATCTGCCCATATTTCCTCTACGCTTCCTCCATTGCCTGCCCAGCTTGGAATCCTCATCTTCAAGTATTGTTGAAATCCTATCTTGTCACCCTACTATACTGCCATACCACTGTTTTTCGCACGTTTCCTACTGGTCTAGGATCTATCCATTCTATATCTATAGAAACAGCATCATGATCGCTTATCCCTGCTATAGTTTCTGTGCTAATGAATGACTCATACGGCCTTAAAAGAAAAACATCTAAAGTGTTGTCCCTTCTGGTTGGTTTTTCGACTACCTGCGTAAAGCCTCCTTCGTAGATTAGAATGTTTAGCAATTCCTGAGGTCTCCCATCCCCCCGCTGGTGACCATTCCCATCGAACTGATGGTAAATTTAGGTCTCCCGCAATTAGGGTTTCATGACTTACTGGCTTTTCTTCTTCTAAGTTTACTAAGGTTTCTAAAATGTGTAAATTCTCTCCTATATGCTGCAATGATAACTAAAATTTTCCTATGAATTGGGTCATTTATTCTAACGCACATCATCTCGCAGTCCTTCATTACCCATTCATGAGAGCTTTCAATGCTATCCTTAACACAGTCAAAGACCCCTCCTCCTTTAGTCTCGCGGTCCCTTCGGTAAACTGAAAACCCTGGTGGAAATATTTCCTGGGATAATATATCACTTTTTATTCCAGATTCCGTTCCTATAACTACATCTACATGTTACCCTGCAATTCACCTAATTGGTGGGTGGCAGGGGGTGCAATGCACCATAACCTACCTAAAGATTGTCTATCACAGGTTGAAATTTTCTATTGTGATCTCGTATTGTCCTCGGAAAGAACGAGCCTAGATAACGCTCCGTCCTACAATCGATCTCACATATCTTATCGTCACGGTCGTTCCTACCTATATACCAATATATAATATATTCATGCATTACTTCTTTTTTAATTTGAAATTTTACGAAGCGATTGAATACAAGCAAACTCCGTTGGAGCATGACCTAAATTCAAAGAAACTAACGCAAGAAATCGGCACACAAATGTAATTAAGCGTAAATGATTTGCTCATGGAGGATAACATTTTTGTAGGCCTCATAAATGTCACAATGTTTTTTAAATAATAGAGATAAGAACAAATTTAGATATAGTACGAAATACCAAGATACGATATGAAGTAAACAGAACTGCTTATCTTATTGATACCGGAGATAAAAACACATTCTACCGTAATTTTTTAATTTGACTGCGGTGGCAGGCAATCTCCTCGCATGCACAAAACTTATCTAATGCTTTCAAACGGCAGACTTCGAAAACTATTTTCACCACTACCTTTTTCATGGTCGAATCGTGGTTTCAATTGGCTTTACCCATCAATTTACCTCTCGCCTTTCTCATCCTTGCTTGTTTTCCTTTAAATCAAGAAAACGGTTTTACGGGAAAAACGACCTCACAATGATAATGAATGCAAGCTCTTGCAATGAACAGATTATATCCAAGAGTGAATCACAGGACGGCAAAGTGAGGATTAAGAAGAAGGAAGAATGGATAGAATGAGAGAGAATGTCTTTTGGAAAAGAATGTATGCATACAGAAGATAGTGACCCTTGTGAGTGGAAAATGAAAGGAAACCAGGCGAAAAAAACCAAATGAACGAAATTTAACCCAAAAGCGATAGATTTCCGTGTCCATAAAGATTTTAAGAATACTATATAGTAACACTGTATTTCCGTATTCGTATCTTGAAAAGATAATTAATATTATATTTAAAAAGTGACGAAATAATTTGCTTGCCATCAATAAAATTATCTCAAAAAATGAAAGAGGCAACAAATTTAAAATATTTATTTTACCTTGAACAGTAATTTTCGCCAATTTTTATATTTTCAATGAATCGGCCAAGAGAAATAAATACATTGAGAGGAATAACTGTTTGATCTCGAACCTATCATTAAAAATAACGATAATTTCTAAATATAGTTTATTTGCTACGCAAAAATCAGCGTTTACATCTATCCGTTTATGGCATTTTAACGTTCGGCTGAAAATGTTGATCGTGACTATTTTTGTTAATAATAGCATAATATAGAAATGAATAAAGCATTTTCTTTGAGCTCAAGTCATTCATATAGAATTCTTGGGTGCATTTTTTATGAAATGTTTAATAATATTTTCTTTTAAAGGCAATAAGTAAAGCAATTTCCATTCTTGAGGTATTCTCAAAGAACTTTATGTTCATTATTTATTCCATTATTTAATACAAAAGTATTGTCTACCTTCTTTGACGATCTGAAACTTTTCTCTGATAAATTAAAGAAAACTTTCCTCAAATAAAGGAAAGGAATATCCAGATTCCGGAGAGATTTCCACACAGATTTCCGTAGTTCATTGCATCTTCGCTAAAGATTTTCCCTGTGAGATCCAGTCTATATATACATACACCGATATATTCACAATAACGAAGGGTTAATCTTGGAAATGCTATTCCCTGCTTCCGTAGTTAACTAAACGTTCAACGAATACACGCATCTTTGAATTCTCTAGGTAATTGGAATCAAAATGCAAAAAAACACGCCAACTAAATTTAGCAAACACGGCGGAAGGTCCATAGGATCGTAGAGAATGAAGTTACCGCCGAGAAGGGGAAGAAAGACGAAATGGGAGAAGTAGCAAATGAAAATTGTGGTAGGGGATTAAAATAAATGCCGCAAGCTGTTTATTTTTATTCCCCTCTCATTAAAATTCCCAGAATTGCTTACCACTCACCCGTCCTATCACTTCTACCCTCAGCCACCCTTATATGCAATCCATCAACGTTTATGCGACGGAGTCGGTCTCATCTCTTGATGAAGGGAAGCTCTAAAAGCTAGTTTTTATATCCTTCATCTTTCTCTCCTCTCATATATATATATATATATATATATATATATATATATATATATATATATATATATATATATATATATATATATATATATATATATATATTGGAAATATTGAAGAATCTCTCGAAGAGATGATAAAGAGAGAACGATTTTTTTAATGGCACAAACTTGAATTTCAAGTATAAATTAAGAAGTGGGAATGTTATGTTGACAATGAACGGTCACCGCCGGACAAAAAATATATTGGATTTAAGGACGATTCCACAACGATAACGCAGGTGGTGGGTAAAAAAACAATTGCCATTTCACGTGTCATGTTAAATAGACATACATACTGTGAGTATAATGAAATGAAATAAATACAAATGCGTAAAAGGATATGGGGATACTCGGATGAACGGGGCGAGAAGCAGGCGCCGAGGAAGGGAAAATACTCCCGAGAAAAGAGAGAAAAAGCTAGAATTGAGAGGCATTACAAACGTAAGGAAAGGAGAAATAAAATGAGAGGTGGCGACTGTCGCAAACAATGGCGCGGCACCATGACAGAAAGTAGTCTCGAAAGAAAAGGTGTCCTTTTGTCCGTGCACAAAGAGAGGAGAGTGGTAGCGTGGTTGTGCATACAAAAAAAAGAAGTAAAAATTTTAGGTCTGTAAGGCAGAGGAGAAAATTTCACTTGTTTAGAGACATAGAGGAAGATATGGAGGATGGAAGCAGCCAAGGTGAAAAAGGATGAGATACGATTCATACTAGGGATGAGGAATACGTGGTTGGGAAGTAGTGGAGGAGATAGAGGTGGAAAGTGCGGGCCGAGAGAAGAGAGATGGAGAACTTGAGAAAGAGAGAGAGGGTGAGATGGAGGGAAAGGAAAGGAGAGAGACGGAGAATTTGGAGGGGTACACGAGGAGAAATGGCGTGCCAGGAGGGAAGATTGGCGAAGGAGACAGACGGATGTTGACGGGCACCGCGTCCCCTGGGGAAGGAGGTTAGCGGAGGGATGGCTGGAGGGTGAGTAAGGGAGGATAGAAAGGAGTGGGGAGGAATACAAGGCGAACACTCATATATGGGGAAATTCTCGGAATTTTAATAGCATACCTCCGACGCCAGCATGATGAGGACCTCGCGCAGGAGATTTCTCTCCCTCTCTCGCTCCTTCCCTCTTCCTCCGCGTCTCCACATCTTTCTCTAAATCTCTCATTCTCTCTCGCTATCTCATAGCTACCCCAACACTCAATTTCCGCCTTCACGGGAAAGAATGACTATTTTCTCCGATCGTATATGAATCGTCAATAAGAACGAAAATTATTCTCTCTCCTTTCGAGTATTTTTAGCTTCGCATTTGCTTCGGTTTTAATACACGCAGAACTGTTTTCTCTTATAAATAGATGCCTATCTGTCGTTTCGAAAATATATGTGCTAAATTTAGCTTTTAGTATTGGTCTAAGGACGGAATCATTAATTGCATCAGCAAATATGTTTTTGTCGTGTTTTGAGTCAAACACTTTTAGAAATATAAAGTTGGATGAATTGTATTCTATATTTTCTGTTTCGCCTTGAAGAACAGACAGAAAACTTTTAGTTTTTTAATTTTTCGAAATTCAAATACATTTACACAATTCGCAAATAGCAACCAAACATGTGATGTTGAGTTTGTTAAAAATTAATTTTTCTGATAACTGTTACGAAATTTAATGCTTGTATAAATTATCCTAATTGAAAATATCATGATTTTTCTCTTTCATCCATCCTTAAAAACTTTAGCTTTCCTCTCAATCCTTGCATTTCAACGGTTTCTGTTTTCGAGTCTCTTTTACGTATTTTCAATGTCTCGCTAACGCAGATAAATATGAGAGCCATGGCTCCTAAGATTTAAATTTTTCGTCTTATCTATCCAAATATCCCTATATACTATTCTACTGAAGTCGTGGTTATAGCTATAATTTATGCTACCATTGTTTATTTTATTACCTATATCTAAACAGACAAAAGCATTTCCAATAGCAATAATATAAGTATTTGGAAAAAGCACTAAATAGTTTATCAATCGATTTCCAGCCATGAGAGCAGTTCGGTAATTGTTCTCTGGAAAAAAATTGTAATCCATAAAGAGCGATAATTATAGTATTCCGTTTTATTAATTCTAATTATCATCACCTCAATTTATAAATAATAAATTTTATCTACTCATAAAACTCCAATCATGATTATTATTACATCATAGAAAGTATATCGAAATATTGGTTAGGACCTCGTAATATACGCTCTTTAGATAGATGTAGATGGACGTTATGTAAATTATACATCCAATTATTTTTATTTCAAACCCTTCGGCTGACACAGTGACTACATAATGATTCTTCACGATTCCCACTCCCTTAATTGTTTAACGAACTCATTTATAGTTGCCAATTTCATTGGGTAACAGCGTCGTACACCTTTGGCAATTAATGGTTTCACCATCACAACTCGAGTTTTCCTAATGCCGCCTTCGCTTTCCGTGAATTCGTAAAATGTGAAGTAATTGCTCTTTCGCCATTAATAATTGACGATTTTCCAATTGACCTTTAAAAACAATTTTTAACCAATTGGGTACCTACAATTTTTGGATTTTTCGACCGAGTTCTTTTTGATAGCGTTTGATTTTCGTTCTACATCGTTTATTTAATACCTTTATGGAGAAATGTCCACGAAAACGACTTAACAGGTTTTATTACTGTTTCTTATGCGACTCAAATCTTTAGATTGCGATGAATCTTCCTTTAACTCTTATTAGTTGAGATAAAATATTAACCTTAGTGTTATACATATTTACTTAAATTTCGCCCAAGAGCATAATTATAAGATTCGCAAACCTGTATTAAACTTAAGCTACATCCATAATATTTCGTGATAAAGCTAAAGAGATCTCTTCTGGAGCAGATATTTGAAAAATTCTACTTTATAAGATTCTTTCAATTAAATAAAATCTATTCGTATACGCCGAACGCATCCTTGTATAGAATAAACAAATGCTGACTATGGATACATCTACTATGTTATCTTTAATTCTATGACCTATTATCGGCAGGTGGTGGATTTGATATTTTAAAGTTTCATCGAGCTGGTTCGCTTGCATTGTTGATATGTTAAAGAAAAATATACTTATGAAACAGGGCAAACTTTTGCACATAAATGCACACATGTATTAACAGAAGTATTCTATCTATAGACATGTATTGATCATCTGTTTATCTATTTGGTGGCGCCTCTCTAGTAGAGTCCTATGAACAAAAAATTCTATTCCACCATTCACTTTCCCATCAAAGAAACTACTACTGCTAGCATGAGCTGACACAGAGTTTCATTTATCTTGAGGTTCAACGTTTGGTTTCCATTAAACGTATGTCCATTGCCATACCTGTGTTGCATATTGGTACTCAAAGAGAACTTATTTAAAAACAAAACATCGCAAAAACCACAACTAACGAATACAGCTGAAAAATTGGAGAACCACATCTGCTTCTGGAAGATCACTGACATAATTACGCAGAACTTGGAACTGAAGCACAAATTTCTCAGAGGCAGTGGGAATGAAAAAAGAAAATTCAATACACGCCAAGTCCGTCGTAAGCCCTTCGCCAAATCAAAAGTAAAATTTTACTTGAAGACTGCCAAGATCAAAATCGAATTCCAAAGAAAATGCAAATTGATTATCCCGCAAATAATTATTGGATGAAATAATATAAAAATACACAAATTCCCCAAACGGAAGAAGTCGAAAGTTCGTATGATAGTCTAACTGGTTAATAATAGTTTAATAAAAATTATTTCTATTACCTGATATGGACCATTTTATATATCTTATACCACAGTTGTTTGAAAAGACGTAAAAAATAAATTGAGACGTGCAAACTGCGAATCGTCCCATGTCATTAAAGAAAATGATATTTTCGAATTCAACACAAAAACATTTATTCCTAAACTAGCATTGATGCTAAGGTAGTCAATCTCCAAACTTTTATATGTTTCTAACATATTAATTTGATTCTACTCCTTAAAGAAAAACAAAACGCAATAAAAATATTACTAATATTTCATTGTTATTATTACCCATTTTTAAGGCATCAAAAATAATTCCCAATAAGACAAAATTTTACATAAACTCGAGCTTGTTAGTCTTGCATGTAATAAAATAACAGGTCACAAGACTCTTTGAGGATAAAAATAGACACAAGAAATTAAAATTTTCCAAACTAGCGCTTAACGTCGAGTAAAGAAAGGACGCCGAGGAAAAATTCTGTTTTGGATGGAAGAAGCGAATTCAAAGCAAAAATAGCGAGAAAGAGGAAACAAAGAGAGGAAACAGAGGAGGACAAAAAGAGAGAGAAAGATATGTGAAAAGAGACGGAGGGTGAGGGGGAGAGAGAAAGAGAGAAGACTTGAATGACCGAGCAACGTTGCCGCACGTCACGAGAGGAAGAAGTCTTGCAACGCCGCCCCGGCGCCTGTACTCGATACATTGTGCAAAAATCGATTGAAGCAGGGTGCAACGGGTGAAGGTGAGGGGAAGTGTGGATGGAACAGCGAGCTAAGGGGATGAGTCTAGAGCAAAAGCGTCGAGGGAAAAGGGAAGTTTTGGGAAAGGAAATGCGAAGGAGAAAGGTAAAGGAAAAGTATGATAATCGATGGAAAGTAAGGATAAATTAGGGAAGTGAAAATAATGTATTTAATTAGATTAAAAGTGGAAGTAAAAGGGAACTCCCGAAAAAATCGTTCGTAAGGGAGTAATTTTTTTATTATTTATACAAACATTTCTAGAGATGTAGGCGCACCATAAAATAAATAATGTTTAAAAAGTAATTTATAAAAATTACGAGGATGCATATAATACATTTGCAAATTTTTGCATATTGTGAAATATTTACCGTGTTTCATACGCCAAACAACATGAAGAACAAATAATTACGATCGCTAAAAACACATTTAGAACTTTCCTAAAAATTTGCCTAATGAAGCATGAGCAAATTTATATACTAGACAAGATATAGAAGATCGAGAACACTCGTGATGTAATTCTTGTAAATAAGAGTAAAAGTTTGAGAAATTTTATGAAAAAGTATAAAAATTTAAAAAAGTATAACTAGGACCAACTTGGACCTTTAAAAAAGTATCGTTAGTTCCAATAAGATTCTGAAACGCATCGCTCCAAATCGACAAACCTTTTACCAAAAGATGGCAGAAGGGTAGAGAGAAACGAGAAAAATAAACTTCCCCGCACGACGGAAAAAAAGCGAAAAGGTGTGAAGAGACGGGTAAAGGGAGAAGGTTGGGAAAATGACGGTAATGATAATGGAACGAGGATGGGAATGGAAAGAGCTAGGGAGCATTAGAGGGGTAGATCCCAAAAATACTCCTTTTTTCCTCGTTCGCTTACTATTGAACGCGTAGCGAGAGAGAATTTTTAGGAGTGGAAGCGGGAGGGTGAGTGGGATGAAGAAGATAGAGGGAGGGGAGAGTTGGAAGGATGGGGAGACGGGAGGATTTGAGAGAAGAAAGAAAGCGATGGAGGAGGGAGAGAGAGGGAAGAAGGGAGGGAGAGAGAGAAGGAGGAAGGGAAAGGAGGGGTCAGAGGGAGGAGGTAGGAGAGCTGGAGGCCGCGTCAGCGACGTTGGATAGGTTAGGGTTCGCTTTCAACTACGTAGGGGAAGCTGCGCGTCTCGTCTGTCTGGCATGGACTTTCGGGAGAAGAGAGTATGTGTGTGTGGGAAAGAGGATGACTGGGAAGGGGGGGGGGGTGAGATTTTTCCTTCAAGTGAAGTGATATTGGTGTCAGGCGTCGGAGGGAGAATGAGAGAGGGGAGAAGAGGAAAGAAGAGAGAATTGGAATGGGAAAGGAAAAGATAACGAGAAAAAAATGGAGAAGAGAGAACATCGGGAATACGGCGAAGTGCGAAACTTGCAAGAAAAATATCAAAACAGATTAAGATGATTTCCTCACTGATTTGACCTTTAAGCGATCGGAGGCGATGCGTGAAAGGGGAAAATGCGGAAATGCCACACGTTTTGTGGAAATGCTCGCGGAAAATTGAGGTTTTAGGAAAATTGAATTATATTAAGCTGCCTAAATTATTATATCTTGACGCAATATGAACAAAATAGACGAAAATTTACAAAGACGCTAATACCGCTAAGTTATTGATAAGGGCCCAAAAACATAATTATTTAGCTCTATAAACTCTGACTTATTTAATTAAGTTTTGAGGAAATTAAGGGTACATATAATACTTATACCTGCAACAAGCGTAAGCATATAACCTGTCTCCTTCCTGAACTTAAAAAAAATGCCTGTAACCGATAAAGAACAGCTTTCTTATTGATAATTTTCTCTGTTCATCATTACGCTCCTTAATATTAACTCATTATCGGATTTACCTTAAACTTGTCCAGTCGTAGCTTTTCTTTGGTAACTTTTAAATTCAAATCCAATCTATCAAAAATTTATGCACTGGCGAACTATCGTAACACTTTGTCTGTTTATGCACTCATGAAACTCAACGCCTCCGCTATTTCTTAACTTTCTATCTTTACTTTCATTCAAAATTGCGGTATCTCTAAATATAATTATGGAAACTACAATTATTTTTCAACAATTCTCACGCGCCTGTATTAACACATCATTTATCGTTTCAATGAAACCTCAGCATTATTTTCTCTCAGGGATATTTATTAACCCTCTTCCCAGTTACGATTGCACTTATCACTGTTATAGACCAAAAACTAAGTTTTATTTACAGTCTCGACATTTAACATATGCAACATTTTTCTATTTATAAGACCGTTTATGTATTTCCATCTTTTATTTTAGGCATCCAAAATTCTTAACCGTACTAAATAACCTTTTTCAACCATAAAATTCTGAGATGATTCCAAATGAAAACGTGAACAGTAGATTCCCTTCGCAATATGTTTGGACGGAGAATACAGCCACTGCTACTGAGTACATATAATTAGACAGGCCGTCAACCTTTATAATGCAGGAAATATTTCATTTTCAAAATATAACACGAGTGGAATGCAGGGAAAAACGAACGACAGGATGACGCAAGGAAGTCATTAACTGAATTAGGTACGGAAGCAAGAGAACTGTAATATTGGCAGCAGCGGCCGTCAAAAATTGCGCACTTACCTCCATCCATTTTATCTATGTGATGCGGCCGGCGTCAAACAAACGGATCGTTTAAGCAGCCGAGAAATCGTTTCACTTACTTAAAACTACATCCGTGCGTGGCGTAAAATAAGCGGTGATGTTACTCCTGAAGAAGAGCAAAGGGCGTCGTAAAAAAGGAGACGAAGATGGCGTTTCAAGTTGGCCATTTGCTTAAGGTCGTTCATTTTACAATGGTCTAACAATGTCGAAGCGAAAGATGGTTTCTCTTGGGATGAAGATATAAGAGAATGGCTCAATAGTCGTTCCCGCACTGCAGGATCGATCATTCCAGAAGGACTGGAATAAAAACCTCGAACCGACTCCGCCTCTCTCTCTCTCTACCTTGTTCTCCGCTTCCCTCCCACGCTCAATCTCGCCCTCTAACCCTTTAATGAGACGTCAGAAGAACGCTTATTCCGCGTAACGTCACCACTTTGAAGAACACGGAGGCGAAAGTTATGGAAAGGTAGATGCATGTATAAGCTGCTGGAAGGGGAAATCGAATAACATCCACCTCGATGCACAATATGCCTCCATGTAATTCCTTGACATTCAAGAAGGGTATAAAAAGAAACCCGGTATTAAGTTCCTCAAATTGTAAGTCAAGGGTGTCATTTCAAACCTGTCTTTATTGAAGGTGATATATAGCTATTATAATGTTTCTCGTAAAAGAAAAATAAATTGTTGCAATGAAATTTCTTCTAAGAAGTCCAACGTAAGCCACCATATGAGCTTTGAACATTCATTCCACATCCTTAAATTTCTCTTAATACTTCATTTTTAATACATTACAACAAAAAGCATTAATAGCCTGACTACTAGAAATATTTACTACACCGATGAGTAGTTTTTATTCCTGATCTATAAGGCATAGATGTTATAAAAAGTACAGGTAGGTATCTATCTCGAAACTATCGAATTCCATATTATGATTGAGAATGTTCAAGTTAAATACTATAGTTTTATTCGTTTATATTAATTATAATTGATGGCTTATATTCTTGTGATAATAATAACTAAGGGAATAGAGGAAAGTTAAGCTCGAGGAGGCTTTATATTGCGATAAACTATTTTTCTCACCTCTATATTTGCAGAGGAAAGATGTTAGAAAGTAGAAAGGTATCTTCACGTGATACATAAGAGGTTGACTTCTTGAAACTTCGAGAACTTTTTCTATACTGCGGCAGTTAATGTCAAGGAAGAATCAAAGAGTCAAAAGATTCAAGTAGTAAAAGTATGAAAAACGAAAGACAACGAGCAGCGGGTGTAGATGGAGCGCGTTGGTCAACGGAAATCGAATTAGGTGTGAAAAGGGCGTGGAAGGCGGTATGGTAGAGGCAAGGAAAAGGAAAAACTGACATTTAATTAATCGGAGTGACGGATGAATTGTTTCAAGGAAACAGGAAGAAATTAAATTATTAATTGAGGATCAAATAAATTGATAGACATTTTACGTCGATGGAATGTTTTCTCTCACGAGAAGATCCGAAAAATGCCATAATTCCTTCGCCGAGTAACCCGATTTAGAAAATAAGTAACATAAAACTCGTTTGTGTCATTTATTTAAAACGAATTCGTTCAAAGAGGTAGAAATATTTTTAAAAGTAATATTTCATGTTTTTAATGAGAAACAATTAAGTACATTTGCATCATAATCTACATATAACCTATAAGCAGTGCCGTAACTAGGGTATGGCAAAGGTGGCATATGCCATAGGTGCCCCTTACAAAAGGTGCCAATCGTTCCGGAAAAAATGCCAAAAGTTCATTTTTCCACAAATAAGTATTAATTTAATTCTCAAATTTAAAAGTTATATTTAATTAAAACGCTATATTTCTTAATTAGAATTCAGCAAAAATAATATTCCGCATTACCAAGGTGTTTTCTAAAATGTTGCCTTAGGCGCCATATCTCGCAAGAACGCCTCTGCCTATAAGTAAACTAATTTTCACTTTGAATAGACAATTAACTCACAAAAGTCAACAGTATACCTCGAGAAAGTGAAGAAAAAAAGAATAAATCGTCTTTTATTAGTTTCAATTGTAGAATAATTGAGAAGTAAGTGCGTGAAACATTAAGAGGGAAGAGGTGCAAGTGTATGACATGAGATGAACTATAATGAAAAACTACCACACATCTTATCATTTATACAAAAAATGATCGTGATATTAAATGTGGTTTTAATTAGTACAAAATGTATTAATAATATTACATGTATAAGTAAGAATACTATATTAGACTAAAATTATTTGAGGTAAATGATACGCCATCTCATATCCTCTTTACCACGAATTTTATGAACAAACTAAACGAAAAACTTGTCGTAAATTTTTCGTACTTGACACAAATAATAAAGACGAAAAATAAATCTTTATTTCCAAATGGATAGATAGAGGAGGGAGAAGTCGGGCCAGCGGAGAAACAGAAGCAGTTGCTCTATCGGAAGAAGAGCGCAAAAAGGTTTGGTTGCCATTGAAGAGAGGGCGTGGCATATCGCATTGGCAAAGTGCTTCCTTCACCAGCACGCAGGAAGCTACGCAGTTTATCCCTTAATGAAATCACCCACGTCCAGACTCCCAACCTACCCACCCACGCTCAGCTCCGCCTCTACAGGAAGGACTGCAATTGGACGGGGGAAGAGATAGACATCAATAACCCAACCTCATATTCTATGCCCTACGTATCCTAGAAGAGCAGTTTCAATCACCGCCTAAGACAGTAATCTCCTTTCCATTAGCCAATTTCGGTTTAATCCGACAGGCTTCAATGAGCCATGAAAAGGTTTCGGGGTAAGAGGAGATAAACTGTGACAACGCCGTGAATGCAGTCCACCCGCAAAGCAGTACAGCACTTCGGTCAGCCTATCAATAAGTGCTACCAGGGGACGACGACACCAGCTTCAACGCGATGCTTTCAGTAGCGTGAAGTACAATAGTTCACAGTGCTTTGCTATCTAGGGTAGGATTCACCCGTGTGAATGTTTAAACAATGAGCCATCGCAGAGATGGAAGAAACTGCGCTGCTCAGTTGTGGAAGTGGTACTGAATGGCAGAGTCGTTTTATCGATGCGGAACTAAATGAACGAGCTCTGAAAACACAGAAAGATTGGAGACATCAATCGAATGAATACGAAATTATTTAGAGATAACAAAAAAATACCTGTATTTTGACCGATGATATAACAGTATGAATACGAAGAGCATGGCTGCATATTAATCTTCAAATTCTAAAGAGACAAATATTTATTACCTTCAGGATCAGTGGCATCTCATTTTAGCACTCAGTATTTCAAATTAATGAAAAATTATAAAGAGCCACATCAATTATTGGAAAGTTGTTCACTTTACCAAGGAATCTGATAAATATATAAATAAAGACGTTTGATGTAATTGATGAAAAATGATTTTTTAAATCTTTAATATCGTTAGATGACAGAGATTTTTGGTTAAGTCAACGACAAAATCAAGAGGGAAATAATTGTGAAGAAAAAAGGTGTTAATTGACGTTTCGATAAATTATCTTAAATCTAAACTACAGTTCAAATATGTATGATATAAAATTTTCATCGCTTAAGTTTTATGAGCTAGTAAGAAATTTATTTTCTATTAAACTCTTTGTAATCTTATGCCCTACAGAGATATAAGTAAAAAATTTTTCGAGCATTATATTTCACTTTCCAATAATTATTATTATTTGTTTTACTCCAAATAATTCTAACATCTGTTGCTAATCCACCCAAACCGGGAACCTAGGCATTTTTAATAGCTTACCTAAAAAGTAATCATAAAATTGTATTTAATCCTTTAAACGTAATTGTATACGATTATTTTCGAAATGTTGTATCAATGAGAAGAAACAAAGATTGCACAGGAAATATCTCTGATGGATGTGATAATTTCCTTTAGAAGAAACAAATCGTGTGAACTTATTATAAAAAAATTCTTATATGACGTAATACAATACGAAAAAATAAAAACTTCATTGAAACGAGAAATACGTGAATTTGGTTTGGTTTCTCGCGGGTTCTCCGTTCGATTCCATATTTATCTTTCAAACAAGAATCGATTTCATCAACCCAGAAACTTTTAAACGCTCATAAACGACACTAGGATAAAATCCAAGAGAAAAAAAAGTAAAAAATCCTGTTTTCGCAAGCAGCCGAAACTAAACTCACGAGACCAAAGGAAGTAAATTTTTTAACGTATTTGTTGAAAAAATAATTGACTGCGTCACTCCTATCTTCCTTCTCTCTCTCTCTCTCTCTCTCCAGCCCACAGCCTGGTTTCACTTCTTCAGTGCTCTTATCGTCTACTCAGCAATAAGGGTGGAGACGAAGAGACAAAAGGGAGTTGGGAGTAGGCGTCGAAGCCTACATCCCGTGCACCGAGCCCCTCCCCTCCACCCCTCTCTTACTCCTCTTTCGCCCTTCCTCCGAATCAAACTCTCCATCCCTTATCCCCATTATTATGCAGCGCTTTAATTCACAGTCAGTGTCGTAAGTGGAGAGTGCTAAAATGCTTTTCCCTTCGCATCTCCTAACCCTTATTCTCTCGAAAGATTAACGGCTTCTCTTCCGATTTAGATAAAAAGTAAAAAAATAATCGCGAGTCAGACAAAAAATGTTTGCTGCAAGGGGCTGAGAAAATGGACGAAAAGAATCCATAATATTTCGAGGAAACTCGCACATTACGACTTAAAATGCAACGATTTCGAGTGTGAAGTGAAAAGGGAATGTAGGAATCGAGAGTTCAATTTCGATTGATTACATGTAAAAAATATGTAGCAGCTCTGAATCCACTATTTAGCGTAGTGACTACATTATGAGCAATAAAGGCTTAAGAGACCGCAACGCATTAATAGGATGTTTAATTCGCTATGGCCTATCAGCGGCATATTTAAATTCAACAACAAATGGGCTAATTTCTCCATCAAATAATTCAGACAAAGGTTATATTATGTTAAAACATTAATAAAATAATTCGACGCGTATCAAAATACTAAATAGAAGAAAAAAATCGAAATTTTCTGCGAGTTCTTTCTGTAGTAAAGACTTAAGTAAGATAATGAAGGCTCTAGGAAAATGAATTTGTATAATAAAATAATATAATATGGAATTGAATCAATTTCATCTGAAAAAATCAAAATAAATACTTATAATTATTGGATGAGAAATTATGGAAACCTGGCTAAATAATAACAAATTCTATATATAAGTTTTCAATATATATAAGTTTCAGTAAATGTTGGCAGGCTTTAAAATCAATAAAATACAATAATATGGAATTAAATAAATTTTATCTGAATAAATCAAAATACTTATAATTATCGGATGAAAAAATATGAAAACCTGGTTTAATAATAACAAATTCTATATATAAGTTTTTAGTATACATATATGTTTCAGTAAATTTTAGCAGACTTTACAATAAAAAATAGTAACTTAATTCAACCTCGTTACGAAAAAGTATTTTATAAAACATTACGATACGAAAAAGTATTTTTATAAAACATTACTATAAAAAAGTTACATTTATTTTTATGGTATTACCGTTAAAATGGATGCGTTAATAAACAACACATATCTCGCACTCCATAATGATACGTGATTGGAATAAGAGTTAATAGCAAAATTGAGTGACTGATAAATATTACGCTGGAAGTTAGGAGGATATATATGTATTTATATGTGTGTGCGTGCGTGTATAAACCATACGACTTGAACAACTTTCGCGAGGAGGATGGGAGATAAAGCAAACAGACCACTGCATGAGAACGAAACCCTTGAAGGACGGCTTCTTTTACAGACATGTGCCATTCACGAGAAGAAGAGAAATTCTAGGAACGGTGGAGCGCAAAGGAAGGAATAAAAAGAGGAGGAAAGGGACGACGATGCTGAGGAATCAAGGGATCATGGAATCCAAGAAGTAGAATTTAATATTTCATATTTTTTCTAGCGACGCACGACCCACTGACCTGTCATACTGTCGCCGGTATGTCGAAGAACATCTCGACCTGGAACCTCTATGTTGACCGAGTACTCCCACAGCAGTCGTACGAGAGGTTGGCAGCTTCTTCTTATTCGTTTTCTTCCTCGGGGACCCTCGTCCCACCACAGTGCTCTCTGCAGTATTGCCGCACAAAGCACTAAGCCAAAAAATTAACTCTCGGAGGCGGAAAATCCGTATTTTTTCGGTTCTCCAATCACTTCCGGTTTTAAATGAAGGCGCCCGCAAAATAAAATCCCAAGTAAGCCGTTTGTCCTCGGGGGGATGGGAACTCGGGATGCTCGACGCACGTCTCTGGAAGACTCTGCACGCCCGTGTCAAACCACATAGCCGCCGCGCATGCGCAATCAAAAGGCGTACGGTAGTAGTCTATCGCAAGCAGTAAAACACCGAACCCATCGACCCCGACGTTTTTTAAGTCATCTTCTTTAAATTTTAGCTAGTTAAATATTATAATTTTCTCAGTAAATATATCCTGGACGCGTAGAATTCAGACAACCTCTATCCAGGCAATGAAAAGAGTTATTTTCAAGAGACATCCTGATCGAAGAAATTTAAAAATTCAATACGAATTGAAGAGATGCAGCAAAAGTGCAGTGTTTTTTCACGACCGCCACAGACAGAAGCTTTTCCGTCAAATATCTCGATGAAATTTTTTCAATGTGCTTCGATACCAAAGGAGACTGAAAACGTTTTATTTTATCCCTCTATTCTGGTCTAGGATCTTAAGTTAATCCGCTAAAAACCGATGATATGATATGATAATTTTTTTCTTTAGGATTACTATCTTGTTCTCACCTTGGCATCGCCAGTTAAAATGTTTTAATTCTATCCACATCTATGTATAACAATTTGCTTCTCAACGTGTTCACATAGTCATTTTTGGGAAGATTTTAGTTGATATCACAATTACCGAGATGAAAGGATGAGGTGCTGGGGCGTGGATGTCCCACGAAGCGAAGTAGAATCGAGCTCCGCCCACTGGGTTCCCATACGTTCCCCTCTTCTTCTCTTCTCCCTCAACCCCTCCCTAACCTCTTATCTCGCACCCCTACCAACCTCTTCCTCTATGCGTGAATTATTTCACACCCACCAGTCTTCGCAGAATTACTCCCCTCTTTCATCCTTTATTCTAATCACAGTTCTCGTATATCGAGAGGGTCATTACTGAGACAAAAGCCCAATCCGCACGTTGCCTCTATTATTAATTCCCTTCACGTCGAGTTTTTATTCTTCTCGGATCTTTCCGAAAGAAAAAAAGGAGTTTCTTTTATGGTTGATCGAAAAATTATCGCGTAGAACCTCTTGAGCCTTTCTTTCGAGAAGTTAGCCTGGTCGGAAGAGTCCAGAAAATGAGAGAATAAGACGTTTTGGAGACCGCGAGGAGGCGTGCATTCGGCTTCGCACTCTTACGTACACCACGCTGATCAATTGCAGATAAGGTGCAGTCCGCATGCAGTAGCTGCAGTCAAAATACCGATCCCGGTAAGGTTGTGCCGGGTAACGCACGGGGGCGCTGTGCGATGCACGGATGGTGCGGAAAAAGTTCACCACCTCTTTTCTTCCTCGTCCATTAAAATTACCCTGACATAATGCCGATAAGAACGATCACTTTAAGTCCTTTAGGCACAGATCTCTCTCTCTCTCTCTCGGAAATGGGATCAGATGCAAATTTCTTCCTCAGAATAAAAGACGTTCTTCCTTCTTTCTTCGGCGAAAGAAATAGATATCGACCGAAACTGAAGCGAGATCTTTTCGATTGCGACACACCCGCAGAGAACTACAACAGTTTTTCCCTTCTAACGTCATTCACCTTCTTCTTCCCATCCGTGGTTTTCCAAACACATCACATCCTTCCTCGTGGACTTCGAAAATTCCACCAGAAATCGAGGGGAAAACAGAGGCGATCTTCGGAAAAATATTCCTCGGACCCGTGGTTTACAATTTACACGCACGCACGTGGTTACGTTTCTCACCGCCTTCCGGTCGCTCCACTCCCACCGTCCTCTCCCTCTCTTCCCCTCCTCTCCCCCACCCACCCTCCCTTCCACCTCTCGAAATTTCCCTAACCCAAGGACCCTTCTCCTCTCACCTCCACGCACCGGATAACCTTCTTCTTTCCGTCGATGAAAGAAATCCCCGAGGCTTTAGTCAGCCCTAGGCTCTTCCTGTGCGTAGAGCTAGGTCGCGGAACGGAGAATGGCTTTCGGCGTACCGCGCAGCTTTCGCCGTAATCAGCTGATGGGGCGCCGAGACGCCGGGAGAGAGGACTACGTAGACGGCGGCGGGAGGCAGGCGTAGAGTTACCCTGGCGGTGTGGAGCAGAAGGAGGAAGCGACGGAGTCGGCGGTGGCGGCGTCTAGGGATAGCTGGTATATCGGCGCCGGCCACCAGGCGGCGTTGGTGACGTATAGGAAGAAAGGAGGGGTAAAAGGAGCGAGGGCGGAAAGGGAAGGGTGGGAGCGAGGTTACAGATAGTGGAGAGGGAGGTGTTAGAGGATAGAAGGGGAGGGTTTTAGACAGGCGGGGAGGGAGTAAAAAGTGGATTCCTATTTTTTTACAGTGGAGCGATGGGGCGAGAGGAAGGAGCGGACGAGGTGGGAGAGAGAAAGAGAGAAAGATAAGAGGATTTTGGTTGGTAGGGTGAGAATCGAGTGGCAAAGTGTGAAAGAGGGTGGCTTGAGAGTGAGTCGGGGAGTGAAATAGGGAGGAAGGAGCGAGAAATGTGGAGAAAGCGGAAGTAGCTCGAGGATGGCGGTGGAGGGGAAAAATTATCCTTATCCAATGATTCCCGGGTTGACCGCGCTGTTTCTTTTCCTATCGCTATGGCGCAGGTTGAAGAATACTACGAAAATGCCAAAGAAGATGGAAATAAATAGATGCGGGTAATCTACAAGATAACGTTAATTTAAGCGCTTGATTAACTGAGAATGAAACGGATGCATCTAAGGGGCGGTGTTTAGAAGGTTTAAAACTTAGAGATCTTTAAAAAGAAATATATGCGTAAAAATATACACGCTCTTTCATATATAAGAATGAGACTACTCAAGAGTGCCGCTTTAAGCTTTGTAGGCATCTAGTTTTCGATCCTACCTCTAAATGAGCTAAAAATAAAAAGACTGCGCTAAGTACCTTCAGTCGAGCGAGGAGACACCAGAGATGGATCTTTTTACATTTTAGTCGTTCTTTTAGGTTAAAGACAAAGATACGTTGCAAAGCATGTCATCTCGCCAGCATGTATTTAGACATAATTTGCATAGCAGGGCAAAATGAAGGAAAGACGGAGGGTGCAGTAGGTAAGAAAATGGACAACTGGGAAGTGTTCCTTTACGAGAAAGGCCTCGCGCCGAAGAGGAGAGGGAAGGTATTTGAATTTTAGAAAGGGGAAAAAGTAGAAAGGCGCATAAAACACGGATAGATCTTCGGCAGCAGTGAAGAAAAAGAATTGTGGAAAAATCGATCCATAAATATTCTCGGGGGAGATAAAAGCTCAAGCTAGGAAAAAGAAGTGCAAGTGCTAACAAAAGAAGATGGAAAAATACGGAAATATGTTTGACGGGAATTCGAAATAAAAAAATCGGTATCCTCTTGAAAATGCTTAAAGGGAACTTGGATTCAATAATTTTAAAAGCAAGTAAAGGTAAGCTATGGTCATATTATCGTCCAAATTAACATTAGCGCTATATATTTAAACTTAGTTTCTTTTATTACGGTTTCGTGAAAACTATTCATATAAACTTTATGAAATAAATAATTCAGAAATATTTTTCAAAGTAAGAAAAGGGAATGAAAGATTGCACGCAATCCCTTAGAAATTTTTCGGTAAACATTTCAATATTTTCAGAATATTAGATTAATGAAAATACAATACGTGCGCGCACGCGCGTGCGTGCCTAATAGTATAAGTACAAATCTGAAGAAAAGATGATACCAAAAATCTTTTTCTCGTTCTCGCTGTTTTAATCGTCGGAGACATCAAAATTAATTGTTAAGTTCCCCTCTCAACTCCTCATGGCCTCTCAAAGATAATGTCATTTTACTCTGTTTATATGCAAAGTATGATACCTTGAAGAAATTCTCCCAAAAGTAATGTTAATTTTGAAAGTAGATTTTTTTTAAGCTCGTTTCTTCACACGTCCATCATTTTCGACATGTAGAGGTCCCAGTACGTATATAGGTATACATAATTTCATAATTAGTAACTGGGATAAAAATATCTGGCGATCGTTTTAGTAAATTTTTACCGAAACCTTCCCGCAGTGCTACGCAAGAGGGCAAGGAACCTTCGAATGCAGCGAGAGCTACGAAATATAGGGATCGGGTCGCAAAAAAGGGTCTTGTAAAAGAGACGAAGGAGAGAAGGGTAAAAAGGGTAGGGTGTGTGGACAATAGGGACTGAGCTGAAGGTGGTGAATGAGGTAGGGTAATGGAATAAAAGAGGAAGGGGAGAAAAGGGGGAAGTGGGAGAGAGAGCATAAAAGAGGGTAGAGAGGGGGAATCAGGAGATGAAAGGAAGTGGAGAGAAGGGTGAGAGAGGGAGATCGAGAGTGAGAGCAAGAGGAGAGAGAGAGGGACAAGTGGAGAGGAGTGGAATGGGGAGTGGCAGTGGAGGTGCCTCATCGATTGAGTATAGGTTTTTAATGGAAAGGCACTGGGATATCGATTCCCTCTCCGAATGTGCTTATACTGTCGGTGGAGGGAGTGAGAGAGAGGATAGAGAGAGGAGAGAGAACTCCGTGCGAGAGAGTAAATGGACGCGGAAGAATGGCGAGTGAGAAAGAGAGAACGGGGAATGTGGGGAAGAAGAGATAAAATATAGAATAGAGGCGAAGAAGAAATGCGAAAATTCGTAATAGCGGAAAAGAAAAATCGCAAAGATAAACTTCGACAAAAAAACACACGCGATATCAATCCATTTCAGTCTTTTTTCGGAGATGTTATTCTCTTCCTTAAATGATTTCTCCATAAAACCTCTCTGTTTTGACAAAAAGTGATTTTTTCCCCACAGGAGAGATAAACAAGACTGTTCAACGGGCAGATTTATTGTAAGTTTTATAAAAAATAGGCTTTATATTTGAATTACATGCCGTCTTAAACGGGAAGAACTCGCACCAAATTTGATGAGAGAATCTTTTTCTTTCGGACTTTTGATGAATTTTTCATCTTCACAGGATTATTTTTTCACACACAATCTCACGCCATAGCAAAGACGCTTGTTCTGATGTGCGCCTTTGGATAAAAATCTCCACGATAAACCTTGTTCTTTCCAATTCTCGACGTTAAGATGCGATGTCGCTACATAGGCGATGCGGCATCCTGCCGTAATTGGATATCAGGGTCTTTCTGTGACTTTCTGCTAATTGTTATTCGTCTTCCATGAGCGTGAGTGTGAAAGACAATTAAAAAAAAAACACCTCCGAGACAGGAATATGTACGGAAGAATGACAATGATAAAGAAAACTAATGGGGACCGAGACGAAAGCAATGGAAATTCCGATAAATCGTGCGGAGAAAATGGAAATAAGGGATCTCAAAAGGAAGACTTACTCGTTTTAAAGGCAATTATTGAGGCATCCATGATTTAAGGTTTCTTCTCAAAACGTTACATAAATATAATAACGCCAAGTGTCATTAAAGTTTTAGAGTGAATTTTAACATTTAGATGCTGCACAGCAAACTTCAAGGGAAAGAAAATATTAATTAATTAATTATTTTTGTTTTCTACATAACATCTGTCGGGTGTATGTTTTCACACCATTTTTATATGAGGTAGAAATAAAGAGATACATATAATGTTTATATGGAAAACACTCCGCCAGTAAATTAAGTATTAACCCTTTACTGCTCAACGTTAACTCAAATTAACAGAAATTTTATACTGCATGATTATTTTTAATTTAACATATCAATAGTTTTTAAAAATAATTTTGTTTTATGATAAATGATAATTTCTGCAACCTAGAAATGCTACATTTATTATTGTAATCCACCAGGTCCTTTCAAAAATGAAATAATATGGGTACTAGAGGGTTATACGAATAAATGACGATTGCAGAATATATCACCTTTCATCTAGGCATTAGAAGTGTAAAACAAAGGAAAGCATTTTCTTTAACAAAAGATGGTCCCCTAATATATAACTAAAGAACAAGAGAAGAATTGGAAACATATTACTATCCACATAAAGAGTTATGCGGCCATACTATATAAAAATTTAAAGAAAATTAAGTATCCAAAAGAAAAGTTAGAATTAAATGTTTTCCAAAAACATACGATAATCATCATACGTATATTAGAAAAACACTTGCGGGGACGAGCCGTATATTACAGGGCATTCGGGTTTGACTCGAAAGCAAAAAGTAGAGACAGTGAAAAGGCAAAAAATAACTCTACGCGGAAAAAATAGAGAAGTTTTCACTCAAAACCAATAAGGAAATGGAAGTGGTTGGCAGAAGCGATAAAAACGAACAGGAGAGTACATATTTGCGAAGTGAGAGTAAGACCTCCTAATGATTCGTACCCGATCGGAATCGAACTTCCTCCGCGAGAAACGATATCCCCCACGTAATTCACCACCGGAAATAAAAGAAAATCGGCAGATAATAAAAAGTGCAGTGCGTTTCCGGAATGGCGGATGCAGACAAATCGATGCAAAGTACTACGGCCTGGGAAAGGGGCGGGAGTGAGGCAGAAAGAGGTAGGGGGATTTGAGGCGGTGGTAGCGTTACGGAGAGAGGGGTAAAGAAGGGAGATGGGGAAGAGGATGTGGAGACGACAGGGAGCAGGAGGAGCGGTAGACCACTCCCAACTTCCGGTCGTGAATGAGCCGGGAGAGAAAGAGAGGTAATGATTTGCGAAATACTTTGAATGCGCCGAAGACTATCATGAGCCTCCCAAATTCTTTATCTTCCATTATAAACGAGTATATATATATATATATATATATATATATATATATATATATATATATATATATATATAAACACACACTATTTTCCCGATTATACGGCGATATTTTTTCTAAAATATAATCAGAAAAATTCATACTCGCCTTATATCGCAACCAAGGATTAGTTCTATGCGTCCTCTCCCTATCAACCCCACTAAAATTCAATCCTCTACGTTCTGTAGTCTATTCCACTCTTAGAAGACAGTATTAGATACGCTTATGGCGCGCGCAGCTGCCAAATTTCTTCTGCATTAGAGCCAGTACTTATGTCTTCGTCCCGTATTAAACGTTTTAAGAAATAAAATTAATAATTTACTGTGGATCACTGGAAGCCGATCAATGTTTTATCATCATTATTCGTTAATCTTATCGCATAATTTTATTTAAACTGGAAATTTAGTGTAACCGATCAGGTAGTTTGAAATAAAAATTTAGTATAAATACCCCGAAAATATTTTTAACACATGGGTGCAGCTAATGTCAAATGGTTTTTATATTTAATTTTTCATGTAACTAAAATTTTCCAGATAATTCCAGGAAAATATATTTTGTCCCTATAACTTATCCACTCCGTTTGGCTAAGTATAACACTGCATGTACATGCATAAGTATGTACTTTTATTCTCCCTTTCCACTTCCTATTTTGTCATAATTCCAATTTTTATCATCTCTTCACTTTTCACAGTTGTCCGTATCCTCGCGCATAAGAGAAGACAAGTGTGCGAGAGTGTGTGTAAGAAAGAGAATGAGTGAGAGGGAGGATAAAGGGAGAAGCTCGGGGATACTAATCGAGTTAGCCTCTCGCACGGGGGTGTAGAAATCAGATTAAAACGAGAGTGAGGTGGTAAGCACCGGGTATAGTGCCAGTGAGGGAGGGATTTGGTGAATAGAGAGAGGGAAAAGGTTGGCCGTTGGTGCTTAAACCAGGCAATGTCTAGAGTGAGGAAGTTTTGGGTTAGATTGTGGAGGAAGGACAACCAGAGAGAGAGGGAGTGGTGACGCCATTGCTTCTATGGGAAGAGGAAAACGAAGGGATAGGAAGGAGAGAGATGAAATTTCGGCCGAGAAATTAAGGCGTGCCGCACAGGTGTATACAAGATACACCTTTACGCTATTTTTTCAACTAATGAGGGAAGGCTAACGAGGAAATCGAAGGGTCGCTGATTATTGTCCACTTTGCAAGCCAGGGTCGTACCGAAGCTACTTTTAAAGGGAGATAAATTGCTGTGTGATATGATTTGTGACGGTTACTAGGACGGGAAACATTTGAATACGAGTCTTGCATAAGTTATAATATCGACTTTTGTATTGTAAATCATTTTCTCACTCCCTGATTTAAGTTCCATGACTTTTTGTAATAGTTTTATCGCCTACTCAACATAGCCATCGAGTGTGGTGTAAAGAGAAAAAATCGTGTACGTTTACTCAATATTCGGTTGGGGAAATTTACGTCAAGAATGGTGACGGTGATAGGCCGTAGTAAAAGAATTATGCCTCGCAACATGTTTCCGTCAACTCAATTGTTTGATTTTTTAGGGTTTACTGTTCATGCGTTGGATGAGGCGCTTAGCCTCGTGGCCAGCTAAGACGGAAATCTGATATCGGTTCTTAACCTCTTTATAAATTAACCGGGGCTTAGAACCGCTTCAGAAGCATGAATTGCTTTTAATCGTGCATTTTTCTCAACCTAAGGACGTGAGGATAGACAACCAAGTAGAAACAACATTAAAATTATCCATCTCCAGAAATGAACTTTGGTATTAAGAATATATAATCAGTAAACTTTATTATCCTGTCGCCTCTTTAAATTATAAATGTAAAATCACCCAAGTGGAAATACATGCGCACACACGAAGTATCTGTATGCCTAGTAGTATTAAATTGCGAATGTTGTTTGATAAATTAATTCCAGTTCGAATATGCTAATTATAATAAATTTTACAAACACTAATTTATACGAAATAAATTAAATTAATTTACTATTGCATTAATTACACGCCGCACGATGGTTAGGCGTGTTTAGCATTTCTGATATAATTATCCGTGGTATACGGAGGTAATGGTATTTAACAGACACCATCTATTTTTTTAAATTAGGGTTGAGGAAAGTTGCAGTACGCTTGTATGTTTTCATTAGACCTTGATGTGTATTTAACATATTTGTTTAGACGCAATTTAATGTAGCCAGCCTAGTTTTAATTACTTCTACTCATAAAAGAAATTACTGATATAGCTAGTGGTTATAGAATTGTTCTATTGTGCTAGGAAATGAAATCCGAGGTGTTATACAGAAGATTTTAAAAACTAGAGAGCAAGGTATCTTTAAAATCATTTCATTTCTTATCTTAATTTAATAAAAATTAAATAATATTTTCATGAGTAATATTCATTTACATAGTTTGGAAGATTTTAATGCACAAACAGAATCGGTAATGTTTTCAACGACCGCATGCATGAAAACAGAATCAAGTCCGACAGCGTAGAATTATTTCTCTCTATATTATAAAATCGTAATGGTCATCATGATGCGTAACGCTCACTCTGATGTAAAAACCCTATAGGAACCAAAAGAGATCTTTAAAAACTCTTATTATGAGTCATGAAATTATAATATCATTTTAATTATTCTGTTAATAATAATTTATTCGGTATCTTGAAATATAAATAAAGAAAATATAATTAATAATAATGAAATTTGTTTACATAGTTGCTATCCATTTTATTCTATTTGTTTACATCGTTGCTATCAATATTAATCTATTCTTAAGATAAGTTGATCCTGACATGTGCTCTGTGTGGTTCTTTGTTCATAATTCTTTAATTTATTTTCGTCATTGTGGTTCATTTGTTCCTTTCGGTGTTTTAGTTTGTAGTTATTTATTCTTTAATTTTGGTTTGTCTTTGTGTTCAATTTGTTAGTTTTTGGAATTATTTCTTCGCGTTTTGTCTGTCTCTCGACATTTTTCTCTGCACATTCTTTCGTTACTTCGTTTGTAATACTGTAATTTATTTTTCTGTGTAGTTCTTTGTTCATATTTCTTTATTCTTTAATTTTTTTTTCGTTTTTGTAGCTCTTTTGTTGTATTTTGGTGTTATTTCTTCTATCATCTCTTGACGTTTGACTCTTCGCTTTTGTTTGTTCGTCTTTATTAAAACGTTTTATAATTACACCAAAATTGATTTATTTGGACTTGGAATTAAGGATTCAAATGGATGAACGTAGACGTGAAAAAGTTTCGAAAAAGTTGGTTTATACATAAACCAAAATAGACGAATTTTTGGGCATGGTCAACTTTATGTAGCTATCCAGAGCAAAGACACGTGAGGGTGTGAAAATACAAATAACTCGAAATGATAATAGAGCAGAAAATTAAATAATTAATGATGTAGTTTATAATGAAGTGTTAAATTAAGTGACTTTTAAATTTATCATTTTTGTTAATTTGTTATTAAAACCTAAATGTACATTCCGTACAAAATACATTCATTAAAATCATATTCAAAACATATTCCCGTTAACCTAATCTAAATCCAATAGGTTCATGGTAGGAACGAAGAAACAGCGAGCAAAGGGGGGGATTGGCGAGCGTCAGCGAGCAGAGGGCTCCCCCTTGTATAGTATAATTTTCAACATCTTCATATTCTTCCCTAGTAAAAAGCTATGACAGCTGAGAGTCGATCCTTAATTAACTTAAGTAGGAATGGTTAAAAATTCAATTTTGTGATTAACTGCGATAAAAATGAACTTAGCAATCTTAGATAAATATTTAGAAAAACAAGTCTTCGTCGAACCCAAAGACTTTCTAAATAGTAACTAGACAGTGCGTTGGCACTAGTGTAGCACCTCCCAATAGAACAAGCGGCAGGTCGCCATTTGCAGGGAAAGATACACAGTGCGGAAGGTAGTTGTCACCAATGTTACTGTAAAATTTGTTCATTTAGAACTTATAAATATTTGTATAAAACACGCAGTTATACTACGTATCAGAATGGTTCGTTCGTGTGTAGCGTGCAACTGTAAGGATTCGCCCAAAAGTGAAGAACGCAATGGGAATATTGTAACATGCTGAACAATATTTATAGTCATCTAGCATTAACACGTTTTCTACTTCTGCTAGTTTTACTTCTTTTGTTATGCCAATGCATAACATTCTATATAGACGTTTCTTACAGAGGAGGAGGAGGAGGATATAGGAGGATACTAATGTTTAGGCACTTCCCGACGAGCTGGAGATTCGAAATTTTTTCTTAGGTAGTATTTTGTGCAAAACCGACTAGAAAAAACGAAAATCATGAAAAAGTGCAACAATGCGGTCGCTAAAAATTCGCAATTGTTTAAACAAATTTTCAAGGTTTATATATTTCCGCATGTGCTATAAGGTTGAAATTTTTTTTAGAGGTAGAATTCGTAAAAAAACGAAATAGGGATTATACAAATTTTGATATTATAATTTGTTTGGCAGTTAAAAATTCTTAAAGTTTAAACAAATAAATAATTGTTTAGGTACTACGGGATGAGCTAGGAAGCTGAAATTTTCAAATTATTTACAGAGTAGTGAATTCGCACAAATAAACATTTCAATTTCACCATATATGAATTGCGGCGGCCGTTAAAAATTATTTAAATTTAAACAATTAGAAAAATATTATTTTACTTCTAGAAGTGCTACAACTTTAAAATTTGGCTAAAATGTGTAGCATTAGTACCCCAGAATGAAGAAATTGTAAAAATTTTAAAATTGCAACATTTGGGGATTGTTTTAAACTATTGTTTTTACATGTGGGAAAAAAGAAAATCGCTGCGGAGGTGAAATATTTAGAATTAAAAGAATATTTGTAATGATGAAATGTCTGTCTGAAAAATGAATGTTTTTTTCAAGGTGAGATGAAATGCTTGCAGTATGCAAGCACCAACTACTAGTAATCCATAGAATTTATTTATAACCATACAAATTCCCCACCATGGTAAAATCTTGCATACCCAGATGATTACAATATAAATTCTTCCTGTATATTTTCCTGAATATTGCAGAATTATTTTATCTGAAAATCGATTACGAAATTACTCAGCCAATATTTTTATAGTGTATTTTTAATATGTAGGGTAAACCTTGGTTATTTCGAGACAATTTCAGAATTACATATATTTCTAGCATAAATATATTGGATTAAATAATTGAAAGATACCAACAAGCAGAGCCTACTTCAATGTACAATCCATCATAAAAAATAAGCAGTATTTTTAGATGTGTGGTTTCTAAATAGCATTCCGCACACTAACGATAAACATTGGTTATTCAATGACAGCACTGGTAATTTCGTGATGGTGCCTTGTTAAGTTCGTGATAGTTTTTTTCCACAGTTTCCGGCGTAGTGTTGTGGAATTACTCCATATTTTGGAAATATATCTCATCGAAAGTATTTATGTCAATCCTAAATAAAATAATGTAAAATTACATAATGTTTTATCATTTCTAAATATCGCGATAGTTTATTAATTTAACATTCACACACAATGAGAAATGAAATAACGTACAATTAATAACATTAGAGAATAAATGAAACAAGATTATGCTAGGGATGAAAAATCAATAGCTAGATATTGCACATGATAACACTGTTGATTAAATCAATCTCCGTCTTCTGCATCGCTTTGGCATCTTACTTATACTAACACAAATACTAATAATTTCGGCTAACAAGTCGTAAGAGGTTTAGTTTGGGAATATTTCCCTTCTCCTCTATACCGTACTTTCAGTATTTTAATATCTACAGAAAAAAATGACACGGTTGGTAGTATTACAAATAAACTGGGCTAATTTCGCAATATGGTAAATTGATTGTTTGTTTGTATGGAATTTGTGGCTAATCAACCTCTTGGATTACTATAGCCATTATGGTAAACTGATTTAAAACCAGGTTTGAAAGATTCATTTTAAGTAGGACTAATTTTTACGATTTCTAGAATGTCGATTTCATTGACTGAATTGTCTAAAAATATGTCAAAAAATTCGTCAAACGCTTGAAAAAATACCTAAGATTTTGGTCTTGTTAGCTAAGAAAATGTCAGCCACAAATTGCTCGTGAAAAGCATATCAATACGTTTAAAAATTCAATATTTATTTAATCTACCATTGTACGAAACCATGATTGCTTACCTTTACTCTAATTCCTCTAGTTACCACGTATTTGTTGATACTATAAACACCAACTCAGAATACGCGTGCTTTCTTCACTAACGCGCGAAAACTTTCGCTTGTGATAGTACCACAAAGAGTGGAAGCATGGTGATATTAAATCCTAAACAGGACATATCCTGTCATGCATACGCGAAATTTCAGGCCATTAGAATCATTGGTTATATGGTGAGATACGATTGAAAAACTCACGAACTTAGCAATGTCACGAAATTACCAATGTTTACCCTACCACAAACCCCAATTATACCACATTATATTTATTTGGGTTTGAAAATTGCTCTAGGATACAGGAGATGATTTGTTTTTATATACGAGGAAAATTCAGTAACATTAAATAACAACACGAGAAATAACTTGTTTGCGCCGTAACGGAGAGTTTGAAATCCCGCGTCAAGTCTCCCTGCAAATGGCGGCCGGCGAGGGGTTCAATTGGATTGTAGGCTTCTTATGCCTCTCACTAGCTGGTGGTAGGGTCTTTTCTATTTCACAAAGACTAATAAGGAATAAATCACGCGATATTTCGCAATTTCAAAATTCATTTTTAAGAATTTTTGCAAAGAATAAAAATGTTCTTGATTTTTATTTGTTTGATTAAAGAAGCAACTCCACGTAACTATGGCCTACTATATTTCGTTGAAAGCTGGTAACTATTTTAAATATTTTAGATGAAATCGATAAAATGTTAATAAAATATGTATTCAAGTGTGCATATGCATACACATACAAGGGTGCACATGACGTTGCTTTAACCCACTGAGAACTTTCTTGACTCAAGGATAAATTGCGAACGAGCGTATTACTCAAAGAAGCTTTTAAGTCAGCGATTCATCGCTTAACTTCAAAGTATTTCAATGTGAGGCAGAACGGTTAAAATTTGAGCTTAAACTCGAACCGGAGGGAAGGAAATATGGCCACCCGTGTGTTACCGCATTAGCGCACATGGCACTTCGGGTAGATGCAGGCGTTTCCCTTATCCCCGCTTCCATTGCTATTATTACTGCCTCCTAAACTTCCACAAACCACATAGCAAGAGCGGAATTCCCGACATAATACGCATCTCGCTCGGATATAATACATACATAAACACTTCCACACCTAAAACATACTTCCATATAAATAAATACACACATATATATGTTCGTGTTTGTCTCTCGCTGAAGAAGGGCGTAGTAGCTCGAAAGTTTTAAATCTTCTTTCTGTCATCTTTCGTCACCGGTTCCACAGTAGGCATGCAAAGGATTTCCTTCCTCCTATCCTTATCTGAATGTTTCAAACGTAGAAAGAATGGAAGGTTTAAGAAGCAGGAAATAAAACGTATATCCAACCGTAGAATTTCAGATTCCTAGACCTCACAAACTGAAGACCCGGGATCGATCAATTTTCTTCACTGTGCTCGCTGCACAGACACCACCGCCGGCAGCACCTCTTCCGCCGCCGCGGCTCCTCGTACCATTTCTCACACCCGCCAATATCGTCCTCTCTGCGCCCTTCCACCTCATCTCCTCTTCCTCTTTCTCTCCACTCCACCCTTTCCTCTTCTTCCCCCGACTTCCCCCGCTCCGCCAAACCAAGTGGTTCAATAGAATCCACACCACAGAATTCACCCAAAATAATGGGTTGTGAACAGTTGCTGCATTGTAAAACTGCCACGGCCAAGCCGTTCCGAAGAAAATTTAACCCTTTCATGAACTGGAGGCGATAACTAAAAAAAAATCTTCGGGATATTAATTCGCTCAAAATTACGGAACGCTCTTACAGTTTAAGTTGATATATACGCGTAGGAGATATAGATATTGCGATTGAAACATCGCGTGGGAACTAGCTCCTCATCTAAATACAAATTATTTAGGACAGTGGTATATGTACGATTTTATTTACTTTTTCCACCATCTGCTGATTTATAACTTTCAACAAAATTCCATCTTTAGATAAGGCTAACTGCCACGTTAGTTATTCCTCGAGAGGAAATTAATCATCATTCATGAACTTAATCGCTAAAAATACCTATATCGACGAGAGGGCAAATCAACTTGGAAAATTTGCTATTAAAACTTCAGAAATATTTTCATGGATATTATTGCGCACGATATTTAAAGGATCGAGACTGTGGCTTTTTAAAAATTCATCCCTCTTCTATTCGCATTCACAGCGGAATCCTCTCGTTTCGAGAGGCCCTCTCCTACCTCCCTCCCCTATCTCTTCCGCAGGAGGCCGTTTATTTTTTAGCTCCACGTGTCCTGGCCATCTCCCAATCCACCAGCACTTCCCTCTTTTTCCGTCCGCTTCCTTCCTTTCCACCAGTCTTATCAAATCCTTCCTTCCTCCCACATTTCCTATTTAAATCTAACTTAATCTCGCAAAGGCGAGGAAATCGATCGAAGTTATCAGGCGCCTTTCAGCGCAAAAGCCTCTCATTAACTTTATCTGGTATCCCTTTTATCTCACGTAATCGAAACATTTATATTTAACGCGCATTCTGCTATTTCGAGCCTTCTCGTCCACCGAACGGGGGAACGGGATTAATCCGGACGCGTTTTTTAAGCGACTGGACAATAATAATTTCTGACATCTGATCGAGTCGTGATGCATGTTTTTAGGGATTAGAAGCGTATTATTTGAATCGCGACCTCTCGCTCTAACGAGTAAAGGAAATTTTCCGGCGTCTCTAATGGTATATGGCATGCGTCGAATGAAATTCGGTAGTCATACATGTCAGAAGGGCTTTAATTTAATAGATGATAGTCGTGTAAATATGATCTCGCCACGAATTGCGAAAGAACTCTTCGAATTCCCGGATTGATCTTTTCCTTTGATTAGCGAGGTAGACACATTTTCCAGCGTAAATCTGTTAAACTTCGTCATGCAATCGTAACCAATTCAATCATTTCTATATTTTGGCGCGAAAAGGGGATAAATAGATGCATTTTTATGATTATGAGTAGTTTTAAACAATTTCGTCGCCGCATTTATTAATGGTTAAGATCTGCCATACATTTTTACAGTCTCGTTTAATTGACTAGCGATTTCTAAAACAAGACAAAAATTTTTTACCGCTGGCCAATCCTTACTTTTTATTTTCATGGAAACTAGTTTCCTTCAAGGATATTGCGTTAATCTTTGTGACCATCTTAACTGGAAACGATACCAAATTTCCCCACGAGCATATGGTCGCTAATTTAAATAAAACGGTACGGAGCAATACTAGCTTTACCAAAGTAAGTCATTCGTTTAAAGTTTACGAAGGATGATATCCTATCAGGCTCAGAGGAACATTTTCTCGAGCATTTTCGAATATAAAGAATGAAAAACTCGAAAGGAATCGAATTAACTTATCCCTTTGTACTATAGGCTCAGTAAAAAAATAAAAACGTTTTATCGAACAAAGATCACTGGTCGAAATGAAGGAAAAACAAAATATGAACCGTAAAGATTAGAATTTTGCTAAAATTGCGAACATTTTGACGAAAAGATAGGTTCGAAACAAAACTTCAGAAAAGATTAATAACGAATGACTTACCGATATATTCAGCTTTATGTCCTCTTCCGCATTTTTCAATACAAAACGATACCACTAGACAGCTTATGCTTATAGAAGAAAAGCGGCCGATCGCAATTGCGTCTCCGTATTCTCCCCGAAGGAAAACTCTTAGGGCTCACCGCTATTATCGACATGTGCACCTTCTATCCATAAATTTTGCTGATACTTCATCCCGCCACTCCTCCTCTTTCTATGCATCCATCCCATTCCCTTCAGCCACCTCTCCTAGCAACCCATTTCACCCTTTCACCTCGCTCACTTCAAACTTGCCTCTCCTCAGCATCTCTCTCTCTCTCTCTCGCACACTTTATTTGCACGCCAAATTCGCACGTTCGCTCCCTACCAATCTCCTCTCGAGGAATTCGCATGGCGATTATTAAACAGTTATCTCATTCACGATAGGTTATTATTTGGAAGTAGATATTGATGTCCGCGTCTTATAGACGAACTTAAGATTTTAACGGTGTTTTCTGTGCCCTTTAAAAATATGTTCTTTCCCGTATTTTTTTAATTTAAAACAATATCACGCCGCAGCTTATGCTTGTAAAATAGTATTGTGAAAAGTTATAATATAGAAAAAATCTATTTCTGTAAATCATTTCTTGGAATAGCTAAATACATCTACGAAAGAATATATCGGAAGAAAGTTATAATTTATGAAATTAACAAGTAAATCCGATACATCAATATGGAAGACAAAAGTTAAAAATATACGAGGAAATAATTATGTTGGAAATGACCTAAGGCTGGTTTCTTTTTTATTACGAACCTAGTTTTTTGCGAGATGGATAATAATATAATTTTGATTTCTCTGATATAATTATTTCGGCGTATGCCTCCTGCTAAGACCGACGGACATGCCTATAACGCACGTTTTCATTAAAAAACTGACATTTGAATTAGACGCCATGTTAATTGAACTAATGAACCTGTTACTTTAAAAACCCAGCTAGAGTTATTTAAACCGATATATTACCCCATGCGGCAGTATTTCCATTCCGGCTACTACCTTAACCGCAATTTATTTCGAAAAAAAAATCATCCCGGTTGGCCCCAAAAATATTCCCCTCTAGCACTAATTTCACGCCACCCACCTTCCTCCCGCCGATTCCTCCTCCGACCTCCCTTGTCCTCACCCTAACTCCATAACCTCCCATCTATATTCTCCTACGACCATCCAGACGTCACTTTTTTCTCCCCTCACGGCATTCCGCACACTTATCCGCCCCCTCGTCCCAACCCTTCCTTTAAACTAATCTCCCAGTCCTGTCGTCTTCTACGCCCATTTCGCCAACATCTCCTTCACATACCTACTAGACTCCCAACCTATTTTTCCCTTGTTCCCCTCTTCAGCACTCCGGTGGCCCACGCCACCCAAACCTCACCCCTCCATTGCACTTCGATCGGCTTACGTAACGAGGCACCTCCAACCCTCTCCTCCTCTCTCTCTCTCTCTTAGTTACCCCCATCTTCTTCCTTTTTCTTTCCCTCCTCTATCCGTTTCCCTCTCTTTTTCCCCTCCTTCCTAAGGGGAGGCTTTTGTCCCTTCGCCTCCTCGTTTCCCACACGGCCGCCTCGAAATCTGTCACTCGCAGTAAAACGCCCACGCCCCCCTCCCTCCCAACCTTAGTCATTAGGCACCTCATTCACTCTCAACCCCTCACACCTCCCTTGCGATCCAAAAATCAAACCCTTTTGAGGCACTATTCCGTGAGTGTCGTTTAAAGTACGCTAACGTAAGTTTTACAACTTCGGAGACAAAACAAAAACGATCGATGGCGCTGAAGGGAAGTTACGTTTTACCGATCTAGCGGTGTGGGGACGGCTAGAGAAAGTTTAAGATATAATTTCTTCGTGTAAACAGCCACGAGCTGTGTTATACCTACATTAACAAGTTTAATTTTTATTTCGGTAGATGGCGATTCTTTGATATTTTGCAATTAACAAATATACCTAATAAACGCGGAATAAAAATTATGGAAATTGCTACATGTTCATTTATGATGCATAATTAGATTGCAATCAATTTATTTCCCAGCAAATAAACGCTTAAGTTTCGATGAAATTAAGCGCCAAAAAATATCTTCTTTGCCGAGTTGGAGGAGGCAATTTTCGGAGTATAACGCGATTTAAACAAAAGGTCCTTCCTTCAACATGGAGAGAGACAAGGTGCAACTGAATTACAGCAAAAGTGTCATTCTCATTCCAAGAGAGGATTTCTTCATTTTGTATCAGCTTGTTGCTGTAACGATCGAGTGCATCGCGTGGAGAGGAAATTAAATATTTTGAAAAACTACCGCATTGGATTAGGTGGGCGGCATTTTCCCCTTTGGAAAATATTAGAGACGGGGTAAATGCGAGGGAACAATAAGAGGGTTTTTTATTAGCATCTCATTCGTAAGTGGATTAATAAAATGAAAAAATATTGGATGTCAGAAAATAACCGTTCGGATAAGGAACCTGCTGTAGTACATTACATGAAATTAAAAATGTTCTACTCAAAAATATTCGATTAATTCGCAGAAGGACATTATTTTATATGACCTAAGTGATTCCGTTAAGTTTTGCATGTTTCCTGTTTGTATTTTTTCTTAATCGCAAATATTTCTCGATGAAAACTAAAACGTACTCCAATACTGATAAACTGAACTTTAATGGAAGACGAAAACTTGGGAATTTTATAAATTTAAAGTCATCGATTATCATTGTTACGTACACGAGTACAGAAAAAACAATTACTCTCTACAGGTTATCTAAAACTCCTCTTATAGAAGGTCGATATGTATTTATTTAAAATGCATACTAATCTCCTTTGAGTTAAAAATATTTTCCTACCACACGAGATATAATGGAACATTTCCGCTGCTATTTTCAAAATATGTAAAACACGAAATTTTTGGAGAAATTCCACTAATAATTTTCAAAAATATTTCGAATATCTTTTCTTCTTAAAATTAACATATTGAACGACTGAAAGAAACGACGTCGCAGAAGGGAGATGAACCCCGAGAAAATGACTGATAACTTCGTGACACATTATGCAGCGCCGTACAAGAGTACGTATGAGAGACAGAAAGAGAGAGAGAGAGAGAGGAAAGAGCACGACAACTCCGACCCTGTCTCCGTCACCTTGGAGAACACTCACCTCTCTTACAACACGCCGCCCCCAGCTAGCTCGTACTCGCTTCCACCCCGACGTTCACGCCCTACCGTTTGGGAAATTCTGACACGCGTGAACTGGCTCTTCTCTTTCGTAAAGACAGGCGTGCCGTGACGCTCGAGAAGCAATTGAGCGTGTCGAACGCCTGAAGGAAGGAGGGTGTCGGAGACGAGAGAAGGTTTTCAAAACGAAGGGAAAGGACATGAGGGACGTGTGCTTGATTCTATCGAGGGATAACAAGGGATGCATTTGATCGATGAAACGTAGTCCATGTTAAAGTGATGAAAATCCGAAACAAAAAATTGGATTTTTCTGTCGGGTTCTGGGGATTATTTACTTCCTTGTCTAGAAGGATATATACAGGCGTACATAATCAGATTCTTTATCTCTAACCCTTACTACATTTTCCTGAAAGATAGCTATAAACCGACAAACCTCTACTTACTTGAGCTAATGTTAAACTCACTCAAGGTTAAATTGTGAACAATTGAATTGATCATATATTTTCAATAACATTTCAGCACGAAAATGAAAATAAAACTACCATAAATAAAAAATAATAATAATGATAGAAAAATCTTATCACTACCAATTCATATACACAGGCAACAGCAGCATAACTACGAGTGCGTGGGACCCGCTACAAGAATTAATGTCGGGTTCCTCAACTTGGAAAGCCAATGAATGCTGAAAAATAACAAAACGCGTAGCTTAACTACTTATTTCGTGATCTTAAGTGAAAAATACTATTTTGCACATGTTTGCATAAACATAAATAAAAATTGGTAACTTAAGCATTACTCCGTGAAGTCACTCTACAGGGAGGTCACTACGCACTGCCGTCAGGCAAGTATTATCGTTAATGAATATGAACATTTCGAAGTAAAGATCAACGTTGCTAAGAATGCTAAAATAGCGTTATATTTCGTAACTGTTATTAAAGTGCATCATGGGAAATTCAGGTAATACGTATTAACTGTGGGATGTGTGTGTATATATGTAGTATATATGTCACTTTTTTGATGAAGGGATCATCCCAAAAGTTTCTACGTGTGTCCATGTGTCTCTCCAACACCCCAGCGGCTCTTCTACTGGTAAGTGCCCACTGGGCTTCCTTCCCTCAACACATAGTTGCCATTCATACGCATATATTTTATGGCAGAATAATAAACGAGCTACTCTGAATAAAACTACACGCCTGTTAAAGCCACATTTCAATTAAATCCATTTCACTTTTCATTCCATCCACTGTTTCTACGACTCTAGGGCGAGAATTGAAAAAAATAAAAACAGCAACCCTTCCACTCATCGCAGTCATTCTGATTACGCTTTGAATGCATCGACGTTGAAGAGGGAAAGGTGACGACGGAGGACGACGAGAGGTGTTCTAAGGCGTGATGAAGTGTGCGTAAAGTGACAGAGAACAAGAGGACAAAAGGGTTCAAAGGAAAGAGAGAAGAGAGGTAAGTGAAAAGAAGAGGTGAAGGGAGGATAGGACGGAAGATGATAGCGAGAGGAAGGAAGAGAAAGAGAGGGATCTCGACAAGCCGCATTGTTACTCACCTGTGGGGTGGAGTAATAAGTGCACCCTAGAGAGGGTTTACTGAGTAGTCAGAGGGAGTGAGCATTGAGAGAGAGAGAGGCCATGCAACAACCCTCAAAAGGGTGGTCGAGGGTGTTTCCACGTGCAGCCGCAAATCGTTCCAGAGGGAGAGGGGGCCGTAAAGAACGGTTTTTCGCACCCGCACGAAAAGGGATGGGAGCAGGTGGGGAGGGGGTTAAAACAGCAATCGCACGCACATACGCGCGCACGGAGGGGGAGAGGATAATAAACGAGAGGGTTTCCCTCGCGTAAGAAGGGGGTTGGCGCACGCGCGTGAGAGAGGGAGCGTGGTTAGAGAGTAACGCTGGGGAAATTCTCAGGCCTTTTAGGCGTGCCGCGCGATGCATGTGCGTGTACGTGAACGACCCCACCCTCCAGTTCGAAGCACTTGAAGAAGCGGCGTTGGCAGCTAATGGGGTAGAGTCGGAGGTGAATGAGTAAAGAGAGTAAAAGAAGAGAGTGACAGAGATTGTTTTGTAAGGGAGAAAGAGAGGGAGAGAGAGATAGAGAGAGAGAACCGTGAGAGAGGGAAGTCACGGAGGGATATGGGGTTTTGGAAGTTGAAGTAATGAGGGGAGTTGTTGGCGGCGTGGAGGGGATAGGGGTTGTAAGCTTAGGGTAGGGTTGTGGTGGTCAGGTAGTTTACCGGTGGGAAGGGGAAAGTCGGGCTTATCTCGATCGCTGCAGGCCATAAAAGGTTACAAATAAGGGTTACACGGCGCTCGCGTGCTCGAACACATTTTCCGACACGTGTTTCGCGAAGGGCGAGGCGACACGCTGTTTTCATTTGCCGGGCATAAAAAATTTCTCCAATGTTGATTCGTGGGATGCGCGCGGTTTCATTGTCGTCACAATTCTGCGTAGAGATAATTTTGATGTCTAAATATGATTTAGTTAACGGTTTAATCTACCGAAAAGTTATATGGTAAGCGTAGTGATACAAGACAGTTCTGTTCAAGTATAACTGTGCCTTATTTATTCATTGTTCTCATATTTTTGACTAGCTCTTCAATAAATGAACAGAAAAGTATACTTAGCAAATTATTTTACAGATTATTTATTCGCCAAGAAATTATTTGTGATACTTCCATTAACAGCACGTGAACAGTTCCATAACTAGGGCGGAGAAAGCGGGGCATCTGCCCCGGGCGCAACTAAAGAAGGGGCGCAAAAATTGTGAATGGTAAGTTGTGTGAGGTTGCATGGCACAAGGACGGGCGATTTCACTACTATACTTGTTCCAGACAATACACATAGCAGAAACTATAAATTTCCATGATGTTATTGATGAGTTTGTTGCATTAAAATCACGTAAAAAAATTCTTAAATAATAATATATTTATGCATCCTGTATTTTAATTATGTATGTGTAATTACGTACATAATTATATTTACAATTATGTATTTAAAGTATGCACATTTATAGTGAGTATTGCATCATTTATAGTTTATTTTTATTTATTAATTGTTCACCCAAAATCCATGTAGTAAAAAATATAGGTATAAGAGAATTTTTTATTTGGTATATATATTTGGTAGTTTTTCCCGGGTGCTAAAATAGCATGTGAATTAACCAAATAACTAGCTTGTTTGTTAACGATCCTCAACTTCAAAACTTTTTTTGTTCCCAAATGATGTGCAGAAGAGATATCTCATTTTAAGCGAGAAACCGTCTTGTTAACTACAGGTAAGATAGAATAATATGTTTTCTGCGCACACTTATACGAAATGTCCAGTGTTTCAACATATTTTCATTACCTCACAAATTGAGTATCTAAATTACTCGAACATTTCCAAAACTAATCAAGCTGATGCTGTATTTGGGTTTTTTTATCAAATCTACACTGAAAAAATAGACCCCATGTATTACAGCGCTAAATTGCATCATTTGATTCGCTTTCAACCTTGAGGTTATACGTTAATCATTTCAGAAATAATTTGCGTGCTTCTGAATTGTGAATACAACAGTTTGACATTCAGATGCGTCGTTTAAATAAGCATCCAATTACCCCTCTAGGGAATCGCGGCATTAATCCGCATTCAGTGAGATTTTTAAAAGCCTTTTCGCGACACTCGTATAAACCACTGATTCCACAGTGACGAAAATATTAGGCGATTTGAAGCGTTGGATACCCAGATAAAATTCCTCGATAATTTTTAATCCGATTTTTGCAACAATTTTACGTTTTACAATACTGCGACTAACAGCGCCATCTATATTCGGTTTTACCATTAAACACCGTGATAACAAATGCGTATTTTTCTGAATGGCGGCGCATGCTCCGCCGACTTGAATTATTAGATCGCGAAAGTTCAATCGAAGAATGAAATATGAGCTCCGACGGAACGAATGCTGCATTGCATTCTAAATGTGTTGACAAAATCCAATTTAAACCCGATGATTTTATGAGTACGCCAGATATCGATTACAAATACCCTAACTGTAAGCAATTGAATATTTCCCGGTGTGACTTTTGTCTCCCTTGTGAGCAATTTATCGTAATGAAATGGAACAAAATATTCCATCAGTTGGATTCAGGGAAAACACTTAAGCAATTTTTTATGGAATAAATTTTGAGATTTTGAGGAAGTATAACTAAAAAAATCACAAAGCAAGAGAAAATAGACTAAATTTTAATAAGGTATACTACTTCCTATGAGATTTGAAAATTTTTACAATGTTTTCAAGAAATTTGCAGTTTTAGTGAACCGATTTGCGGAGTACTAGTCAGGTTTCATGGCCAATAATAATAATAAGTTTTAAAAGCTAATACCTTACCTTTAGAGCCATAAAACGAAAAGTCGACAAACAACGCGGCTACATATAGAAGGGATGCAACAGGATCAGTAAATTCACTCACCTGAAAAAAAAAACAAATTAGTGGAAATAAATTTGGTATAATAATTTATATTAAAATAAAATTAGCATAAAATGTATGCGCATAAATCACAGTGGGGAAACAACAATCTTTGACTCAAACTTAAACCGGTATCTTTCCGACGACTACATCTTTTCCTTTACTCAGCACCACCTACCGGCAAAGCTTAGAACTCGTTTTGGAATGCAAAGTCGAGCGAACGGAGTTCAAATATTTCCCAACCCATAATTATTTACCTTTACCCTTTACGCGAAAATGACGGTTTCTTACAAATTTAGGTATCCCAACTTTGTCTGAGACCCTTTGGCCAGAAAAAAATAACACAACTTTCGTGAAAGAAATACCCGCGTTATTTTCGGAAGCATTTCAATGCAGGATCGAGAATGAAACCAGATTTCTCAACTTGAAAAAAAGCTTACGAGACAGAAAAAGTTTCAAAGATTTGGTTGTTCCACCATCGAACTGGGGACTTTTACGAACGAAACCTGGACTAAAGAGGAGTAAAGGGAGAAGCGGAAGAGCAAATCAATGCATTTTCGACAGAGTGGAAACGGTGCAAGAGGGAGAGATTCGCTTTAAATTTGCTGCAAACGTTCGACTCAATCAGAGACCCTCCGCCTTTCCCCCTTATCGGCACAGCGCAGCTCGCGCAAGAAAGATGACAGTCCTCCCTCTGAGAAACATAACGAAAAAGGAGGAGTAGTTACAACGGCGGAGAGGAGATCTCGAGAGGTAAGAGGATAGCGCGTGAACGCGACTCGTTTGTTTTTTTCCTTTCCCTCATATATATTTTTTCCCTACTCTTTCTGATCTCGTCTCTTCTCGGAGCGGCGACGATGGATACTGCAGCGCCGTCGCCTTTGTTTCCCATTCTCCCACGTTTCCCTCGTCGCTCCTTGGAAATAAGAGGACTGCGCTATATGGAATGGGGCGGGAGGGAGAGGGGAGGGGAGGGAGGGAGGGAAAGGGGAGGGGAGGGAGAGGAGGACCAAGAGACGGAGAAAGCAAAAAAAGATGTGGAAAGACAAAGAATGGGCAAAGAAAAAATAATACACGTGTACGAAAAGCGCTTCCCACTGGGATGAAACGGGACAAAAAAAACCGAAAAAATATTCAAACGGTTGAAATCCGAAAAGCGGGAATAGCCATAGCGCCATCTTTTATTATTTATTTTTCTCCTGCTACGGTTAGGGGAGCGACGGTGGGGGGAGGTTGGGTGTATCCATACACAACCTCCCTCGTTCTCCCTCCCCCTCTTCCTCTCTTACTCCACTCATCTCAGCCTTCCTGACTCCTCTTTCACTCCTTTTCCTCCCTCCTCCCCCTCTTATGCCTCGCACACTTTCCCCCTCCCGGTTTTGTATTCTTTTTTCGCCCGCTAGTGGAGCCTTCTCATTCCCGTACATTTGTCATACCATTCGCCCGTCTGGATGTTACATGCATTTGCGCCCAACTTCCACCTCTCCCGTTTCTCCTTCCCTATTCACACTGTCGTGCAAATACCTTCTTTCTCTCTGTCTCTCTAACTCAGTTCCTCATATTCCTCTCTCTCTCTCTCTCATAGGGCCTTTGCTGTCTCCTCTCTTTCCCCATCCCTCCTCCGTCCTCGTGCAAGCTTTGCGCTGCGCATTACCAAAGGAAAGTTTAATAAATTCTTCATCGAGTGCAAATACTAAAAGACCGAAGATCTTCAAACACGGGTGACCGTGCTGCTAAGGAGGTTACGGCTAAAAATTGATTCGATGTCGGAATTTTTACGCAAAAGACTATTAATTTCATTTTTTTGTCTAGATAAATTAGAAGTTTAAATTGTAGAAATTAGACGAATGACTCGGAAGGGAGGTTAAAAGAAGTGTTATTTTTCGCAATACATTGAAATTAACGCTTCCTTCTGATTGGTTTAATTTCCTCCACGTGAATCATTTATAGAATTTGGTCCTACAAACCATTTCCGCTGCATTGCGTTTTACACGATTTTTATTTTCAACGCTTGAGATTATCTTTACTTTTTGTCACAATAATAATCCATGAATCAAGCTTACATTATGTTCTGAATGATGATGCAGTTGTTCTTGTTAGTGGTATTTCACCATTGATAATAGAATAAAAAATTGCTGAATTTGCTCTGAATGCGGTTGCTTTGTAGCACATCTCGCTGGCTCAACCGGTTTATGGCTACAGGAGTTCATTAATTAAAAATTCGCAGTAAAACATTATTCGAACAAACTTTTGATAAAATGAATTTGACATGACAAGATATATATTATCAATCGGTTAAACACTATTTTATATGACTTTTATAGTTAAAAAAAATTTCGGAGGGAACGTGGCTTTCTCGCATTAAGATTCCACGACCTACTGCGGCACAGCAGAGAAAAGTCTAACGGTAACCGATAAAGTGCGTCGAGTTACGCAAAAAAAGTCTCGTTTCGCGAAACGGAAGAATTGGATAAAATCGGATACATAGCGAAGATGCAGGGCAGAAAGCCGGAAGGAAGGAGAGAAATAAAACGTGCGACAGAAATCATCCGAGGCGAGTTATCGAAACCGAAGGTCTTAATAAAACGATAATTGTGAAAATGACCGAATCAATCGCGGCAACGGTAGCCGGTAGGAATGGAAGGAAGGGGGAGTTTTTTCCCTTTTTTAATGACAGCTGGGCGAAGAAAAGTTGCGAGTGTGAATGAGTACGGAGCGGTTGGCCACGAGTTACGCTTAACTGTACATCCACACGAAGGCTTCGAGAGCTCTTTGACCTCTATATAATGCCATCCGTCGGGAGGCCCTGCGGTAAGGAGATAAAAGTGCACCGTGTAATAAAAACCCGGAGGAAAAAAATAAACGGTGCGGGTTGATCACATTCTGTGGAAACGATAGGCACCCCTACGGTTAAATGGGAGACGTATAAAAAGAAAATATCCGATGGAGGATTCTTTCCGAGGGAGAGCCTAAAAGGTGAATGACGCAACGTCAACGGTACTTTTAAAAACATCAAGGAAATAGTTTAGTACACAAACCTTATAAATAGTAGACAGATTTTCTTGGAGAAAATAATTTAAAAATTATTATTGCTATAACTAGTGTAATTTCCCGTCAAAAATGACGGGTAAGGATGAATAAAACATTAAACTACAATAGTCAATATAGCAAATCGTTGACCCTAAATATCAACGTAAATAAAGAGATCCATGGTTCAGTGCCCACATTTCACTAATCTTACAAAATGTGTTAATTATATATTGATTATGAACGTTGGTTAAAGTTACTTGTATGATTTTACAATATGCATTGGACAATAATCAAACACAAAGCACGCTTGAAAATATAATAAAAAATTTATTAGTCAATTTATAAACAAAATAAAAACGAAAGTGGCCAGGAATTGAAATATTTACAAACTCAACACAAATAAACAAAATACTAAATTTGCTCAAGTATAATATTACAAATTCTAGTGTAACAGTTTGAGAATATTTTTTAATTTCGATGAAAATACATCAATTATTTCAATTGTTAAAACTTGCATTAACAATAACACCGTTGACGCGCGTATAAACACACAGATTTATTCGTTTCAACTTAACTTTAATCCGCACAACTCATGAAATAGCATTCTACTCCCCATATTAATTATGTAGGTAAACACGTAATGCTATCACATGTCTAAATCGCATTTGGCAAACATAACCTCATGAAGACTGCAAAAAACTTTTTCAGCGTGACAGAAACACATTTGTTATAATAAAGATAGCGTGTATTAAAACATTTTGCATATTACTGAATCAAATAGCCATTTTACACCGTTGTCTCTTTAAAATATCCTAAAAATAGAAAACATTAATGATCGTTCAACGATATAATGTTTGACTATTGATTTTTGACATTTTTCATAAATAAAACAATGACATTCGTTTCTCAGATAGAAACTAAGATATTTCCTATTAAAGCAATATTAAATAGAAAAATATTTTTAAACGTTTGAGAAGTATTTGGGATAGATTGACAGTAAAATTTAACGACGTCGAGCACCAATACTGAAATAAGTTGAGGTTAAACACGCCACCATAATTCAGGCAACTCGAAGACGTAACCGTAAATTAGAAAAAAATACCAATTAGATCCGCGCTAATCACGCCATTAAAAATAGCTGAAATTCCGATGCGAGAATAAAAGTTTTTTTACAGCAAGTCCGTTTACTTTATACCGTAAATTTATTAGCGCCTGATGTTTGAGAAATTCACACTTCCGAGTGAACCTAACAGAGGAAGGAAGAAATATCCCGTATCGGTGCGTTGTTTTAACGATGCTTAGTTCAACCCTGACGAATGGCGAAGTTTTATAACTGCCAGTTATTCCCAAATTGGAGACGAGTTTTGAATTGGTTTAAACCTGCCAGTCGTATTTCTTCCAAATTTAAGGTTCACGCTGTTGTCGCAACTCTAAACGAATATTTCTATTCTTTATAGACTTAAGTCATAACAATTTAACAACATATAAACAAAAATTGGTAAAATTAATCGTTATTTTATCGGAGAATTGTTTAATATAAGTATAATATTTTACAGTAAAATGTATTGGAAAAACAATATTCGGAAAATGTCGGTTAGCCATGAAGGTGTGGTAATCCCCAGTTAACCAGTCCCACGACGCCTTCACTCGCATTCACGTATCATTCGGGTTCTCATCAACCTATATAAAATACAAATATAGAAAACCATTCATATAAATCAAACTGTCGACGGACGATAAAACCCAAGCTCCAACCGACACGCACTCGAGTGGAAAAAATTAATGCCGGATGCATCAAAACACGTACTGAGAGTAAAGAGAGGCTTTGTCTCACTAAACCATATTACGTGACCTTCAGCGGTTGCGCCTATAAAAGGCGGCGAGGGAAGGGAGGATTCGAATTGGAATCCCCATGGGAGGAAGGCGTAATACATCCTCGAGAGGCGGTTGGGTTAGCGGGCCAAGAGAACGGTAAAGCAGAGGGCAGCACTCGCGGTTTACCGTAGCTGCCCCGTTAGACAACTCATCGTACCTTCACCCCAAGAAGGAGTGAGGGAGGTGGAAGGAGGAGGAGAGGGGAGGGAATCGGGCGGTCGGGATGTGGAAGGAAGAGAGAAACAGAAGGAGGTGAAGCGGATGCCTCTCTTCCTCTCCATCCTTTTCGCTCATCCCATTTCACCCCCTTCGCACACTTAACCAGTCGTTTCAATCAGTTTCATTTGGCGACGTCCCACCAACATCGTGGCGAACTTCTTGATCCCCCAAGGCGATCTCTTGAGAATTTTTATTGCAACAGTCACGATCTTTGGCTGTTTTGTCGCCTAGTGTTTCTCTTCACACCTTATATGCGGATAATATCTTGTCTTCATGTTGTCAAAATGATGCGATTGTTTCTGTGTTTATGAACTCAGTTTTGCAAATTTTTATAGCAATCATTCATCTCTTTCGTAAAGAGCAGACGTTTGTATTAACATTACCGAATTAGGCAAATATTTGGTTCAAATGAAACGCCGAAAAAGCAATAATCGACCTCAGGTTGTCTTGTATTGAAAATGGTTTCGTTTCCTTAGACAGTTGAACGTTTATTGCTGTAGGATTCACTCGTATGATATTTTTAATTGGACTGGATTTCAGAAATCATAGATTTGGTCGGTATATATTTTTGTGATCGCAATGAGAATAGAAAGAGGGTAGCCAACATTTGTAATAGAGAAATAGGTAACACAAAACGGTGTCAAAATGTAAATAAAATTACCTCAAGTAAGTTATTGATCAATAGCAACAGTAACTTTACAAATCTCTACACTCGATTAAACCCAGAGAAAACAGTAACTGCAATAAATGAATGCACCTAAAAACAAGCAGAACGATCCTACCCATTCAAAGATTCTTTGGCGTTCCAATAAATAAAAATTTTAAATATCAAATGGTTGTTTCATAACAGGCAATACTATTTTTAATTCAACCGAAACGGAAAAAAACGTAATCCAGCAATGCCTAGTCCGAGAACATCATCACATTACAGTCATCTATCTCGGTGCGTGAGGCAGAAACAAGTATTATTCCAGCGTCGCAGGGTAAAAATCGCTGCATCCATAACATTACCGCATGGAACATTGCACCACCTAGCGAGCACAAATGGAAGTTGCAGGTTAGCACTACGAAGAGGAGATGGCTACGCGCTGCATTCCGGCGAAGTAATGAAGTTCCTTCAACGGCGACAGAGGGCATAAAACATACTTTTATTACACGAGCAAAAAGAGCGAAGCGGAGCAAAAAAAAACAAAGCACAATCAACCGAGACAATCGAGAAAAAAAAGTTTTGCGGGCCTGGGAGATTCTTTCTAATAAGCGGGATGTGACGTCACGGAGTGCACAATGCATCGCCAGGCATCGACCCAGCCACTGCTATGATGGGAGCAACGCCAGAAAGGGAGCAAAAAAGGAGATACGAGGGAGAGAGAAGCAAAGAGAAAGATGAAACGAGGAAAGGGAACTGCGCCCTGAAGATTACCAATGGCTGATAAAAGCGAAGTGATAATAGCGTATAATGCAAGCAGAGGGAGATTAAAGAAAGGCAACGAAGTGTTTATTTCTTGGCACTTGCAGATTATGATCCTCATCGAGTCCCGTTAATAATCTCTGAGAGTAACATACCAAGTTAATGAATGATTGAGAATGGCAATGCTTTACGACGTGAATATCGCCATTAAATTTCATACATGCTAAACAAAAATCCAATAAAAGCCAGGACGAAATATATCTATCACAGTGAATACTATGCTGTAAATTGAGGCTATTTTACGCTATGAAAAAATAATTATCTGATGTTTTTTCTTAGTAGGTCTTTAGAAAGAAAGTAATATCTTTTTGGTAACCTTATTAGGTGATCATTAATTCTGCAGACATATTTCCCACTCCAAAATCTCATTAACAATGTTTTCGGCCAAAAATAAATGTAAAAATACACAAATTTCACATTATTTCCGTACAATTTTTTTTTCGTTATTCACCAATCCACAGCGATGGTAACATAAAGACTAGCACGTCTGTTGCGCTAAAATTATAATTTTAATGCATATTAGCATAATAAAGTTTTAACCCTGGCTATTCATCATTAGGAAAAAGAATATTAAATTTTACTAGAACCGTGTCTTTATATATTCCTCAGTCAAATAAATAATCTTGCCCAAGACGGACTTCACGAATATATGAGAATAAAGAAAATAACGCCATTTTTTTCTTTTTACGCATTAACAAGGATAAGTTTCAACAGTTTCATACATTAAATGACTGCAGGAAATATGTTTATGAGCAATAATAACGAGATATGAAATATCTGTGGAATAAATATTAAAGACATCATACAGCAGAATGGGTCAAAAATGATGGTAAGGTAAAGGATAAATATCACATCATAAAATCACAGCTGAATAGGATTAAAATATGGAAATTACAAGCGAGATCGATTCACAAAACCGGTATAGAATCAACAAGCATCATTTAACCCCCTCCCCTCCATTAATTATAATTAATATAAGACAGCTTGCCCCAGTGAATCGCAAGTAAAAATCGACAAATATATTAAGCAAAACATTTTGGCCAAAATGAATTGTTTACTGCGTGATTTAAATCAATAAACTCATACATTTAAATTCACTCGTTCCCATATCCTTTATCTTATGCAGCCCAGAAATCTCGTTATTCTTCACCAACGAAACTACATGCAGATGCACATGCTGATATAAAAGTTATTCAAATAAACACGAAAGGGCGTGATAGTATGGGGAAAAACTACCAATGATAATCAAAAGGAGAGATGTAGCATTTTAATGAGCGAACGAGATGAAACAAAGTTCGCACAGAAGAGAAATTCGAGAGAGAGAAGCTTTCTAGTCGGTTCGTTTGGCTCGAAACCAAGTTAAACGACCCGATAAAGAAAATCGATGTCTCATTGCGGAGAGAGAGAGAGAAAAGAACGACGGCGACTAATTGAAGATGCAAGCTCCTGGCAACACACACACACCATTCTTTGTTAAGCCAACCGCCGTGTTAGAGAAAAAGAGAGGGAGAGGCAATGAGAATAAACCCTTTTCTTTCTCTGGACGGCTCCAACGCAACAACGACCTAAACGAGTCCGCCAGGTAACACTTCTCCCAAGATCATTACCCTTTGGCTCGATGAGTCGTGAGGGTTCTTTTTTTTATTCCGCCGTGGGTGGGATGAGGAGCGGGAGTCGTGAGGGTTTTTCCTCCTCATCGCGGAAATTACTGTAAACCCCGAGATATGAAGATTTGTGGGGGGTGGGAGTTATCTTCAATGTCGGAGGATTTTTCTGAGGTCCGTTCCCTTTCACATGCTCACTCGCCGTTCCTCTCTCTCTTTCTCTTTCTACTATCTCACTCCTTCCTGCCGCTAATTCCGCTCCCACTGCCTCCCTCCGCACATTGAGCGACCGAAATTCTCCCCCCTTCCTACCTCTCTCCCCCATTCGGTCACGATCATGAGTGGGCGGAGAAAGATACGTTAGGGATATCGCGGAATCGAGTTGCCATCCGGACGTACTGAATCATTTTCACGTGTTTTCCTCTCGCTTCGGGAAGGTTTATGCCAGCGGATAATTTCGCGGGTGAGAATTGAAAAAAATGAGCGTTCCAGTTTCTTGAAAATTCACGCATCAAAAGGAGGATGCGATGCGCTTTTCGGAATCAGCCACGCGAGTTCTATAGATGGACTAAAATAACTGTATTAATCGTTCGAACTTTTGGTGTGTCGGTGTTTGTTTATTTTCCAGTAAAATTGCTCTCTGAAATTTCCTGGTTAAAATACACGCTGGAATATATAGTTTCTTCAAATTATGCGGCTGCGGAAATGAGAGATAGCTAAATTGGTTTAAACGCCAGGTAATGAATGCCCTATTGTTTTTAGTGGCTATCTGAAAAAGTTGTGAGATTTAGTCTTTTTTAAACGCTATAGAAAGAGATCTTCAGGGACTCCATGAATTTAAAAGGAAATACAGTCAACCCAAGGTTAAGCGCCACCCCCGCATATCGCCCATGAATCGTTGTGAAGTGAACTTCTATCTTATGATTACATAGAGAAAGCATGCGCCTCAATTTACCGCTGCCCCCCTTTCGTGCCAATGTCAGTGATGGGCAAACGGTGGCGCTAAATCGGGATCTGACTGTATGCTAAAAGTTGCAACATAGTTCATTCTATAAAGTTATTTTCTTAATTTATGTAATAACTAGCGATTTTGAACTAAAGTCCAATTCATAACAAGTGAAACAACAAAAACTAGTTTAATAAAATACGCATCAAAACCCGCGTCGTATTTTTGTTTTTATCAAATAAATAGGGGAGAAAAATATTTAAACCATCTTCGAATATACTGTAGTATTTCTTTACGATGGACTATGAGCCATTGAACTCCTCTTTAACGCGCACAAATAAAGAGAAATAAATTTACGAATACATATGGCCGTAGGAATTGACACCGTCTGGTGCGAGAATCATTCGCGGAGAACGCCGACACCGTTTAAGATGTGACCTTATATGCGTAGGAGTCATGAAGAGAGGCAATTCCCAAATGCAAATAGTCGGGGGCTTTAATGAAGGAGAGAAAGCTGCAATAATTAGATGAATTCGGTCAGAGAGCTCAACCAAAGGAGGAAACTGGACTGGAAGAATATTAAGTAAACACAAACACAACGCCACCTTCACCTAGTCGCCAGTTTTACTTGGGAGAGAGAGAGAACATATCCCTTTCTAACACTCACCGCCACCCAGCCTTTGCCCAAAAGGGAGTTCCCTGTAAGCTTAAGATATTAATTAAATTAACATCTTGGCCTGGAGGAGTAAGAGGAGAAGGTAAACATAGAAAGCAAATACAGTCACAGGGCGGGTCTTCCGAGAGTCGGGTTTTCCTATGCATACGTGCGAGATCTGTGTGTGATAGGGTTGTTTGTTGTATAAGAAGAAATCATTTTATGTCGCAATAAATTAGTTTTTGCTTTCTTAATTAGCTCATAGTAACGCGATCTGACGGGCAAATTGATACATCTTGCGAGACCGAACGATGGAGTCGTCGAAATGTTGAATTCCAGCACCTAGCGTCTTCCATCGATAAGATTTATTATTACCAGTCGATGTTCATCGCTTCTAATTCGTTATTTGCCTGTATAACCATCCTATTCAGAAATTATTTAGAAATACTACCTTTCTTTAAGTTTGTAAGAATAATCGCTTAAATATTGATGAAAATTGTGTGATCCGTAGCGAAGGTGCGAGCAGGGCGACCGCTCGAGTCTACATTTAGTTCAAAATATTTTGAAAAAACTTATTGTGGAAATGCAATTTTTGTATATATGGTAACAAATAATATATTTTCATTGTTAAGTGCACAAATATAATTATTTTATAACGTCACCGAATTTCGAGAGCGTTGATTTTCGGACTTGCCCGGGGCCAAACTTCCTTGCTACGGCACTGGTGATCACAAAGGTCACTGGCATTGTTACTAAATTCAGCGGTTGAATATAATAAGGTTAAATTGAAATACACGAGGTTTTTCATGAAGATTGGCAAAGCAAGGGTGCACACGTGCCATACGTCTGACACCTAGTCACATTCATTCTCATAGCGTTCATGAATCTTCTTAGAACCAATGAGACGCACATCTGTGGATATGAGATTATAATTGCCCCAATGATGCTTTGCGAATGCTATTTTTCAACGTTGGGCTTAATAAGTACCTCATCGAAATTATTTCTTAATATTATATTAATCATCAGAGATATTCAGCAAAAAAAAAAACAAAATATTTCACAACTGAGTTCCCGGCTTCGAAATTTCTTTAAAGCAAAGCTGTCGGAAGAACGTGAAAAACAAGCAAAATCAAATGAAAAAAGAGGCGCCGAGAGAGAGAGAGAAACAGCGAGTGCAAAATATCCGGATACAACGCACATTCAACTTCATTAAAAACCAATTCGGCCTCTTTAACGCAGGAGATTTTCTTCCCTACATTCACTTGTGACATCCTAAAATGACACACGTTTATAATGGTGTTTACTGCGCCATCACGGCTCGGAGGGGGCAACCAAAGCGATCCACAGATGAGAGGCGAAACGCGTTCTCAGCCGAGCGTCACGTGTAGTTGGATAAGGAGGGATTTGCTCGAAATTTTACGACCTACTCCGCAACCAAGCAGCTGACGAACAGGGAGAGAGAGAGAGAAAGGAGGAGGAGAAAGGAGGAAGGAGAGGATGAGTGGGCGAGAGAATGGGCAGGGGAGATGAAGGTGGGCGCACAAGTACGAAATAAAGACGACTGACGCGTAAAAATAAAGCTATTTTCGAAGGATTTACACAATACTTGCAACTCTCACGATTACATTGCGATGAAGTGAAACGCGGCTATCAGACTTCACGTAAACCATGTTTAGAGGTATTTTTGCGAGCTTAATTTCTGCACTAATTACAATTCTAAGTTATGCGTAAATTATCACTCATTAAAGTTAAGTAATTACGCACGGGGTTAAAAATTTCAAAACAGTGGGTTGTGACATGTAGTTCAGACACTACAGAAATATTTATTTAAGATTTGACTGCCAAAGAATTCCTGAACAGTAAAAAATGACAATTGAAGCTTGAGACAATATAAGCAAAAATCAGAATTTTAGTAGCAAACCAGATCATAAAAACTTAGAAGTTAACGAATTTCTTGTAAAGCGGAAGTTTTAAACAATCTAACATTTTATATAACAACGTTAAATAACACTATGCTTCAAATGACTATCTTGCATCTAAAATAAATTAGTAGCTAATTAGATTTAAGATAAATGAAGGGAAAGCTCTATCTTAGACAAATTATTTAAATGTAAATTGTATTACGTTACGCTCACTATGACAATTTCGTCTACTAATATTCCTTCAACGCCTCTTTTCTCGAATTATGTGCTGACATCGTATTTTTTTCTCGAGGCCCATTAAACGATCTCGCATCAAAATAAACAATACCAAATGAATCCTTTTAAAACGCAAGAAACAACATTTGCCTACCAATGGAAACGCTTCAGCCTCGGATGAATCAGTAACTTTCACGGGAAAACTCGTTCGTCAACGTTCTTTTCTTTTAAACATATTGGCCACCCGCGAAAATAAAATTCGCGACCGCTAACCGCGTGAAGAATAGTTTTTTTCATCTTCATCGCTCATTTTTTCCAGGCATAAATTTTACCCATCTCAACGACGCCGTCTCCAACTCCCATTGTAGCGAGATGGGTGTGCCGGTATTAGCTGAGGAGGAGAGGTTAGGAATAGGGGTGAGTGAGGCAGAGAGGTAACTCGGAGAGTGAGAAGGAAAAGAGAAAATAGAGATAGGGAGTTAAGACTACAGAATAAAAGAAGAGGAAAGCCACGGAATTTTCTATCTTCTCCGTCTCTCTCTCTTCAAGTAGAGGGAGGGTGGAGGAGGAGCGAATGAGCGGAGGGGTGAGTCGAAAGAGGGGATATGAGCGCAAAGAGGGGGTGGGGAAAAGAGAGGGGAGGACGGTGGGAGAAGTAGGAGGCGGAAGGCGATGGCGAATGCAGTCTGGAGGGTCATGAGCGGCTGTGTCCTGCCGACCCACTGTCCCCGATCGGCATGCGGACGTAGTCGAGAGGAAGAGAGAGGGTTAAAGGAGGTAGGATGGGAAGACGGTAAGGAGGGAGGACTCGGCTTCGACGCCCGCTGGCTCGCACGGTAGCCTCCTGCGTAAGGCACGCACGCGCACGCGGCGTGTGTAGTACGGAGAGGGCGAGTCGACACGAAAGAAATGAAGACGGGGGTAGACTGCGATGCAAGAAACCTGCGACGCAACTCAAGGCAGCTGGAGATGGGAAGAAAGGTAGGTGAGGTGAATCGGGGTGAGGTCGTTAAAATAAGGACCGTGTTGAAGGGGAGGAAGGGTGGAAGAGGGGGATATGTGAGTGAGGTTGGGAATAGAGAATGAGGGAAAAAGGATAGGAATAGAGAATGAAGGGAAAAGGATGGGAAGGATTGGAGAGGAAAGGGGACATGGAGGAGAGAAGGAAAAGCTTCTCTTCTTTGGAAGAAGAGACTGTTTAGTCTCAATCTCGCCCAAATAAAGACGCATATCTCTCTCTCTCTCTCTATCTATATATCTCTCATATTTCTTCATCACTCTCTACTATTCCAATCTCCATTGTCTTCATCATCTTTTTTAGCGAAGGTTGGTCGGAAGAGGACGAAGTTGGAGGTGTATTTTATGAGGATCCAATATCGTCAAATTCGTTGCAACGGATGTAAGATATTGTCACAGCGAAGAGTTTTGTCGTGGTACGATTTTAGAAACGCGTGTGAGTTGGTTTCGAAAGGGCTGTAATAGAGTGAGGTTTAAAATTATTAAGATGTGAAAACTCGCGGGATAAAACGAGATTTCCATTTCCATGAAGTCGCCATTTCGCCATCGGTGTGTATTTCCTCAGTTTCTCAATTTAATTTACGATACAGACGAAAAATATTAAAATGGTCCAGAAAATTTCAATAGAATGATACGTAAGACGGAAAGATTTAATTCCCAGAAGAATGTTTTAGAGTCAGTATATCATTCGAGAAAGATAAGTCTCTACTTTTCAAGACTTTACAAATAAAATCACTTTCCAATGGCCTGTTATAACTTATTATTTTACATATGTTTCTCTGCGATTTTTTCAAGATGTTGCGAAAAAATATTCATATATCAATTAAAAATAAAATAATAATTAAGTACAAGAATGTATATATCCTATAACCAAATAGTGTTGTAACAACATTCAGCTAAGAAGATGAATTATCTAAGAAGAAAACGTACCCAAAGAGAATCCGTAATGGTCTGTTACAAGAATATGCGATAAAAGCAATCCTCGGCGTTGTAGAGCAAACGTACGCAAGTAGCTGCATTTGTCACAAGAAGAAGAAATAAAGATTCAAGTGCCAGAAAAAAACGACCACTTCGAGCTAGTTATCATTGAGCGTGGCAATAAAGAATAGTTTTTTCTTCTTTTTTATGGTGGCAATAAAAAGTGTAATCCCAACGTATGCCATTAAAAGAGTTTATTTATACCGTTCTCTCCCTCTCTCTCTCTCTCTCTCTGGCTGTGAAAAAGTAATGAACCACGTAAACCCTTAAATACCGACCGAATCGGTTTTTGGGCAGCAGAAACATTTGATCCCGGCATTTGTACTATCTACCTCATTATCGCTTGTGGATCTTTTACTATTATCCTTTTTATCGAGCCATTCTTGACCGCAAAATTGTTAGAACAAAAGTTTTTTAAAGAAAATAAAAATGTGAAAGAAAGACTTATTTTCTCGGATTGCTTGATCGGTGCAATCTGTATTTTATCTGGTAACATTAGTTTTTAACGTATTCATTTAAAGTCTTCATATAATATAATCCAACAGGAAAGCCTTTATTTTGTGGAATTCCATTGGAGTAACAAGGAACAATAATTTAGTAAAAATTGCACGTTATTGAAAAAACACGATATAAGTCATAAGTCCATTTAACCTAAGTAAAATAAACCTCCATTGGAAATTAAATATAATTCATTCTTGGAAAAGGCGAGTAAACAGTTGATATTAACTTTCCAAAAGTAATAAAATTTCCGAATTTAGCGACCTCCCATACGATAAACATCTCTCATACAACTTCCTTTCCATATTAGATACTCCATTAAACACTGACTTGTGTTTTCGCCATTATTGTCATTTCTGGAATGATATTGATTCTTTCGAAAAAATTCTATCAAAACCTAGGTGTAATACTCCAGCATAAGTTTCTTTTAAAATTAGCGATCACGCTCATCGTACGGCTGAAATCTTACTGAGAATAAAGGTAACTCCAAGATACTTTAAACGGTTTGATTTCTTTGCTGTCATCATTTCTTATATCATTCCATTTTCTAAGTATTACAAAGCTTACAATTTTACCGTGGGCTAACTTAAAAGTTTTAACTTGGTCAAAAAAATAACTAAACGTTTATTGGTCAATTTTATAACCTCCTTCAATGTCCCTACGGTCATAAAGACAGAAAAACTTTGAATGGGAAACGCCGTGAAATATTTCCTCGCAAAGCCGAAAATCAATCTCAAGCGCGGGTTGGCTAACACGAACATGTGTCGAGCTAGGAAATCCTCGATGCTTCTTCCTCGCCGAATAACGGATAAAAGTTTAACAAATGAACAGCGTTTTCTCGAAAGGAACGAAAGAGGTCCTATAGAAAAGAATGGAATGAGGAAGCGCGGAGGAGCGGCGGAGGGAAGGGAATAAAAGAAGATGAGCCAGCAGGGAAGAGAGAGAGGCAAAGGTGAAACAGGGCACGTGGATAGGACAGAATGCTATTTGGAAGGGGAGGCAGAAAAAAGGATGCGGCACTGAGGAGTTTCGTACGCTCGGAAGACGAAGGTGGGTGGACAGGAGGTTGTGGAAGAGAGAAGCGGAAGATCAATTGGGTAGGGAGGAAAGGGAGAAGAGGAAGGAAAAAAGCGAGAAATAGTTTCGTGAAGAGGAGGATAGAATGGGTGAGGTGAGCAAGGCGTAGGTTGGATGAAGAGGAAGAGGAACCGTTGGCATCGGATTTTATGATTGGGAAAGGGAGATAAATGGAATGAAAGAGTAGTTATAATGACGAAACGAGAGAGAATTGCACATTTGGGTAAGAGCTGCGCTATTCACTGACCGCAAAAAAGATAAACTATTGTGCCATTTTATGGGTGAATTTCGTTTCTCTCCCTCTAGTTGGTATTTTAGGTAAAAATAAAATGTTTCATAATATCAGCTTGCGCTATAGAGCGTGCTTAACCTGAAAATGCATCACATAAAATCGTCGAATAAAATAATTTCATCCAGTAAACATGTTTCCTCTGACACTAAATAAATATTTGTCTACTAATAGCAAACATAAGATGTACGAGCATGAAAAAGCCATCTTTACCAAAAATAAACGGGTAACACTGGCAGTAGTAACAGGATCTCTAACAGAATATTACAGTTTTGATATTACGGAAAATGCTCACTGAAAATGAGGAGGAACTTAATTTGAAATAATAAAATAAATACTGGCGATAGTGCTATGTATATTTTTATTTGAGCGATTAATATTTGAAATCTTTTCGTAAAACTTAAAATTAGAAACAATACATTAATGAGGAAAAGAGCGTACAAAGCATATCAAATTCACACATGAGGAGAAGAGAGGTAAGAAGTACGATATAAAGACTATGAGAGAATACAGATGAGACGAATGAGGAAAAGCTGGGATTAATAGTCGTACAAGCTGGCTGTGGATGGAAGAGAGGAACGCGTTTCCGTTATCCACACCAATGTGGTGACCTCATCTGTTGGTGGCCGAAAAGTCGCGGAGTGGCACTCAAGAGGTGGAAATTAGTCGAGAAAAGCCACCCGAGGTAGGTATAAAATAGCATTGAAAATATCAACAGACGCTGCCTTTTTAAGGTCAATATTTGTAAACTTCCTGTAGAAATATTAGCTACTTTAAATAATGATCAATAATTCTTTATTCTGCCAATTCTAAATTTTATGCGAAATTTGTTTAAGGATGTCAAATAACCATATTTACACATATTTTGGTTCCCGAAAATTGCACTTATACGTAGTTCGTGCGGATAGGAGTTTAGAATCATAAAAGAGGGAATAACAGCTTTAAAAATGTCAAATGGCCATGCAATAAATATGAGGGACGACTGCCTAATACACCCCCTTTTCCTCGCTTCTTCACGACCTATTACAGCATGCCACGTCAAAGTTAAAATTAATCATTCAATATTTTCTATCGCAGTTGTGGAAACATGCGTTATTTGGAAAGTTGTTGGCGAAGAAGAACGCCCCATATGTAACACACGAAAGTTAGCAATGGATAAATAAGGTATCATAATGATTATATTTTCTCAGAATTTATACGCAATCTACTTTTCTTATTACTTTTGTTTCGTTTTCAATTTCGATTCTGCAGAAAATCGTAGCTAAAGACAGCTTAACGTAGAATAATCCATTAATAATTGGTAGAATTTGCAGCGCCGCGAAACAGGCCGCCGACATAAGATGTTCCACACTATATTTTATTTGGGAAAGAAGAACGTCCCACGTTTAACCTATGCCGCCTGAATCCGATTGCCGAAAACTGTGCTGCGTGATACGGAATCTGAGATTTTTTATATCCCTTTAGTTCTAAGGCTAGTTTTAGGCATTTAAGTATAAAAGTTCGACACCTTAAATGTCAGTATTCCTGCAGCCTTTCTTATATGATTATTGCTTTATTACTTCTAGAACCTAACATTTTTCATCATTAGATCGATATACTAAAGTTAACAATGAAATGGACACTAAAAGTATTTCCAACACACTTGAGCGATTTAGTCACTATGTTTACTCTTTATGTAAATTTTCGCGTTATTTGTCCAAGATGGCCACTATAATAATTAATAATAATAAACTACAGTTACCTATTCACCTCTTAATCTCGTCGTAATCTAGTATTTATATTTCCGTCTGTATTTCACGAATAACTATGTTAATGTCAAGAAGAAATTTCAAATCTCATGATGCCGCCGTCTATGTCAGGCATGCCAAACTTTGTCACTTAGTGTCTTAACCTTTTAACTGCCGTTAACGCGTTTAATGTTTTTGTGCCTTCAGTACCACTCACGCATTATATCACAACAAAAAACATCTTTATAATGAATAACAAAGAAAAATATACCATTTTGTATGAAATAAAGTTACATGTATTGTTAAAATTTAATATTGTTAAATATTTATTTTATATTTAAAAAAACTCGGAATATCCCCAATTCTCCCACTTCATAAATTTAGCAGTTAAAGAGTTAACTAAATCTTTCGAGATTTTATAAAAGGGGACAATATTTTTACTTTGTTATTGAGATACAATAGAACACGGTTTCTAAATTGTTTTTTTTTTGTAAAACACGTCCAATCCATTTCGTTAATACGGCCCTGATGACTCATCAAGTTTGACATGCATGCCCTTTAACATCATCATCATAGGTAGTCTGTCCGTAGACAGGTCCGTGATTATTCATGGTTAAACCTGGTTCTCCATATACTCCTATTTTCCGCTGTCCTCTTCATATCTTGATAACTCTCTTTCCCTTTCAAATCGTCTATCAGCTGAAACCTTTTCCTGCCTCTTTCCCTTTTCCCATCTAGTTTTCCTTCTAACACGTCTTTAATCATACTCTCTCTCCTCAGGTAATGTCCAACCCAGTTAGCCTTCCTCTTTCTAATAGTCTGTATAATCATTCGCTTCTCTCCTATTCTTCGTAGCACTTCATCGTTTTTCATCCTATCTGTCCATTTTATCTTCAGCATTCTCCTCCAAGTCCACATTTCAAAGCTTTCCAAGTATTTGATGTCATTTTTCCTTAGCGTCCATGTTTCTGCCCCATACAATGCTATACTCCATACGTAGCATTTTATCAACTTCTTGCGGATATCTTCCCTTATATTCCCTGTAAGTAGTTGTTTCTTTCTCCTGAAAGCCGCTTTTGCTTTTCCTATTCTAGTTTTGATCTCATCCGTACATTTTGCCTCTCGTGTTATGATACTTCCAAGGTATTTATATTCTGAAACTTGTTCTAATGGCTTTCCCCCAATAGTTATGTTCAGATTCTCTTCTTTACCCGATATTCGAATGACCTTGGATTTTTCTGTATTTATTTCCATACCGTATTTTCTACCTGTTATCACTAGTCTATTTATCATTTTTTGTAGCTCCTCTTCCTTTCTTGCTAGAAGTACTTGATCATCTGCGTATTTTACTGTTCTTATAATCCTTCCTCCAATTTTTAAATCCCCTGTGCCTTCTAAAGCTTCTTGCATTAGACTTTCTCCATATATATTGAATAGGGTTGGCGATAGGCAGCAGCCTTGTCTTACTCCTCTACCGATATTTATTCCGCAGGTGTCCACATTCTCAAACCTGACTTTTACAACTTGATTCTCATATAGATTCCTAATCAGTCTCCTGTCTTTCCAGTCTACACCTATATCCTTTAATATCTTCATCAACTTGACCCAATTTACTCTATCAAAGGCCTTCTGCCAGTCTACGAAACATGCGCAGATATCTTGACTGTATTCTATTGCCCTTTCTGATATGATTCTAACTACTCCTATAGCATCTCTAGTTCCTCGTCCTTTTCTGAAACCGAATTGATCTTCCCCTATTATTTCTTCTGCCTTTTTCTCCAGCCTTTTATTAAGAATCCTCGTGATGATCTTCGATGTGTGTGACAGAAGGCTTATAGTTCTGTAATCTTTACACTGCATTGCTTTTGGCTTCTTCTTTAGAGGGATCATTGTTACTTCTAGGAAATCCTGAGGCCACTCTCCCGTGTCGTAAATCTTATTAATTAATTTCGTGATCGCTTTTAGTCCTTCTGATCCTATGACTTTAAGTATCTCAGCCGGTATTCCATCGCTGCCCGTGGCTTTCCCCTTCTTTAGTTCCACTATCGCCTTTTCTACTTCGCTCTCCATAATACTTGGTCCCAAGTTGTCTTCTTCAATGTTTTCCTCATTTTCCAGTTCTATTTTTGCCGCTCCTGCCTGTTTGCTGTATAATTCCTTAATGTATTCTTCCCATACCTGTGCTACATCCTTTGTTTCTGAGACTATCTTCCCATCTGTATTCATAATTCCTTTACCACAAATTCCATTAGACTTCTTATCTTCTAATTCCTTTATCATATATGCTCCTAATAACCGCTTTTGATCCAAGTTCACGACTATTATCTAAGGACTGCTCATTTGCAACATCAATAGAATGAGCAATGATGTCAGTTATATAATTCACCCTGTCTGCCATTTTCGCACTGTAAGGACTACAGTTAATGTTGTGTCATTCTATGAAATAATCTGATTATTCCATCAATGACCCTTCCCTTATTAACTCGCACTTCTCCACTGACTTCCACGACATATATTTGATATTCTGCCAATTTTCCATACCATTCTAAATCTGAACATCAGTTACTCCAAGGGCACCCCACTTCATCAAGCGCTACAATCCCTTTGTTTTTTAAATTCCATCCGCATTTCTCGGGGCTCCCCGCATAATGGTCGCTCGCTTCCAAGATGCTTCCTATTCGGCCAAAAATGGTAGATCGTTATCACCTTTTGCCTCGAGATCGTTCTGGGTAATTGCATACAGTGTGTAGCGGCCCAGCCGCTGGAAGGTTTTCAGATTTAACGGTCCACGCCGGCAGAAAGCACGAGAATGGCCGCGACCCCAAATATTACGGTTTTTTCCCAAACCTCTTATTAAAATCAGATAAAACCACATGTGAAACTCGCCGCTTAGGACCATAAAAGGCCACTATCAGGAGCCTGTCCACTACCGCAACGTTGCGTTCAATCTGTTCATTTCAAGCGAAACTAGCCGGGTACAGCTTTACTTGCCTTAAAAAAGGCTGTCAGTATGACGATGTGGCAAATATTTAAATTTTGGCCATGGCGACTTTCATATAAGACAAACAGTAGAGGAAACTTATATGAAAGAATATAAGAGAAAGAATAAGTACCTATATTTTAAGGGTCTTGGTAGAGGTGTGGTTAGAGTGTCTGCTTCCCAATACTAAGAAATACTAAGAATAAGAATACTAAAATTTAAATGCAAATAATTATAAATAATTACTTCTTTCGCTAAATAACTCAACTGTTTCATTTATGAGATAAGCTCTGAAACTTAAGATATGACTGGAGGGGACCTAAAACGATATAATTGATAAAGAGATACTTTTTCCCGTTTTTGCTATTGTAATATTACTCACTTCTAATTCCCTATTTGAGCTATAATATCTGCGCATTAACAACATGAAAACTGATCAAAACAGCGGGACGCCTAGATTCCAACAATACGATTCTCTTAAAATGATAACAATATCAGTAGCATTTCACACAATAAAATATTTAAACGTCAAACATGTGAAACAGAAATATACGTTTTCCTATAAAAATCATCAAGTCCACGATCGATTTTTTTGGTTAAACACTTAGTCGAAAATACCCAGAGTAGACTAAATTGCTCGCAGGTTCGCAGTCTCACTCTTCGATAATAGTGACCTTCAGTAGAGCTATTACGCAATGAGATTCAGGAGTAAAACTAAAAGCATGGTCTGTTGAAAATGAGTGGGAGGAACATGTTCAAAGGACCTTTTTAAGCTCACACGAGTAATAAGAGGTCACGTGGACCAGGAGAGTGACCACAAAGGTGAATTCCTCGAATGTGAAACGTAACATTTTCCGAAATCAGACCTAGTGAAATTACGAACACTCTAAATCGAAGGAGAGACAAGAATCGGAAGACACATATCCACTTTTCCGCTGAAATCAGAAATCGTATGAGCGAGTAGTAGAATATTTTGTCCATACCACCGAAGATTTTCCGATGATTTTTTTCTGTAGCTTTCAAAAGTAGTAATCGGTGAATGCATTAACTTGATTAGCATATTTTTCTTTTAATAATGATGGCACAAAATAGTATACGCTAAAACTGACGCACACACACACGTAAACGCCAATTATAGTGAAAAAGTATTAAATCCTTCACAAATACATTGAAAATTCCTCTATTTTTACAAACGATCAATTATGGATTTTTTAAAATGCCTATAGAAATTTTCCTTGATTACTATTTCTAGGAAAACTTGGGGGGGAGGCAAACCAATCTAGATTTCGCACATTTCTGAATAAATAAAAATAACCCAGTAAAGGAAAGCGTATTAAAATATAATTAAATAGTTTACCAGAGATTTTTGTATTCAAATAAACATAAAAACTAAAACTGAAAAATTTGCTATTTTTGCATACGTTTTCAAAAAACAATCGGATGCAAAAATTCATTAGGTCTTAGAATTTCTTATGCTGAACGATCAAGATTTTATTATACTCCGAAAAGGTTCGATCCAAAATAAAAACATAATTAAGACATCGAAAGCGCCAGGGGATAGCGAACAAAAAAATACAACGGCAGAAATCTTGGGCGAGTTTCTTTACGATTATCGCCAAACTTTTTCAAGTACGGACCAGGAGTCGGGATAGAAATCGAAATACAGATAGAAGGGAGAAAAGTGAGGAGAAGAGAGGAAGAGAGAGAGAGAGAGAGAGAGAGAGAAACAAAAAATAGAGCGATAAAAGGAACGCGACTCTTGAAAACTCCTTCTCATTGGCTGTGCGAGACGTGAATGAGAAAAAAGTTGAGCGCAAAGGGTAAAAAAAATAATGCATGGCAATTCATTACACTTCCCGAACTCTTCCAGCGAGCCAAAAACTCCTTGTTATATGGGTACATGCAGGTGGGATAATGGAGGCGTGGAAAGGTTAGCCGAGGGAAAAAAATTTCGAGAAGCAAAAGCCACAGCGCTTAAATGATAGGAATGGCATTGTGGGTAGAAAGAATGAGAGAAAACGGCATATGACGCGAAAACAAATTAAGATTGGAGTAAAAACGGAGAAACGTGAATAAAAAAGCAAAACCAAATCGGGTGAAGGCGGAATTGGAACGAAAGGTGTGGGTTACACTCGGAGTAATTAGAGCTTCCGTGGAAGTGGTCGCACACGAGTAAGTTACTTCGATAACGTCGGGCGAACACTTTCACCTCCCGGTATATTTCCGAAGGCGACATTCTTAGATATAAATTCCCACGCCAACCCTCCACTGATTTTCTAAGGTGAAAGGATTTTGAAGCATAATGATGAGTACAGTTGGAAGCGTCCTTTTATTTCTAAGCTGCAAATTTAAATTTATGTAGAAAAAGTTCGTTTACTTTATCGGCTGCCTCTCACAATAGGTAAAGTATAAAGAAACGGTTGCGACTAAAGGGAAAAGGCGGAAAAAGACCAATGGTTGTCAAACTGGGTGCCGGTGTTGCTTGTTAGGGGTGAGCGTAAAACGTTGTTAAACAAATAAACTATTTGGCAAGGTTAACAGGGCAGTAATATTTCCTCAAATAGGTTGATGATATTCTTGTGACAACAAATGAATACGTCCAAACGCCGTGATACCCGTATGTAAAAATACGCAACCTTTTTTGAAATAGCGTTACCGCAAAATTCTGTTCATCTTTGAAATGAAATAATAAAAATATTAACCACTGAGATAAATGAACGAATATGTGGTAAAGCAATGACTATGAACCCCGTGAGAGAGCGAGGGAAAACAAGCACAGACCATGCGGCGAGAGGCGCGGTAAACTGATGACGGTAACTGATTGATACGGATGCGGAAGATTTATATTCATCAGCACCCTATAGACCTCATCCGACCTTTTCAAAAAAAATCGATAAAGCGGCCGCATCGTGAACATCATCGTATTTTAAGTCGGATACAAATTTTTCCGAGGAATTTTCGGCTGTTTGCATTTAAATAGATATACATTTTAGAGGCATCGGTCCTTGCTTTAAAGAAAAAGCCAAGGTAAACTCTCATCGTCGAGAATAAAAGCCGTCTACGCTGATAAGCGGACCGCAACTATCAGTAATCCATCTTCGTCTGAGAATTCGACGTAGAGTTGGATTTATGTGCAACTTCTACCTGTGACGAGAAGTTAAATTCGCTCGCTTTAAAAATACGCGAGAAACCGGAGATGAAGAGCAAGTGAACGTTTTAAAGGAAGAGGAGGGAAAAGGAAGTGAATGAATAAAATAAAGGTTGCAAAAGGATAGAGAAGAAGAGGTTTTTGGAGAAAGAAATAGTTCAGGGTGCAGACGGCAACAGTGAGACCAGCATAATGAAGAAGGCGAGTGTTAGGGATGAGAGGAAATGTGGATGAGGAGAGATTCGGGGCAAAGAGACGGGTCCAATGGAGAAGAGGAGATTGGAGGGAAAAGAGGCGAAGAGGGAGGCGATGTGACATGAAGAGAGAATTTCTCCGGGGCTGTGCGAGATGAAGATGAGAGGAGGGCGAAGTGAGGTGAGGGAGGGGTACGCGGGTTTTAGGGGAGCAGAATGTGAGCGTGTGTGTGTGTATGTGTGGGTGGGAGGGGTTTGCCGCAGCAAAATGGAGGAGAGGAACTCACGAAGAGGAAGAGGGATAGGGAATGAAAAGTGCGGGGAGAAAGGGGGAGGGAAGGAGGGAGAGAGAGAGGAAAAGAGATAGTCTCTCTCACGGTCACGACAGTGTTGTCACGTCTACCACGGTGACGTCACTCGTGGATCGATATGACTCTCGGTGCATGCTCCACACCTCCATTCTCTCCATGATCTTCTCTTCACAGCCCTCTCTCTCTCTTTCTCACCGTTTTTCCTGCCGCTCTATCTTCGACTCTCCTTTGCTTTCTTGCTTCCTCCTTCCCTTCTTTTCCTTCTGGAGTATCCACACCACTGTCCTTTTCCTTCCTCCTCCTTTCTGCCTTACCGTCAACCTACGTCTCTCTTTTTCTTACTTCTGGAATGTCGATTTGGAGCGAGTCATTATCTACGATAAATTCCGAAAAAATATTTCCTTTATGTGAATAGGAAAAAAATTCTGCCCCCTTCCCGCATACTATTAGTTTCGGCCATTATTCCCCACCCCACATCCACCTCACCTCCCCTCCCCTCTTATCCTCCCTCCCCTCCGCAAAATCGCTCTGTCCTTTCTCAGTGGAAAAATGCAGTCTCGCGAAAAAAGAGGAACGACGCAGGCAGTCACGTGAGCAAGAACAATGAAAGTTTAAACAACGATTTTATGGATCCACCGCCTACCTCAGGAAACGTTGCTTTGTGTCGGATCTTTCCGCTGTGGTTTTTACGTTTATTTTTCAATTTTATCTGAAAAATAACTTCCCAGCTTGGAGTGCAATCACATTTCTTCAAAAAATATTTTTCCATTGTCACTCGGTTTTTTTTTCTAGCCTTTCATTAAGTTACGACGAAGGTAAGTGACTAACATGGATCCTGCAAACCGCGTAGCGGGGAAAATTTACGCACTGAAACAGAGAATCAGAATCTTCTCGCTCGGTTTGTGTAATAAGCGAAAGTTGCACGTGAAAATTCTGTTAAAAGAACGAACGTTCTCTCAACTACAGATCACATCCAAGCTCCCTTGAAATAAACCTTTCGCAATATGCTAACAAAAAAACAATCGGCAGCATAAATAATCTCCTCAATGCCCCCGCATAAAACAGGGCAGTGCGGGAAAATAAACCCCAAATGCATAACAGGCGAGTAATATGTGGAGTACAGACTTAATTAGCAATTTTTTTGGAACTATATTGCTTTCGGTCCAAAACTCACGTGGCAGCATCCATAAAGCTTAAAGGGCTATCCGTGAGGTGCGCGCGGTCTTTATTGATATTTCATTCGTGATATTCTTTGGCGGCATTCCATACCCGAAAGAAAAATCGGGGCCACTTTCATAAACTCTGCCCACGTTATGTTATTCAGGTGATTACGCCACAATTCCGATTTTCTCGCTATAATGCCGTAGAGCGATGGAAAACAGAGGATTATGGGAGGAAAGGGATTGTTGCGCATTTTGATTTTGATAAGTGGAAGAGGAATACTGCGCGATAATACAACCAAGAACAAATTGGATTTGCGAATATTTTCATTCAAGCTCTATAAAGTTCGGTGTTTTTTGTGCTAATAAAACAATTGCTGTTATTTGGTCAGTATTAATCAAGGCGAAGTTTTACCATTGAATTAAATCGTACTATCTTCGAAAAAAACGATGTGTAAAAATATAAAAAATGTCGACTGCCAGAATTACAAGAATTAATTCATGCACGCCACTTTTTCATGGAGATGGTTACGCGAAAGATAAAGCAAAATTTTAATTGCGTCCGCACCAATTACAGGGAGATGTAGTTTTTTTCATTTACTCAGCTTTTATCGCACTTTTTATATCATAATATGTCAGTGAAAAAATGAAAAAACAGCTCTTTCCAGCCATGACGATTTAATTGTACGATCTCCTTCATTCCAGAATAATATCGAACCATACTTTTGAAAATATTTTCTATGATAAATGATAAATCCTTTCCTATTCTTAAAAACCTGTGTTATTACATCATAGGAAGTTCATTGGAATACGAGATCCAGCGATGTGTACAACTAAAATTATGTAATTTTGTTGATCTGTTCAGAGAAGAAAATTATGCAAAGCTTAATTGAGCTCTAGAACTGGCTGAACAATAATAACATTTATGATGTATGTACCTCCTACAATAGAATATAAAACCGGGCTCCATAAAAATTAAATTTTATAGCTTATGATTTCTAAAGCTGAAATAGAGAATGCACAAATATCATTATATGTTATATTTGGTAATGCTGTGCCAATATTTTATCCAACGTTATTCGCGTGTCTTGGCGTTCATACGCTCTCTTTAGTACGTAACTGTCTATGGTCTGCAAAATGACGTTGTCCTCCGCTTACCAGGTTTTCGCTGTATCCTTTTAGTCGTTTAGCCTTTCCGTCTCACTCTTAAGCCAAAAACTTTGTTATTGAGTCTCTCTTCCTCTCTCTATCCAATATTTCTTCATTGAGCTTCGAAACTGTTCGTCCCAAGGATTAAAAAAACTATTTCTTCGCGTTTTATACCTTTCTTGGAATACTGGAGTACAGAAATGAGACGTCCCATTGTACTTGGACGATAAAAAATTTTTCTGATGAATCCTTCATGGTTGATTTTCTTTTCGATCTCTTAGTTTTTAAAGAAATGGAACTCATTCCGGCCTGAAACCCCTTCCACATTTTAAATTTTTGATCTTTTAGGGAAACAAAAGAATATATCTCTTCGAATATTTTCCATGGGGTATGCGAAATATTTTGTGACGTTTTGCCTCTCACTGGAAACTTCTTCAAACTAAGAAAACAAACGAGCATTAAAAATAGCGTAATGGGTCGCGGTAACGATGGCATACAAGCTGGTTCAATATTGAACCTCAAGATCTGAATGCGTCCGAGGATTCGACATTAAAGAAAGTAATTTACATAAACCATTCGAATATGCCGCATAACGGCAAACGCATTAAAAATAAGCTGCAGTGCAAGTACAAGTTCAGTACAAGACGGATGCATTTAAAAATCGACAATTTTCATCATCGCTTAAAAATTGATATTTTTCGGGCAGAAACATTAATGGGCACCATGCAATTGCATGATAGAAAATGCAACGTGATTCACCATTTTTTTAATCGCAGAAAAATTGAGGTTTTTAAAAGAAACCTCTTAATGAATCCGAAAAGGCACGATAGGAAAGAAAATAGGCGTGCCGCCGACCGATATCCTACACGTGACATAACACGCATGGGGAGCGCTCCGACTATCGGCCTATCCTCTCCTACCCCATCCTGCTCCTCTCATCCCCAAACCACACCATAACCGCCAGCTGTTGGGGCGTGCCTACGCGTCCCAACCATTCAAGGAGGAGGCGTGCGGAGAGTTATTCGCGACCTGAATCGAGCTCGCACTCGACACGGCGCGCGCACGCACGCACTCATAAACACGCCTACCCTTACTATGCATTGCGTGAAAGGGGAATTCCCATTCTCTCACAACCCTCGCCCTTTGCGTAGAGAGGGAAAGAGAGATGGAGGGAGGAGGGAAGGTGTTTCGACTGTTGGGAAGTTCTTTCACCCTTCTCACGCACATTCCATCTCTCCCCCCCTTTCGAACTCCAATATCTGAATGACCACGCAGGCGCACGCACTCTTTCCCCTATCCCCATCCACCGTTACGTCACTTCCGTCCGGATACAGCCACTGGGAAGGTGGGGTAGTAGGGGCGCGATGGATGGAAGTAGGAGGTGATGTCGAGTGGGGTGTGGTGAATCAGGGGGGAGGAGGGAGCAAGGTTCAGAGATGCAGCGACCGGCGGCGAAGTCAGTCGCGACCGTAACGCGACTTATCATTGGTTAACGGGTGAGTGGACTCGAATCGATCGGATTATTCGTGCTTGATGTGGATCGGAAATTATATGCAATGATAAAAACGAAAATAAAATCTGACTGCGGTCGACAGGACGTGTTTCACCTCATTACCCTTAAATCTTAATAAAGCGGTATTCATTACGTTGATTGGACGGAAGAGATACGCGGACGGTTAAACTCGTTGAAATGTTTTATGATGGACTTTGATTCGCGACAATAGCTTCTGAATTCGTATCTAAGAAAAACATCTGACCGGACCTTTATTTGCATTTAGTGACCAAATTTTTAAGGCTCTTGCGTTTTTGCGTAGGTATCTGCATGGATCTGAATTAACATTATGGAATGATCTCATATGAATATCATGTAAACCAAAAGATGATGGTGAAGGGGTGATAATAAGAGACAAGTGTACGATTAAAATTTTCATAGGAAGAATAAGACCAGTGGAATTCTAAGCAAAATTGTTACTAAGACTGTAAAACCTTTGTTCATTCAAACGCACAGATACACAATAAAGAAACAGGAATTTAATCGAATTGGAATATGGTATTAAATAAATGAAGTTATCAATTAGCTTTTGCCATGCAACATATGTAATCATTTGAAGTTTGAGAGAAATATGTATTAGATAGGACTAATAGTTTTTCGTATTTTAAATTCGATTGCCGCCAGCCACACCTATCTTGTAGATAAATATTATTTTTGTACAAATTTTCGTAATTAATAAATCTTGGGAAAATGTTGCTGCCATTTTCAATTTTTCATTATATTCGCTAAAATGTTACTCACTATTTTAACTCAAGGCCCATTAAAAAAATTTTAATTTTCATCCTATTTAGATATTTCATTCTATCTTCTCACTTTGGAAATATATTCATTAGCTCACGAATTCTTGTCAATAAATACAGAATGTGAAAGATGGATAGTCTCTAAAAATATTTTTTAAATAGTAATAAAGCTGAACAGAAAATATTAATAGTAAAACGTTAATTCTAAATATTCAAGAGAAGGGGGGGAGACAATTTTAGCCAAGATTCTGCAGCTCGTTTAATTTTTATCGTACCTCTTGCGATTTTTATATCGGAAAGGTGTTTTGTTGAGTGAATTTTAAGTTCGTTTTACAAAAGAGAAACAGAGTCCGCCGCTAAAAACGAAAAGAAGGAAAGCATCGGTGCTCGCGCATCCAGAATCCTGCCACGAATAAAAAGAAAATGGAATAGAGGAATACTTCTCGATTGATCCGGGAAATCTCAATTCCTTATCCCCAACCTAAAGGAACGAATGCCACATTTTGGATATCAACCGCTGGGAAAAAAGACAGCACTCCGCTTCTCTTTATCCCTCTCTTCTTTTGTTTTTTAGCTCGCATGGCCCTGGGATGAGACGAGCACGTGGTCCAAGGACACAGTCCTCTTCGAATCTCTTCCGAAATGGCCGCGGAATCGATCCCGTGTGACGCCGCGCACGATCCAACGCCGGCGACGATGACGGCAAGAAATGACAGCGTTAATGACGAACCAAAAGAAACATGGCGGACCGCGCAATGCACTCGTTAAGCTTTCGATGCTCGTGACGAATCTGTGGCTAGCTGCGTAAAAAAAACTGCGGAAAGCGCTAGGAGATTTCAAGCCGTTAATTCCGCTTTGCGTCGAGTATGCGAGACGTGTTCTATTTCCCTCTTTTCTCTAGCTCCACTAATAATTTTTACTGCCTCGTCTGACGGGTACAAAAAGGTATTAACAACGAGCGCAAAACAAGTTAGCGGAAGTGTGCGATTTCATACGACGAAAATAACGAGCATTTTTTTGTTTCGCTTCACGAATTTTTCTCGGATTAGATCCTCAACAATGATGGCAAACGAGTGCCATGAAATGTAACAAACGGAATCTGTAGTCAGGTGGAGAGAATCGAACCCGGGTTCTCGTGGTCTGGAGTAATCTCCTGAACCATCTAGCGAAAAATATATGCTAATCACGTGGTTTTTGTTCACCTTGACGTCACTTTTCGATGTAGCGTACCTACGTCGTGTACATGATTATCCGCCCTCACCTGTGTCTGCAGATTCTGGCTAAATTGATATCTTCTTTACTTAAGCGCTTTGAGAGATATACATGGAATATTTTATTTACAACGTCAATAGTAATTAGCACTAAAGAGTTTACATCGCCTAAGATTTACATTTTGAATTTTGTTTATATTGAGGTGTGAAAAAAATGTATCTTAATTTCACAGATTTTTCCATTGACAAATCCCGAATCGATTTTCATATTTCGATATTATAGTAGCTTCACCTTAAAAATAAAAACTATATAATAAATAATCGGATTATAGCAATAATACGTGTAAAATTGTTCTATTTTGATAATATTATTGCTTTAAATGTATTCGATAAAATTTTTCCTATGATGGGGATAATAATAAACTTTTACACTTATAATTTCAGGGAAGACTGTGATCAAAATAGAATAAATTATAATATTATATAAACTCGCCAAGTATTCAATTTATCGTTACGAGTATATTCCTATAAACCAAATAATGGGCGTCTTGAGAAAACCTTTAAATACACGAGTAGCTGTGGTGAATGCACGAGCTCGTACTGTAGACAAAACATTTACTTCTCATTAAATTAATTTTACTAACGTAATAAACCTCAATGACTAGCAATAAAATATCTTATTATCTACAAGTTATTTTAGGTATTTTATTTTTTTAATATCTTATTATCTACAAGTGCCGACCCTATTCAATATATATGGAGAAAGTCTAATGCGAGAAGCGTTAGAAGGCAAAGGAGATTCCAAAATTGGAGGAAGGATTATAAAAACAGTCAAATACGCGGATGATTAAGTACTTCTAGCAAGAAAGGAAGAGGAACTTCAGAAAATGATAAATAGATTAGTAATAATAGGTAGAAAATACGGTATGGAAATAAATACAGGAAAATCCAAGGTCATTCGAAGAAGAGAATCTGAACATAAGTATTGAAGGAAAGCCTTTAGAACAAGTTTCAGACTATTAATACCTTGGAAGCATCATAACAAGAGAAGCAAAATGTACGGATGAGATCAGGTCTAGAATAGGAAAAGCAAAAGCGGCTTTCAGAAGAAAAAAAACACCTACTTACGGGATATATAAGGGAAGATATCCGCAAGAAGTTCATAAAATGCTATGTATGGAGTATAGCATTGTACGTGGCAGAAACATGGACACTAACGAAAAATGACATCTAATACTTGGAAAGCTTTGAAATGTGGACTTGGAGGAGAATGCTGAAGATAAAATGGACAGGTAGGATGAAAAACGATGAAGTGCTACGAAGAGTAGGAGAGAAGCGAATGATTATAGAGACTATTAGAAAGAGGAAGGCAAACTGGATTGGACATTACCCGAGGAGAGAGAGTATGATTAAAGACGTTTTAGAAGGAAAAATAGATAGAATAAGGGAAAGAGGCAAGAAAAGGTTTCAGCTGATAGACGATTTGAAAGGGGAAGAGAGTTATCAAGATATGAAGAGAACAGCGGAAAATAGGAGTATATGGAGAAGCAGGTTTAACCATGAATAAGCACGGACTTGTCTACGGACAGGCTACCTATGATGATGATGATATCTACAAGTACGTAAATATTTTTTTTAATACCTCATAATGTTTCTACGTTCCTTTCAAATCAATAGAAACAAGTTGTTTCTATGAACCACAAATTTGGACATTTACTAGAATAATTCCAATCAACGAACGCCATCAAAATCCGACTTTATCCCGCAAAAAAACCAAAGTTTCATTGTATAATATCAGTCTACTACCCTGGTTGAAACTACGTACATCTTTAAAGCCCATAAAATTATACCGCAATGGTAATCCTAGAAACATCGCAAGAGCTCCGATTTTTTCTACCGCTTGCAGAAACCATTCATGTCGTACCTACGGAATGACCTCATAAAATACAAAAAAATTCGATAAATATTGAAAGATGATGTTGTAGTAAACCCTTAATTTTGAGAGCCTTTCATGTTCTTACCTAAATATACCGCTTATAAATTATGTGGTTTTGTCCAGAATCTCTAAAAGTATTGCGACCGAAATTGAAAAAAAATGTAAGAATCTTTCAATTCTTGTCTCTATATTTATGTCTAATACCGTTTAGCACACGCATAACAAAAACAAAAGAGGATACCCCCACACACAATTTGTGAAAATAGATGGCGCTAGGGTATTCGGCGTTCTCTAAACTGAAACCTTGGAATTCCTTCATCCTAGATGATGACAAAGCTGTTTTCCCTCCTGCGATGTTTTCCTACCCTCCCTTGCCTCTTCCACGCTTTTTCCATCTCCGCGGTTCGATACGTGTCCATAGCCTGGGCGGCAAACGGGAAAGATACGAGCGACCATAGAACTCTCTTGGACTCAACGTGCTCGAATGCGTTCTAAAAAAGGCTGACCGCGAGAATGTGTGGGGGCCGTTGGGTGACGCGGAGGGAGATGACGGACGTGTATTTAAACAATTCTCTTTAGCAATAGAGTACGTGACCAAGGAAGAGGTTTATAATCCCCAAGACTATCTTTTTCTCTCTTCTCTCTTTAGATCCAACAAAGCCTGAAACTCCACGTTGAATTACTGAAGAATAGTTTCGAAATACTTTGGATCCGTTGATGACGTGGAACGTTTTCCGAGCTGCCTCGCCACTGAAAGGGCTCCCAACTACAAGGTGCCGATAACGGGGAAGGAGTATAAAAAAACCCGTATGGGGTCCACGAACCCGCTTGACGGGATTAGGTGGGATCCCAATCTTTCAGCATGGACACGGCGTATCATATTGCCTTATCTAATGCTGTCCCATCCAGAGGGATGTGGAAAAAATTAATTATTGAGAGGAAAGATATTTCAAAAATACTTAATATTTTACGGAAGGAAGGTTTCCAGTCAGAGGAGTGCCCTTTCTATTGATTGTTTCTCACGCCCGATTGCTTCTGCTTAATGTCAGAGGTTGAAACCGGAGGGCTTCGAGTTATAAGATTACCCAAAAAAAGTTTTGCGCTGATGGTACGAAAAGAAAACGTAGACAAATATTTTGAGGTAACTGATGAAATTAATACTAATGAGAAATTATCTCAGGGAATCTGGGTTTATGAAAATTATGTTATTTTTTGTGAAAGGTAATCGTGGTTTTTCGAATTTTTTACGTAAAGGCTTTTATTCTTTGGCAAATTAAAATTAGAAATAATTGACCTACGATCTTCGGACCTGAAACGTTTTAAATAAAAATAAATAAAGTTTCTTATTCTTATCGTCATATTTTGTCTACGATACAAAATCGCTCAATTTCTTCTACGCTTAAATCATATTTATTGGAAAATTTTTAACTTTTTAAAGATATGTTACCTTGCCGACCGTGTCAATGTTAAACCTCGAGATTTTATTGTCGTCTCACCCTTATACTATATGCATAAGGAAAGCGTGATTTGAATGTTTTAATAGGTGAGAGAGAAGGAGAGAGAGGAAGAACGAAGGAGAGAAACAGTGGGAGAGAGAGGGAATGAGAGAGGGGACAGAGAGGAGAGGGAGAGAGGAGGGAGACAGAGGAGGGAAATGGAGGGAGACAGAAAATGGTAGAGGGAGAGATAGATAGATAGATAATGTTCTTTATTAGAGCGAGATTGAGACTAGGAAATATATTTTACCAGAGAAAGAGAGAGGGGGAAGGGAGGGAAAATGGGAGGGAAGAGGATTGGAGAGAGGAAGAGAGAAAAGGATGAAGAGTGGAAAGTGCTTTAAATTAAATACTAAATACACGCAACCAAATTTGGTAGGATTGCTACGATCACGTACCAATAGCAAATGACAAAAAATTTCAAAAAAGGTCCTGGGTTCGACTCCAGACTCCATAAGACAATCAATATCAGCCGTTTGTTTGATTACAAATCCCGTTTTAAACGGAGTATTTCAACTAGTTTATATATACTGGTTTTAAAAAGGCACATAAATTAGTAATCGTTACTTAAAATTGAAGAGGGATTAAGGATTAGTGTATATTTGCTATTTGTTGTAAAATATTTTGCCAATTGGAAAAACATTTTAATCAGGATTTGATGGAAGACTGTTGATCGAGCGCTGAATAATTAAGTCTAATTTTCTCTCTATACATTTTATGTTAATAAAGATAATACTTA